>JANBPO010001714.1:18207027-18807027 GCA_024336825.1 Amorphophallus titanum | reverse complement strand
TGATCTTGTGCCCCTCACTTCTTCTCCTACTCTCATTCCATCTATGCTCTACCAATTTGCTAACTTAAGCATCGGAGGGTTTTCCCCGAGCTACCAACCCTGGGCACCTCTGATCCGTTTGCTACCTTGCAGATCTCTCATTTGTGGGGACGACGATAGGATCGTACAGCTCAGGATCTAGCGCAAGATCACCCCTCTTCATCTGGTGCCGTCTGTGGGAAACATACGAAGAGCCAGCATGGTGCGAAAAAGTTCTAGTAGGAGAAACATCGGCAATAAATGAAAGGCATTGGCGACCACGGAGGGGGAGCATGTGCCCACCGACTCCTCCTCTACGGGCCCTCTCTCCACCCAACAAGCTAACGCCTTACCTCCGCCGGCCGCGGGGGGACAACCCACCCGTGAGGCCCCCGATGGTCTCCAAACCCTCAATACCAAATTGGATATTCTCATCGATCTGATGAGGGCCCAAGTGGCCAGGGATGAGAGGTCGCGACTACCTTGGGTGAGTCCCCCCCGCGCGGAAGCCTCTCGGCAAATGACTGGAAGCCGCTTCACCCTCCAAGGTGGGCGACTCATCCGCAACGGGCCAGGTGGGCCCTCACAAGCCCCGCCTTTGGAGTTGGAAGCCTCCTCTAGTCTGAGAGGGAAGAAACCAGGGTTGCCTTAGCAACACTTGGAAGTAGATGCCCCCACTGAGGAGCGGTGGGGCAACTGTCGGGGACGTACTCATAGTCTTCCGACTCAATGTCAACCAGAGTTGTCCCTCTGCCTGCGGAACTTTGAGTGACATTTTGCCAAGCAAGAGCGCATCCTCCGTGCCCTGCAAAAAGGCTCCACTCTGGAGGATGAGGAGCAATCCCCATTCTTCGACCAAATCTTGAAGGCCGAAGTCTCCCCAAGAGTCTCCCTCCCAGCCTTCAAGTCTTACGATGGCCAGGGTGACCTAGCCGACTATTTTGATAGCTTTGATGCTCTGATGACACTACACGGAGCGTCTGATGTGGTCAAGTGCCGCGCGTTCGTGACCACCCTGATTTAGGGAACCCAAGCATGGTTTCGAGCACTCACCCTCGGAAGTGTCCACAACTTCAAATAGTTCGAGAAACTATTCACGGAGAGCTTCGCCGGCAGTAGACCTCCAAGGTCGATAGCGGGGCTATTGGCGCTGAAGCAGGCACAAGGGGAAAAGCTATGGACTTACATCAATCGATTAAACCCACATCAGATAAACCTTGGATCACGTGCCAGGTGTCCTAGAATAGTGCGCCAAATGATTTGCCTTTGAACCTCAGAGTGTGTCTTCCTTTTCTAACGTACCGAGCTATTTGTTAGCCTTGCCAAGTCATTTTTCACCCTTACTATCTATATGTCTACCTTACCCAGTTATTTTTCAGCCTTAATGGCCTTGAGCTGTCGCCCTTGCTGTCTTGAGGGCTTCCATGGACTGCGTCGACTCCAAAGGAGTTTTGAGTCGACTCCGCTTCTTGAGTCTTCATGCTTCTAGGCATGTCGCCTTTTTTACAGCCTTACCAAGCTATTATTCACCCTAACGGTCCATTTTTCACCATTATGCAGCCATTTGTCACCCTTAGGCGACATGAGCCATCGTCTTTGTCTTCATACTTCTTCATTCTTCCCGTGTGAGCCATTTATTGTTCTTCCTCATTTGTTTGCTCTCTTGTTCGCAATTACTGGCAGGGACTGACTTTGACTCATCTTGACTGTGACTGGGCTTGACGTTAACATTGACTTGGTCAAACTTAACTGGGCATAGTGGTTGGTCTTGAGTCTGACTGGAGTCGACTTGCTTCCTCAAGCGGAGTTGGCTTTTCTTCTTTGTCTTTCATGCCAAGTTATTTTACACCCTTAGTGAGCTATTTGTCAGACTTATTGCATATATGTCACCTTTAAGGAGCTATTTGTCACCCTTATCCGATGAAAGCCGTCGCCACTGATCAAGTCTTTTCTGCCTTGCAAAATAGTACACAACAGTAACTGAGTCGACTCCACTTCAATCTGGAGTTGACATTTCTTCATGCAATTTCTTCACTCTTCTGAGCCCACTTATTTTTCACCACTAAGGATCTATTTATCACCCTTACCTGGCTATTTGTTACCCTTAACTGGGTATTTGCGACCTGTCTGAACTCTTTTTCACCCTTAGCTGCAAGGTTCTCTCTAGTCACTTCGGTTGAACGAAATGAACAATTCGGTCGACCAAACTTGACTTAAGGCTTGATCTTGTATTGCTGACTTTTACTGAAGGTTGCTTGTATTAATTGTTGTATCTGCACTGTAACTTCACTGCTAGCACATTGCTAAATTTTGTTAACTGCAAGGTCTGCTAATGATGTAGGCCTTGAGCTTAAGCTGATGCTTAGCTTGAGTTCATCAACTCCATCATCGACTGTCTACCCGAGTCAACTTGTGGAGTACCAAAGTCGACTTCTCTTCAGACCTACCTGTTCTTCACAACATTCAATTTTTTACAAACTTACTGTCCAACCTGTTCTTCAGTTCTTCACAAATTTAAGGATGCACATATAGAAGTAAGGCATCATATAGACTTAATGCATGGCATATTTAAAAGTATGAATCCAATGCACTGAATATCAAACATATGACATCATTAAGGCATCATATAGTATTAATGCATGGCATATTTAAAAGCATGAATCCAATGCACTAAATATCAAGCATATGACATCATTAAGAATATGTGACCCATTCACTAACGCATGATGAGTCATAGTGTTTGACATCATCAAAATCACAGGACATAATAATCTTCCCCTTTTTGATGATGAAAACACTATGAGTCATTATGACAAAAAATATCACACATAATGCAAACTAACTCATCAAACTATTCTCCCCCTTTGACATCATCAAAAAAAAGTTTGATAAAAGCAGTAGAAATGTGCTCCCCCTTAGACATGAAATCAAATGCCTATCAATGAGATGTGAAAATTTATTCTCCCCCTTGATGAATAAACACGGCACACATCTCCCCCTTTGACAAAAGAAATAGTTTGAATAGAAGTATAGAAAGTGGAGATGATTGAAATACTGTAAATGACAGTAGCAAGAGAGAGGAATTATCACATGAAATCTTCAACAGCAAAGAATGTTGATGGGGGTATCTCACAGTGCTCTCTTTGGCTCGGATCGTCGGTATCATTTTGAGGAGTCCGACTATGTTATCATGTGTAATTTTTATTTTATTGTCAAAAGACCTTATTTCAATTCTGATCATCTTTTCGAGGATGTCCCGCCTCAAGTTTTGTTTGCATATTTGCACCGCATCTTCTTGATGTGGCAGACGCCTGCATCTCATGCTGAGGTTCCGTGATCTTTTAATATACTCCAAGGCTGTTTCATCATTCTTCTTCTTGGAGGGATATAGTTCGGCAATGGTGACCTCCCTTTTAGCAACGCAGAACCGTTCCTGGAACATCAATTGCATATCTGGCCAATCACTAATAGATTCGGCCAGTAGATTTGAATACCATTCGAAGGTGAGGCCTATGAGGGAGGCCCCTAAGAGCTTCAGTACGTAGGATTCTTGCATGGCTAGGTCACCCATCATGTTGATATAGTGTGGTATATGTTCTTTGGGTGAGCCTTGCCCATTGAAGTTATCAAACTTTGGTGGCTTACTAACACCAGCGGGTAGTTTCTTTGAAGCATGGTGAACTAGATACGGCAACTTGTAAACATCGAACGAGGCATGATGACCATCGCCTTTATTAGTCAACTTCTCTTCAATCATTTGTTCTATCATTAATTTGTTCATCACTGCTGGGTCAACTAGCCTTGCACATAGCCGAGCTTGCTGCATCTGCTTGATCATTGGCATTGTTGCTTGAGCTACATCCATAATCCCCTGATGATGAGGAGCGGGCTGCGGTAGTGGTGGCATGCCCCCAATGTAATTGGGTGCTAGTTGAGAGGCCATCATCGAAGGAGAAATCTTGAGTTCATTAGCACCTCATTGTGAGGTTTTAGGGAGAGCTTCAGCCTGTCTCGTGGCTGTGGGATTTTTGCTCAGCTCGCTAAGCTGCCTTCTCAGCGTCTCAGCTTCTTGTTGATATCTTTGCAGCATCATCATCATAGTAGCTGGATCAGGCATAGAGGAGTCAGAGGCATGACCCTACCCTTCCGATGGCATATCTGAAGCGGGCGCTAGTCTCTCATCGTCATCTTCGGCGGTGATCACATTTGCAGTCATCGCGATCAGATCCCTACCCGTTTCTTCAGCGCGAGCTTGTGTTATCTCGGTTGCGGCCTCCATAGATGAATTCCTATGGCAGCCGATCACTCTGGTCATGTTACAGGTGAATATATGGAGATGCCTGCTTCCCCGAATTATCATAGATTTTAGGGATCGTCGGGTCGTGAGAGATGTGTCTCGAAGGCCGTGGGAGTGCCCTCAGATGGCTTGCATAGTGTCATTTTTTGACAGGGTGTATCATATATTGCGGCACTTTGGCTGGTGCCGGAGACTTGTAGGTGCAGCGGCCTTGTAAGGTTACCCACCGTGCTTCTTATCATGAGAGTAGATATTTGCCTATCGAATGCGACCCGAGGATGTTTGTTCAAGATATGACGGGACTCGCTTCACGGTCTTCTCTTCTAGTTCTTCTCTTCTTCTTACGGGTCTGTCAATCATGGCGGACCTTAGTGTAGTTGAAATCGGGGCCCGCGCTTGCTTGGGTACCCATGTTTGCTCACATTTGGCTAGCTTTGGGGCCAACCCGCCCTTCATCTTGGACTCGGAATGATCCATCTTGCACTAGGCCAGCACTTGGAAGGTATTACATACCAGCACAATTGAAATAACTTTGTTAGGTGTAATCATGGCTTGTCAACCATTCATAAACACTTAGACACTTCCGATGAGCATGGATTTACCCGAAGTAGATAGCTGGCTTTGCAATGTGCTGGGGCTCATCTTAGCTACCCTCCTAGCGGTCGATGTGCGCTTCCGATTGGCGGATGCATGAGAATCAATGTGGTAGACGTGGCAGCCCACCGCAGCAACATCAATCGGGGTCACCTCGGCAATGACAATCGATTTCATCTACTGGATATGCAGGAGCACCGCGAATGTGACCCCAAGAAGTTGGGGAAGTCGACGTAATGTGGGCATTCCTCGCCTCTCTACAATTTTTTCAAGGCTTGGATTACTCATCGGCTTGTGCCATTGTATTCGTCATATTTTTATGAGTCTAGTCATGTATGGATTTTAATGCCATCAAAATCAAAAAATATATTCTTTAGAAAATAAGAAATATAAGATATTGAGACTTGAAAGGTACAAGAAAAAAAATTGTTATATCATCATTTTGAGTGGGAGAGGGGATTAAATAGGAATATATCAGCCTTTCTCCGATCTTAATCTTACCTAAAATCAACTGCAACATAATCACATATGACGGAAAAACTACGTAACGATGGACGGCGGGGATGGGGGAAGGCCATGTTCGGTCCCGCGAATCCCACGGTCGACTTTGCATCTCACGAACGCCCCCACTCCCACTAGCTTCTGTCCGTGGCGGGGCCAAATCCGGAAGAACATCGAGCCAAAGAAGGAACGAGACATCGACGTCACCGTCACATTTATCCATCGTCATGCAGACGTTGATGGGGGCGAAGAGCCCTCCCATATCGCTGTTATTCTCCAATCCAGTGTGCTGTAGTAACCAGCCGCTTCTGCACACTTCCCATCTCTGCTCTTATGAGCATCAGACAGAGACAGAGTTATCACCAGAAAAGGAAGAAAGGAAGGAAACCCATCAAAGCTCATCTCTGCTCTTATTAGCATCTCTGCTCTTATTAGCATCAGACAGAGACAGAGTTATCACAAGAAAAGGAAGAATGGAAGGAAGCCCATCAAAGCAAACACTAACTAGTCTTCAATTAGAAACAGAGGATGGGGAGGGGGGGATGCCTCATGTACAAACATTTCAAGACCGCAGAGAAGATGCAATCAGAGGAAGCAAGAACCCAACTTAATCACCCAGTGTGAATAAAGTTCCTGCTCCCCTCTCTCTTTCTCTCTCTCGCTCGCTCGCTCGCTCTCTCTTACCTAGCCACACTCTGTACACATGAATAGGAAAAGAAAGAGGAAGAGCAAGGCAGGGCAACACCGAAGAACACAATACACAGACAAAAGAAGAAAAGAAAGGAGAAATCTTTGGGGAGGTGGGGTGGGGGGAGTGCTCCCCCAAGTCCCACGGGCGGATGGAACTGAACTGGATTATGCGGCCCTCTGCTGTGGCGGCGGTGACTAGTGGACGGCGGCGACGGCGAGGGCGTAGGGAGGGGGCAGCGGGCGGAGGGACCGGGGAGGGGACGCGAAGGGGAGGCTGCGGAGGATGAGGAAGCGCATGCGCCGGGGGAAGGGCGCGTCGTGCAGCATCTGCTCCAGCACCCGGGCCACCAGCACCGTGTACTCCTCCAGCAGCTCCGCCACGATCGACACCAGTATCATCTCTCCCTCCTCGCTTCTCACCCTCTTCTCCTCTTCTTCTTCGCCTCGGAGCAGCAGCAACAGAGCTCGTGGAAAGCCCCTTGCGATTTCTCTCTCTCGCTCGCTCCTCCAGGCGGCCGGGCTCTTCCCGTGGAGTAGAATCCTTGGCGCGCAGTCTCGAATGGTGGGGATGCGAAGAAAACAATGGCAGTCCTCCCCGGATTTTAATAAAGCGCTTCCCCACAAGTCGCCATCATCCCCTCACCTTGCATCGTGAAAAGATGCGATTTTTATCGCACCCAGTTCACCAAACAGGGGTCCGCCTTGGCAGACCAGGAGGCTGGTCATCCCGTGGGCCGGGGTTGGGGGGGTATAGGGCATCCGCTTTGCCGCCGTGCCCGGCTGACACGTCCTGCTCCGGCCATGGCCAGGCGGGCCAGGGCCGCCCTTGGCAGTCGGTACCAAGAACGGCAGCTGATCCCCCATGGGAGATGGGACCACGTCTCGTTCGACCTTATCTGGTAAACTGTTCCCGGGCGCTGCCCGTGGAGTAGATGGCTGCCGTTACCGTTCGTGCCTGGTCGGTAACCTCACCTCCAGCTGTCGGGAGCGGGTCACGAGATTTATAACTTGTCGCCCGCCTGGGGGCCGTTGGTTCCAGAACCGCCATTTGGTGGAGGTGCGCCGTGGCCGAATCCGGTTTCCGGTTTTGGGAAACCGCTCCAGTTGGACGGCCAAAGTGGAGCTACCGGGAATTTTTAAGCTTTTAGATAAAAAGGCGGTTTCTTGTTATAGATCTCAAGTAAAATAGGAGATTTGGACTCCCACTCCAAAGTAGGGTACCTTAGACCCCACCTAATATATATATATATGGCATGCAAATTCCAACACTTAGTAAGCTACTTTCTTTCACAAATCACAAGACATTCATAAAATCATCAATGGCGGCCACCCGCTCTAGCTCGGTAGAAATCCTCGATTATGAATCTGCACTATTCACTTAACCAACAAATTTACAGTCATAGATTACATAAGAATCTGAGGACTCCACAATATTGTCCAAAATGAAAATACTCGGGATGGGAATAACATGCCTGATCGGCATCGTGTCCAAAATGAAAGCAGAGGATGGCATTTGAAATGTCAAGAAATTAGTTGCCCAGAGTTGAGCTCAAGGGGTGGTCTCACCACCTCCCCCTTTGGGGGAGGTTTCGAGTTCGATCCCTATTTCCATCCTCCCCGTACAAAAAAAATAAAAACAAAAAATTGCCCAGAGTTCAATTTTGTACTCTGCACCTTCACTATAATTGGAGGGAGGAACTCTTGACCTTGCTCCATGTAAGAAGATAAAATCAGCTTGGAGGAAGAAGAGATTTTTGTGAACTGTCACACTTCTACAGCTTAATGAGCTCACTGTGTGGGTCTCTGAAGATGGTACGGTATTGAGTAAAAAGACTCGAGGAAAAGTTAGATGCACGACCATTATCATCTACAGCAATACACCCCTTTTCCTAAATGATACAAGGTATCTTACCCCACAAGGAGAAGGTAATCAGGCAGCTGATATAGCAGCCAGGATTAGTCTAAAATTGCAAGGAAAAGTTGACCCATGGATAGAGAGTTCCTGCAAGTTACACAAAATCCTAAAATAATGCGGCAAATATCAAGACTAGAGGCCGTGATGAATATTTTTTTATTGAAAAACATAAGTCCTGCTTACTATACCTCTTGTTTTTATAAAAACCAACCATAAAACAATAACTTTTAAACCTCCATGAAACTATGATTCCACCTACTAATGCATTTTTGTTGTTCTGCATCCTCACAGAGGATGGATGCCTGCCCTATGGCTTCTTCCTGCTGCTGCTGTGCCCGCTAACACCGACGTGTTGACCCCTGCGCCCTGTTGCATCTCCAATCCTAATCTGGACAGATGAGCTCGAGCTTTGACTTGACAGTCTCATGGTTCTCCTTCTATTGCTGGACCCACTGCTCCTGAGAGCAGCTTTAGTGATGTCAGTGGCTGCCTCTCTGACCTTGCATGCCTTAATGGGCTGCTTGTTCAGGGAAGTGAGTTGTGGGAGGAGACTTGTGACTGCCTTCCGTAGTTGATTGTCTCCAATGTTGCTTTGGATGGGATTGCCCAACAGGTTGAATGCAAGGAGTGAATTGTAGTTGGCAACAATTTGGCCTAGGGCCTTTGCTGTGGTTATTTTGTTAAAGCTCAGGTCCAAAACTGAAAGTTTCAGGAGCCTGTGGAGACCCTCTATGTTACCGATCTTGTTTCCAGCAAGGGATAACTCTTTGATGAGAGAGCAGTTGGATAACCCTGAGAATATGAGATACCAAGTTCAGAATGCTAACAGCTAAGCACTCATTCAACCACACCCATGATGAAGATTATAACTATTTCTTTCAGTGGTAATACCAACCAGTACAGTGATTGAAATGTCTGTAACAGTCCAAGATGGGAATTCCAATCACTGCGAATGCATGTAACAAAATAAAATCGACAAGGGGGTGGAGTAAGGAAATCCACATGGATTTATCGGACTGTTGGATACTGATGTTCACGGGAAATAAATATTTATTACTCCTTTTTAAGAATGACTATAGCATCGCCAAGATATTATATCTCATAAGGTAGATGTGAAAATGATCTCATTTCTCACCATGGCCAATACGAGAGATTCTGTTATGGCTTAGATCGAGAACTCGTAAACGTGTGAGCTCCCGAAGACCCTCGATAGCTGCAATCTTGTTTCTGGATAAGTTCAGTATGTGAAGGCTCTTAGGTCCTTCCCCACACAATCTTCCCACTCCCAAGAGGGAATCCCTCTCCCCAACACAACCCTTCCCATCCCCCCAAGGCCCTATCAAACACGCTACAACTATCTAAATGATCAAATTACATATTTGACACAACCGACATAAACAATGACCACTATAGGACATGACTCTAGCTGGCTCGCTCCAGGCTTCACTCATGCCCATCCTCATCAGTTTGCACGTCCTCATCTGAGCTACCAGAAAAGGGTTGGAGAAGTAGGGTGAGCGAGAGCTCAATAGGATTTTACATCCCTATCATCAAGCATAGTTTAAGTGATTAATCATTTAACCATGTATAACAAAAGAAATGTAATAATAAGAACTATAATAAGCAGATGTGTGACGGCCTATGGATGCAATGGGACAAACGCGAGTGATCCTTGGACCTAGACTCGCAAGCACATAGGCAAGCAACAGACTCGATATTGACAGTAGTGCTCACGTAGTACACACTCTTTCCCGAAGGTAATTCTGGGAATGATCATGGGGTCCAGGGTTGGGACCTTGCTATTCCAAGGTGTAGCAAGGCTCAGGCTGACCCCCGGAGGGGTTGAGACTCCCATGTTCATGAGCGGCCAGCACGCCGAGGGCATGGGTAATGTGGGGTTTTACTCAACTCACGCCGTGGTGGATTTCACAAAGCAAGTAATTAGGGGACGGCCGCTCTCTCTCAGTCCGACAATAGTGGCATATGATACTAAACCAGCAAAGAAAATGACCAGGAGAGGGGTACTAATTGCTCACCTAATTAATCAGCTTGAAGAAACTAATTTCGGTCGGAGATGAAGTCAAGCGGGGAAGCGTGGGAACACAACGCACGCTTCACTGGGGAAGTTTGACCTATGAGAATTTCAAGTACAACACTGCACCTCACACAGGAGGGGGATCTCAAGGTGGGGGTTAAGTCGGATTACAGCCAAAACTACCTCCACGCAGGGAGGGGCGGTCAGCCGGCCAGGCGAGGTTAGGGAATGACAGAACCTGAATTTGATGGGACTGGTTCAATAGGGACAGCACGCGGAAGTCGAGGATGTCGTGGATGCCTCCGGGTGCTACAGGTAGCGGGGCTTGTGCCGAATTGACTAGGGGCAAGGTGGTAGTCTACAGGAAGAGCCGAGAGTCATCTAGAGGTTGGGCTTGGGTAGTGTAACTCCGTCTTCACGTACTGTGCTGGGTCAGTCCAGCCTAGTTCTGGCTGATAGTAAGCTAATGTAGGGGCACTCACGAACTCCTCCGATGGTTGCTGGTACTAGGATCATTGTAGGAATGACCTGGGTTGGCCTAGGAATGCGCCATAGATCTTGGAGGTCGATCAGGAATCGGCAGGGGCCGCGACAGACCAGGAAGTCGGACAGGTCTAGAGTGACCTTGTCTAGCTCAGGACGACAGTGGACTGATGCAGAAGATGCCACGAACTCCTCCATACTATGATGGAGACAGGACTGGTATCAACACGACCATGGGTGAGTTGGCTACACACAGGGACCGGCGGAGTCCCCTTCTGAGGTTGGAGAAGAACGAAGTGATCAGGGAAGCAGAGAGGGGTTTGACCTAGGTCTAGCGAAGGTGGTCTGCATGAGCCAAGTAAGATGGCTGGAATGGGATGCTGCAGTGGCCGAATGACATCCTTCATTCTGGGGCGTGTAGGGGGCTTGTTTTAGTTGACATCATTTGAAAATCATGCCAGGAACCTTGCCGAGCTGCCTGTGGGCACCTCTACACTCCGTCTCTGGTTGTCTGCCAGAGACAGACTACGTAGGTCGACGAGAATGACTCCTCCGGGCAGCTCTGATGTCGAATGAAGATGTGTGAGCTATCGTGGTGAAGCTGACTCGGAGAGAAATCCTTCGATTTTAGGCTGGTCATTAGGAACTTCATAGGAATAGCTAGGGTGACGCTGCAATATGGCAGATGACTCTGCTGCAACTGCTGCTGGGGTGGCAGTGGAGAAGTGGAATGGAAATGGGGAAGGTGAGAGTGGGAGACTCTATCTGATGGTTCTCCTTCTTCTTCCCTGACCTTGTCGGGTGTCTCCTATTTTCCTTCCCCGACCTTGTCGGTGATGCTGCTGGATACTTCTGTTGCGTCGACACTTGCGTCAACTCAACCTTCATATTTGCTCTTCTTTTCTTCTGCTATGTCGATGCCATGAAAGTCTACGTCGACTCATCCTTCATATTTGCTCTTCTTTTCTTCTGCTGCGTCAATGCCATGAAACTCTACGTCAACCCATCCTTCATATTTGCTTGACTGACCATCTACTCACTGAAGTCAAGGATTTCTTATTCAGTTGTGTTGACTCCATGGATTCATTGAGTCGACCCAGTCTTCAATGCATCAGTTCAGTTTGCTGAGGCACCTTCGTTAGCATGGTATGAAGACACTTTCCAGCCCATGCTTCATGTGTTTTGCCCATGAGAAGTCCTCCTACATGTGTTGACTTCTTCTGCTGAAAAACTTGAATGTCTGTTGACCTGAGGCTCTTATCTGTCGACTGAACATTAAGTCTGTTGACCTAACGCGTTCAGTCTTCTGAGTTCTGTCGACCTAATAGCTTTTGCTAACGTTGATATTCTTTAACCTGAACTCCAGACAATGCTGACATCATCAAATCTAAATTAGACTCATCAATGAGTCATAGTCAGACATCATCAAAACTAAGGATAGAACAAGAATTATTGAACAACCCCTCCACCAGTCCACCTTCGACTCAGAACGAATCATCCTCTTTTGAGGGGAAGAGCCAGCCCCCATCCCAGAGGTAGAGATTAGGAATGGCCCCAACATTTTCGACCCCTCTGGCATGGAGGAGGTCACCACAAGTGTTCCAGTCTCTACTCCAGCCCCAATCATTATTGAAGATCAAGCAAGTCCACTCGGCAAGGATGATCCAGCTCACCAGCCACCTCCAGAAGAGCCACCTTTGGCACCTCAAATCCAAGAGCCCATAGGTGATCAGGACTAGTCTAATCCTAGTGGCAAAGGTAAGGTAGTGCAACTCCCCGATGGGGAGCAACGCGATAGCTCGCACAATGCCCTACCTAACATACTACCCTCATTGGAGGATGTTCGTGCTCGAGCTAATTGGAAAGTCCTTCACTAGATGAAATGGTTTCCCACCAACACCACAATTTGAAAAGCCATTGTCTAGAGTAGAGAGCTACAGGAAGCTCTCATCAAAATACTTCAGGAGCCTGAAACCTATGAAGCACATGCTGCGGAAATGAAGGAGGCAACATATGAAGCCTTTGTAACCGCTGTCACATTTGTGAAAAAGGACACACTACTATCCTCTCCATGTCACAACCACCCTCTCTACATGCGAGGGAAGATCAATGGTCATGAGATGAACCAGATCCTGGTAGACGCTGGTGTTGCCATCAACATCATGCCGCTGGAGACCTTCAAGGCTCTATATCTGACTCCATATCTTCAGAAGGTTCAAGTGGTCAAGATATCCAGTTTCAACCAGAATACTGAGGACATCCTCGACTGGGTAGATGTCGATCTGGTGCTCGATGATTTCGCCTCCAAGGTGACATTCTATATCATTGACGCCAACACGTCTTACAAAGTACTATTGGACAGACCCTGGTTACAGGAAAATTGGGTCTTCCCTTCAACCCTCCATCAATGCATCAAATATACCAAGGATGAAGAACAACATACTGTCTTTTTAGACCTATCATCGTTCACCCCAGCAGAATGCAATCGCTCCAATGTTGCGCTTTACTTCGGGGGACCCAGTGCATACCCCGAAGTTAAAAGAAAAAGTAATGGTTGGCTCTTAGAGGCGGAGGAGGATGACCTCTTCTCCATCGATGAAGAAAAGGCTAAGCTCCATCGACTACACCTTAGCTCCAAGACAAACCCAGATCGCCCCGAGAGGCGTAAAGTCAACTTTGAGGCTAATATTATTAGCCGAGCCATCGATAAGTGCATATGCCTGCCACCAAATTGCATACGGCTTTCTTGTGTATCAGAGGAGTGCAAGGTTGGATGATCCAGGGCATTACATCCTCCCCTCCTTTAAGAAATTTCATCCTCGAAATTTGAGGACTAACAAAAGAGAAGTAGGGAAGAACAACCCAACGGATACAACTACGAAATGACACGAATCACGAGAAACACAACTCAGAGGAACATAGTCAGACCATAATCATGAGCACACGCTCTGGACCGAGCACGACGCAAGTGAACACAAGTCTGACATCTCCGAAACAAGGCAACTTCGCTTACGTCTCACGGGAAAAGAGACACGACTACCACGACAACAGATACGGGGAAACAAAATGACAGACACATCAAGCATCAGCTTAAATAAGGAAACACAGTCCTCACAGCTAACCGCTCGACCATATCATCGGCTCCAGTGCCAAAGATAACAGGGAACACATAGTACACAGGACGCCAACAACAACAACACTGGACCACAAGCACAATCAAGTCAGTCCTCACTCAGATATTACATCTAATCGAGTCGCAAGCTAACTCTACTCGGGAAGAGGAGTGCAGCAATGCTAACTGACAAGACAATGGTCCGAGACAAAAACACAAAATCATATAGAAACAGCACTCGAAACAACAACACGACAGCACCTACAGGATTTCGGCTCCGTACAGCACACAGAACTATGGAACACAACTACAAGTAGGGTCACATCAAGGCACAACAGTAGCTGAACACGCGACCATAGGGAACAGGTCATGCATCGGACAGCTCACTAAGAAAGACTCACGACAACAAAAAATGACAGTAAGAACCACAATCTCAATGGACGCATCTCAAGGACTACAAACACGTCTCGAGAACACAATACCCAAGAGAAAGAAATGCAGAGTAGAGGGTACTCAATCAGCAGGAATGCCGACAAATTCCCCAACACTCACAAACACCGATGCCAACACCAGAAAATTTACTAGCAACAGCACGGCAATAGACGACATCGAGGCATAGGAAGCCAAGATGAAGTCACATCGAGAAGAAGCAAACCTCTCGACTGGCCAAAACCTTATGAAAAGATCCTCGACCAGTGGGTTATCATCCCACACACTTCCGCTGCGCACTCATACAATACACACAAGCAACAGAAGATATCTCGGTATCTACATCTCAACACACGCTCGGCATCATCGCAATTCAAGAAAATCGCAACTCAGCACTCCACGAGTACTGACCTAGCGAACGATCAATCACAAATAGCCTAAGTGCAAGGAAAGAGAGTACCAGCATCAGCACAAAGCACAAGGAAAAATGCCAATCTTAACTTACCTTCACGTCCTGAAATAATAAATGAGCCTTCACAACACATCGACCGTTGGACACAGCACGACGAACACGGTACGCAACAGCTCTTAACACCATAACGGAGTCCAAAGCTAAGCAACCGTAAAACAAGGAAGCAGATCAGGCTCAGAATAAAGCTGTCCACACTTAAGCAGACACAGGACAAAAGCATCAGTAAGATAGCAATCCCAAGGCTAACCTCGAGAAGACTCCACCAAACAGAATGAGAAACAATAAGCTCACTAACAAAAGCTCACCAGGAAGGGAAAATCCTAGCTCGCCTGAGCAACTTCTCAATCACGGAATCTAATCGAGCACTTCAACAGAAGCGAAACACATCAGGAGTTGAAACAGACTTAAGCTGGGGTGACCAAAACAACGTAAAGACGTGTACGGTCATCGCACCAACGCTAAAAGTCAACAGCAAGCTGAGCAACTTACATGAAAACCTTGAACAAAGTATCACAGATTTGAGCTTTTTGACGAACACTGTCAGGTACAACATGGTCGAGACAGACATCACGGAGAAGTAAAGCGATACAGAATCATGAAACCTAATGCCAACAAATTCCACCAGCCATCAGCTGGGGGACTGTACAGGACTTTCACGACTCTGGTAACTGTATATCTGAGATTTTCATGTACTTCACACAACAACCGCTCTAATACCAGCTGTGGCGACCCAGATCCCAGATACCAGATCTACCCGATAGGACTATCGAATACACCTGGTACCACTTGGAACCTGTGGGGCCTCCCAAGAGCGGTAAAGCTCCTAAAGGGATTAGAAGGATTGTCGTGTAGTATAATGAACTGATAAATATAGCAGTAAGTAATTAAATTTCATTCGATCGGGTTGCTAAAATAGCAGAAATAAAATTACTTTTTAATTAACAATTTAAATTTAACAATTATACCACTAGAGTCAAGACCCAAGGGAAGACAACAAGTGCCAAGTACAGTCGACAGAAAAGTAAAGACGTACCAGAAAGTCTGGGGAAGCTCGACGAAGGTACTTGCTGGCCACGACAACACACTAACTACCTCCGGATCCGCAGAAGCAGAACAAACAACGACGACGGCGACCACCAGAAAAGCAGGGGTGAGCCTCGTGTCACTGGCTCAGTAGGGGTCACACGGATCCCCACTGGAAAACTAACAAAGCCTAGATAGACAACGGCAAACATGACTAGAATGTCATGCACGCTGTCCCATGCATGACCAGAACGCCATTCATACGATAGGACGTAAACCTCGAGTGCAGCCGCGAGAGGGCTGACCCGGGAGGTCACAACGCACAGAAAAACACGAAGAATCACATGCCACATGACAAAGTAACCCCTCACTAGAAGAAAGGCCAGATGCATCTACTGAGCCAACGCCTAGGAAGGCGAAATCTCAGTTACGCTCTGGAATCAACTAGGAACAGAACTATCATATCGAGAACTAGTCAGGGTCATGCCCATCGACGTGAGTCCAAAGCCCCTAACCACGTGTGCACACATTGGCCGTAGACCACTAAGCCAGGCCTCTAGCTAGTTTTCTCCCTCCGCGGACGCTGCAGTCAAGGGCAATAGTACTACCAAATCGAGAGCCCACGGAAACTAGCTTAAAAACTACATATCGGGAAAGTGCCCCACTACAAGAGCCGTCACGCCGAAGCGTGCCGTAAGGCAACAACTAGTGAAGGCTTACAAAACACAGACTCTGAAACACGAGTGCTGAAGTATAGACAGGCTAATCATGCACTGTCACCTGTACTATAAAGCACCAATGGCAGTATAGGAAACTGCCGACAAACTCAAGACAAGGCAACTAGACCTACTAGCATAATGATTCTCGAGTCACCAGACTCTAGGCCAAGATCGTTGCTCACAGCGGAACAATCGCCAATCAATCTAACCCTAAGCTAGAGGAAACGACACTTCGATGAAATGACTCACGGAGACCTGAGGGAGCATCGAGAACCCTCAGCACACCTAGACATGCAAATCGAGGTAAGATGATATCTCGAGGCATCTAGAGACACGATCTTGAATTGGACAAAGCCGTCGAGACACTCACAAGGTCGCTTATCAACCCCTGGCCTCACGAGGTTGACCGGAACCAGACATGACACACACACACAGATACACACACTGCATGCACAAGCACTCCTGGTCGTCCCATCATGGTCACTGCCCTCATAGGATGTCAACAGACACCCATGGGTCACGAGCAAACCACGAGATCAAGCCAAGACAAATAAAAATCAGAGCGGTGGATGACAACAACACTCTGGGCAAAGCGAACCATCACTCAACCGCTAGGCGAACCCGGCAGTCAAGGCACAGCCGCTACGCAACCAGAGACAAGGACACTGGCAATTCTAGATTGAGTCGTTAGGGTACTGTCGTGGTCAAGGAAAAGACCACACCCAGTCACCTAAACCGACTGATCCAGACAACCACCAACAGACAGACACCGCCCTAGAACACGACCTAAGACTGACCAATACATAGGACAAAACAAGGACCATCACGGCCAACAATAGGACTATAACGCACCAGCATAGGGGCGTTACCTGCTATAACAGACCACAGAAGCGGCGTTATGGCAGACAGATCCAAAACACTAATACGGACAAGAAGCATATAATGGACCACAATGAGTTCGCCATAGCCACATGGCGCACAGGGTTGGCGCGTTATATCAACCGCCATACCCAATCAAACATCGGTCAAACACACGATAACAGATCCACACAAGTGCGTCACCTAAACCATAACGTACGGGGAACGATCCTTTAAATGAATCGACTGACACAGTCTTCGAGGAAGCACGGTCATCGAGGGATCTGATAATGGCAAACGACCTCGAAAACAACCCGAATATAGGGTGTTATATCCAAATAATGGACCAAGCCTCATCCGTTATGCTCTATGGTCTCGAAAGATGAAAAATAACAAACGAACCATAACAGTCTGTCGAGGGACCGTTATGCCTATAACGGCCTCTGGTCTGGTAGGACCGCTAAATCAGTCCGACAGGTAAAACGGTAGAATGGCCGAATCGGCTCGTTCCACGCCCCATACACGCCGTAGCACATGGGAAACATATCCAATCGACGAGAAATGACTCTAGAAGGTCAAAAATGTGACATGCATCCATTGAAACGCATTAAAACGCGAGATCGGGACGATTTTAACGAATCGACCTAAATCGAGTCACCGGGGTTCCCGGACTCCTACCGGCCCCAAATGACAAGCAATCGACACGAAACTGGTGGGGTTGGGATCCTGACATCCCAGCAGTCAATTTGACACTAATTACATCGAGAATGGTTGATGTCACAGCCACAAACACGCAACCACCAAGCTGAAGTGCCGGCGGCGACACTGGTAAACTCGAAGGCCTACTGCGGTGTCCCTACCAAAGGCCTCCGCTGGGTGCATTATGTTTCAAAATCAAACTCCTGAGGCAAACAAGCGTCCGGAGCTGAGAGTTGTCTCAGATGATGCCGTGGACAAGCTCCATGCTCGAGGCTAATTGATCTCACGCCCTGAGCCGAGGCTTCGGGGAGTGTGAGATCTAGAGGTTGCCAAGCCGGAGATTCGAGGTTGGTCGACTGAAGCTTGAGAGACTGGCAAGCAGGTCTTCTAGGAGGAAAGACCAAGTTAAAGGCACCGAACAACAGCGGCGAGCACGAACTGAGATCCTTACCCCAAGGCTCTAGACGAAAGCTTGGGTGAAGGCCCAGCATAGGAGTTGTATCACCATCATACAAAGATTTGCATTGGAGGATCTCCCGCGGGTTGAGCCAACGTCGGCGGTTGGAGAGGCGCTACATTGGGAGCTGGGGCTAGCCGCGTACGAACTTCCGGCCAGGGTCCTAAGAAGATCTTGCCAAGCTGCTCCATTGGGTCGTCCAAGGTGGCAACCACTATAAGAGGATCTTGTCGAGCTCCTTTTTGCAAGAAAAGTTCTCACTGCGGTGGGGGTGTCCCAGGAGAACTCTTTAATGCTTAAGTCAGTAAGAGAATAGGAGAAAGGAGGGAGAGCTCTTAGGAGTGGAGGGCGTGCCATGGCATGCAGGAGAAACCTAGCGGAGGAGGAGGGTCATTGATAAGGTAGCTTTGCCCCTTTTTCTCTGTGAGTTCTCATACCCGCAGGAGGCCGTGGAGACCCCCTTTTATAGACGATGAAACGTGCTAGGGGCGACAAGGCATGTAGTCCTGAAAAGACCGCACGGAGCGACGTAGTTGCAGGAGCAGTATGGATGGCACATTTTTGTATCACATAGGGAAACAATCCGCTAACACTAGCTAGTCATGATGGTGCTTTTGAATCTCGAAACCAAATAGGAGCCCCAGATCAAGTGATAACCGAGACACGAGACCGAAATCGGTGTGATTGTGTGATCCCAAAAAACCAGTAAAGATGTGGGATATGTGAATAATACGTGTCTGGGAATTCACTCCGAAGGCGATACGTTGGGATGAACCAAGCCACAAGTGAAGATCATGAGATCTCTTGCCTTGGTAACGTGGGCACAATCTACCGAAGGGCGTGCCACGATGGGAGGGTTACCTTGACAACACGTATGATCCACTGACGACTGCAACATCATCATTATGCCCCGTCATCTTGGCTCGTAATCGCCCGGCACGTGATGAGCCATTGGAGATTTACATAGGGGAGGAATAGCCCCATCAAGCCAAGTCGATGATCGTACCTCACTTGGTCGGCATCACCTGATATAGCATTTAAGCTGATGCCTTTGTGTTGGAGCTATGGCTACGGAGGTCGAGCTATAGGACCATCAGCCGGGCTATGGCTATGGAGACCGAGCTACAGGACCATCAGCTGAGCTATTGCTACATAAACTGGGCAATTGGCCGAGGCAAAACTATGATGGCTCAGGATCGAGCTAAGACCATCCCATGGCCTGGGACCGAGTTGACTCTCTCTATGATGACTCGATGTCAAGTTAAGACTGTCCCATGGCTCGGGATCGAGTTAAGACTCTCCCATGACTCGAGATTAAGTTCTGACTTTTCCTGTGATGGCTCGGGGTTGAATTAAGACTCTCTCATGACACGGGATCGAGTTAAGACTCTCCTTGTGATGGCTCAAGGTCAAGTTTAGACCTAAGAGCCTCATGAAATAACATTTAAGGGCATTTTGTTGTTTATCAAGAGACTTTCCTCCCAGTCTGAAACCTGACGAAGGGGCTCATTTGACACATGGGGTGACGGCTCTTCTTGGGCCCTCAGATAAACATTGTAATGAGCGGGGCGGCCGCTAGTGGGCCAGCCCCTAGCTTGTTGAGCCAAGCCGTGCTATTGGGCTTTTTGAGAACGTTCCATTTTAATAAAAATGCCTAGCTGATCCCCAGATCTACCTAGGTATTGCCATAGTTAAAAAAAATGATGGAGAAGGGGATGGCAAAGGCGGTGGAGATGGTGGAGGTGATGGAGGCACTAGTGGTGGAGACGAAGACGGTGGGGATGAAGAGGGAGGTGGAGAGGATGGTGATGCAGGTAATGGGGGTAATGTTGGTGGTGGAGATGGTGGAGAGGGTGAAGAGGAAGTTGAAGGCCATGGGGTCCAACGTTGGCATATTGACACAACACATTGCACGGTGTTGGGAGTGGAAGTGTTAGTGGAGGTGACGGTGGGAGAAGAAGGGGAGGCACTGGCCTGAGCAGAGGCTTGGGTTTGTGGAGGTTGCGAAAATAGGGTAGGAGATGGCGAAGGTAATGGTAGAATAGGCGACGGAGCAGGTGCAACACTAGACGAGGAATCACAGGGGTACCCCTTGCCTTGAAGTAACGGGGACGGCTGCCTGGGAGGCTCTTCTTGCTGCTATTGCTTGTTGTGAAGATGTAAAATGACTTTGTGAATAGCAGCCCAATCAATCCTCTTCTTATCTTCTAGGTCATAAATGTGCTCCCAGAACTTGGGGCAATCCTCAACCAGATGCCCTTGCTGATGATGATAATCACAGAATTGAAGCGTATTCTCGGCCGCGAGTCGACAAGGCACAACTGGAGGGAGCAGCAACACATGAGTGGCCATCAAAGCCCTGAAGATATCGGTAAAAGACTCCAGCAACGGAGAACAAGGAGCCCGCTTCAGGCTAGGGGGATGCCGAGGGGTATGAGATGAATGAGGCGAAAGTGGAGATTGTGCAGGCAAAGGCGTATGGCAACTAGTGGAGGGACTAGGCAATGGCATAGGAGCGGGAATATAGTGGATAGCATCCACCTGCTCGGGGTGTGATGTTCCCTTGATTGGAGGTGAAGGTGGAGACACATGCGGATACGTGGGAGTAGAAGGCTGACTCGCGGAAGGTGGACTCATGGAGGTTTGATATGTGGAGGTTTGGTATGTAGAAGCATAGGGCTAACTCATGAAAGGTTGATATACAGGAGTGTAGGGTTGGCTTGCGGAGGTCACGTACATGGCGGAAGGCTGACTCATAGAGGGAGAATATGTGGATGGCGAGGTGTATGTGGGCGCGGAAGGTAGAGAAGACTTGGGGTCAAGGGAATCTTGGATTTGTTGGTGAATGAAGCAGGCTCTATTGTAAAGATGTTGACAGGAGGTAATGTCATTAAGAGTTAAGACGAATCGGTACTCGGGCATCGCATTGGAAATTAACATCTTGATCTGCTCCCCCTCCGGAATGTGCCCCGAGACTTGCGCGGCCAGGCGACGCCAATGATCGGGAAAGGCACAAAACTCCTCATCAGGCGTCATGTTCTCGTGGGCCTGATCCATAATGGAATACTTGGGCCCAACCTGGTCCTGATACTGCTAAATAAATTTGTGTTAGACAGCTTGAAAATTCACAATTTGCTCTTGAGGCAACAAAAAGAACTAATCCCGAGTCGGGCCTTCCAAAGACAGACCAAATAGATACGCCATCCAGCATTGGTCATGTCGAAATTGGGCTGACTCACAAACGAACTCCTTCAAGTGCACATATGGGTCACCGACTCCACCATAACGGTGATATGCAAGAATTTGGGAAGGAGGTGGAAGCCAAAGATCTTGAAATGCGAATGGAATACTTAAGAAGGATTTGGGATCAATTTGGAGTAGGAGTTCATCAAGCTGGCATTGGGCTTGAGCAATCATCTCCTGGGTTGGGAGAGATCGAGAATGGTGTGGGCCAACTTGAGCAAGAGCTTGTGAATTTAGACCAGGATTACGATAATGGGCCGAATAAGAGGATCCGGACTGAGAAGAATAAGGAAGGTCCATTCTGGGAGTGGAAGGATATGCGGGCCTCGAAGGATCATGAGCATGAGGACCAATCGGGCTAGCAACAACATGGGTAGAAGATGGAGGCCCATTAAAGTAGGAAGGGCTGATAATCACCTTTACGAAGGATGACATGCTTATTCCAGGTGCTAACCACAACATGCCACTGTACATGAGGGGGCAACTCAACTGCCAACCGCTGAGCCGAATCTTGGTGGACCCAGGGGCCGCAGTCAATATTCTCCCTTACCGCATATACCAGAAGTATTTTTTTGATGTTCACCTCAGGAAAGTAAGGGATATGGGAATTGCAAGCTTCAACCAAAAGTTTGAAGTCCCGCTTGGAGTAGCATAATTCAACCTTACACTGGGGGATCTTACCACAAAAGTGTAGTTTCATGTAATCAACTCCAGTACCTCTTATAAGGTGTTGCTTGGCTGACCCTAGCTGCACGAGCACTTGATAGTGCCTTCCACACTCCACCAGTGCATCAAGTACTGCCGAAATGGGAAGGACGAGAGAGTATTAGCTGATTTACACCCTTTCGAGGTCTTCGAGTGTCATTTACTTAATGCACCTCTCTATATGGAAGCATCCCGGGAGCCAGCGAAGGAGGAGGCACTTGCAAAGAAAACGGAAGAAAAGACTTCATCAGATGATTGGTTCCTACCGCTGCCACCTAGCTATGTTGAGTCTCGGGGGGTCTCTCATATCTCCAAGATGGGAGACATCTCTAGAACTGCACCACTAGCAACCTATCCCATGGGGGATGAAGCTGATATGAGAAAGATATGTGAATGCATTGAGGTGCCATCAGGGCTCTTTAAACTCGTGTTGGACCTTGAATGTCAAACAATGGAATCATTAAAGACCATGAAAGTCCCTCGCTTCTGTAAGCCGCCCACAATATTCTATGCTGGAGAACCTATCGGCAAAGGAGAGGATGATTGTATTATCCCTGAAGAGTCTACAAGTCAGATGGTGCCAATAGCAGGCTTGACTTATACAGCCGACCGAGTCTCCCATCTTTTTACCAAGATGCAAGTCCCCTCTCTCCAGCCTTTCAGCCAGAGGGAAGCATTCAAAAAGCTGTGGTGCCCGCCCAACACTAACGAAGAACTCCTGAAAATCACTCGAAGTCTAGGACTGGGGTATATCCTCTAGGAATATTATGAAATGGAGGTGGATGTCATCTCTACCATCTTCACAGCTAAGAGCTCGTCGGGAGTGGTCTATGATGACTACTCGGCTAATAATAAAGAGACGGAAGCCTACCCACCAGAGGGTGCATTATTCTTTGATAACAGTCCAGGCTCAGAAGAGCACGATGATGTCATTGAATGCAGATGCTGGGAGGAAGTCTTCCTGGAAGAAGCACCATTTCAATCTGGGATCAGGTTTGATGAAGTCATAGATGAACAAATCCAAGACCCTGAGGAAGAAAGGGAAGGCCTCGAATTCGAGCTCATCCTCGAAGAGTGCCGAGCCCTGCAGCAGTAGGAATGGTCTACAAGAGGGCAGACATTGACATACACCCATGAGCTGGACTCGCCAATGGGGGCAGTAGAGCAAAAAAGTGAAAATGAGTGTAATATTGCAACAAAAGGCCTGATATCCCATGGCCAAGTTGAAGAGAACAAGGTGACCAGTGGTGCCCATCAAAGATAGGCTCCTCATCGCCCAGGAAATGAAGCCAATGAGAGCCAGCCATCACCTCCTCTGAGTTGCATAGTTCGATGAAGAGCTTTACTGCCAAATCAGCCTGACGTCTCAATGCTAAATTAGGCCTTACATGAAGAAAATGCAGAAGTCTTGGAGGCTGAACAAGATGATATTAAAGATTTTGTCGACTTACAATCGGCACCGTCTGAGATTGAAGATGTAGGCCAAGCCACCATTGATGAACTAATAGAAGTAAACCTAGGGAGCGAGGATGATCCGCGACCCACTTTTCTTAGTGCTCTACTCTCGCAGGAGGAGCGGGGGAAATACCTACAATTGCTAAAAGAGTTCCGGGATTACTTTGGCTGGAACTACAAAGAGATGCCCGGGTTAAGTCCCAATGTGGCATAGCACATGTTGGCAATAGATCCAAGGGTAGAGCCAGTGAAATACCCCCGTAGCTGATCAAACAAATCATCGACCCTTGGCAGCGGGTATTTATTCTTGACTGTAACCTGATTCTACTGCCTGTAATCGATACAAAACCGCAGACTACCATCTTTCTTCTTTACAAACAGGACTGGAGCACTCCAGGGAGAAAAACTGAGCCTGATATAGCCTTTTTCAAGCAACTCAAGCAATTGTGCTCGCAACTCTGTCAATTCGGCTGGAGCCATACGGTACGGTGCCTTAGCAAGAGGTGCTATACCTGGAATCAACTCAATCACTATTTCTATCTCTCGCTCTGGAGGTAAACCTGGTAACTCATCAGGGAAGATGTTGAGAAACTCAGAAACCACTGGTATATCACTAACATCTTGCCGTGGTGCCTCAAGAGCAACCATCGAAGCTAAGAATCCCTGACACCCTGCATTAAGCAATCCACAGACTCAAATAGTAGAAATAATTAAACGGGAGGAACGGGATCGAATACCTTGGAAATAAAATACTGACTTCCCAGGTGGCTGAAAATAGACCTTCTTGAATCTACAATCAACCATAACCCCATACTACTCTAGCCAATCCATACCCAGAATGACGTCATAGTCTGCCAACTGTAAAGCATATAGTCTCCCTGGCAATTGCCGATCGTTAACCAAAATAGGCGAGTCTTCAAGACATAATGGGGTAGCCATAAAATCTCCAGATGGTAATTCAATAATTAAATCACAAGCTATCTCGATCATGGGCTCCTCAGTACATGCAATGAAATCCTCAGAAATGAAGGAGTGAGAAGCACCTGAATCAAATAAAACATGGGCTGTACAACCAAAAATAGTAATAGTACCTTCGATAATATTTGAAGCCACAGCCTCAGCCCGTGAAATATGAGTCACCTTGCCCTTTAGCTTTCTACTAGCAGCTGCAGAGGACTGGAAGGAAGATGCTGCTGAAGCCTGAGGGTGAATCTGCTGGAACTGCTGAGATGGAGGCAGTGGTGGAAGTGGAGGCCTGAACTGCGATTGAGACGACTGGGATTGAGCTGTCGGAGTGAATTGCACTGGAATCGCTCGCAAAGGACACTCTCTCACCACGTGACCCGGTTGGTCACATCGAAAACATACCACCGACCAAGAGCATGGTTTGCCTGGGTGGCTGCCACCACACCATGCACAACCTTTGAATTGGCTTTTAGCAGAACTCTAACGCTGCTGACAGGAAGGAGCTGACTGCTGTACTACACCAGACGATGCCTGCTGGTCAAATCGCTTCTTGAATCTCTTCTTATTCTTGAATCTTCTGAACTGGGACTTGCCTGAAGAAGCAATACCACTTGCAGCTGGAGAGGCTGAAGGGAAACCTGGAACAGGAGGCGGATAACCAGATGGAAGCTGAACTATCAGCTAAACGACACTGCCTGAGAAGAAGTCTGGGATCTCACCAAATCCAACTCCAATGCTATCGCAGCCTGATAAACCTCGTTCATATTCGTTACACGAGCAACGATCAATGGCTGCCTCAATTTAGCATGGAGATCACAAAGAAACTGCTCCGTCTTCAAAGCTTCATTCGCTAGCACATGGGGCGCATAACGGCCCAATTCCATGAACTAGTTTCGATATTCAAGCACCGACATTTCTCCCTGGATGAGCTGTAAAAACTAGTGCATTTTATCCATCCTGTGGTAAGTTGGGCTGAAGGTGAGTTCAAAAGTGGCAACGAACTCAGCCTACGAAATCTACCGAAGTGGGCGAGACTGGAAAGAAATCTCCCATTCCGTATTCCACCACGTCAGCGCCATGCCCTGGAGCTGAAAAGTGCCGAGCATCACCTTCTCATCTTCCATGCATTCCATAGAGTGAAACATGTGCTCGATCACGTCCAGCCATACCCTGGCGGCATCCGGATCAGTATGGCCTTCAAAAGTCGATGGATGAAACAACAAAAATTTCTTCAAAGTACGTCCGTGACTGCCAGGTGCATCCTCTTGAGCCGGAATAATGGGAGCCGGAGCAAGAATGTCTTGAGGGAACTCAGCAGGATGCCGCCCGAGGGGCGTCAAAATGTCTTCCCGTTATGAGACAGTGTCGAGGTCGGGGTAGTAGGGGTGCCGTAGGCACCGTTGTGCTGGAGTAGTTGGGCATCCCCAAGGTCGAGGCGACCGAATGACGTAGGCACCACTTGTCACTGGAGTGATCGGGCGCTGTTGAGACTAGAGCGGTTGGACGGCGTCAACATTGCCATGACTGGAGCGACCAAAGGCCATTGAGCTCAGAATTGTCAAGTGCCATGGGCACAGGTGGGACTGGAGTTGTTGGCCGTCGTCAGAGCTAGTTTGGACCCGACATTTGGATGCCGGGGGCACCATTGTGACTGAGTTATTGAGCGATCGGGTGCCAGGGGCCCCAATGTGATTGGAGTGGCTGCCAGTCGGGTGTCGAGGGCACCATTGTGACTGAATTGTTGAGTGATCAAGTGCCGGGGGCCTCGATGTGACTAGAGTAGCTGGCAGTCGGGTGCCGGGGGCACCGTTGTGACTGAGTGGTCAAGCGATCGGGTGCTGGGTGTCCCGATGTGACTGGAGTGACTGACAGTCGGGTGCCGGGGGCACCATTATGACTGAGTGGTCGAGCAATCGAGTGTCGGGGGCCCCGATGTAACTGGAGTGACTGGAAGTCAGGTGTCGGGGGCACCGTTGTGACTAAGTGGTCAAGCGATCGGATGCCGCAAGCCTTGATATGATTGGTGTGACTGGC
Source organism: Amorphophallus titanum (assembly GCA_024336825.1). NCBI lineage: Eukaryota > Viridiplantae > Streptophyta > Magnoliopsida > Alismatales > Araceae > Amorphophallus > Amorphophallus titanum. Next base: position 18,780,322 of record JANBPO010001714.1, on the reverse strand, counting down.
AGTTGGGTGCCGGGGGCACTGTTGTGAGTAAGTGGTCGAGCGATCGGATGCCGGGGGCCCCGTTGTGACTGGAGTGACTGGAAGTAGGGTGTCGGGGCACCATTGTAACTGAGTGGTCAAGCTATTGGGTGCCGAGCCCCCCGATGTGACTGGAGTGACTGGTAGTTAGGTGCCGGGGGCACCATTGTGACTGAGTGGTCAAGCGATTGGATGCCGCAGGCCCTGATGTGAGTGGAGTGGCTGGCAGTCGGGTGCCGGGGGCACCGTTGTGACTGAGTGGTCGAGCGATCGGATGCCGGGGGCCCCGATGTCATTGGAGTGACTGACAGTCGGGTGCCAAGGGCACCGTTGTGACTGAGTGGTTGAGCGATCGGATGTCGCAGGTCCTGATGTGACTAGAGTGGTTAGTAATCGGGTGCCGGGGGCACCATTATGACTAAAATAGATGGGCGCCATGAGACCTTATTGGTCATGCTCAGGGCCCGTTGACAGAGCCAGCGGCCTAGCACTTCATCTTGCGCTGGGACTTGTGAAGTATGCCCATTATCTGGGTAACAGCACTGAGGGCACGCTTATCGAGTGACACCAAAGTGGCACACGATCATCGAGACGGGGAACCAGGCTGGGCACTTCGTTTGAGCCATGTCTGATGGTACACGATCATTGAAATAGAGACTAGGCAAGGTGCTCTCATCAAGCCACATCTATGTCATGCATGAAGGTCAAGGAGGAGATCGGGCAGGGTGCTCTCATCAAGCCACGTCTATGTTATGCACAAATGTCTAGGTAGAGATCAAGCAGGGTGCCTCGATCGAGCAACGTTTGATGGTGCACAATTGTTGGGGTAGGGACTGGACAGGGCGCTCTCATGAAGCGGCATCTGGGTCATGCACGAATGTCGAGGTAGGGCCGAGCAGAGTGTCCCTATCGAGTAATGTCTAGGGGCACATGACTATCTAGACAGGGCTCAGGCAGAGTGCTTTCATCAAGCGGCATCAGGGTCGTGCATGAATATCGACACAGAACCCAGGCAGAGTGCTTTCACCAAGCAAGATCTGGGGTCGTGCATGATTATCGAGATAATATACGTTCATCAAAATAAGGGGCCACCTTTTAGGAGGTTAGTGTTTGGGCTAGACGTCGTATGAGGGATGATCATGCGGCATGCCCTCGGCATGAGCCTAGCAAACACACACACAAATCTCCTTAGCATGCCTTTGTAGTCCGGGGGTGAGCTCCTTGCATTGATGCTTTGATGCTTGCCTCTTCATGCTTGGGCTTCCAAATGGGATTTAGACCCATCTTAAAAGACCAAATTCGAGCCCGTTTCTCAACCGTTTGAGCCTAAACCAGGCCCATTGGAAAGCTTAACCCTAGTAGATCGATTTGCCCCTAAAACCTTAACCTCTAGTGACCTCTCTTAGCGGTGGCGGTGTGGATTAGAGAGATCTCCTCGAGATTTTTGTCGTTTTCCCCCTTTGGATTCTTGAGTCCAATTCGACCTCTAGAAACCTCTTGAGGTGCTATAAGTAGAGGCCTTTCGAAGCCCTAGAACCCTATTTACTTCTCCAACTGGTGGCGCGACCCAAGGTGTCCGATCGAGGATGAATTAGGGTGAGGATCGTGGTGTGTTCGTGATAGGGCGTGAGCACGTCGTCCCCTTTCTTCTTCCAAATTGGTAGGTTTCTCTCAAGCTCAAGATTAATTGCATACATCATCTTGTGCATCTTCAAGCCCTCTTTCTTTTGATCTAAAAAGCCCTAAATTCCATGTTGTATCTTGCAAGAATTTCTGATTTTAGTGGAAGCATGTCATAATTAGGGTTAACAGTATTCCACTTCGTTTTAAGTAGGGATTTCAGGCACTAAATGTTTAATTGATCATGCTAGTTTGTAGAACTTTTCGTGCTCTTTCCATTGATTACAAAAGTCCCAATTTTTATGTTGTATATTGTGTGTATTTAATCGTTCAAGTTAACCCTACCCAACTCGCCGGAGGCGGGCATGACGAAAGGGGGGCAGCAACCTGTTTTGACTTGTGCGGCCTCACGATAGACCGCCCATCCTAGATAGGCGACTGATTCTTGACCGTTCATGTTTTCTTTATTTCGATATTTTTAATGAGATAAACGGCCACTCGATAGACCACATATCTAGATGAGCGGCCACTCGATGGACCGCCCATCTTAGATAGGCGGTAGATCCTTAACCATTCTTGTGTTTAATCTTTGATACGTTTCTGGGAAGCACGGTAGAACCCCAGCCGCCCGTCTGTCAGGCGGCCAATCTCAAACTGCACATCTCCCCTAGCGGCACATTACAGACTGCTCATCTCCAGCAGGCCTTCAGACCTGATGGGCATGAACAGCCAGTCGTGCAACTGCTGAGAAAGATGAAAGGTCCTGACTGGACCATCCATTTGTACAAGATTGATTTATTATCATTTTAGCATAATTTATGGTAGTAGATTAGTGGCTAATGATAGGCTAGCAACCAACAATAAAAGGAACACATGTAAGATTAAATCTTACAATTGTTGATTATTTCTTTCATTATGGCCTTCGTTTATTTAAATAAGTTAAGTTCAAATATGATTATATGCAACATGTTACTAGGATTGTTTGACAGTCGTTCTATCCCGGTAAAATTGACTGACCGCTAAATTAGTTTCCGTTGTGTTATTGCCTCATTTTCTTGTAATGATTGGGACTCTCCGCTGGATATTCCTTTCGTCGGACTAGGACCTTCATTATAGGACCTCCGTAAGTCCCTGCGAGCCTGAGATTCTCATTAGGATGTCGGGCAGGTTGTACCATCAAGACCTAAACCTGTCACGTGATTGAACCGCTTGGATTGCTATGTTGTGAGTCACGGCTTGATATGGACCGACTAAAACTTGAACGGCCGTAAATGAGCCGTGTGTCTCAATAGGCGGCCCATTATGAACTGTGCATCCCTGGTGAATTTTCATTTAATGTTGGTCGATTAACCCTATTCTATCTTCGACCAAACCATATTTTTAATCGACCCAATAAGCCCTAGGCTAACTAGTGGAAAGTGGGCTGGACCCTAGTTCAGTTCTACCCCACTTATGGCAGCCTCTCTTCTTCCCGGTTCACCGTTTTCAGGGCCGGACCGCGACGAGAGGGGTACTACCGAGACCAGGGCGACGAGAGGAACGCATTGGCGCCCTCCATCATGCGGTTCGTAGGTCAGTGGAGCCGATTGGGCAAGTGGAGCCCGGCGTGAACCTCGCTTGCATGCGACCGTAACGCCAGTTTCGGGACGATCGAGGTAGGGGGATGGGTGGGGAGATGGACCCTCTCCGCGTTCTGCACGTTTTCCCTATCTTCGTGCATAGATTAGTGGCCGATCGGGGGAGATCGAGCCAGTTTAGCGTAAATCGTAGTTTTTGGGGTTCGTAGGGTTGGCCGGAAAATAGTAACCTCTCGCGGCGTAGTTAGTGTCAAACTGACCGCTGGGATGCCAGGATCCAACCCCATTAGTTTCCTGTTGATTGATTGTTATTTGGGGCCGGTAGGAGTCCAGGAATCGCGGTGACTCTATTTGGGTCGATTCGTCTGAATCGCCCGAATCTCACGATTTAGTGGGTCTCGCGGCGTGCATGTGATGTTTTCGGAATCCTGGAAGGATTTCCCTCCGTTTGGATGTATTTCCCCTACGCTACGGCATGCATGGGGCATGGAACGGGCCAATTTGGCCGTTCCACCATTTTAACCGTCGGTTTGGCATAACGGTCCTACCGGAGACCGTTATGTGCATAACGGTCCCCCGATAGACCGTTATGCATCGTTCATGGTTTTTTGTCTTCGGAGGCTTTGGAGCATAACGGACCAGGCCTAGTCCGTTATGTGGGACATAACACCCCTATTCAGGTGCGTTATGGTCGGTGGTTTTTGAGGTTCTAACATGTCAGAACCCTCGATGACCGTGTCTACCTCGAAGACTGTGTCAGTCGATTTACATAACAGATTTCTCCACATGCATTATGATTAAGATAACGTGCAGGTGTAGAGCCAGTATAGTTTTGTTGACCGATGCTTTGACTGGGTGTGGCGGTTGATATAACATGCTTGACCCTGTGCGTCGTGTGGCTGTGACAGATTGGGAGTGGTCCGTTATATGCCCTTGGTCTGTGCTTAATGCGTTTCGGTGTCTGGTGGGTATAACGCACCTGCCCTTGTGCGTTATACTAGTATGACATGCCTGTTAAGGTTCGTTATACTTCGTGTCATTCGTGTTTGGGTCCATTGGACATAACGCCCCTCTTTGGGTGCGTTATGTTGATATAACGCCCCTATGCTGGCGCGTTATATCGTCTGTTGTGGTTTTCTATCTGGTTGGCATGACGCCCCTCTGGTGGTGCGTTATGTGGGTATAGCGCCCTTATGCTGGTGCGTTATAGTCCTGTGTTGTGTGTTCGTCTGTCTTAGGTCCTTGTTTAGGGCGGTGTTTGTTTGTCGGTGGTGGTCTGGATCGGTCGGTTTAGGTGACTGGCCATGGTCTTTTTCTAGACTACGGCAGTACCCTAACGACTCGATGTAGAAGCTACCATTGTCCGTGCCTTTGGTTGTGTAGCGGCTATCTCTTGACTGTTGGGTTTCCCCCTAGCAGTCGACTGACAAGTTGCTCTACCCAGAGTGTTATCATCTCCCGCCGCTCTTGTTCTCGTTGATTCTGCTTGCTTGTCTTGTTGTGGCGGTGGATGTGTCTGTGCGTCGGTGTCGCGTCTAGTTCTAGTCAACCCGGGGTTACCTAGTGGTTGACAGGAAGCCATGTTGTGTCTCGACGGCCTTGTCCAATTCGAGACATTGGTGTTGGATGCTTCAAGGTACTATTTTACCTCGGTTTGTGTGTCCAGGTGTGCTGAGAGTTCTTAGTGTCCCCTCAGGTCTCCGTGTGTCATTTTCCTCGGAGAGTCATTTTTCTGGCTTAGGATTAGATCGATTGGCGGCTTATCCCACTACGTGCGATGATCCTGACTCAGAGTCTTAAGACTCAGGGACCGTTGTAGCTATAGATCTAGTTGCCTTGCCCTCAGTCTATCGGCAGTCTCCTGTGCTGCCTTTGGTACCTCGAAGTACGTGTTACAGGGCACTTTTTACTATATGTACTTCGGCACTTGTGTTTTGGAGTCCGCATCTTGTGAGCCTTCACTAGTCGTAGCCTTACGGCACGCTTCGGCGTGGCGGCTTTTACAGCGGGGCACTTCCGATTCACGATTTTTAAGCTAGTCTCCGTTGGCTCCCGCAGTTCCTGTGCCAGCCATCCCGGTGTACCATGTTCCTTACCGGTGGTCTGGATTTACGTGGGCCAAGCTCTACCCTCAACTTGGTCCGCCTAAACCCCCCCTGACCCTTCGTATTCTCCTATAAAATCCCCTTAGAAGATCAAGGGGCAAAAAGAGGCATACTAACGGATACCCATTCAGACTTCCGCAGGCACCCAGCAAGCAAGGACAGACGTAAGGATCTAAGTGCGCGTGTGGTTGGCTTGTTGATCAACTCACACATGCCGAGGGCATGTCACACGTACTTCCCTCATACGGCGTCTAGCCATCTCACACAAGTCCTCCCCCGTCGCGTGCATGGCATTACGATGACGGCAAGCACACCCGCATCCCAGGTACATCCACGTATGACAACCTACGATGGCCACGCGTACTCCATGATGTCGCACCTACCTCAGTCACAGAAATGCGTGGCCATCGCTCGCCCTGAGGTAGCCGCCAACTGCTCCGACCAATGATTCGAGTTAGCCAGACCCTAGCCCAAAAGTAACATTCCCGGGACCGGCCCAGACTCCCTAGCTTGAAGATACTCACCTCTTAGGACCCATACCCGACTGCTCATCCCGAGCCACGTCCGACCCTCCTCCAAGCGTCAACCAGTATCTCCCCCTGCCATCCAGTCTAGTCCTCCCTCAGTAAATCGGGCACGTCCCTATCCTTGTGGAGAATCTCTGTAAAAACATGCGGATGTCCGCCTTGTTATCCATTGACCCGGGAACCAACCCACGTGTCGAAATTGTCTCGCGGCTTGCACCAGTTGTACTTTGGCCTTCTCGACCCATTTGTAAATCCCACGTGGCTCTCATAAAGTACAGAACCAGTTGAGTACATGTACCCATACCCGGGTCTCAGATTCCCTCCGCACTACTCCATGTATGCCCAGTGTCTTCCACTCCAGCAAATCAAACCTCCCAGTCAAATGCACCCTTATAGCTGCTGGATGCCCCTGGCCCTCTATCCATGGCTTCAGACATATACAGACTTCTCTCCAACATGGAACAAAGGTGTTCAGATTCAATCCGATGTAAATAAACACCGACTGCTTACGGTCAATGGGGAAAGATGTCTAGTACACGATTCCCCACAATCGTCTATCCACTCGCACCCATGGAACCTCCCCTCTCTCCACATGTCGCCCGATCTCCCGAGCCCACGTGCCGCATCCTAGCAACACTCCCCTAGTCAACCTTCAGTTCCATAGGTGATTGTAGAGAAATCAACTGGCACGCCCTCATCCCGGTCTAGTTACCTTAACCCTTGGAAACCTCTCGTGCCATTCGACCCCCTCTTGACCTTCCGTAAAAGGCGAGTGTCCAGTGCCATTTTGAGAAGAATACGACTACGAAGGAGGATACCAGAGATACATCAAACTCTCGTATTTTCTTTTATCACTTTATTCCTTCCCTCATCTCGGTCACTGATCCTAGACCCCACAACAGTATATTAGCATACATACCTAATGTCTACGATTCCATTAAACCATATGTGTAATACAAAACTTACCTACGACAATTGACGTAGGTAATTTTGTCCCAGTATCTATTCCTATGGTACTAATGAACTATAGGTAAGGTACCCCTACTCTCTATGACATCGACTGTAGGTACTATAAAACCTCGTAAAATCGTAGATATAGCCTAATCTATACCTACGACATACACAACCGTAGGTACGTGTCGTAGGTAAAGGTCCTCTTTTGGAGTAGTGCGCCCAAGCCCCACCCCTGTCTGGCCTCTATACCACCAGCATTCTCCTCCTCCCTACACCACCGCACCGCCATCCACCGTTCCCCCACTTCCCATCGCTGCTCCTCTGACCTTCTTCACACCCCACCACCGCCCCATCATTCCGCCTCCCCTACACAACCGCCATCGCATGCTATGGCCCAGCCCTCCCCCATGTTATGTTTGCTATCCCACCTTGTTTTTTGGCCCACCATACTTTACAGTCCCACCACCAGCATTGTTGTTCTTATCTGTTGTTTGTTTTCATGATTATGTTATGTCATTACTATGGTGTTATGTTTCAGGTGAGTATGCACTATTTGTATGTCCTTTCCTTTTTATTGTGATGTTCAGCCACTGACAATCTTAATAAATGTAGCGTGCCCAGCAGGGAGCGATAGCAGGAGGGGCGTCTATCTCACGGGACCCGACTACCGAGGTTGCCACCCTAGAGGAGAGGCTCGCAGGGGTGGTAGCATGAGCCAAGGCGGCGGAGTGCGACCTTGCCGAGTGGGTAAGCTTTGAATTTTTTTAGTTAAAGATGACATATTGGGATGTGTATCTGACAGTGGTGAGTATTGCAGGTGGCGGAGCTATAGGAAGCACTTGCCTAGGCTACAACTTGCGATCGACGGATCGCGAAATTAGAGGAGGAGGAGAGGCATAGCCAGACAGAGGTGAGTGATGTTTGCTTTCTCTCTTCTCACTTTTCTTTTCAAAATATCTTTCATTTATGGTACTAATAAAGCTGTCGAATAATGCAGACTGCGTTGTTATAGGATGCCTTCGCTCGGGCCACGCTAGCCGGTGGTGAGCTAGCGATCTATGATCAGCGGGTCACAGAGTTAGAGGAGATGCTGAGGCAATGAGAGGCGTTGCCCAACGACATCATGGAGTTGAGGATCCTCCTCGAGGTGGAGAGGAGGGAGTGTGCTCAGGAGCGAGAGGAGCGGCTCGCGCGAGAGCAAGCGCTCGGAGACGCGAGGATGTAGATAGCCACCATGCAGAGCGGCTACGGATCATGGAGGAGTGCCTCCAGAGAGGGAGAAAGCGTGCACGGGCTGCAGGTCTCTCCTTTACTAGCATGACGTACTTGGCGGGTTCCTCTACTCGACAGAGGAACAAGGCCGATCAGGCCAGGAGGTCGACAGCTTTGCAAGGGTCGATGAGACCCCCACAGGATCCTCCTAGGGATAGGAGTGAGGGACCAGCAGAGAGTGGTGGTGAGAGTTAGAGAGATATTGTTGTACACCACCCCTAGTTTTGTATATGAATATGTATCCACAGATATATATGTAGACATGAGATTTTGATGTTACCTGTCGCTTCCTTGTGATCGTTCTCTGTGTGTCTACTTTTGCTCCTGCTCCTATATTTCATACTAGAAATAAACAGATTAATTCATCTGTCTGGCTTGACCCCTTGCTCAATAGGCAAGGGGAATGTCCTTCTTTGACCTTGATTTGGGGTCAAGGGGCCAAGCCTTTAATCAACTAAGGCAGAATAAAAGATAGAGAGAGAATGCAACATACTGGCAGGCAAAATGAGTACTGAAAATAAAAAAAATGACCAAGCATCATGCAATCAAGCAAATGACACATTTTTTGTCTTTTCTTTTTTTTCCTTTTTCTTCTTCTTTTTTTTGGTGGATGATAAAGTGCGCATGTCACGAGGTACTTACTCGTCCACTACCTGAAGTTCATTAGTCATTCTTAAATAACTTAACAAAGGATCAATGTGCTCAAATGTGGCTGTTGCCCGGCCCCCTCGTACGACACTTCTTCCTAAACTTATCTTCACCGCCCCTTGAGTTTAGAGTGTGCTTCGGGGAGAGACGGAAGATAATAATGTGGGAAGTTTACGGGGGGGGCAGAAAGAACTAGTGGATGCCCTTGCCTTACCCCATTGCTTGTTGGGGTTCAGTCTTTGGCTTAGGGTGACTTTAGTTGCCCATGCCTTGACTATCACATGCTCACGACCAGGGTTTTCCCTGCAGGGACTTTGCCCTCTTGACATGTTTGGAGTTTTTTTTGAAGGGGTTTTTCTCATGCATGCTTACGCCCAGGGTTTTTCCTGCGGGGACTTTACCCTCTTGACATGCTATTTTTGTTTCTTTTTGAAAGGAGCTGAAGGCTTTCGACAGATATTCCCCTTTTGGGCCTTGACTTCCACCTACTAGGGCGGTGGGTAGGTTTGGTGATCTGACTAAGTCCTGACTCCCCCCCTCGTAAATCGAAGAGGCGACTTCAGATAGCTTCCCGGTCTTCTCCTTGCGGAGCGGGATCATGGGGCCATAGGCCCCTTCGTACTGTCCTCTGAACAGGTTCTATAACCTGGATCTCACACGATTCTCATCAAACATCTACTGAGCGAAGAACAAGGAACTTAAACAATGCAAACACCAATCTCAATTGCACAATAGATACAAGGCTTTTAAGGTGGTTCGATCTCAAACTAGAGATCTACGTCCACCCCACACTCCAACTACAATATGACTTTATCCACTGATACACAGCTTAATCTACTGGGCTTCATAGCTTGCCAACACCACTGACTAACAGCTTGCACTAGGGACTTACAACTTAACCCGACCAGAGAACGCTTCTCTGCACACTGAGGAGTTATAGCTTAACCTCTGCTGACGAACAGATTGAAGAACAGGTTCAGAAGAGAGAAAAACCAAAGCAAGAAAACACAGAAATCCCAAGTGAAAAATGTAGCTCAACACTTGAGCAATCTCAGCTCCAGTTATGAACCAGGAGACTGAGTGACCCTTCTCTTTCACAAGCTCTCTAACACTCCACTTTCAAAACATCTCTTCTCTTCTCCTCTTTTTCTTCCCTCTTTACTCTTCTCTCTTTTTCTTCTCTGGATCATACAGATTGGCTTCTGCTCGTCTGGAAATTATCCACCATCATCCATGATTGTTTTCTCCAAAAGGAGAAATCTTCCTTTTATGCCAGTAGCAGAAAGGGCGTGTGTCTTCCACGAATTCCCGCCCAAGAGTCTCATCATATGGCAGCATCTTACCATGCCGCTTTACACGTGTCATGATCCAAGCACGACATCCAATCTTGGATCACGTGCCATCCTTATCTTCCACAAAACATTATCTGTCAACACAAAAATAATCATTAGTTCAATTGAAAATGTACTGGATATAAGAAAGATGCACGGAGTATGTTTAGTACATGTAGACTGACTGCTACAGTATCTGCTCAGACTTGCTGTAGCTAAGGCAGTCATAGCACAGACCTGCTCAGACTTACATTGACTTAGCTACAATGTATGCTCTGACTTTAATTAACAGTGAGCAAAAGATGCACGGGGTTGGTCTAGCTAACATACATGGACTAGCTCCAATATGCTCAGACCTGCTAAGGACATACACTGTCTTTGCTATAGCGTATGCTCTGACTTTAACATGCAATAAGCAAAAATGTGCATGGATGTTATTATGTGCTCAGACTTGCTAGTGTGTGCTCGAACCTTAAAAGGACATGCACTGTCTCTGCTACAGTGTATGCACTGACTTTGATAGATGGCGAGCAAAACATGCATGAGTGTAAATGTGTGCTCGGACCTTAAAAGGACATACATTGTCTTTGCTACAGTGTATGCTCTGACTTTGATAAACGGCAAGCAAAACATGCACGAGTGTTAAAGTGTGCTCGGACCTTAAGAGGACATACACTGTCTCTGCTACAGTGTATGCTCTGACTTTGATAAACAGCAAGCAAAACATGCACGAGTGTTAATGTGTGCTCGGACTTGCTGGAGTAAGACATAATGCATATGCTCGGACATGCACTACTTTTGTTACAGTGCATGCTCGGACATACACTAACTTGGCTACAGTGTATACACTGACTTTAATACAAAATGAGCAAGGTCATGCACAGACTTGATAGCAGGTAGAGCATGCAACGAGTTTGTTTTGAGGAATATGCATGGGGTATGATATGTGCATGGACTTGATTGCCAAGTCGTGGGCTTTGTGAAGCAAAGTAAAACATGTACGGATGCATGTTTCAAATGAACATGCATGGACGCATGTTTCAAAGAAACATACACGGATGCAAGTTCTGTGAAGCAGAGTCAAAACATGCACAGATGCATGTTTCAAATGAACATGCACGGACTTAATAGAACATGCAAGGACCTTAGAGAAAGTGCACGGACTTTAACAAAAGTTGCACAAAGGAAAAACATGCACGGGGTTTGACATGCACGGACTTTGTGAAGACGTGCAAGGACTTAATTCAAAATGTGCACGGACTTGGTTTCAATAAGAAACATGCACGGACTTAATGCTGCTCGAACTTGATATGCACTGGACTGTACATGCTCGGACTTGGTGAAGACGTGCAAGGACTTAATTCAAAATGTGCATAGACTTGGTTTCAATAAGAAACATGCACGGACATGCACGGACTTAATGCTGCTTGGGCTTGATAGAGACGTGCAAGGACTTGGTTCCAATAAGAAACATGCACAAACTTAATACTGCTCGGACTTGATGTGCACGAAACTATACATGCTCGGACTCTACTTTTCTTCTTAAGAGAATGTGCACAGACTTATGTTCTCGGCCAAAGCCAGAACATGCATGGACTCATATGCACGGACTTGCTATGCAGAGAATAGTTCATCCATGGACTTCAACAAGACATGCACGGACTTGCTATGCAAGGACTGTACATGCACGAACTTGTTTGAAGTGGTTGCAATGTGCACGGACTTGTTTGAGGTGGATGCAATGTGCATATGCACAGACTTGCTATGCAAGGACTGTACATGCACGGACTTGCTATGCAAGGGTTGTACATGCACGAACTTGTTTGAAGTGGATGCAATGTGCATAAGCATGAACTATGCACGGACTTGGAATATGTAAGTCGGTGGCATGTGCACGGGCTTAGGTGAGCAATGTGCATGGACTTAGAAGGAGTGTGCATGGACTTGTTCAAGATATGCACGGACTTGGACAGAGTGTGCACGGACTTGCTGAATTGAGATGCAAGGACTTTGGCTTGAGGTGCACGGACTATGCACAGACTTGGAAGGACTTAACATATAAACATGTATGGACTTGAACAGTGCATGCTCGGACTCGTTCTGAACATTGTGTATGGACTTTAATAGTGCGTGCTTGGACTCGTTCTGAACATTGTGTATGGACTTTAACTGAACATGTTCAGACTTGCTTGAACATGCTCGGACTTGTTCTGAACATTATGTATGGACTTTAATGAAACATGTTCGGACTTGCTTGAAACATGTTCGGACTTGAATATGCAAGTCGGTGGAATGTGCACGGGCTTAGGTGAACAACGTGCATGGACTTATGAGTGCACGGACATGCTCGGACTTTAAATCCCATACGAAGGATGTGCTCCGAGTTTGGAACAGTGTGTGCTTGGACTTTAAGTCCCATATGAAGGATGTCCACGGACTTAGTTCGAGCCTTAGACATATATGCACGGACATGATTGAACAACATGTTCAGACTTATGTGAAAAGTTGAAACATCATGCACGGGAAGTTGAAACATCGTGCACGGACTTTGTGTGCAGAGATAAAAACATGCATGGACTTTAATGCATCTTGCAAAACCTGTATGCTTAGACCTAAACATGTATGGACTTAAAAATCAGGTGGACCTTGCTACAGTACGTGCACAGACTTGAATATTCAACAGACAGACACATGCATGGACTGAAGAATGCCTGGATGCAGACGATGCATGGACTTTTGCTAGCTCAAGTGTTCGGCTCTAGCAACAAAGTGTCGACCACATGGGTCGACCCTTTTTATGAGGTGTTCTGTTTGCAAGAAAAATGTGCACCCACAGAACAAAGTGTCGACCCTATTTCAGACATTGGAAAAATGCATTCAATGAACTTTAAACCAATACCTAATCATGCATGAAATAAAATGTAATTGCCAATCATCTGTTGTCAGTTGCCAGTCATGAAACTATTGTTGCATTGCCAATCATCAAAACTACACAGCACAAGGCTGCTGCCTATCAAACCAGAGGAGTCCCAACAACATAGAGCCCTTGAACACAATCAGTGCTCGAACTGCATCTTCAAGCATAAATCAAGCTACTTTCACGTATATAAAGTTGGGCCAATAATGTACACGTTCAATAAACTCTTCATGACATAATGTCAATAAAAGAACACACCAATTTGAATATAAGAGTTCAAGAAGTGCATTAATAGCTAAGTTATATCTTTGGAGAGAATTTGACAACATAACAGCACTTTCTTTACCTTTCATGATTTAATTTAGGTATCTTGAATAAGGTGACAAGTCCTAGAAAGCCATCTGTCCATCTAGGAATATAGAAATATCAACTCTTGGGTCAAACCTCGGGTTAATGGTACACATGCACAAATGGTCGATTAATGGGCCACTTAGGCATTTCACGCGGTCTAACACTGGACCGTTTATAAAGTCAAGCGGTCTAGTAATGGGCCGTTTGTGTTGGACGAAATCCCAAATTATGGGCTAAACCCTGGAGACAAGCGGTTGATTATTGGACCGTTAATGGGCCTTAGCGGTCCAATTCTAGGCCGTTTATGTCCAGACTCAGAAAACTAATGGTAGTGCATTCTAGACAATTGGGCTTTAATGGTACAACCAGCTCGGCGCCCTAGTGGGAATCCCAGGCTCGTAGAGACTTATGGAGGCCTTGAAACAAGATTTCCTAGTCCATTTGGGAGGAATATCTAAAGGAGAGGTCATCAAGTCCAAGATTGGGTGCCTAATGTGCACAAGTGTAACTAATTAATGGGGGCATTCCTTGTCCCTCCACATTTTTTTCAAAGATTGGATTGTTCGTTGGTGTATGCCATTATGTTCGTCATGTATTTCTGAGTCTAGTCATGTAATTTTTATTTTATTTGAGTCATATATGTGTAGAGAGCATGTGTTAGGACCATTAGCTCGATATATTCATTTCACTGCTGCGAGAGAGAGCGAACCGTCCCGTGACCCAACCCGGGCACGAGAGTTGTGAGTTGGCCACCCTTGACTCGTTACTGATTTCTCAACCGTGCAGGTCCGAACGCTTCCCTCGCTAGGGACGAGTGCGAGCTTGCTAGAGTCCCAGGTTGCCTATCCAACTCGACGTCGAGTCCGCGTCTCCGTCCCGCATCACCCCTGGTGAATGCCATCGACTACGAGCCCTCTTGGATGGATCCCCTGTTAGATTTCCTCCTAAGACAACAGCTCTCGAGCGACCGAGCCGAAGCCCACCGCACACGTGTGTGAGCAGCCCACTTCACAATGGTGAACGATCGAATTTACCGCCGATCTCTCTTAGCCCTGCTACTGAAATGCTTGTTCCCCACGCAAGCCAACCAGGCGATTCGAGAAGTGCATGAAGGGATCTGCGGAAGCCACGTAGGAGGGCGAGCACTCGCACGGACGCTGATCCGACAGGGGTACTGGTGGCCTACTTTGCAAAAGGACTGCCTCGAGTACGTCTGAAAATGCCCACAATGCCAGAGATTCTCCAACCTGCACCACCAACCGGCCTTGCGACTGCACACCCTAATGGAGCCTCACCCGTTTGCTCATTAGGGGGTGGACGTATTGGGTCCCTTCCTTGAAGCACAAGGGAGGAAGAAATTCCTCATAGTCGTTATTGACTATTTCACCAAATAGATCGAGGCTGAACCATTAGGAAAGATTACAAGCGAGGCGACATGGAGGTTCATGCTGTGAAGCATCATCTGTCGGTTTGGGATCCCGAGAGTTCTCACAACCGACAACGGTAACCAGTTCGCGAGCACCGCCTTCCAGGAAAAATGCTCAGAGCTGGGGATTTGGAACCATTACACGTCGGTGGGACATCCCCAGGCTAACGGCCTGGTGGAGAATGCCAACAAAATGCTCCTCCATGGCATCAAGACCCGGCTGGATCAAGTAGGTGACTCGCGGATAGACTCAATCCCGAGCATTCTATGGGCCCACCGAACTACTGCCAAGACCGCCACAGGGGAGACGCCTTTTCATCTTGCTTACGGTGCCGAAGTAATAGTACCAGTGGAGATTTTCAACCCCTCGTTGCGAGTGGGACACTTCGACAAAGTCAGAAACAACCGAGCAATGTGGAAAAACTTAGACCTTCTCGAAGAAGACAGAGCGAAAGCTCAAATAAAATTGGCGGCTTGCCGACAGAAGTTGGCCCAGTACTACAACACTCGAGTCAAGGAACGATACTTCTTCCTAGGACATTTGGTATTACGTCGAGCAAGCGTAGTAGATCCCAGAGGAGCCGCTGGAAAACTTGCGCCCAACTGGGAAGGCCCTTATTGGGTGACTGAAGTGCTCGGCAAAGGAGCATACCGGCTGGCAACACTGGGGGGGCAGGAGGTACCCAGGACGTGGAACTCCGTAAACCTCAAGAAATATTTCCAGTAAAGTGTTACCAGCTGTATTCAACTAAGATAACCTAAGGGTTCCCTAGAGGCGAGCACCGCTCCCCTTGAAAACGAGAAGGTAACTTAAGGGTTCTCTAGAGGCGAGCACCGCTCCCCTCGAAAATGAGAAGGCAACCCAAGGGTTCCCTAGAGGTGAGCACCGCTCCCCTCGAAAACGAGAAGGTAACCTAAGGGTTTCTTAGAGGCGAACACCGCTCCCCTTGAAAATGAGAAAATGAGAAAACGAGAAGGTAACCCAAGAGTTCCCTAGAGGTGAGCAGCGGTCCCCTTGAAAACGAGAAGGTAACCTAAGGGTTCCCTAAAGGCGAGCACCACTCCCCTCGAAAATTAGAAGGAGACCTAAGGGTCTCTTAGAGGCAGACACTCATCCCCTCGCAAACAATGACTGCAAGTTGATCCACCTAAGGGAAGGCACAAGCACTGCAAGGGCACACATATAGAAAATTAACCAGAAGCACATTATACGAGCGTCTCCCATCAAAGAGATGCCCTAAGTTGATCCTTCATGTCCCCCCATGTGGTGATGGGAGCTTCCCTTCTAATTATCCTTAAGCCTTCAATTTTTAACCAATGGGTTTGAGCTCTTTTGGTAAGTTGCATTTTCGCGAATCGGATCTTCCTATCCTCAGATATGGGATACCACTCGAAATAATGGTCCATTGAAGCCTCCCAATCTAAATAGTCATTAGGATGAGTTCCATCAAAGGTGGGAGGTGGGAGAGGTGTCCTTCTATCATCCGCCGTTTGGGCGGGCCTATTGTCTCCTAGTTGGTCGAGTCGACCCGAAAAGTTATCAAGCCACTCATTGGCATAGGTCTAGGCTCCCATTAGGTAGTCGACATGGCCATGGAGGCCGTGTGTGTTGGTGGTGGGTTTCCCTTGGGGGTTTGGGTTCATGGAGAGGGCCGATGGGTAAGGTCTGTGTGAGGCGGCCTGGTAGTGGACAAGAGCAATGCACCAGGAGACTCTAAATTCATATGCACACCCTACGACCAACTTGTAGAGACAAGTTGAGAACCTAACTCTAATACCACTTGATGTGACACCACCATGGGGGTGATAGCCACTAGACCGATGCACCTTTGGACCTAGACTTGCAAGCAATAAACCTTGAGCGGCGGACTCACTCTAGCGGACCGACTCGCATAGCGTTCAAGGTTGCTCGTAGGTAAACCAGTGATGGTGGGATGGGTCCGAGGGGGGACCTCATTATTCCAGGGATATGGCTATCTTGGGACGGACCCCAATGGACCAGGGATGCCCAATTCGACAGGTGGCCAGCACGCCTAGGGCGTGGGATGTAGGGAGCTCTAGCTTCACTCTACGGTGGTCACTCGCATTATTGAATTCAAGATCGAGCACTCAACTCTCCGACCAATGATCCACTAGCAGCAATACTAAGCTAAGCAAAGAGTGAACTAGCAGAGAAGTGTGGTCAGGGGCTCACCTGATCAGCATGAGAATGCCGATCCTGATCGGCGATGAAGGCGAGCGGGGAAGCGTGACTACCCGCACGCCACGTCGATGATGCTTCGGTCGATGACCTGCTATTACATGCACTACTCCCTCGCAGAGGGGATGAACATGGGGAGGAGAATTCAAATGTTACAACCAAACACTACCTCTCGCAGGGAGGGGCTGCAAGCCAGCCAGTCAAGGTGGGAAAAACTAGCTAGGAGCCTAAAGGACGGCGATCATCAGTTCTGCTAGCTCTCTGGACAGCATGATAGTCAGTCACTATTGGCACTACCACAGACTCTCCCGAACTCCATTGATGACAAAACCAATGGAAAAACCTCCTACGTTGGCCCAAGAGGATGTCAGAATTTTTGGGGATTTTATCGTGGATGATGACGATCGGGACAGAGTCATGATCAGGGCTGCTTGACTCTAAACCTGACAGCTTCTGGGTCGCTGCTGCTAGAAGGTGAGGCCACCACGGATGCTCCCAAACTCTAAAGCAGGTGAGGCTAGAGTTGCTGTGTTTTTAGTAGGGTCCTGTTCGAACTGAGACCTGCGGGGGCACCGACGGAGGTCGGAGCAGGTAGAGGGACCCAGAACAGTAACAGGGTGTTAGATCAGTTCCAGAGGGAATTGATTCAGCACACCCTAGGGAAGAAATTTGGAACCTACTGGTCTGAGGTCCGAACGGAGTCTTGCTTATTGGTGGTGTAAGAAGACTTGTAGGAGAAGTCTTCAACCAAGTTTTGCTTCAAGAGCTTCAGGGGGCTGGTCGTGGACGCCTCTACAATTCATGACTGGGTGTCTACAAGGGAGGAGATATGCAATCTGTCGGTGAAGGCTCCTCCAGGAAACCACGAGATCAGACGAGAGCGAGACCACCACCATTGCAAAGAAGACTGGACGATGCTTCCAACGATACCTCTTGTGTTCCTAGGGGCTCCAGGACAAAGACGTGGCAGGCTCTACAACTGGTTGCTCTTCTACTGCTTGGGAACTGAGGTAGGGTCTGCAACTTGCCGATGGGAAATGGAGTTGGAGGGACAATTCCGTCATTTGTGACAGTCCCTGGGTCATTGCGTTATTGTGTGGGTAGTTCTGTATTCATACATAGCGTCCGTAAAAGGACCTGTGACTCAGCAGGGTGCCACCCGAGGGACATCACGATGTCTTCCCGTCATGAGACAGTGTTGAGGTCGGGACAGTAGGGGTGCCGTAAGTACCGTTGTGTTGGAGTAGGAGGGCGTCACCAAGGTCGAGGCGACCGAATGACGTGGGCACCCCTTGTTATTGGAGCAGTCGGGCGCTGTTGAGATTGCAGCGGTTGGATGGTGTGAGCATCGCCATGACTGGAGCGACCAAAAGTCGTTGAGCTCAGGATTGCTGGGTGTCGTGGGCACCAGTGGGACTGGAGTTGTTGAGTGACTGGGCGTCACGGATCCCGATGTAATTGGAGTAGATGGAGGTCGGGCGCCGGGGGCGCCGCTGTGACTGAGGCAGCTGAGTAGTCGGGGGCAACGGGCCCCGATGTGGCCGACAGTGGGGTGCCGGGGGCACCATTATGACTGAGGTTGCTGAGTGGTTGGGCGCCGCGGGCCCCGATGTGACCGGAGTAGCTGACAATTGGGTGCCGAGGGCACCGTTGTGACTGAAGTGGTTGGCAGTTGGGTGCAGGGGGCACCGTTGTGACTGAAGTGGCTGGCAGTCGGGTGTCGGGGGCACCATTGAGACTGAAGTGGTTAGTAGTCAAGTGCCGGGGGCACCATTGTGACTGAAGTGGCTGGCAGTCAGGCGCCCGGGGCACCGTTGTGGCTGAGCTGTTGAGTGATCGGGTGCCGGGGGCCCCGATGTGACTGGAGCGACTAACAGTTGGGTGCCAGGGGCACCGCTGTAACTGTAGTTGATAGGTACCGCGAGACCTTGAGGGTCATGCTCGTGGCTCGTTAACAAAGGTGGGGGCCTGACGCTTCGTTTTACGCCGGGACTTGTGAAGTATGCCCATTATCCGGGTGACAGCACTGAGGGCATGCTTATTGAGATAACCCCAAAGTGGCACACGATCATCGAGGCGGGGAACCAGGCTGGGCACCTCGATTGAGCCATGTCTGATGGTGCGCAACCATTAGGACCGAGACTGGGCAAGGTGCTCTCGTCAAGCAATGGCTATGTCATGCACAATTTTTGAGGTAGAGATCGGGTAGGACACCTCAATCGAGCAGCATCAGGGGTCATGCGCGAACGTCGAGGTAGGGCCAAGTAGGGTGTTCCCATCGAGCAGCATCTTGGGGCGCATGATTATCAAGACAGGGCTCGGGCAAAGTGCTTTCATCAAGCGGCATCAGGGTTGTGCACGAGTATCGAGACAAGACCCAGGTAGAGTGCTTTCACCAAGTAAGATCTGGGGTCACACACGATTATCGAGATGACATACGTTCATCACAATGGGGGGCCATCTTCTAGGAGGTTGGTGTTTGGGCTAGACACCGTATGAGAGATGACCATGCGACATACCCTCGGCGTAAGCCTAGCAAACACACACACAAATCTCCTTGGTGTTTAGGCTAGACACCATAGGAGGAATGATCATGCGACATGCCCTCGGCATAAGCCTAGCAAACATACACACAAATCTCCTTAGCGCGCCTTTGTAGTCCGGGACTGAGCTCCTTGCATTGATGCTTCTTCATCCATGCCTCTTCCGTCTAGACGAACGGCACATCCTTCCGCATAAGCCTGGTCATCGGGACTATAATACGAGTGAAATCCTGAATAAACCGCCGATAATAGCCCACAAGCCCCAAGAAACTCCGAATCTCTGTGACCGAACTCGGTCTCGGCCACTGCACCACCGCCTAGACCTTAGCCGGGTCCACGAAAATATCATCACCAGAGATCACGTGCCCTAGAAAGTGCACCTCTCGAAGCCAGAACTCGCACTTGCTGATCTTGACATACAACTGGTGATCGCGCAGGGTCTGTAACACCACTCTCAAATGATGCACATGCTCCTCAGCAGACCGCGAATACACAAGGATGTCGTCCACGAACACGACCATAATCAACCATTTAGTTTAGTTATCATCATTCACTCAATCACACATGAAGTGTAGGTAGCATCAAAAGCATAGCATTATACACTGAGTAAAGTTATCATCAAAACCATAGCTCAATAGTCTCTACTACTGGAGATTTAAGCTTGGTGCTGGCTAAGGTAAGAGATCCCCTCCTTTTACCCCTTTTTAGCCTTGTGCTTCTTCTCATTGGTCACTATATTAACCTCTAAGATATGTCATGTTTATCCCCCCTTTTTGAACACTCCTGCTATTCAGGCCGAAGTGACCCTGCTGGCCATGACTGTGAAGATACCTCTTCTTCCCCTGGGTGTGGACCCGTCGGTATTCCCACCTATCCTGAGGCCTATAGCTTTACGGCACCCCAAGGATTATATCATAGCAGCGGGCTTGGAAGTGTCAGGAGCGATTACTGGGTCTACCCAGCTGACCGTGGCTCCGGAGCAGCAGCAACCCATCACTGGTGGAGAATCATTGCAGGGTGCTGAGGGCATTCCTGAAATAGAAGCGGGAGAAATGGTGGAAGAAGCAACCGGGGGCTCCATAGCTTTAGCCCTTGCTACGGAATCGACACTGGTGGAAGTTGGACAAGCTGGCAATGGTGCCCAACCACTCCCCATTGTTGAAGCCCACACTGTGGCACCCTTGTCTGAAGTTGGGGGAGAGGTTATCGTTATCGAGACTTCCTCCACTGCACTAACTACCGAGACTGGCTCTAGCGCGGGTGCTTTGCAAGATATGCCGTCTTTGACTTTAGAGCCGAAGGACGATGTCTGGGCCGCAGTCGACAGCCGCGTGGAATTTCATCTCCCCAATACGCCATCACTTGGTTTGCAGTCATCAAGCGACATTGTGCGGCAATACCTAGAGACACTGTGACAGACTATGACAACCCATCAAAATCTGACCTATGTGCAATTGAGGGGTCTCGTGGAGCACCTCTCTCGCACATTATTGGCTTTTGGCTGCCCCACTGAGGACTGGACGCAGTGAGTGCTCTTGCTTCTGAAATACGTAAACAGAAGGGAGTTCATCAGTCGTGGTGTAGTAGACCAGCTGACGGCCATAAAGTTTGAGTGAGTGGAGTGTCGAACCACTCTCGCATCCTTGAGAGGAATTGCCCAGCAGATGCGGGATGATGCCAACACCTCTATTCAGCACCAGACTTCCTTGAAGGCTCGGATAGCTGAACTGCGTGCCGAACTCTCCCGAGTCGAGGCAGAGCTGGAATCAAATGAACAGTAGTAGGTCCAGAATATAGAAGAGGCAGAGCTGGCAGAAGGGCAGGTCACCTCTCTTGAGGAGAAACTAATGTAGTTGCAGGCCGAAGAGTCTCGTTTGCAAAAGCTAATCCGTCATCCCTCCCTGGGGATTTTGGAATTTGAGGACATCTTTTGTCACTCACTGTAATAGTTTTTTTTTGTTTCCTTCCCCTTTTTGGTGGCCTTCATGTATCTCTGGGGAAACCTTGAGTACCATGTACTCTTCTTCTTTATGTAGATGAAATTTCTTCATTATCTGCTTTGCACATTTGTTGCCTAATCACAGCTTTCTTCTCCCCCTCCTTTTTAGCTAACTTGTTCAGCCTCGATATATGAGCTGCTAAGGCAGGAGAGCGCTCACGCCTTCAGTGAAGGTATGAGGAGTTCGCTCCACCGTGGTGCAACTATTCCCAAGGCCTAACTTTAGCTAGGATAGGCTGATTTCCCGAGGATAAAGGTATATCGGCCGATAGGGCTAGAGGGTGGAGCCAAAAGTCTGCTTATAGACCTTGCCGATGGTGACGAAGTTTGTAAATGACATTCTTGTCGGTGGGCTTGAATGCCAAAGACAAGGAGTAGGTTTATTCCTTGACAAGGATGTAGAGTCCAAGCCGGGGGCAGATTCAAATGGTTTTACGAATGGGAACAAGAGTCGAGGGTAGGCTTATTCATCAACATTGGTTAGATGCCGAAGCAAAGAGGTTTATTTATCAATGAGGATGGACGGTCCAGGCCGATGTTCAACTATCGATAGTCGATGTAAAGTCTCATTGATCCATCCTTCTTCTTTACAAATAATACGAGCGCTCCCCACGGGAAAGTGCTTGGTCTAATAAACCCTTTCTTTAAACGCCCCATCAATTGCTCTTTTAATTCCTTGAGCTCGGCAGGGGACATCCTATATGGTGCCTTAGAAACTGGACCCACACCAGGGACAAGGCGATGGTGAAGGCCACTTCTCTTTGTGGGGGTAATCCGGGTAAATCTTCTGGGAAAACGTTAGGAAACTCCCAAACGATGTGGATGTCTTCTATCTTGGATTCCTTAGTCTCCTTTATGGTGACAAAATTGAGGAAAGATACACACCCTTTCCTTATTAGCTTACTAGCTCGGAGGGCCGAAATAAGAGGTGACCTGTTCTGACTCTTAGGGCTAGTGTAGACAAGTTTCGGGAATTCCTTAAAAGTTACCTTGCCATTACGGCAATCAACTATTGCCTAGTATTTGGATAGCCAATCGACTCGTAATATGACATCATAGTTTTTCATGTCCAGGCATATTAAGTCGACAGGTAGATTTCTCCCTTTTACCAAGACTTCACAATTTAGGTAATGGTGAGTAATATCGGCTTCGTTTCTGAGAGGGGTTGAAATAACTAAATCTACCCATTCCGGTTCCATAGGTAATCCATCAGCAAACTTCTTGGAAACAAAAGAATATGATGCACCATTATCAAACAAGATGTGTGCAGACTTGGAAAAAATCTTTAGTGTCCACCAGTCTGCCTTCATCTTGTTCTGCCTTTTGAAGAGCTTGGAGACATGCTTGTTTCTTCACCGGGCACTTCTCGCCTTCGGCTTGATCATTAAGTAACGGACAGTTGAGAATCCGATGATCACGGCTCCCGCAATGGAGACAAGCTCCTAGTCTCCGCCAGCATTCTTCGGCCCTATGGCCGGCCTTGTCACAGTGCTTGCACACCTCCTTGGAAGGCGTAGTAATAATGGAAAAAGGTTTATTATTCTTCTTATGCTTCTTATCTTGGGAAGAATCTCCTCCGTTGCTAGACCTCTTCTTGTTGAAGGTCGGCTTATACGTGTCGAAGCTAGTAACATGCTCCTTATCCTTTCCACGGATCCAGTCGGATAGCTCCGTGGCATCTTCTAATAGTTGGGCTCCTCGCACCATCTCCGAATAGACTTGTATATCCATCGGTGCTAGTTGGGTTATATAGCGGGGTCTAAGCTCATTAAGAAATCTTCTCGCCTTCATCTTCTCGATAGTTACTAAGTTCTTTACGACCTTGATAGCCTAGAGAATTGGGCCTCATACTCGGCCATGGATAATGTCCTCTACTTTAGTATGGCAAACTCCACAGCCTTCTTCTCTTGACTATGGTTTGAGAAGTATTTGTTGTTGAAATGCTCAACAAACTCAGCCCATGTGATTGGATCTTCTCCCAAAATAGCTTCGATAGACTTCCACCAGAATCAGACATCCCTTTCCAATTGGAAAGTAACTAGTAACACCTTCTCTTCGTCCGTGCATTGCATAACACGGAATATCCTTTCTATCTCTTTAAGCCAATGCTCGTCATCATCGGGGTCGGATGAGCCAATAAACTTTGGTGGGTTCATATTCCCAAAACTCCGATGGAGTTCGCCCGCTCCACGGTTTGCTCCGCCCTGCGCTACTTGTTGTAGCGCCTATGTAAGGCCTTGTACAGTGCGTTGCATGTTACGCCACTGGGCACGTTCGGCGAACATGTTCCTACAAGATTACATAACTATATTAGAATATGATTAATGAAAAGTTTAACTCCCTAAGTTATCTTAACCCATGGTTCTACCCAATCTCACCGGGTAAAAGTTAATATTTATCCTTGGACTTGGGTTTCCTAGGAATTGAATATCCTAGGCTCTGATACCACAAAAACTATCACGTCTCGAGCGTGGAAGGAACCTGGTATGCGTGACGAGTTTATATCAATCATGTCAATCAGATTATAAGTGTATTCGAGACATCGACAGAGTGAGTGATAACTGTTATTATAAGCAAATTCAACAAGTGGCAAATGCTGACTCCACGAACCCTGCCAATCAAGGCAACACGACCGCAACATGTCTTCTAAAGTCTGAATCGTCCTCTCTGACTGACCATTAGATTGCGGATGATTCACTGAACTGAAAGCTAACTCTGTGCCCAATGCTTTCTAAAAACTATGTCAAAAGCCAGAGGTAAAACGTGGTCATGATCTGACACAACTGAAATAGGAATTCCATGCAACGGCACAATCTTTTCAACATAAAGCTCGGCCAATTTCTGCACACTCCAAGCAACTTTAATCAGCAACAATCTAGCTATCTTCGTCAGACGATCAACCAACAGCCAGATACCATCGAAACCTTGAGAAGTCCGAGGTAAACCCACAACAAAATCTGTCGTGACATGAT
The DNA here is from genome assembly GCA_024336825.1 of Amorphophallus titanum. NCBI lineage: Eukaryota > Viridiplantae > Streptophyta > Magnoliopsida > Alismatales > Araceae > Amorphophallus > Amorphophallus titanum. Next base: position 18,755,862 of record JANBPO010001714.1, on the reverse strand, counting down.
CCCATTTCCACATCAGAATCTCCAATGGCTGAAGCATTCCACCAGGCTTCTGATACTCGGCTTTTACCTATTGACAAGTTAAGCACTTAGAAACATACACAGCCACATCTCTTTTCATACCTGGCCACCAGAACTGCCTTTTCAAATTCTGATACATCTTGGTAGTGCCAAGGTGAATAGCAAAACATGATCCATGGGCTTCACTCAGAATTGCATTTCTCAACTCATCAACATCTAGAACATAAAGCCTACCACGGAAGCTGACCACCAACCTGTCATCAAATTCAATGTCATGCATCATTATAATGCGGGACAAATCAGAATCTACCTGCTGAGCTTCCTTAATCTGCTGATAAATAGCTGAAGTCATAACCAAGCTGGCGCACACAGCTGTCATCGAATTGACAGGAATATCCACACTGACTACCTCATTAGGAAGCTGTTCCTACAACTTCCATTTACGAATCAGCAAATGACTAACCTACACTTTCCTGCTCAGAGCATCAACCACAACATTCATTTTACCTGGCTGATAGGAAAGAGTAAAGTCATAATCCTTCATATATTCCATCTAATGATGCTACCTGAGATTCAGATGTTTTTGAGATCAGTAAAGATTTCAAATTTCTCGCCATACAGATAGTGTCTCCAGATTTTCAGTGCAAAAAATCACCGCTGCAAGCTCCAGATCATGTGTTGGATAGTTCTCTTCATGCTGTTTTAATTGTCGGGATGCATAAGCGATAACTTTACCATGTTGCATCAGCACTGCACCCAGACCTACTCGGGAAGCATCTGTGCAAACCATGAATCCACCCGAGCCAGAAGGTAACACTAGCACTAGAGAAGAAGTGAGAAGTCTTTTCAATTCAACAAAGCTCTGCTCACACTGATCTGACCAGACAAACGGTACATCTTTACGAGTCGGTCTAGTCATCGGCAGAGCAATTCGTGTAAAATCTTGAATGAATCTCCAGTAATAACCAGAAAAACCCAGAAAACTCTTCATCTCTGTCATAGTCCTCAGTCTCTGCCAATCAAGGATAGCTTCAATCTTGGCCGGATCCATTGCAACTCTGCCACCAGAAATCACATAGCCTAGAAAATAGATTTCTCGAAGCCAGAACTCACACTTACTGAATTTAGCATAGAGCTCGTGATCTCGCAAGGTCTGCAAAATGATCCTCAGATGCTACACATGATCTTCTTCAGAAGCCAAATAAATCAGAATATCATCGACAAAGATCACAACAAATTGATTCAGGTAAGGATGGAACACACGCTGCATCAGGTCCATAAAAGCTACAGGTGCATTATTTAGCCCAAATGGCATAACCAAAAACTTAAAATGACCATAATGCATGCTAAAAGTAGTCTTTTGAACATCAGATTCTCTAATTCTCAGCTGAAAGTAACCTGATCGGAGATCAATCCGAGAAAAGATAGTAGCAGACTGCAACTGATCAAACAGATCATCGATCCTAGGCAGAGGATACTTATTCCTGATAGTCACCTAATTTAGCTATCTATAATCAATACAAAGTCTTAGGCTTCCATCTTTCTTTTTAACGAATAGAACAGGAGCACCCCACATAAACATGCAAGCGGCGAGACAGCACACGTGGTGGGACAAAGACATAGTGGGACAAAGACACGTGGGATGACAATACCATGGAAAGACAACACACATAACACAGCGGGATAAAGACACGTGTAACAATACGGAGGGACAAAAGACATGGAACTACCAGAAAAACAGTTTACAATTAGACTCTACCCAAAAAAAAAGGTAAAAATGTGAGAAGTGAGAACTCTTAGACAAATGGAATAATATAATATTGAAGTCAGATGCTTTATATGATTAGTGTACAAAAAAGAAAGAGAAATCCTGGGACACATAAGAAGCAGCAAATGGAGGAATGACAGTTCATTAGAACATGATTTCTGTCCTTGCATGATAGGATTGTGTGATCACTCACTGCCTTGGTAGTAACTCCTTTAGCAGAGGTGTGAAAACAATTAGCATCGTCATCATATGTGCTTCTTTCTTTGAAATTTTAAAGATATGTGAAATCATTTCAGAATTGGACAAATGAGAGGATTGAGCTAGAAAGTGAAGTGTCAAATTATCAACAAACTGGGAACAAGGTATGCGGGGGATCCGGTCAACAAATTGATATTTGGGCAGACTCTGAAATGAATTTGACATTGGCAGGCCTGTCCAGTGTCAACAAAGAGGAACCATATCTAACATAAAATAGCACCACTCAATCAACCTCCTCGTGAAAAATTCCTATGATATAGAAAGTTACAGATGCCCTGTGCAAAACTAACAGACAATTAAATGGCAAGCATTGAATCACAATCACAGGCCATGGTAATCGCATAAAATGGCCTGTCCTCAATTCTGATGGGAATGTCCATCCTGTGTAAATACGTTCGGATGGTTCATATTTCTGAAGGACTTGAATGTGCTTTGTGCTTTGACCTTTCTTATGCACAATCTGCAATCAGCACCTGGGTAACAAAGATAGCAGAAAGCAGACAACTTACCCTTTTCTCGGTGATATCCCAATGGCATCGATGTTAGCATCCAAAATTTCTTGCATACTTTGAAATTCAACTATTACTTGGGCTTATGTCCCGTGGTTGATCCCTAACTGGACTCTAAAGCTTCCTGGACACTACCTATAAAGCTTCCTCGACCTCTAAATGTTGAAAAACACTTCGGTTGGTGAATGCTGTTATTTCCTTCCTGGTAGGCCCATCTCGTTCCAGCCATCATCATTTAATCAGCCACAAACATCTCCACCTCCATAGGCTGACCAGAACACGATATACAACAGTATACCACAACCTTGCTTCAAAATGACAACGAAATTACTTTCCCCACAGGGCATCCCCATCATGGAACCCCAAAGACAACGTAACGCTTACAAGGGTGAGCGCACATTTGCAACTTACCGGTGGAAGACCATCGGTATCATCAAGCCAAGTTCCGGCAACACATATCACAACTCCTTCACCATAAATCCATGATCTAAATTACTGCCGACTCGTACGCGGAAACAAGAAAGATACACGGACATTACAAGAGAAAGAAACAAAAAATGGCAATCTGTTCCATTCGAGATCTTCCTCCGTATGCCATTCCACACGAAGGCGAGCTGAGGCATAACCATGCTCACGCAAAAGGCGAATTCCGCTAGATCTGAATGAAATCACAGGTTACGCAGGCGAGAGGCAGGGAGAATCGATGAATATACCTTGGAGAACCGGGGACGATAGGAGGAGGAGCGCCAGGAGGCAGGAGAGGAGGAACCCGGCAGCCATGGATGTGCAGGTGGGGGGCGGAGATCGCTCCCGAGCACCGATCTGGAGGCGATTCCACGCGGAAGCGATAGCCGGCACGGGGACCCGACACTGGGCGAGTTGTCTTTCGCAGCCTGGAAGGTTTCTGACTCGGGGTTGTGGTGAGTTTGACTACTGACTTGCCACTTGCCAGTTTGAAAGTAGAAGCTGAGAATGTGTGGGGCTTGCAAAAACGGCCATTTGTATATATATACTACTTTAAAATTAAAATCAATGAAAATCTATCAAAATTTGTATTGTAGGGAGTAAGCCCAAACTCGTAGGTCACGCAAACCCCTCTTCCTAGGCTTTGGAAACCTAAGAAAAAACCTTCCTTTCATCATGAAGAGGGTTATTGGAGAGGGCACAAGCATGGAGGGAGGCTACGACAGGCCAAAGCCTGCGAGAAAGCATCATGGAGAGCTAAAGAGGCTAACTTCCATCCCTCATCACTTGAGCACCAACCCCACTAGAGAGGTAAGCAATGAAGTTCCCATATTCATCCTTCAATCTAGTGCTTCAATTCTTATCATCGCCCTTTCTCTTTTTATTTTAGATTCTCCCTAGATCATGATGTTATTCGACCTTGAAGTGGATGGCTCCCATGGTGCAGGGGCTGCCTATAGAAGTTGTGTCCATATTAAAAGCTTGACACCTCCACCCCTTATTGATTTTGGCTAAAAGTTACCCAAAAATATCACTTGACTGGCATAGCATTACGGCCTTAGTGGAGCTTTGGCACCTGCAAACCCACACTTTCATCTTCCCATCTTTTGAGGCCACTATCCTTTTAGAAGTGGTAGAAACCTACCTAGCTCTTCCTAAGATAAAGGTGGGTGAAGAAGACTTAGTGTGCCACACCGTAGCCTTTATAGACCCTATTCTCATTCCAGGGGAATTTCTACCAAATGCCAAGGATATTTACACCATGATTGGCCCTCAGCTCCCTTGTGCCAATGGGTCACTTCTCATTGCAAAAATAAGTGCGGGCGGCATGAGGCCATAGATAAATATATTTCCATCTGCCTATGTGGAGCCATACTCTTCCCTACCACTGACCACCTCCTTGATATACCAAAGCTTAGCATCATTAGTGGGCAATGGAAGGGTCTATCCATCTCTCAGGCCATCTTGTCATAATTATATGAGGGTCTTAGCTCGGCCTCCCTTAGGGGTCCTCTCTTTGGATGCATGATTCTTCTTGAGTGTTGAATCGGAGTTAGATTGAAGTTCTTACCCAAGGAGGATGCACCTTCTCTTAGCCGAATTTTTGGGAGCCATCCACTTTCTTCATTGGCGGCGCATCCAAGTTCCCACAGCAGGTTAAATGTCGTACTGCTGATAAGAAGACTAAAGATGATTGGCAGGTCTACCTCAACACCTTATCTTTGGAGAAATTCATCATGCGCCCACAGATCTTCCATGGCACTTCACTGAGGCTCTGTCTAGACCTAAGGCTGGTGGGGGACACTACTCTGGCAATGTACAGCCCTCACAAATGCTATATTTAGGTGGGCCTACCTCGTACCATGGTTCCACTATTATCGCACCTTCCTTCACTATAGGCTAGAGAGATGGGCACCGAGGAGGACGAGCAAGTGGTCTGCAGCTCCTTGGTGTTGTGCGAGATCAGCAAGATCCATACCTTGTAGGCAGAGGTAGCAGGGGATCAAGAGACCTACCAAGCTTATATGAAGAAGTTACGCGAGATCTGGCCCTGCATGGATGTGAGATTGAGTGATCTTTGAACTTCATGATGTTGAGAGAGAATAATTTGAATGATGATGTACTTTGAACACTGAATGAATGAATAAAAGATTAGTTGAAATAATTGCCATGATGCATCCTCTTTTGGGTTGAATGTTTATTTTCACAGAATTGTCAGGTTAGAATGCGGTCCCTAATAGGCCGCCACTTCCATATAGCGGTCACGGGAGACACCGCATGTAGGAAGGAACATGGAATCCATGGGCTTGGGCTCTCGGGTGAGAATGCTGTCATAAAGAGGCTGCCACTTTTATAGAGTAGTCGCGACGAAGATCGTAACAAGGATGGAACAAGAATATGCAGGCCTTAGATTTGAGCATTGCGACCCAATTTCTGCACACACTAAAACGTGAAAACAAGTTAGATCCATTCTTAAACTTAACCCCTTGCTCAGAGAAAGTCAAACATGAGCAATCATTGATATTTTGTCAAGGGGTTAAGCCTTATCAAATAGGCAAAAATAACATAAGAACATGCAATGGATGCGATGCAATGCATGAGACACATGTACAAACATGCACAGACTTATAATGCGTATATGAAACTGAGCACAGACCATATAAGTCTATATGCACATATGCACAAACCCTGTAGTGCAATTGTGAAAATGTGCACAGACCTTATTATCGCACGAAATTAAATGTGCACAGTCCTTGGAATGCATGAAAGCAAATGTGCACAGACGTTGTTCTCCCTAATGCAAAAGGTGCATAGACTTCAGTGTGCACAAATTGGAAAAATCTGCACCGACCTTGATATGTACAAAGCATATCGTGCATTGACTTCAATGTGCTCATATCAAATGTGCACAGACTCTATGCTAGCTTAAACGTGGACATGCACTTACCCTTTCATGCATATATCAAAATGTGCACTGATACCTACAGAGAAGAGCTGAGACTTTATCATGCTCAATGCAAGACCTGCACAGACCTTATTAAGACACAAAAAGAACTTGTACCGATGTTGTGTGGAAAATGAACCTGTATGCACCGATCTTATAAGCAGGTGAACAGTGACATGCACGGACATCAAACATGCGCTGAGTTGTATGCACAGACTTGAATATGCACTGACCTGAGTATGCAGTCAACAAGAATTGCACTGACCTCAATCAGTGATATGCACAGACCTTTATGCTTAGCCTAAGATTATACGTGCATCGACTAGAACAATAGAGTGCACTAATTTGACCAGATATTATGCAAATGTGAATGGACTTTGATTGCATAGACTTGTATGCTGAGCTACATGAAGACTTGCACCCTCAGAAGGTGAAGTGTGTCCCTAATAACTAGGGATGAGTGGGTGGGGCATCGATTTGCATAGTGCCCATACCCCTTACAGTTAAAACACTACTATCGGGCTCCACTGGACTCCTCGATTAATGGCCCCTTACCTTTGTCCTCCCGAGGGGGTGGGGGTGTAGGCAAAAGGGGATGAGTAGATGGTGCTGGAGGTGGTGGACATGCGATAATAGGGGGAGGCTGGGGCCGAGGTGGGAGATCCCTTGGCTAAGAGAGGCGAGGCCTCATGGCAAATGGGTCCTGGCAGACAGGATCCAAAGGACGAGCCATGGGAGTCCTCTAGTATGGGCCAGGAGAACTATGTGGCTCGGATCCGCACTGATGTACGGGACCTTGCTGCTAGGATGACTCAAACTTTGACTCAAACTACTCGAGCTCGAGAGCGACCTGATAGGCACTTTTCAAAGTGGTCACGTTGCGGCAAAATAGCTCATATTGGTATGGCATCTGCAACCCTCTTCGGAAAAGTGAAATGGTCATAGTGCTCTCCTCCGTAACTCCACACCACAAATAATATTCATTAATCTGGGCGATGTACTCGGACACAAGTCAGTTGCCCTGGGTAAGACTCTGCCAACTATTAATAAGACGTGGACGATACGTGGCCGGTAGGTACTTCTCCCTCAACTTGGCCTTCATCCCATCCCAGGTCTTTACTTGAGGTTGATGTCACTGCATCAATAGGCTCTCCACATTCGTCTAATAAGTCTGAGCCTTCCCTAGTAGCTTTATCTTTGCGAAACGAACTCTTTGGTGGTCCGTCATCTCAAACCACTCGAAATACTGATCCATACCAGCTTCCCAATCTAAATAATCCTTCGGGTTCAAAGACTCGTCAAAAGTGGGAGGGTCTGCACGCACGCTCCATAGAACATGATCGTCCTCATCGAGATCACGATGCTGTCGTTGGGCACGACGGTCATGACCATAGCCTCCATAGTCATTATCAGACTCCTCATCAAGATCGGGGACTCTTTGCCTCCTAACATCAACCCCTTGAGCCCTAGGAACCACAGGCAGCTGAGCTGCCTCTAGTGGTCCCGATGCCAGCGCAGGCTACACACCTAGGGGGATTCGCTCTAGGGTGGCCATCCTCCCGATCAGACCTTGAATGGATTGGTCTGATGCCTCGACTTTATCCTCTAAGGCCTTCATCCTACTCTCTAGACGCGTGCCTAGGTCATCCATTCGCTCCATGAGGGTCATGACCATCTCGAATGCTTGCTCTTCTTTTTTTTGTGTTCGTTAGAGAAGACGCCTTTTCTACTCCCAGCGGCGGGGAGCCTTCAGACGCGACCGACAGGGGCAGGAGCGTGGGGCATTGATGAAGATTCGACTTAGGCGTCGTTAGTGGTAGGGGTAGCCAACGTGCCACCTCCTCCATTTGACACCTCAGTGTGGCCGTTGCGCACTAAAAATCTGTAAGGGGATGGCGTAAGATCTCCCCTGCCAAACACGCCATTGGAGGGAAGCCAGGGGGTGCCGTGGAAGGTGCTCAAGGGTGTACCACTGAAGAACCTAAAGAGGGCGTGCCGCTAAAGGGGCGCAAAGGCGTGCCGCTGAAGGCCTATGTGGGCATGCTGCTGAAGGCCTTGCAGGGTGTAGCACTGAAGGGCTCGTATGGGCATGCCATGGAAGTGGATTTGGGCCCGGTTTGGGCCCGATTGACGATCCACTTAGTTCTCTTCAGGGCCCACGAGTTGTGAGCTACCCAGGGGTTGGTTCCTCTTCGCTGCCGTGACTCCAGGAGTGGCTTCACGGTAGTGTACTATTCGTTCGGAGGGTCCAGACGGGATGTGTTCTCCGCAATCTCTTTAGTTAGAGTTGTTTATTGATGCTGGATTGGTCGGGACACGCGGACGTGTAATTTTACACGTCCACAACATTCTTCTATCTTAGAGGATAACTATTCGGAGGATGCCCCACCCGAGCTTATTCCAATGAGTTATGAGACTGACCAGGAGTTGACCAAGGAGTACCTCGCTGAGGATGAGGGGTTAGAGAGAGATTCCAAAGAGTGCCTAGTAGGCTAGGGTGAGGTGCCAGCCAGCAACTCCATCCTGTTAGTCACCCCTAGATCTTCGGTCATCCCAGAGCTGTCTGTCCCGCCTACATTCTCCATGGTGGATGTGCCATCTACCGACCCCATGTAGTCTGTCAACCCTCTCTTAACCATCTCTCCTACGGCAGCACAGCCGCTTGTGACTGTCGTACCGCTGTCAGTGCCCTATGTTGACACAATATGGTCTGATTTTTATCGTGCGTCCGAGAGACAGCATATGGACTTCCCCTTTTTCATGCTCCACACCAGGCCTCTGGATTACCTTCCCGTCACCCGCCTCCAGCCTCCTCATCCTCCCACACTTCCATACCCGCGGGAGAGTCTTCCTGAACCAGAGACGGTTGACGAGAGTTGAGACTCACAGTATCAAATTGTGGGTCAACCTATCTTTACACCTAGTGTATGTAGAAGGTATCTGTCAGCCTTACCGAGTCTTCCTTAATATGTCCCCTATGTTTGTGTCTCTTTGTCAATCATGGTATTACTATGAGTGTCTAGATTTGTCTAGGGTCATGTGTGAGTCTTTGTTTTGTATAGTCCGTTGTGAGTCTCCACACGTCGAGTCGAGTCAGTCTAATGCAAGCTCATGGTACCCGTCCTTTTCGAGTGTGAGGCAAGTCAGATCTAATGCGCACATTGTGGACGTGCAAGTGGATTGTGGGATCAGCTCCACCATCAATGTCTCGGATCTAGTCACTTACAGGGACTCAACGGTGATTCCTAGTGAGTCTTTGAGCCGTCTCCTCCCTTTGAGAGTGACCCCGCCCCTGAGTGTCCACCACTAGTCTCATTCCCATAATAGTGTGAGCATATAGAATATATACGGGATGAGCAGGTGACTATTACTAGGAGTGGAGCCTACCCGCGCTATCTCGTGCGATGGAGAGGATGACCTGCGTCTGATGACACGTGGATCACCCGAGCCTAGCTACAGATCCGCAGGAGTGATACATGAGCAGCTAGACCCTTTACTCGACGGGGTCGAGTTTCTCCCACTCGGGAAGAATTGATGGGAATCAAAGCAAGGCATCTAACATTTTAATTTGTATTTTTTACCATAGAGTCATTTGGGTTCATTTGTAAGGTAATTAAAAGCCAATGGGCTAGTCATTAGGAGTTAATGGGTTAATTAGGCTAAATTAATGGGTTTCTTTCTAAAAATGCCACTGCAGGCTCTCCTCTCTTCTCCTTCTCTCTTCGCACAGGGGCCATGGACGGAGTGGCAGGCTCTTTTCTCTTCTTCTCTTCTTCTCTTCCTCTTCACTCAGACGGCGGTGGATGGAGTAGTAGGGGGGAGCAGAAGCCTCCCCTCCTCATCTTCTTCCTTTCCTCTTCTTCCCCTCCCCATCCGTCTCTCTATCTGTTCTCTCTTCTCTCTGTGCGTTCGCAGCGAAGAGGGGCCTTATACCCCCGCGGCAGGATCGTCGATGGCAGGATGGGCTTCAAAGGGCATTGAATGGGAGTTGACTCCCTCATCCTTGGTGGCAGGAGGGATAGCTCGCGTGGCTCCATGAGGGAACGACACCTCAGCCAGCTCACTGTGCGCCACTGGATCGTAGGGGATGGACATCACGTCTATTTTGCCAGTTACAGTGGGTGGCAAAGTGTGTCGCTGAGTGGCCAGGAGCCTGTGCCGCTGGAAGACCTGAGAAGTGTGCCGCGGAGGGGCTGGCAACGTGTGCTGCTGAAGGGGCTGGCAAGTGTGCCGTTGAAGGCTTACCGAGGCATGCCGTTGAAGACGTTTGCAGGCGTGTCGCTGAAGGCACCCAAACTGGGTGTGCCGGTGAAGCATCCTGGCTGAGCGTGCCGGCGAAGGAGCCCGACAGGGTGTGCCGACGAAGGGGCTCTGGCGGGTGTACCGACGAAGGCACCCAAACTGGGTGTACCAGTGAAGGAGCGTGCCGCTGGGGGCGTTGAAAGCGCGCCACTGGAGGGCATTGAAAGTGTGTCCGTTAGAGCCCGTTAAGGGTGTGCCGGCTAGAGGGGCTTGAGGGGAGGCACGGGTGTGCCGTTGGAGGGGGGGAACGGGTGTACCGCTGAAGGCCATTCCAGGTGCGCCGCTGAGAGGGCTTGAAGGAGAGTGCCGTTGGACGGCCTTGAGAGCGTGCCGCTGAGGTCTTCAAAGGGAGCATGCCGCTGGAGGAGGGCACTTCAGGGGCTTCCTTTCCTTCTCTTCTTCTCTTCATTTTCTCCTCTTTTTTTCTCCTCTTCTTTATTCCTCTGCACGCAAATAAGGGGTGAGAATTTTTTAGTGTCCACAAATGCCCCCCACCCACAGACGACGCAAGTGAAGGACGAGAGAGCGGGGCCTGTGGGTACAGACCAACCGAGAGATTATGAACATGATGAGGAGAGCGGGGCTGCAAGAGCCGAGAGATGTTGGAAGGTGGCTACCGAAGCCGAAGCCGTTGGAAGGAGAGCCACGAGGGCGATGAGAAGAGTTTGTCTAGTCAATGATCTAGACGGGAGGTCCAAATTAAGGGGAATAGTCACCATCCCGAGGGACGGAGAGAAGAGTTTATTTAGTCAATGATCTGGACGGGAGGTCCAGATCAAGGGGAATAGAATCTCTTAGTTCTATAGCCGAACAGCAGGCCCAAACTAGAGTGGAGAGAAATTTTTATTCTTCTAGTCGGACGAAAGGTCCAAACCCGGGAAAGTCAGAATCAGGGAAGTGGACCACGAGGGCCACAATCGGGGAGCTGGCTACAAAAGCCAAAATTTGGGAACATGCCGTGAGAGTCCAAATTGAGGAAGCGGACTAGGAGAGCTGCAATTGGGAGGCTGGTTGCGGAAGCCAAAGCCAGGAAGTAGGCTGCATGAGCCGACGGGAAGCAAGCTGCAAGAGGCAGAATTAAGGAAAGTGCGCTGTGAAAGTCACAATCGAGAGGTGGGTGACGGGGGCCAAAGGGAAACAGGCCGTGAGGGCCAAGATTGGGCTGTACGAGCCAGAACTGAGAAAGCAGGCTGTGACAGCCAAAATTGAGTTTATTTTATTATTTTTATTTTTATTTTTATTTTTATTCAATCATGCAGGCACTGGTCAGCAGGCATAATATAAATATAAATAAGGCAACTCCCTCTATAGGGGATGGGATAAGGACATCGCCCATAATTTACAGACACGGTGCGGGCCAGAAGGCACAGCTAAGGGGTGGTACACCTGTCAAGAGGATATCGCATAGTTCTTGGGCTTCCTCGTAACCCACCGAGGAATCGAGGCCAACCCCGACCAGATCCGAGCAGTGTTGGAGATGCAGCGGCCAGACCGAGTGAGGGATGTACAGTGCCTCACTGGTCGCGTCGCCGCCCTGGCTTGGTTCCTATCCCGAGCCGCCGAGCGGTGCCTCCCCTTCTTTTGGCTGATCAAGTAAGCCAATCAAGCGCCGGAGAAGAAAGGGCACATCAACTGGGACCAGGAGTGTGAGCTGACGTTTGAAGAATTAAAACACTACTTAGCAGCCCCTCCCATCCTCGCCAACCCAAAATACAGAGATTAATTATTCTTGTATCTATCCATGACGTCGAGCACCATGAGTGTCGTCCTCACATGGGAAGAGGCAGGAGTCATGAAGCCAGTCTACTATGTCAGTCGAGCACTTCAGGGTCCCGAATTTTGGTATTTGCGAACAGAGAAGTTCGCCCCTGCGCTCGTTACGGCTGCTCGCAAACTACGGTCGTACTTCTTGGCTCACCCTATCACCGTCCTCACCGATCAGCCACTACGATAAATCCTCCAGAACCCTGACGCCTCAGGGAGGCTGATCAAATGGGCCACTGAGCTGGGGGAGTTTGACATCAAGTTTCGCCCGAGGATTGCAATCAAGGCGTAGGCCCTCACCGACTCTGTAGCCGAATGCACCGTACCCACCGATGACCTTCCCGAGCAGTCTGTCGGACCCACGTGGGAGCTATACATCGACGGATCATCCTGTGCTGCGGAAAGTGGGGCGGGATTGGTCCTACTCTCGTCAGAAGGGCTCGAGCTTTAGTACGCCTCACGGTTCAACTTCCCAACCACAAACTGCGGCAAAGAAATTCTCCCACTTTGAGGTGGTCCACATCCCGCAGGAGGAAAACGTCCGAGCAGACGCACTGTCTCGACTGGCATCAGCCACCGTGGTCTCCAACTCGCGCTCGATCTTGATAGGGGAGTTGTCAGCACTGAGCATAGATGAGTCGGCACCCCAGGTAAATGCCATTGACCATGAGCCCTCCTGGATGGATCCCCTCCTGGACTTCCTTCTTCAACAACAGCTCCCGAGCGACCGGGCAGAGGCTCGACGTACGAGGGCGAGAGCAGCCCACTTTACCATCGTGAATGGCAGGTTGTATCGTCGCTCCCTCTCAGCCCCGCTATTGAAGTGTTTGTTCCCTACGGAAGCCAACCAGGCCATCCGGGAGATTCACGAAGGGCTCTGCGGAAGTCATATTGGGGGGCGATCACTCGCGAGGATGCTAATTCAGCAAGGGTACCGGTGGCCCACCTTGCAGCAAGACTGCCTCAACTATGTCCGAAGGTGCCCTCAATGCCAGAAGTTCTCCCATCTGCACCATCGGCCAACTACGCAATTACGTGCTTTGATGGAGCCTCGCCCATTTGCTCGGTGGGGGGTGGACATACTGGGTCCCTTCCTAGAGGCACAAGGAAGGAAGAAGTTTCTCATAGTCACCATTGACTACTTCACCAAATGAGTCGAGGCTGAACCACTGGGGAAGATCACGAGCAAGGCAACCTGGAAGTTCGTACTACGAAACATCATCTATCGCTTTGGGATCCCAAGGGTCCTGACGAATGACAACGGCATCCAATTCGCGAGCACATCTTTTCAGGCGAAGTGCTCGGAGCTTGGGATCTGGAACCACTACACTTCGGTGGGACATCCCCAAGCGAACGGGTTGGTGGAAAATGCTAACCGGATGTTGCTTCACGGCATCAAGACCCAGCTGGACCAAGCAGGAGTCTCGTGGGTAGACTCGATCCCGAGCATCCTGTGGGCCCACCGGACCACCGCTAGAGCGCCATCGGAGAAACACCCTTTTACCTCACCTATGGCGCTGAAGCAGTAGTACCAGTAGAGATCTCCAACCCCTCACTGAGGGTGGGGCACTTCGATGAGGCCAGGAACAACCAGGCCATGTGAGAAAACTTGGACCTGCTCGAGGAAGAGAGAGCCAACGCCCAAGTAAAACTCATAATGAGGTGTCGGCGTCCTCCGCATCCAGAAGATGCAATACAAATATGTAAACAAAATCTGAAGAAAGAGATTCTGGAAAAGATGATCGAAATAGAAATCTGGTCATTTGACTGATTAAGTGATATTACCACGGAGGTTGAAGATTTCTTCATGAGATATCCCTCCATTTCTACCGACTCAAGTCATGAAGCCAGGCAGGTTAATAAACAACCGATGTTGAAAGTGGTCCATGCTGTTAGTGTCAAGGTAAAAAGGCACAAATGGATGCACAATCCTTCTCTCAATGAACCCGCTGAATGTCGAGAGAGTCATCCTCTGCAGAACAAAGTAAAGAAGCTCTATGCCTTCTCCAGGGATAGGACTCGAGCATTATTTAAGTGGGCTATGAAGTATAATAAGATCACTCTTCTAATGTCAAAGAGGCCTAACGACGTCAAGAGAAAAAATGATCCTTACTTCTGCTCTTATCATCAAATCCTTAGACATCCTATTGAAGATTGTCAAATATTCAAGGATATTGTCCAATGCTTAATCAAAGGGGGGAGCTACAAATGGGGGAGTACAGTGTCGATCCCCTACACCCCCATGAAATGCCTACTCCGGGGGCATCAATAAATATGATATCCATATATCAACAACTGCCTGAAGAAGTGACAGAGGCTTACAACTGGCACATCAATGGAGACTGTGTCCTAGCACCTGAAGAAAAACAAGGAGATTGGCAAGTAACGCCAACAAGGAAAAGAACAAGACCATCATCCCTTCCAACTCCAAAAGTCCAGATTTGTGGAGCCATGGCCCGGCCCGCTCCGTCCCCTATAGCTCCTATCTGGCATCAAATAGCCCCTCTAGTGGCTATCAGAAGGCCAGCAGACAATCCAAAGAAACAAGCCCCGACGCAGGTGCATGAAGAAATCAGCTCAGCCATGGAACGGCTACAAACCGCTACAGACAAGTTAGACGAGCAGGAGCAGCTCAAGAGCCAACCTATGCAGCTTAAGAAGCATGCCCCTCAAAGACGGAATGGGTCCCCTTGGCTAACAAAAAGAGCTAAAGAAAATGCCAGGGTGTTCAATGCACCGAGCAACTCACTGTGGGGGCAGGTGGTAGCCATAAAGGAGAAGGAAAAGAAGAATACAAAGGATAAAATAAAATATGTTGCTCTCTCCTGCAACATCCTGTCAGCACCGTCCAGTGTGGCTCAAGCTACTGCTGAAGAAGATGAAGAAATTTACTTTATACCGAAGGGAGCAAATTAAGCTAAAGCTCCTGCCTCCCATCATGCTGCTAGATCCGGGAGAATATCAAGACACCCGCCATCCAACAAGGGGACGCAATACCGCGTTCCTCCTAGGCTCGGAGGCATAAAACCTAGGGAGT
This sequence comes from Amorphophallus titanum, assembly GCA_024336825.1. Classification (NCBI taxonomy): domain Eukaryota; kingdom Viridiplantae; phylum Streptophyta; class Magnoliopsida; order Alismatales; family Araceae; genus Amorphophallus; species Amorphophallus titanum. Next base: position 18,740,797 of record JANBPO010001714.1, on the reverse strand, counting down.
TCAACTCGAAGAAACTGGGTGCATCCAGTAACAATGATGGGATGTCACTCACCCCAATCAAACCGGGGGTAGAAGACAGCACTCTCGGCCCCTCCTGGCAAGACCAGGCCATGGTTGCACTGCTATACTAGAAGCAGCAGGAGATTGAAATGCTGTAAAGGCAGCTAAATGAAATGAATCTAAGTCCACCTATGCCGCAATCGGTAGGACATCTACATGAGGCGACACAAGGTAGTGCTAGCTCACCTAAAGCTTCAGCACGGCCAGCCATATCCCAAATAGTACATGATCATATAGGGGGCATTCTCCCTCAACCATTCCAACACACAGTCCCCGAGGCATGTCAGGGGGCAACTAAAGCATCCCCGAAGATGGTGCTAATAAGACCGCGCATGTAGTCGGACAAGCTAAGGGCGGAGCAAACAATGAATATGAAGACGACTGAAGAAGAAGTCACCGAGGCTGAATTACAAGCAGCCAAACAAAAGGATAATGAGTCCGTCATGGACTACATAAGCAGGTGGAGGAATCTCCATGAAAGGTGCCGACATCCGCCAAGCTACAGGGACTCTATGCAAATCTGTAAAGAAAATTTGAGAATGATAATTCTACGATGGGTCATTGACATTGAAGTCATCTCAATTCACCATCAGGCCCCCAAAGACATGTTAGAAGCAGATATGGCCTTCTCCCTCGCCTCCATAGGTGGGGAAGTCATAGAGGCTGTCTATGACAATTACCAAGAAGATCAAGAAGAAATCCCGCAACTCTCCGCGCAAGGAGATACCTCGAAGACCCATACACCGATACATGAAAGGCCTGAAGCCAATGTCTCCTACAAATGTTGGGAGCCTATTGTCATAGAGGTCAACATGACTGCTGATGACACTCCGCACAGACAAGAGACTAAAGAGTTCTTCGCCACCCCTAGAGGTGATCCACCCACAGGCCGACATCTAAGTTGCCCAAATATCACATCACTGGCATCAATGCCGATCCAAGAGTCAGGAAAGGAGGCCGACGAAGTTTCGCCATATGGCGAGATGAAACAAGAAAGCACCTATGAGGTCATCGAGGCCGAAGAAGATGATGAGGGCTTCGTCGATTTGCAGTCGGCTCCCCCGGAGATCGAAGACGGAGGGCAGGCTACCATTGATGAGCTGATTGAGGTAAACCTCGGCACAAAGGAAGAGCCTAGGCCAACTTTCCTCAGTGCCTTGCTTCTCCCAAAAGAAAGAAATAACTACTCTAGGAGTTCTGAGACTGTTTTGCTTGGAACTACAAAGAAATGCCAGGCTTGAGCCCTAAGGTGTCCCAGCACATACTTGCCATTGATCCAAAGGCCAAACCAGTGAAACAATTGCCACAGCGGATGAGGCCAGAGATGATAAGCCAAGTCTGCAAGGAGGTCGACAAGCTTATAGACGTCGACTTCGTGACAGAAAATCAATACACTACTTGGCTGGCGAATATTGTTCCTGTCAAGAAGAAGAATGGCCCGATCAGGATATGTGTAGACTTCTGGGACCTGAACAAGGCATGTCCAAAGGATGATTTCCCGATGCTGATCACTGAAGTTATGATAGATGTCACCACTGGCCATAAGGCACTATCATTCATGGACGGCTCGTCCGGGTACAATCAAATATGGATAGCCGAGCAGGACAGAATCCATATGGCTTTTCGATCACCTAAGGGGATATTTCACTATAAAAGGATGCCCTTTGGCCTCAAGAATGTCGGTGCCACTTACCAAAGGGTGATGACAAAAGTATTTGATGAATTGCTCTATCATAAAGTCGAGTGCTACATCGGTGACCTGGTCGTTAAAACCAAGAAGAAAGAAGACCACCTGAATGATCTTAGAATCATCTTTCAAAGGCTCTGACAGTATGAAATGAAGATGAATCCGATGAAGTACACCTTCAGCGTCTCTAGTGGGAAGTTCTTGGGCTTCATTGTCCGATATCGGGGGATTGAAATAGACCCCTCGAAGATAAAAGCTATTCAGGAGTTGCCACCTCCAAAGAACTTAACAGAACTACGATCCTTGCAAGGCCGGTTAGCCTATATTCGTAGGTTCATCTCCAACCTGTCCGGGCGATGCCAACCATTCCACGAGCTTATGATGAAGAATACACCCTTCTGCTGGAACCAGGAATGCTAGAAGGCTTTTGACTAGCTCAAGGAATATTTGAAGACCCCACCTGTGCTGGGGGCACCAGTCAAAGGGCGACCCCTGATTCTATACATAGCCGCCACTGAACACTCACTGGGGACAATGCTTGCCCAAAATAATGAGGAGGGGAAAGAGTAGGCGCTTTACTACCTCAGTCAAAGACTGATCGGCACTGAAGTAAAATGCACCCCAATCGAGAAGGTTTGCCTCGCCTTGGTTTTTACAGCTAAGAAGATGAGGCATTATATGCTCTCGCATGAGATACAGCTGATATCAAGGGCTGATCCAGTCAAATACATATTGTCCCAGCCAGCACTAAAAGGATGACTAAGCAAATGGGACGTCATTCTCATGGAATTTGACATCACCTATGTGCCACAGAAGGCCATTAAAGGCGAGGCGATAGTAGATTTCTTTGCGACACATCTGGTGCCCGAGGATTCCCCCCTAATCACGGAGCTCCCGAAAGATCACAGACCTAATAGCAATTGGTGTGAAAACATGCACAGGTTTTAGGCAACGTATGAGAGGAAATGCACAGACCTTGGCAGCATATGAGCAGATATGCACAGACTAGCATAGTGCACAAGTAAGATGTGCACTGACCTTGTTGTGACATAGGACAAGGATGCACTAACTTATATGCTTGCAGCAACGAGAATTGCACCGACATGGTTAGCACAAGGCAAGACTTGCACCGATCGTGTGAATGCATGAGATGCTACTTGAACTGACCTCGGTCTCGCACAAGCCAAATGTGCATCGACCTTATTCTATGCATGACAAGGTATGCACCCACTTGGTGCGTGTAAAGCATAATGTACACCGACCTTTACAACGAAATGCACCGATGTCGTAAACTGGACATTAGAGAATGCACAGAGTTAAATAGTTAATGCATGGACCTATACATGCTCTCAAGAGCAACTTGCACCGACATAAATACATATGACAATGCATGCAGGCCTGACCACACCTGAAGGCATCTGTCGACTCTTAGGGTCGACTTCCTTATCGAACCGTTCTGACTGTGATAAGAAATCCACATTAAAGTGCAGAGGAAATATGTACTGACTTAGCATCGCACAAGAGTGAAGTATGCACAGACCTTGTATTACATAAGAGAGATGTGCACAGACCTTGTGTCGCATGAATGAGATATAGTGCATGGACCTTAATAGCATATGAGCAAATATGCACGGACTCTAAACGTAAACAAGGCAAATATGCACAGACTCACTATATGTAAAAGAGAGATGTGCACCAGCCTAATCCTAACTAGCATGAAAAGATGCACAGACCTTATCTACATGCAGCAGCACAATTTGCACAGACTTCACAATTTGCACAGACCTTATGCCAGCCCTCAGCAAAATTGCACCGACCGTGTATGTGCTTTAGACAAAACTAGCACCGACCTTAGACAATCAAATGCACATGGTACAACAAGCACTGACTTATTATGCAAGACTTGAAACGTGCACCGACTTGGATTGACATTATGCATGATTGTGCACGGACCTCATAATCAGCCTAAACCAACTAGCAAAGACCTTACGTATGAGCCAGAATGAACATGTTATGCACAGACCTTGTCTATTGCATGGACCTTGTGCAGCACAAGGCAGAAGTGCACAAACTCTAACAGAGTGAGTACTGACCTCAGTGTGCAAAATGCCATATGTGCAATGACTGCTACAGTGTATGCATGGACCTCTATATGGCTAAGTCATAACATGCACGGACCTTAATAGTCAACAAAGCACAAGGTGCACCGACTTCTGTATGATCCACACAACATTTTTGATGAAATGACATGCACACAGGATATTTGCAAATGCATTGACTCTATGTTCACAGAGTTGACATTATGGAGATTCATTGACTTTATGTGCAGAATGTTGACTTATCATTGACTCTATGCATGTAAATGCACTGGCCTTTATGCAATGGTCAGAGACATGAACAATTACATGCTGGTTATCAACAAGACTGAAGAATTACATGCTGGTTATTAACAAGACAATCATGCAGCACACGCACATATTGACTCATGGTCTTTGCTATCATCAAAACACAGGGACACAACAATCTCCCCCTTTTTGATGATGGCAACACTATGAGTCATAAGTCAACATGCTGACTCATATCAAGCTATTCTCCCCCTATGACTTCCTCAAAAAGGAAATAATTATTTTAGACAGTCAATAGAGAGAAATATAAACACATGCATGAATTATGCTCTCCCTTTGACTTCGACTGAGCTGAAATTGATAGGCAAAGTGAATCATGAAGTCCTACTCCCCAGAAGATGTATGATGTATGGAAGTGGGGATAGGGAAATATCAAAAGACCAGACTAATCTCTCCCTTAATACCAGAAAGATGCTGATGGGAAAATCTCCCCAATTTGACAAAATAGAGGAATTGGAGTGAAAATTGTCCCATTCACCTCCCGGGGTTAGTAGTGTTCGGGTGCTCCTCCCAGTTCATCATATCGTAGACTAACTCACACACTAAACTCAATAGGTATGAACGAGAATGATGAAGATGGTAATCAATATGACGAAAAGGAGGAGAACGATGATGAAAAGGATAAGAATGATAGATAGGTGATGCATAACAATAGGGGTAGCCCTCTAGTGCGGGTTGTTCAGATAGGGGTTCACGTCATTCCCGCTTGCCATCACTCCCCTTGAGTATGTCACAAAACTAGAGTTCGTTGTGGCAATGGCTCGGAATGCATCGTTCGCATCTTCAATTGATGTAAATCTCTTGTATCTCGCACCGGAGAATCAATTCACCTGTGCATAACACTCATCCCAAGTGCAGTACACACCCGGGCAACGGCCAACCCACACCACATAGCACTTATACTTCCCCATGATCCAACTGTGTCACACCCTGCATACATGTGTAACCAATACAGGCCTGAATGAAAGGTAAATGAAACAGCCATAATAGTACATGTCTCCATGAAAGGTACAGTTAAAAGTACATGCAACAACTAGATAATAGTACATGCCTAAATAAAAGGTACAGAAAACATCTAAATTAGAATACATGCCAAATGTTCTAATCATAAAAGTCCCACTAGGTGGAAAATAAGATAGACAAATAGAGAGACTGCTATCACGGTGAACGCCATGGCTCAGAAGTAAACTGCCTCAACAGAGGTGATATGTCATGTACCCCAACTTGTCCTCGTTGTCTAATGCCATGAACACAGATCAAACATGAGTGTCTTGGAAAAGATCCGCACCCGCAAACAAAATTTCCTGAGTGCAACTTGGCAATTCCTTCAATTTTTGGAGAGACTCTCTGATTGTTGTGCATGACTGCACAGTGGTGGAAGTTGTAGAAGATTCTACAGTGCCAAGCTTTTTATACAACTCCGCCATATGGTTGTTTATGACACAATACTTGTTTAGTGCATCGGTGGCATTCTCCAACCTCTTATTACGCGTTCCCCTACTAGTCCTATATGAGGGTGTGCCACATGTCCTCATCTTGTTGGGGGAGGTTGCCTCATCATCATTTCGCCGCTTTGTAGGTGGTGAAGGAGTGAATTCCCCCGTGACACTGCATCCACCCACTGACGATGGAGTAGGACCTTGGCAACCCCGGGAGTTAGGCGTGAAGAAGGGGTCAAAATTAGTCTCCAGATCAACTAGGGGAGCATTAGGTTGAAGACCCATGGTAGTAAATCGACGACGACTTAAATCATCTTCACCCAATTGTTGGCGGGGTGACTCTTCATCTCCCCAAGACCGCCTTTGTGACAAGTCATTGTCCATTGTGCTTCCAAATCCTAAACATCCTCTGGACATGGTATTACCACAGAGAATGTCCATTTCTACCTTGTACTCATATGGCTTCCCTAAGAGCTTCTTGTATTCGTTGTTGGCCTATGAAACAAGAACACAAGCTAAGTACCATCTAGTGGACCTATAAGAGGAACATGACATTTAATAAGTGTGTTCAAATAACAGTTTACATACCACAATTGTCTCCCCCCAAGCACCCTCATAATGTGGCGTGGACATCTTCGTGATGCCGTTCCATCCCCAACCAGTTCGTGATAGCAGTTGTTCGAGTGTATGGTATTATTTTTTCAAATTATTCCACCTGTTTGCAAATTATTTTTGTCTACCCCTTTTTTAGTCTGATCATTGAAGGGTCTTATAATATCATTCCATACATGTTGCTTGAATGTGCCTTAGTTGCATGTGTTCTTGTGATATTGGTCGATCAAAAGGTTTAATAACAACTTATCTTCCTTAGTTGTGAAGTTGGTTACTCGCGGTTTTTCCTTACTATCCGCCATGAACTTCTCTACAAATAAGGCAAGGAAGACAATCTTGCTACAGAACAGATTTTGTACAATAGAAAGGACACATGTAGCAAGGACATATGTAGCTCACATAACAGATTTTCTTGACCTTTCTTGCTAGCCTCAAAAAAACCAAAGCTAACACGTGTAGCAAGGACATAAATATTTTGGCAACCCAGGCAAATCCTCGGGAAACACATCAGGAAACTCGCACACCACCGGAATGTCCTCCACATCCAGACACGGTTGGTCTACCAAGACCACAGAAGTGAGAAAACCCTGACAACTAGAATCAAACAAACGACGGGCTCGAATAGCAGAAATGAGGAAACGAGGAGAGGTAGAATGGATACCTTGGAAGCAGAAGGTCGACCTACGAGGATGCTGAAAGTAGACCCTCTTCGTTCCACAATCCACCATCGCTCCATAGGCCTCGAGCCAATCCATGCCCAAAATCACATCATAGTCTCGGAGCTGCAATGCATACAACCTGCCTGGCAAACTCCGCCCTTCGACCCAGACCAGAACCTTCTCGAAGCAAAATGGAGTGACCATGAAATCACCAGATGATAACTCCACCATCAAATCACAAGACATCTGGGAGACCGGGTCCTCAACACTCCGCGTGAAATCCTCCGAAATAAACAAATGCGATGCGCCAGAATCAAACAAAACTCGCGCCGCGTAACCTAAAATCATAACAGTACCATTCACAAGCTGTGACAAATCTGCCTCTGCCCTGGTCAAGTGGGAAACCTGGCCTCGAGCTCTCTGCCTGCCCACGCTCGCTGACCGTGGTAGTGGCGGATCTTGCCCCTGCTGCTGAAATAACTACTGTGGGTACTGCTGCTATTGCTGAGGAAACTGGGGTGGCTGATGCGGCCGCTGCGGACAGTCACGCGCCATGTGTCCTGACTGATGACATCTGAAACAGATCACCGGCACCATGCACTGCCTGCCTGGATGCAATTCGCCATAACGGGAACATCCCGCACGAGAACCACCAACTGACCCCTGCCGTTGCAAAGGTGCCGACTGCTGAACACTGCCCGAAGAAGCCTGCCGCTGCTCTTGGCCCTCCTTCTTCTTCTTCTGGAAACCCTTCCTGAAGAACCTCTTGATCTTGGCGCCGAAAGATGTAGAACCTATCGCTGATGCTGCCGGAGTCGAAGCTCCTGAACTACCAGTAGGAAGCTGGAACGTGCTCTGTTACTGGGTAGTCGTCTGCTGGCTGCGGCCTGACAAGGACTGCCCCTGGCTAATCGGTCCTCGCGTCCTCTGCATATCCAGCTCCAAAGATGCCACTATACGAGAAGCCATCTCCAAATCAGTGGCAACGTTCGTGATTAAATGGTGTCTCAACTCCTGCCTTAAGCCCTGGATGAACTGCTCGGTCTTCACCCTCTTATACTCCATGATGTGGGGTGCATAATGACCCAGCGCAACAAATCGGGCCCTATACTGCAACACGGACATGTCGCCCTATACCAGCTCTAGAAACTGGCACATCCTCTGTGTAGCAACATACTCTGGGCAGTAAGCACGCTCGAAAGCACTGACAAAGTTGCTCCACAAGATCTACTCAAGGGGGCGAGACTAAAAGGATGTCTTCCACTCGAAAGCCCACCACTCTCGAGCCGTGTCCTGCAACTGGTTGTAGGCCAACATCACCCTGTCCTCCGCAATACACTGCATGGAAGTGAACACCCGCTCCATCTCATCGAGCCATCTCGGAGCCAAATCAGGGTCTGGCTGGCCGCCATAGTAAGGTGGATGGAACTGCATGAAATCCCTCACTGCTCAGCTTGGCCCACCCCTAGTCGACGAGCCCTCACCAGCCTCTCCACCAAACCGCTGCGACATAAGCTGGTACATGCCGCGGAAGAAATCCTTGGCCCCTAAAATCCTCACAGTATCCGCTGCCTCAGTGGTCGCTGGTGGCACTCTGCTCTGCTCCTCCTGCTCCTGCTGATCCTCCTACTGGATCTCCTGAACCTCTGCTGACTGTCCCCGCTGAGAGCGAGTCCTCTGCCTCGGCGCCATGCTCGCTACTGAAGCAAAAGATAGAAAACACAAAAATGGCAAGGTCAACAAAAACACACGGTGCCCGACGCCAACGTCAACTGTACATCATTGCTGTGGACTAGTGGACCACTATAATTACTTATGATTCTCGCATAATCCACGACTTCTAGTGTGCCCACCGCGGAAAGTGAGAGAGTGCCACCCCAAACCCATGCCCCGGCGTGCTGGCCCCCACTCAAGTTGGGAATCCCAGACCCTTAGGGGTCAGCCTAAGCTAGCCTCGACCCTTAGAACAATTAGGTTCCGCCTTGGACCATCGTCATCATAGCCCGGTCACCTTCAGGGATCGAGTGCGCAGTGTGAGCAAGCCGAGCACGTGAGTCCGTGGTCTTCCTTATATGCTTGCTGGTCTAGGTCCTTGATTCATCATTGCATCCAACATCATCTTAGGGCTGTGCCATATCAACCAAGCCTCTTCTCTCTTTTTCTTCTTCTCTTCACTCCCACAGTAGAGAGCTCTTTCTTCTAAGATGGCCAGCTAAGAGAGACCCTTCAGAGAGTCTCCCGTTTCAGAGAGCCTTCCTTCCCCCCTTCATTGCTAGCCCCCGGGATGGAGAAGCCAGGGAGCCCCCCCTTTTATAGAATTACGCCGTGGAGTTCCCGCCGCTTCCACCTCGTCCAGCATGAAGCCTGGAGTTGACTCGATGTGCTGGATGATGCTGGTTCGCACCATACACTGCAGTTCATCCGACGACGGGATGTTCGCAGGTTGCTAAGGTCACTTCGCCGCTACAACCATCGCGCTATCAAGTTGAGATGGAGGCACGGCTTCAAACATTAAATGTTCCCTGATGAGAAATAGAGCATCGGAGTATGGAGGGGATGGCATTGGAGTTAAAACTGCGCGGTGTTGTGTGCGTCGGTTTAAACCCAAGTGTAATTGACGCGCCGATTAAGGGGTTAAAAGAGTGGCCAAGGTACATGGGCACATCGGATAACCACTTCAAAGGGTCGCATGATGGGTTCTTTGAGTGCTCCGGGTAAGGTTGTGCATAAGATGGCACCATTTTAACATCTAAAGAGAAAAGCGTGGCACTATTTTAACCAAAGTAAAAAGGGGGGGCGTCGGTTTAAGGTGTGCCAGTTTAAGGCCCTTCCGCGTCATTTTAAGCATCGAATGGATTCTTTTCGAAGTCGTGGCCATTTATTCTACTTGTGGGGCTTCCTTATCAGGTGGCGGGCCACCAAGTGAGCTCTCGGCCTGATCGGGCGAGGTGTGAAGTTTATTCGGCATTTTCATCTTCAACTCCCTCTCGAGTGTCGAGACATGAGCGCCGTAAAATCATCATCATCATTTTTTTGACGTCCACAAGGAATTTGTAAACGTGGTGCAAGCCGAAGATTATGGAATGCAAATGGGACACTCAAAGAAGACTTGGGATCAATTCGGTGTTGTAGTTCATCGAGCCGGCGTTGGGTTTGAGTAATTGTCTCCTCGTTGAGGAGAGATCGAGAATGATACAAGCCAGCCTGAGCAAGAGAGTGTGAAATTAGACCAGGATTACAGTATTGGTCCGGATAAGGAGATACAGATTGAGAAGAAAAAGGAAAGCCCATTCCAAGAGTAGAAGGATATGTGGGTTTGGAAGGATCATGAACATGGGGATAAGGACCCATTGGGCTAGCAGCAACATGGGGAGAAGGAGCGGGCCCATGAAGAGAAGTAGGCCCATTAATAGAATAAGAAGGCCCATTAAAGGAAGGGGGCCCATTAAGAGTAGAAGAGGGAGGCCCATTGAAGGAATAAGGCCCCCTAAGAGAATGGGACTCATTAAAGGAAGATGGGCCACTCAAGAAAGATGACCCATTAAAGGAATGAGGCCCATTAGATGAATGAGGCCCGTTATGAGAATGAGGCCCATTAAGATGTTTAGCAATGAGTTTTTAGGCTTGGACCGGGTCCATTTGGCAAACAAGAGGTGATGAGTGGGCCATGAGATTTACTTGTGCCTCGGACGAATCAGGGGGACCACGAGAAGATGGGCCCACGTGGGAAGAAGAATTCACGCGGGAATTGGAAGACGAGGAAGAAGAACGGTAATATACAGGAGAAAAATGGTGATCCATGAGGGCAACTGGAGACTTTACACAGGAAAATCAGGGAAACACAATGACCCCCCGCCCCCCCCCCCCCCCCCGCCCCCCCCCCCCCCGCCCCGGCCCCCCCCCGCGCCCGCCCCCCCGCCCCCCCCCCCCCCCCCCCCCCCCCCCCCAGAACCCCCTCTTTCGCGGACGATGTGCTGGGTGCGAACCCGGTTTCGAGCCTTGGGTGGTAGGCAAACATGCGTCTTTCAGCTGGTTTTTGGCGGGGCTTGACCTGCTTTTGCTGTGGCTTTAGGGGCCATGTCCAGAGAAGTTGTAGGATGACGGTGTCCAGGGGAAGCACAAGGGTGTCGGACGGCCAGGGTGCTCCAGGTGGGTTCCGTGTGGAGTACACCTGAGCTAAGAAGGGCGGAGTGCAAGAGGTTCGGCAGGATTGGGGGTGCTTGAATGTCGGCTCCCCTCCACCGTCTTTCATCTAGGAGAGGCTCCGGTGGCTCTCTTGCTGTGTCCTGGTGATGGTGGCAAAGGGGGCGACTGATGCTCAGACAATGAAGTCGCTCTTGCCTACAGGGGACAGGGGAGGGAAGGATGGACGGCTACAAGGGTTATTGGAAAGGAATTCCTGGCAATCGGGGGCAGCGGGAAGATGGTTGAGGAGTTGGTAAGGGCTTGAAGCGTCATGGCGGATGCAGTGGTTCTCCGGTCGGCCAGATGGGAGCTTTCTCGAGGGATGTTCTCGGATCCCAGACTATCTAAGGTCTGGCTCCACCTGTTTGGGGTACTACTCATCCTCTGTGATGAACTGGGAGCCAGTTTCATCGTCAGTCGCTTCGGGGCGGCCGTGGAAAGTTTAGTTAGAATCGTTGCTGGCGGGTTGAGGCTATTGCTAGAGGTCGAGGTTTGGATCGGCAGCTCGAGGGAGATCCCGGTGGTGGTGACAGTTGATGTTGCTAGCAGTCGGCTCTTGGTGCAGATCGTTCTCTGGCCGCGGGGGTAATGCGTGGAGGAAGGGGACGCCGTCATTGGGGAACATGGGAGGGCGATGAACGGGAATTCAATTTCGAACCGCCCAACCATCACACTTAGGTCGTGTGAGATGGGCCGGTCAACTCCTCCATTTGGGTCGGAAGCACCTGTTAGGCCTTTCGGGCCGAAGGGGCGAGCGGAGTCGACTTCGATTGGCCGGTGGGCAGCATTGTTTACATGGGTCGGGCGGTCTTGTGGACTGGGCCTGCGCGTCGGTTCAAAGTGGGTGGATGCTCGGTTGGCCTACTATCTGAACCGCGTGACTTACTCGTCGGTTTTGGGCCTTGTGGGGGTATCGGGTCTCGCAGACCCATTACCGTTGTTCTTCCCCGCTTGGCTGAGGGCCTGAATGACCCCCCTTACGTGGTGCAGACGCTCCCCCCAGTGATGGCCGACCTGCCAGTGGCCTCCGACGTTCATCTCCCTTTGTCGAGGCCAGCGGGAACGTGTCTGCTTGGTTCTTTGCAAGAGGGTGGGCAAAATGGGGTGGGGATGACCCCCAATCGCGCGGCCGATCTAGGCTTGCTCGTGTTGCCAGCGGTCCCTCTTCCGCACCTACTCATGCTCGTGGATGGGGGGAGGCGGGCTGTGGTCTCCTCCACTCAAGTGGAGTCATCCGAAGGGTGCTTGGTGCCTCACGGCGTGGGAGGAGAGAGGGGGGATCTTTTTCTGCCCTTCTCCCTTATGACCCTACTGGTCTCCAGGGTGGGGGGACAGGGAGGGCCCCTGCAGGGGAGTCGGGGACCCATCAGTAGCACCTCGTGTGGCACAACCGTAGGAAATGTTCGGATCATAAGAGGAAGGTGCGGACGAGACAGACGTAGAGGCGAAGAAGACTGGACGAGGTTGTTGTCGGCATCGGACAACCGAGCTCTGTGATTGTCCCTTCCTTGGGGCCTTTCTCGTGTTTAGGGATCTAGGACGTCAGTCTTTCTGGTGGTGAGAGTGAATGTGAGTTGGGGGGGGGGAGCCCTTGAGGCCCTGCCCTCACCCCCTTTCTTGTTCAAAGAGCAATTCGAACAACCGCCTTAGTTGGAAGGTGGGGCTTTGCAGTGCCTTCTGTCATTGCAACCACCCACCGATGAGACCAGCCTTCAAGAGGGAACCCGTCTCGAGAAGGGGGGACCTCGTGGCGGACGAGGAAGCGGCTTTTGCGTGGTTGGCAAGTGTTGGCCTCCAAGAGATGTTAGCTTTGCCCCCCCCCCCCCTTTCCGTGGAGGGGAAGACAGTCGTTGCACCTCGTGAAGGCTTGGGTCTTCAGGGGGCCCTAGCCCTTCCACCCTTGCCTGGTGAGTTAGAAGACTTGTGCGTGGCGTTGGAACAAGTCGAGGACGTCTATCAAGGGGAGAATCTAACAAAGGTGGACAACGAGAGTCTCCGCAAGGAGGAGGTCAAAGATGTATTAGCTAAGGTGGAGAACTTTATGGAGACTCAGGCGAGTGAGGCAGTCAGGCTAATTGGTGTTTCTGATGTGGGTGTGGATAAAGGCTTGAAGTCCACCTTATGCTTGATCAAACGGAGATGGCTGGCGGACATTGCTAGGAAAGTGAAGGCTGAAGTTGCCAGTAGGAAAGATGAGGAAGAGCAAGCTGAGGAGTAATTAGAGGAAGGGTCGTGGTGGGGCACTTCATTGTCAAGTTTTTTGTTGTTTGTAAGTGGTCCGGTGGGTGAGAGGGGATGTTAGGTGCAAGGACTTTTCAAATATTTTGGATTTGGACGGGGCTTGTCCTGAGTGGATAGGTTTTTTTTTGCTTCCGAGGTAGAGAGTGGTTTGCCATCTTTTTGTATTTCGAAGTCTTATGGGAGCACTCCCCAACTTTTACATGTACAATTTTTTCCCTTTTATGTACTAGTGGTACTACCCACGTTCAAAAATAGATCTTATATAAAATTATATTCAAGATATTGGCAAATAGACTGCAACAAGTTCTTCCTAGTCTGATCAGTCTCCCTCACGCAACATTTATTAAAGGGAGGCGTATCCATCATAATATTTTTGTTGGCCAATGATATCATGAAAGATCTGCACTCCAGATCTAGAGGGAAGATAGTTTATTTAAAAGTTGATCTTTAAAATGCTTTTGACTCAGTTAATTGAAGATTTATTTATTTTATGATGGAAAAGATGGTATTCCCTTCTCAATTGTTGAAATGGATTGAATGTTGTCTTGAGATCTCAATCTTCTTTATTTTATTCAATGGATCTCCCTTGGAATTTTTGACTAGCATAAAAGGCATCAGGCAAGTAGATCCATTATCCCCATGCTCATTCACTATAGCCATGGAAAGGCTATCATGTATCATGGAAGATGTACTTCCGGACAAATATCTTAAGGTACCAGCATATTGGGAGATGCAGGCATCACGCATTATCTTTGCAGATGGTTTGATCATATTTGTGAAGGATGACTTACCATCTATTAAAAAAGTTTCAATAATCCTTCATGAAATTTTCAAATGTTTGGGTCTGAACATGATAACTGCAAATAGCTGAAAGGGAAGAGTATCTAGATTGTATAGCAGCATACTTATCACTCTAGTGGTTGGAAGGGAATCTAAGTGAAAGGGAGTGATTGGTTAATAACATTACCTACTCTCTAGCCAATGGGAACAACACAAATCTGTGGTATGATCTCTGGGTCAATGAGAATAGTATATTTAATCTCCTTGGAAATTGTACTTGCCAAGACTTGGGACTGTCACATGAAATGAGTTTCTCAATTCATTAGGGATGGTGCCTGACAGCTACCACCACCAACATCTCTTGATATGCTTACCATATGGCCACCCATCATTAGGGGTGTCAACGGATTGATCAGATCTGAAAACCCAATCCGAATCCAAAAAAAAAAAATGGATTCGGAGCAGCTACTTTGATTCGAAATGAAATATTTATGCAGATTCGGGAAGGCATTTTCCCGTTCCGAAATCCTCGATCTCAGATCGGGTTTTCGGGGTGCCATAAACTCCCTCCCGTTGGGGCGAGCAAATCCCTGTTCGGCCATTCCCCATCGCGATCGGTTCTGCCATTCTGGTCTTCTGGCGGCTTGGCCCTCCTTCTAGGGTTCTCCTATCACGGCAACCTCGCGATGGTGATCTCATCTGCCGTTCTGGTCTTCTGGCGGCTTGGCCCTCCGTCTAGGGTTCTCTAATCACGGTAACCTCACGACGATGATCTCAACAGTCGTTCTGGACTTCTGGCAGCTTGGCCCTCCTTCTAGGGTTCTCTAATCGTGGCAATCTCGTGACGACGATCTCATCGGCCACCCGCAACGGTAACGGCGACGGCGATGGTCCACTCCCCAGCGTCACCCTTGTCCCTGTGTCCATCCCCCCTTATTCCCCACTCTTTGCTCAGCCATCGCTAACCTCCCGCCACCACTGTCACCCCTGTTTCCTCTCAGTATCCCTCCCACCGTCAGTTTTTCACTCCCACCCTCTACCACTGCCAAGCCTCCTTCCTCCTACGCCATCCCCCTCTAGGTTTCAACCCCTAGGCAGTTGGATCTAAGTGCTACCCCACCCCCTCCCGCTGCCTCCATTGCCACACCCCAACTATCCTTTGTAGTTGTTCGCCCCTCCCCCCACTCATCTCTCTGCTTTCGACGAAACCATCTCTCCACCCCATCCCCCATCATCTTTTAAGTGCCTTTCCCTAGCTAGTCACCCACTTTCTAGTAACCATATACATTTCCAGTTGGCCCATACCAGTTCTTGACCAATGCCCTATTCCAGCTTGTAAATCTTGCACTTCCCTGTTGGCCATATACCATTACATTTAGCCTATGCCAGTCCCTTGGGCCACACATCCATGGTGGGCCGATACCAGTCCCCAGCCAATACACCTCCAGCTCATTAATCTTACACTTCCCAGTTAGCCATACACATCCCTTGGTTGGCTCACACCTTCTCTGACCATACGCCACCAAGGTCAGCCCATATACACTAGTAACCCATGCACCATTCCAATCATTCATTCCAGCAAATCTCAGCCTACACGCCACCTCAGTTGGCCTCTACACCACAACCACCTTGGATCCATCTATCATGAGAATCCATCAACTCATAATTTCCAATCACCAGCCTATCACGGTCGAGTCACCATGAACCCAGTCATGACTCCATTAATACGCCACAAAGGCATACCAGTTCCCAGATCCCAATCGTGACTCCAGCAATATGCCACCAAGGCTTACCTATTCCCTGACCACCAGCCAAACTCCATGTTACACAACAACCAGTCAGAGCCACAGTCATGGCTACAATGGCTATAAGAGATCAACAATACAAACTCCAGGTCACGTCCCCTGACAGCAACACGCTATGGATGACACTACCCAGGTTCAAAATGGGGTTAAAAAAAGAGTGATACCCTGGCAGCCTCAGTCAACTCCTTCCACGGGATTACTGAGGGCAAAAATTGCCATTAATGCAGCTGAGGTGAAAACTCATGAGGGCACCTCAAGCAAAATCGAGTGACCCCTTGGTGTGAAAACCCGCAAGGGCATACCAAAAAAAGTAAAAGGGGGCCAGCTTTGGCGAAAACCCACAAGGGCAGTAGAGCTGGTAAAGAGAAAAAAAATTTCTCTTCCTCTCTACTCCTCGTTGTCGGAGGCCGTCAATCGCGACATCCCGCCGATGGTGACCGCAGCATCACTCCACAACAACGGTGGCCACTACACCCCCGAGGGTTGGCCATCGCCAATTCCAACTCCAGGGTTCGGCTACAACACCTCAACGGTCAGCCGACCAGCTCCAGCCTCCCGGTTACTGCTCATCAGCAGTCAGCCGGCCAGCTCTAGTCTGAACATTTTGGCTACACACCTCAATGGTCAGCTGACCAGTCCCAATATTTCGATTGCAATGCCTCCACATGCCAACCGGCCAGCTCCAGTCTCCAGTTCTAGCTTCCAGCTACAATGCCTTCACAGGCCAGTCAGCCAGCTCCAGTCTCCAGTTCTAGCTTCTGACTACAATGCCTTCACAGGCCAGCCGACCAACTCGAGTCTCCAGTTCTAGCTTTCGGCTATAACGCCTTCACCTTCATAGGCCAGCCGACTAGCTCCAGTCTCCTGTTCTAGCTTCCGGCTACAACACCTTCATAGGCTAGCCGGCTAGCTCCTGTCTCCAGTTCTAGCTTCTGGCTACAACGCCTTCACAGGCCAGCCGGTCAGCTCCAGTCTCCAGTTCTAGTGTCCAACTATAATGCCTTCGCCTTCACAAGCCAGCCGAGTAGCTCCAGTCTCCAGTTCTAGCTTCCGGCTAGAACTCCTTCACAAGCTAGCTGGCCAGCTCCAGTCTCCTGTTCTAGCTTCCGACTACAATGCCTTCACAGGCCAACCGGCGAGCTCTAGTCTCCAGTTCTAGCATCCGGCTAAAACGCCTTTACAGGCCAACCAGCCAGCTCTAGTCTCTAGTTCCAGCTTCTGCCTACAATGCCTTCATAGGCCAGCTAGCCAGCTCTAGTCTCCACTTCCAACTTTTGGCTACAACGCCTTGACAGGCCAGCCGGCTAGCTCTAGTCTCCAGTTCTAGCTTCTGGCTATAATGCCATCATAGGCCAGCCGGCCAGCTCTAGTCTCCAGTTCCAGCTTCTGGCTATGAAGCCTTCACATGCCAGCCACCTAGTTCCAGTCCCAGTTCCAGCCCTAGTTGTAACACCCCAAAATTCTATATCTGAGGAAGGTAGGCCTGGGATCCTCCTCGCTACCCAGGTTGACTTCTATCAGCTCGTCGATTGTGGCTTGGCCTCCATCTTCTATCTCTAGAGGTGCTAGCTGAAGGTCAACGAAATCTAGAATGCCGTCTTCGGGGTCGAGGACCTCGATTTCTTCATATGACATCATCAGAGCTT
Source organism: Amorphophallus titanum (assembly GCA_024336825.1). Classification (NCBI taxonomy): domain Eukaryota; kingdom Viridiplantae; phylum Streptophyta; class Magnoliopsida; order Alismatales; family Araceae; genus Amorphophallus; species Amorphophallus titanum. Next base: position 18,723,278 of record JANBPO010001714.1, on the reverse strand, counting down.
CCGGAGGATCCTCTGTTTGATTCAATGGCAGCTCCGTGGACTGTTCTATCAGCAAGTCCACTGTCGTTGCAGCTTCCAAGGGTGAGTGAGCAGCTTCAACCCCTGTAGATGGGATTGCAGCTATGACAAACTGGTAGTTGTTCGTCATCGGGATGGAACAACATCCCGGTCTTGTAGCAGAAGGTGAGGAGGCCACGTCTTCTGGGGCAGTTGCATCTTCCGTAGAAGTGGCTTTTTCTTTCTTGGCAACATGTGCCTCTTGGTCGGAGTTGGCCGAGGCTTCCCCGATTAGCGGGAGGGATGCTGAGGTCATCATCAGCGGGACTCCACTAGAGGGAGAGATCCCTGCTTCTTCAACATCTTTGGCTTCGCTGCTGCTAGCCATGTCAAATTTGGTCTGAAGGGCCCCCTCTTTGGGATAGATTTGTTCCCAGCATCGGCAAGGAATCATGGTCTCCACTTCTTGACTTCAGGGTTAAGCTGGCTCGGCATATTCAGCTTCTGTTGGGTATTCATCAAAAGTTGCCCCCAATGGGCTGTCTTCAGTAGGATAGAAGGCAGAGATGGTGTCCACCTCATATCACCCATTGTAATAATATTCTTCCAAGGTGAAGCCCAACCCTGGGTGTTCAGAGACACGTCTCAGTTCCTTATCCAGACTTGCAGGATGCCACATCTTCTGGAAAGCCTCTTTGTCTTTATGTGACTGATCAGAGGGGATGTGCTGCTTCCGGAACATCTTGGCCATCTGATCTGTCGTGAATGCCAGGCCCTGAACGGGAACTAACAGGTTTTCAATATCTTCAGGCAGACAATAATCTGTATCCTCCCGAATAGGGTGCTCTTCAGCTGTGTAGAACAAGCTGTTCGGCCCGTCTGCTTGCGCCACCTCCCAAGCTTTGAAAGGCTCGACGATAGAGATATCGAGGCCAGGAATTAGCTTGGTAAGGCCTTCTGGGACCCCAATGCGGTCATGCTGCTGGTCGACCTTGACTTCATGAGCTTCAGGGTATATAGCTGGGGGTGCTATCCTACCCACATCCCCGAAGACGGTGATATGGGAGACCCCATTGGGCTTCACATATCTGCGTGGCGGTGGTGGGTAACAACTGTCGCCGGATGCTCTTTTCGATGGCCCCACAGGGGTCTTGGCTTCGGAAGTCTTATGGGAAGGCCCCGCATACAGGTTGGCGTCTGCCAAGTGACCTTCGAGCACCTCGAACGGGTGGAGATCGGTGAAGATCCTCACCTCCTTACCCTCGAGACTATACTTGATGCATTGGTGGAGCGTGGAGGGCACCACCATATTTTCATACAGCCACGGATGGTCGAGCAGTGCCTTATACGAAGTGCGGGAGTCTATGACATGAAACTGCACCATCATAGTGGAATCCGCCAGGGTAAGTGTGAACTCTACCTCCCCCATTGATACTTCACATTTCTGATTAAAGTCAAAGATACGGATATCCCCGACTTTCTCGAGATGCACGTTGAAGTGGTGCCTCTCGTAGATTCTGTAGGGCAGAATATTGACAGTTGCACTAGGATCGACAAATATTTTGTTCAGCTCTCTCCCATTCAAGTGGCCCTTCACGTACAGTGGCCTGTTGTGGCTGATGGTAGGCAGCAGCATATCCTCTTGAGTGAAGGTCATGCTGGCTCCTAACATTGCTTCAGCCAAGCAGGTCTCGAAGTGAGCAGGCATCTGTAGAGCAGTGATGATCGCCTGTTGGGTCTCTTCATTCAAAGAGAGGATCTCCCAGATTATAAATCATGCGGGGAGATTCTTGAGCATCTTCATTATTTGGCTCCCAGCTCGGACATTGGAAAGCTTCATGTCTCCCTTTTTATATGGGGTTGTCCTGGAGTGGAGGCCTCATCCCTTAGCAGGGAAGGGCTTCTATAGTAGAGTAATGTTCCTCCACTACGATGGCGAGAATTGCCCGTTGGAGGGCGGCTTCCCCAGCGCTGGCCGGTCCCTGGGTGAGTCTTACGGCACTCATGGGACGTGCTCACCCGTTTACGGGGTAAGGGTCGAAGTCATGGGGAGTAACGGTCGATCGTCAGAGAATACTCCGACGGTGACCGCGCGTGGGCCACGCTGTAGAATCCAAGGCTCTTCCTGGGCTAGGCCTTCTTTTACTGGGCCAGGCATGCATACCCGCTTCCTTAGGAGGGTTCGTTGCACTCGTTCCTTTGTGAGCCTAGGCATCATTGGGCCGCTCTTGGGCGAAGCCGATTTTACCCTCCTCACTTTCCCCTACTCTCAGTCACTGAGCACTCAGCAGGGGGCTGTGAGTATGTCAGCAGAGGGTACTCCTCGCTTCTCCAATTGCCAGGCTCCTCGCATTGCAAGTGTTGGGGGCATTGGGATTAGCTTGGCGCACAAGGCTCTTTTGACGGTGGCCGAGATCATGCTGGTAATGATAACCCACATCTTGTCGTGTTCTGAGAGCGTAGGTCTCAAATGGTTGCCTGGCAGGCGTGGCAGGCGTCTTTTCACCCGCTCCAGGAGGAGTGGTGCGACCAGTCGCGGATGGTTATAAGGGTGACTGCATGGTCTCTCTGTAGTCCCATCCACGCCTGGTTGGTCGCCGAGCTTCTCCGTAGGCGTCTTCCTCCTCTGCTCGGTGAGGACTCTTCCCTTCCTTACGTTCTCCTTCTTCTGTAGCCATGCCTCCTCGTCGAAAAATTCTTCAGGCTAGCTCTTCTTCATCCGAAGAAGCATCTCAAGGCTAGGGGGGTGTGCCCAGCATTTCTGGTGCCGGCACTAGCAGGTCTAGGTCTCCGCCGTTGGTAGCGTACCGGGTGTACAATGGCTTGCGGGAGGCCTTCCAGATTCCCCCGGAGCTCGATATTATCTTTCCCGTCGTAGGTGACGACATCATGGCTTATCCTGCCAGCAGGATCATGATCCCAATATCTTCTTTTCAAGCGGGCTTTCTTATACTTGTTCATCCCTTCATCACGGCTATCCTTCAGCATTGCGAACGACATCCTGGGGGGATAACCCCAAATTCATACTCCATCCTGTGTGGGTTTGTTTATTCGTGCCGTAGAGCATCGGTGGAACCGACTGTAGATCTGTTCCGACATTTCTATCTTCTCCAAAGTTGCCCATCCGATATGTGCTTTGCCAATTTCAAGTCTCGCTCCCGCTAGTACCTCATCCGAGTTTCCTTCACCGCGTACAATCGCAAAGGTTGGGTAGAGAAGTATGTGTACCTTGTCAAGTTGCAGGACTGGGAGGCCTCCAACAGATGGATGCGTGGAGGTTTCCCCACCACCTGACGAGATAGTAAGCCTTCCCTTCGGGCTGAGGATCGACAGAAGCTGAAAGCCATCGAACGGTATCCTCTGGCCGACGCAGACTTGATTCTGACTCTGGCGCTGCTCCGGGAGCTAGAGCTATGTCCCCTGTTGCCGCAGGGTATGGGCTTTGTCCCTTCCATAGGTCGCCCCGCTTGTGAAAGATGCTTAACAAAATTCTTTTTTGTCTTCAGGGACACGCGAGCCTCAGGGCTGGACCTCCGAGATTGTCAGATTGTCGTGGAACGCTCCTCGCCCCGTGGACCACGTGGCTTTGGGAACCGGCCAGGTGTCGGTCGTCGCCCCCACCAGCCGAGGTGGTGTTTGCTCTGGGAAGGTTGCAACATTCAGTCCCTACTGGAATTCCCTTGGTGTGTTCGCCGACCGTGTCTACCATGGGCGGGGGTGGCTCTGTGGCGAGTGGAGGTCTCAGTCCTCCGAGGGACCTCGCTGAAGAAGTCGTTGGTGCCATTGGCGAGGGCTCCGGCATGGCTAGCGGTGGTCATGTAGCCTTGTCTGATGATGAGCTGGCGGCCATGGATTCTTGGCGGACTCCGGAGGGAGCTTGGACACTGTAGAGATCTATAGTTGCGACCCCTTCCCCATACTGGGCAAGCTTTATCTCGATGATCTGCTCGATCATCTGCCATTGTGCCATGAGATTCTCTGGCACTGGCATACTGGATGCTCGCGAGTGAGCCTCGACTGGGAGCGTGCTAAACCTAGTTGCTATCGGGGTTCGGTCAATTACTACCACTGAGGCGTTGGCAGCATTGTGCTCAACTGGTAGGGCCGGTGCTTCGGCCAGAGGCCTAGCAAGTGGCTGAGGGTGAAGGTCTCGTTCCTGAAGAAGGTCTTGCATGAGGGCCTTCAAATGCTAGTTCTCCTTTATGAGAGTCTCAAGGGTCACCTTTTGAACCTCATTCACTGGAGGATCATTGTTGATAGGCTCTGCGTTGACAGGAGCAGCGCGGTCCTTGATTGGAACTTCTTCTGCATGCTCCAACACCTGAGGCCAGGCAAAAGTGTCGACGTGGCCTGCCGGCGCCGGAGGCTAAGTCTGGTGATGAGGCCTCCTGAGCTGGGCCAGAGGCTGGTTCAAGTCATCGGACTGCGTGTCAAGTTGATGTCCGATGAACTGGACCATCCGCTTCCTCTGGGAATTCTTCTAAGGGCAAACTGGTGCCCCCAGTCTGTCAAAGACCGAGGTTCGTTATAGTGGAGCCTCTGTTGTGGTGTCGATCCGAGGAGAGCTCAAGGCTAGGTGTTGGCGGGGCCCGGAATGAGCCCATCTTTGTTTCTTCTTATTTAGGCAGGAGGCGCTGAGTGGCTAGTGTAGGCGCCCGGGGAGATGGTTGGTGGATGGACGAATGGAGAATGTCTCCTGAGTACCTACAGAGGAACAAAAAAAATGTTAGAATGTCGTGATCACCAGAGGTGTTTACCTGAACCTCATAGGGGTGATGATCGCGGGGAGATAATCTAAGTAGGGAGATAATGGGTTCCCTCTTCCTCATCCTCGGCCGGCCAAGGGCAAGGAGCCCTGCTCTGTCCCTTATGCTGAAGTCCTGCAACATAGCTCAAAGAAAAAAGAAAAGGAAGGCCATTAGTAAGTTGAAAAGTGTAGTATCTACTCTAATAGAACAGATAGAATGAGAATGATGGTGGCAAGGTTAACTAGGGGTTGTGGGAAGGAGGGATGGCCGAGACTTTTGACCACCCACCTTCCCGTTTGTTTTGGGAAGAAACCTCTAAGTGTAGGAGCTAAGGGATTGCACTACATGCAGCATACTTACTTGGAAGCTGTAATGCAAGTAGGAAGTAGGGGCTAAGGGGTTCAAACCAACGCAAGGGAGGCAGGAGGAAGATGATCGACGCGGCTCTTCTCACCCTCTAGGAGGAACTCCGCAAGACTCTTTCACCAAAGCCAACTCCTTTCACCCCGATCTTCCCCAATGGCCTCCTCCTCGAAAAAGAAACTTCCCCCCCAATCCTCTACATCTCCATGGAGATTGTTCATTTTTGTCCATTAAACCCGGAGTCTCAGATTGTGGGGAGAGATCATGCAAAATGGGGGAAAGAACGTGTCCACGAGCTGGGCTACGTTCTCTGACCAGGTAAACAAAGGAGGGCGGCCAAGTCTTTGGCCTCCCTGAAGGAGAAGGCAACCAGGCAGATGGCCACCTAGCAGGGGAGGGCGGCCATGGCCCTAGCCTTCTTAAGGGAAGGGCGGCCAGGTCCCTGGCCACCCAGCAAAGGAGGGCGGCCATCTCCCTGGCTGCCCAAGACTGGGGGTGACCAAGTCTTTGGCCACCCAGACCATGCTCCTTGGGCCCCTTAAGTGGATGAGGCCTAATATCTTTAAGGCTACAGGCTGGGCTTTAAAACTCAAAACATCAGTAAAATAAGTACCACAATCAAGCGTGATTCGCACGAAGGTCCATTGGGGATCCGCGGGATGTCTGAAATTAGGCGTCTTCAAGGTCCACACTTCACCAAGATGCACTGCGCAATTTTCTTCAAAAGGTAATGGTTAGTGAAGACATGGCAGTAGATAGGAAATTTTTATGATATGAAATCGGGGCCAGTTCGGTTCTAAAATTATCCATCAGAAGTACAGCCACAACAAATTTTCTAGATTATAGAGGGTCGAAGAATTTCAAGAGAGCTTTCCAACGGCGATGGTTTCGCGTCGATCTGACATCGTGGTAGATCGCAGCGACGAATCTCGCCGGACCGCGCGTTGAAAAATAGAGGCTTTAGGTCCGGGGTAGCAAGCTCCAATGCTTAGCGATCGGAGCCGCCCGGCCTCTGACCAGTGTTCCAGCCCGGTCGCCATCCAGGGAAGCGAGCCACCAGATGCCACCATCACAGTAGGACCCACCCTATCAGGTTCGGAGGACTGATCAGCACATGGGTCCCACGGACCCGCAGATCACGCCATCCGGACAGCACCAAAATGTGGGTTTCGGCACCATTGGAGCGACATCAAGATGCTACCCGTCAACCCACTTCCCGTTACTCCTGGGCCCCACATGTGACCTATTACCTCCCTGTGTGGAGTGGGTCGAAACATTTGTACCGCTGTAATCTTTGTTAACTGGGAGTACGAATTTGGTCGGGGTTGTCTTCCCCACGCCGGGAGCGTGGCGGTAATGGTCTAACTTCTTGACGTTATTTTGCTTAGCTAGTATGTGGTCATATGCCGCTGTGAGTGCGATAGGATCCTAGCCCATGAGTCCATGTCACCACTGTGAGCGAGTAAGTGACCCGTCCGGTAACTCGATCCGAGCACGGAAGTGAGCCGACCACCCTTGACTCTGTCGGTTTCTCAATCGCGTGGATCCACGGTATCCCTCACTTGGGACGACGAGTGAGCTTGCGTTTCTGTTAGTGACGTATAGCCCATAGGAACTCATAGTGTCGGGCCAAGGTGTCTCTAGTGTCCAAGTGTTGCTAGTCGTGTCTCCATCTAGAGTCTGAGGTTCGCATCACCTAGAGTCTGTCCCTCAGTCTGTCCCGCATCATGAACCCAAAAGTTTTGTTAAAATTAAGCTCATCTAATGAATGCACATAATATCAAATAACTCATTTTAATAGAACACTTACCTGGTAGTGTGGGAACTCATCTATGGATGACCGGAGGTTGAAAAGTCGAGTGGTCACTAGCTGACGGTCCCGGACCACATCCCATCTCGCCATTAGCTGGACCGCCTACATCCGATCTTGTGGGATCATCCCGCAACCTAGAGGGAATCGAGTGTATCCCAAAATCTGAAACACATAAAAACAGAATGAAAGGTCAATCCTAACTAGTAATTAACCAAGAAACAACAGGTTTGAGAAAGGGATAAACTCGTACCTACAAGAAAGGGGTGAAGCCACCGAGGTTCCCCGAACCTGGTCTCACAGGATCCATGTGGGCGAAGAGGTGCGCCAGCATCACTCTCCCCCATGCATACGGAGGCCTCCGCTCAAGATCTTGTACCAACAGCAAGTATTACAAATTCACATTATTTGAGGAGGTCGCAAAAACTAGCCTACCAAAGAAATAGCAGAGGAAGAGACGAATCTCCTGCTACTCGCTCCTATCTTGCACCCTAATCCTCTGATCTACTCGCTCAAGGTACGCATCTAGATCCTCCAACGATCCTCGGACCACCCTGGCTAATCCCATTGCGGCGCTGATCCTCTCGAGAAGAATGGCGGTCATCGGTCTCTTGGTCCGAGCCAATCACACACTGAGCAATCTCTCAATCTTCTGTTGATTGTCTTTGAGCTCTTGGCCTAACACTGGTACCCCAGCCATGGGCAATCCTGTCAAGTAAGCAACATCTTTGAGTGTGGGGATCATGTGCCCCCACGGCATCACGAATGCTCTGTAGTCGTCTACCCATCTCTCCCGGAGCGCTACTAAGAAAGTAGTGTTGACTGGGAAGGGCCTAATTCTGAAGAAAGGACCAAATCCCATTCGGTCCACTCTCCACCGCTGGTCGTGAGGAAGGGCATGGTACCATGCCCACACCAGATCCCATGAGACCCGGGCTCGACTCCTCCATCAGCCCTACACATATGGTCAACAATGGCAACCCATGGTCTCCTTGACCATGGGCCATCATATTGGGCCCTCTATGTGTAGAGGCCCACAAGAGAGGGAGAGGCCCAATTGGGCTCCTAGAGGTCTTGAGGCCCATTTTGGAAATTGTACCCCTTACATGAAATTTATCCCAAATTACACTCTTGACCCATCTTAAAGACAAAAAATACAAATACACACCAATACGCTCAAAATAAACATAGAGAAATATCAACACTTAGGTAGAGACTCTATACTGTCACCCAGCCACAAGGATGTCGGCGTCGCTCGAGTCGTGCTACGTGTCTGGTACCGGCGGCTGGCTCTGGTGTCATCACCAATTCTCCCCGGGTGGGAGAAACTCGACCCCGTTGAGTGAGGGTCTCAATCACTCTAGTATCACTCCAGTAGATATGGATCTAGCCACTGTAGGGTGATCTAGGTATCCTCAGTCGTGCGCCATCCGCTCCATCGCACCAGGTAGCACGGGTAAGCTCCACTCCTGGTAATAGTTATCTGCTCATCCAGTATATGCTCTATCTGCTCACGCTACTGTCAGAATGAGTTTGGTGGTGAACACTCAGGGGTGATGTCACTCACAAGGGGTAGAGATGGCCGGAAGGGCTCATTAGGAATCGCCGCGGGATCCTTGTAGGCAACCAGATCCGACACGTTGAAGGTAGAGCTAATCCCATACTCTTCAGGCAAGTCCACAACATATGCATTAGACCCGACTCACCTCAATACTCGAAGGGGACCAGCGCCGTGAGCTTGTAGTTTCTTTACGGTTCCATAGGGAAACCGTTCAGGTCTGACCCTGATTATGACATATTCACCCTCCTGGAACTCATGGTGGTGTCAATGTGCATCGGCCAATTCCTTGTACTGTGCATTACTGGTTTCAATGTGACGATGAATGTCATCATGCAGACTTCTAACATGCTCAGCAAATGACTCGGCTGACTCTGACACTCGAGCATGAATGGGTAGGGGAACAAGATCCTCTGGCTTTTTTGGCCTACGACCTGTGACAATTTCAAACAGACTCATACCTATAGACCTATTGACCAAATCATTGTACGCAAACTCAGCTAGTGGTAACACTAAGTCCCAATCCCCTATACGGTCCCTAACAAGACACCTCAACAACTCGCCCAGACTCCTGTTGACAACCTCAGTCTGACCATCTGTCTTGGGATGATATGTAGTGAAAAACTTGAGGTGGGTACCTAGCATTTGCCACAGTGTCTTCCAAAAATAACTGGTGAACCTAACATCACGGTCAGACGCTATAGTACGAGGCAACCCAAACTTACACACCACATGGGAAAGGAATAGGCAGGCTACCCTCGAAGCATCTAAGGTCTTGGAGCAGGGAATGAAGAGTGCCATCTTGGATAATCGGTCCACTACCACAAAGATAGAGTCATTCTCCCTGGAGGTTCGTGACAATCCCAAAATAAAGTCCATGCTAACATCCTGCCACAGAGCATCAGGCATGGGAAGAGACGTATAGAGACCGGAGCTTTGCTTCTTCATTTTGGCCGTAGCACATGTACGACACTGAGCCACGATGTGAGCAACATCACGCTTCAAGCTTCGCTAATAGAATCGGTGCTCAATAGTCTTGATAGTCTTATTTCAACCGAAATGACTGGCTAGACCTCCTACATGAAGTTCCCATACTAAGAAATCGCGCACCAAAGTCCGGGGAACATAAAGCCTACCCCCGTGAAAGAGATAATCCTCTTGAAGCACATAATCACTATGATCCCTTGACGGGCCGACCTAGAGAGTGGTAAAGATCTGACCAAAGTCAGGGCAATCAGAATAAGCCTCCCACATTTTCTCAAGCCCTATGACCTCGGTACTCATGGTGGTCAACAGATAAGTACATCGACTCAAGGCATCAGCCACCTTATTCTCTATCCCAGCCTTGTGCTTGAGCATTAAGGTGAACTCCTGAAGGTACTCCACCGACCTACTGTGATGTGCATTCAGCTTTTTTGGAGGTTTTGAAGCGCAAATTCATTCGGTCTGCAGGTCCCAGGGCCAAACTACAACCAAACTGGGAAGGGCCGTTCGTTGTTAAAGAGGCCTATCTGGGTAACGCTTACCGGTTAGTAAATGCAGAAGGGAAAGAGCTCGCTCATGCTTGGAATGGGTTGTATCTTAAGTATTTTTTTCCATAGAGTCGAATCATGGGGACCGAAAAAGAGTCCGACTGGCTTTGTGGCTACAGTACTTCTTTGACGGGCGGAAGAAATATGAAGACTTCCCATGCGTCGGCACGGTCGTTGCCCGCAAGAAACGGGCTAAGCCTAAATCCGATGTGAAGATCCCCTCGAAGGGGCGTTTGAGTGGGCCAAATCCAATGGCGGTCGATCCACTAACACACTGCGCCGCCTACCTGACGTATTGGCTGTGCTCGTTTGCCTTGCCACATGGAGATGAGACAGTCATCCGGCCAGACGCGATCTACCCTGCCTGTCAGATGGCCTTGGGGATCAAGCTGTCTCTATGCCCGGCCACCCTTTGTTTGATATACAAGACGCTCGGGGAAGTGAGCGTTCATCAGATCCCGCGATAGGCCCGATTTGTGTTCCCATTGCATTTCTTTAATGCGTGGGTCTACTAGCTATTCCCAGAGTTCACTCCCCGCGCCGTCTAGGACTGAAGGTTATTACCATAGATGTTGGAATTCACGAGTGCAGAGCTGAGCTCCACTTCTCTGAGGCTCTATGATATTCGGGGCCGACTGACGACAGTTCCTCAAGACGCAGCGGGCTCCATTCACTTCTGGATGCTGGCCGCCCACTCGAGTCCTCTGGTAAACAACAAGAGGGAGTGCAGAGATGACCAAGTGGTGAAGTACGTGCACCCCATTAGTCAAGAGAATGTGGTTCGCCCGCTGCTGGAGCCCGAGCTCAGGGACTGGGCGTTGTCAATCCGCCCAAGTGTACTGGCATTTAGGAAGGGGGATAACCTACTGTTGGAACCCTATTGTCCCTTCCGTTTCGGGCATAATTTCAGATATAATCAGCATATCCCATCACACAGTGCCTAGTTTAGTCTGGCGACGTGGAATTTCCGGGGGAGCTTGACTGCCGAGACCGCCTGGGTCTGGTGGGACTTCTTCCACCGGGCAGACAGCGCCACCTTTCGAGTGCCAGCCCCTAGCCAGGTCCCGCGAGTGACACCAGAATATGTAAAGTGGTGGAACGCCCGGACGGGATTTTACTGGTTGCACAAGACTGACTATTGGGATGGACTGAAGAGGAGGTTCTTGAGTCGGCAACCCGTGCCCATCCTTGACGTTGACCCGGAGCACCTCCTCCGACTGTGGCGCGGTAAGAGCGATGAGGTGGCCGCCTACCTGATTGCGCGCTAGGAGGCTCAGAAGACCCGACCGATGCCGCAACTCAAACTGCCCTCGGTGGCGGAGGATGACTTTAAGAAGACTCTGCGGGACCTCTGCGGCGTCAGGGGCGATTGCCTGGACCTAATCAATTACCCGTTCCCAGCAGAGGAAGAAGGCACATCGGCAAAGAGCTGGCGGTCGGAGGTCGACCCGACTTGCCCCTATCGCGCTTTCATGCGGGCCGAGGAGCGAAGGCCCGAGAACTACAAGGACACTACCTGACTGTATGTCCTTCTTCGGGTACATGGGCTGAAGATCGAAGACCCGGGGAGGGCCATCCTGGGCAAACAACTACACCTCACCTACTATTATGCTGATGGCTGGGGGATGGATTATTTCAACCTGCTATGCCACCTAGGTGCCAGGAAGCATGCAAACTTAGCCGCCCTCGCCGGCCGGTGTCAAAAGTTCGGAGATGTGTGTTGGTTGGTTAGGGAAGCGGCTCGCCGGGACCAGGAGCCCTCTCTGAGCTATTGGCCAATCTCACTTCGCCTCTACACCGGCCCTCATGGTACGTACTATTACGCGTACATCTTATATTTCCTTCCACTCCTGTCGGTCATTGTTGTGTCCTTCAGGGCATTGAATGATAACTAACTCCTAGCTCTTCTTCTAGCATATAGACTCCTAGACCATCATCTGCTGAAGACTCCTCTAGTTCAACTGCCCCTAGAGGAATAGGAGTGGATGTGAATTCAGAGACCTGACACAACTGCGCGCACTTCTCGACTAGCTGGCTGATATAGTGCATGGGAACCTGACGGATCCTAGATTGCTTCGAAAGAAAAGATGATATGTACAAGCCCTGACTGGGGCTGGACTCTACCCTACTATGTACAAGGGGAGCTGATGAAGGAGGGTTTAAGGTGGAAAGAGTCAGCCTCTAGCTAAGGGACCCCAGCTCTAGGGAGGAAGTTTCTTCAACAGAGAGCTCGCAAGCCCCCATTTGAGAATTGGCATTTTTTTATGGTCATGGGTGAATGTACAGACAAGATGGGTTGGCTTATCCATGACCAGATGAGTGAGGAGTGGCGGAAGCAGCGGGTGGAATTGAAAGGGGATGAAGCAGATAGGGGCTGGCCTGTCTAGGGCAAGGAAGGTGCCTATTGAAGATGCACCATCAGGGGGTTTGTCAAGGCTGAACAAAGAGAGGAGACTGAAGTCTTCCTCAAGTGGAGGGTTGTGAGGAACCTCTTCTTAGAGGTTGTCAAGATTCTCCCTCAGCTCTTGCCGAGTTCCTGATTGTATCAGACCTTGAACAAAGTGACCAAAGATCAGGCCCCTAGCTTGAGTAGCCTTAGCTGCTTCCTCAGTGGAGTAACCTAAACCTGCACGACCCTTAGAGACCTTGAGTCTCGCTCTACGAGTGGGACCTTGTTCCTGCTGACCCAAGCCTCTTCCCATGGTGAAGCCCATCCTGGCCATGATCTCCCATCCTTTGCCAAACGGGACATTAGAGTGAGTGATTGGCTAGGGAAGAGTGGGAGGATTGGACGGGCACAGGGCGGAAGGCCCTATGGCTCCTGCTATGGACAGAACTGGCTTTTTGCCCTTATCAGGGACGGTCATGAAGGGAATCTACTCAGAGGTGATGACATTGAGAGTTTCGACCAAAGGGAGGCTCTTGATTTTGATTACCTTGCCATTGTAAGGGAACTTAAAGCACTGGTGGGCGGTAGACGGGATCCTGAGGGTTTGTTCTATCCAAGGCCATCCCAGGATGGCCTTGTATGCAGGGTCAACCTCGAGGACAAAGAAATCTGAGGACATGACCACTGGCCCTAGACCGAGCTACAAGGTCACCTCCCCCTTGGCTCACCTCTTGGAGTTATCATAAGCTGAAATGGTAGTGTAAACTTCCGCCATGTCTTGTTCCTTTAGACCAATCTTTTGAATTATTTTCATTGGATAAACATTGATCGATGCTCCAGTGTCAATGAGGGTGGAGTCAATCTTGACTCTGTTGAGGGTGATAGTGAGGCACAACGGGAGAGATCTACTCTCAGGTGGAGCGCGGTCCTTATTGAAAAGGAGATGGACGGTCCGCATGTGAGGGCCAAGATGGATTCGGCCACACCACTTTCTGGAAGGTCCTCGTTGACCCTAATTTTTTGAAGGAATTAAAGTAAAGTAGACTGGTGTGATGGGGACCTCCGAAGGAGTTCTAGGATGGAGACCTTAGCTGGAGTCCTATCCAAGTGTTGGAGAATGTCATACTCTGCTAGGGAATTTTACAAATCAGCCCCCTCCTCAAGATGAGATTATCTTTGAGACGTGGGGACAATGTGGTTGTGAAGTGTGATGTTCACTGAATGTCACGCCCCAAGACTTTATTTACAACGGAAGACTCACTCGGGGGAACGCGAACAGTCGGCATGGTAAGCCTCTCACAAGCAAGCATGATCAGAGCGTAAAACAATCACACATAAGATGCAATTGTACAAGTATTTGTCCAAATTCAACTTTTATTTCATTGATAATCAAAATATTCAAATTACAACCACTAATTCATCCTTCAATTGGACTTGTTAGACTCAATAAATCAGAAAATACATAGACTCGATCTAAACAATAAACTCGTATGTCTTCACTCTTATTTTGATCCGACTCTCATTCGCTCTGTGTGACGCTTTCTGCCAAGGATTCTTCTCACAGGGGATGGAAGACCCAATCTTTATGGGTGCGCTCATTAAAGGGCGACATCTCTTGGGGTTTCCCGACGGTGCCCAACTTCCATCCGTCTGTTCCTCCGAAGTAGGTGGTGGTTTCCTCGGAGCTGGAAGAGGAGATAAGGATTCTCCAGGATCATCGCCAATCGACTGCTGAGCTGATGACGGTGGCAAACATCGAGGAATATCCTTCCCGGGCATTACCATCTGATTGTAAGATCTTTAGTGCCTCGCATTATGCTTCTGTGTCAGGCAAGTGGGCCTCCTTCTGAAGATTTGGCTTTGGTTGCTCAGATTCGAGGCAGATGGTTGATACGGGGGAGCAGCCACTAGAGCAGGGGACAGCCGATTTGGGGGAGACGCCTGCTCCAAGTGAGCCCCGAACTTCCGAGGGTCCCTCCCATGCCTGGGATAAGGGCAAACAGAAGGCTCGGGATGACGTCCCCAAGCGTCGTGGGTCCAAGCGGAAGGAACCTGGCGAGCCATTGATGTTTTCTTCCATGAAGGCCTTGCTCGCAGAGAAGAAGCGATCGAAGAAGGCAGAGGCTACCCCTCCGGTCGAAGAGTAGGCCTGCTTGGTTGAGGGGCCCTTGACCGAGGAAGTAAACCAATCTGATCTCCCACTCACTGGGCAGGAGGCGGCTGCCGCTAGTGGGGAGGTTGTCGCTGAGCCTACCAGACAGTAGGCAGAGGTGGTCAGTTCTGAAGTCCTGGCCGAGGCTGAGGGGGCTCGGGGCGAGGCATCGACCCTACTCGAGCCGAGTGAAGCCGTCCCAAGAATGGGGACGCTCAGAGAGGGTGCTCTGGTCGCGGCTCACCCAGAGAGGACTCTCCCCTCTTCGGCTAATGACCCAGCCATTCGGGCTACCCTGTACCAGAGGTGCCGATCCTTGGCACCTTCGCTAGTTCGGGAGTTCAGGCGTGGTCCCCCCTCCCTGCTCTTTGAGAGGGTGATGGAGGGTGGCTTGATCACGGCTCAGCTGGGGGCTAAGATATTGGATTACTTCAGATGGCTAAAAAGCAAGGAGAGGTCCCTCTCCCGGGCCCGTGTCAAGTCTGATCGTAGGATAGATTAACTATCTTCTGAGCTCAAAGTCCTTCGACGGGAGGTAGCTTCATTTCGGGTACAGGCTCGGTCGAGACAGGAGGAGGCTTGGATACTAAATGAGCAGCTGGCCCAAGCTCGTTATATGGCTGACCTGAAGAGCAAGCTCCTAGAGGAAGAGCGTCAGGCTCAGGTCGGGCGTTACGAGCAGTGGAAGGCCGAGTAGGAGGAGCTCAATAGTAGGGCTCAAGAGACCCGAGTAGGAGGAGCTAAATAGTAGGGCTCAAGAGACCGAGTGAATGCAGGGGGAAGCCGAAGCTGCGCGAGTCGAGGCCAAGGTGAAGCTGTCCGAGGCCAAGATGAAGTTGTTCAGAGCCGAGCAGAGGGTGGCCGAGCTCAAGGAGAAAGCGGAGCAAGTTGGGGCAGAGGTGATCGATCAATATAGGAGCTTGGAGGGCTACCACGCAGCCCTCTAGAAGGCCACCTTCTCATATTACGAGCCAGGCTACCGACGGGGGTTGTGAAAAGGGTTCGCCCAAGGCTTCCATCTAGCAGTCACCCTGGCCAGCAGTAGGTGCTTGATGAGCTTGATTTTCCTTCCAGGCAACATTATGACTCAGACGAGGACGCCATAGATTCTCCCTCTCCGATGTCGAGTGAAGGGGGGAGCAGGGACGCTACTACTTCATCAGAGGAGTCGCCAAGTCTGGCTACCTCAGGGGGGGGACATGATCGGGGCAGTTCCCACACCAGTGGGGTCAGCACCCGGACTGGCCGCCACTGAGGATGCCGGGGGTAGATCTCCTGGCATTGAAGACTCTTCGCTCACCGAGCCTCAAGATGTCGAGCCTCAAGGAAGTCCCCCTATCTTCATAAACTAGGAGGGGCATGAGCTGGATGTACTAGTTCTTTCTCTTTTTTGCTCCTCCTCTAGACCCCATGTGAAGGGGAACATTAATAAGATCGTCGCAGGTCGTGCTTGGACCCTGGGGGTCACCCCATCATGGCCATGACTCGACCTTGCTCTAGGACGACATCCTATGAGTCTGACTCATTTCAATCAGGATTCAGCCCCATTTCTCTCACATCAAACTTGCCGTACTTCTGACAGACAGTTGCTATTAAAATTTGAGTTCTTGCCTAAATACGAAGTGTTCAATAAACTAACATGTTTACCCCTCACCAAGGACTGTCTTCTCGTCATTCGAGATTTTAGCATCTCCTTCGTTGATATTAATTTTTGACTTGTAGGGCCCTCAATCCATGGCGAGTAATTAAGGGTTTTCTCCCCTCTAGGGAGATGTAATTAATGTCGATACCTATATGGTGCGGCAGACTTCTGGTCCTGACACGGACATGACATTCGCTTGGTTAGTCAGGTTGGGCGCATAATAAACTTGTCACGGAAGTGACTGGCACACCTATAAAATAAATAAAACTCATAATAAATCATAAAATAATATCTAGAATGAAAAAGTGCATCACTAAGTTTGACACGCCCGATGTGATGGAGTCTCCCTTCATCTTCTCGCCAAGATTGGGGGGCCCCAAGGCCCTATATTAAATACTGACAATCTGTTTCTTTCCATTTGACGATAACATCATGGTGACCGGACTAGCTGCACCTACTTTCGGTCCACAAGTCGTGGTTACTCATGCCACCCAAGGGTACCTGGCGGTACCCACTGCATTTGGAAGCTTCCCACCAGTGGTCAAATTCTCAAACTTTCTGGGGGTCACCTTCAGTAGCATGATCAAGACAGCAGCCACGGAACCTGCTGCTCCTGTCGCTGCCAAGGAACCACTGGCCCACCAAGCTGGGGGCCGAGACTGCGAGGCCTCACTGGGAGGTCAAACTCAAATGGTGAGCTACATGGCACATCACATGATTTATATTGCCCACCCAACCCACACCAACCAGATCGAGAGCGGCCAAAGAAGGAGCTCCCGGAGGAAGGCATGTGTTCCCATTTCTGGACGTCTCTCGACTTCAGGGAAGTCCATAATGATCGTCGGCGTCTGCCTCTTTCTGAATAGACATAATGCCCAGGTGATGTCAGATCGTGTAGTCTCAATAGTCTCAACCTACAACTCCTTCCAAGCCTTGACTGGAAGGATAGCTGAAAAAGAAGAAACTAACCACCATGGCTGAGAGGAGCTAACCCCGAGGCTGAGGAAATTTAGACAAGTCTGGGTCCCGAGGAAGATCTAGCCGTGCCATCAACTACGCTCGGTGGTGGCAATTTTTGGCCTGCCAAGGGGGAGAAGAAAAAGAAGATAAGGTTTGCTCCCAATGAAGATGACACGGTCTTGGACCCTCCAAGCTGTGTAGCTTTCAGGGCTTGCACCCAACAAGCCGGTGCCCTTGTAAAGAAAAAGAAATTCAATCAATCTTTCATAATATCCCGACTGTCGTATATACCTCTGGTGCGGGGCCAGAAGCTGCTCTCTATTCTCACGAGAGGTCATGAACAAGAAGAGATGGCTGGAGTAGCCCGTAACTACTTTCAGGGTCTAGGAAACTCCTTGCTCGGCCAGCAGCGGTTATCAAATGCTATGACCATCAACAAAAAAGAAGAAGATAGAATGTCACTCACGGGTGCAAATGGAGATAAGAAGCGAGCCAGGATCGGAAGCTTCAAAATGCCTCCACAGCATGAAGAAATGAAAGGAAGTTTAATATTTAATGGGCCGACTTGCCTCAGTCAAGCCCGAAGGGGAGTTAGAAAGTGTACAAGAGGGATGCAAATCCTCACTTGCAATATGACAGGGGTGATAAGCAGGTATAACATGTTGTGCCCCTTGGGCTTTGATGATGGTGTGTTATTTTGATGATAGCAACTCAATGAGTCACCACATTAGATTGCTTGTATGCTTGAGATGTATGGTGGATTGTGCCTTAATACTACTGTCTGTTCTGGGTTCGTGCACATTCTGTGTCTATATGTTGGATCTGAATGCACTATTGTAGGTGATGTTCCTTATCTAGTGGCTCACCTGAAAGATGATCACAAAGGTTGATATGTACAACGGGAGCACTTTCAACCACCGCTATGTCAAATCAAACACACATGAGGTTGAAGATGCAACATGGATACTAACCTTTTTCAGTTGCTCTGGGCAGTACCTTTGTCTGCATTATGAGGCACTCCGGTTATCATCACCCACCCCTCAATAGTATTTAACCGGCAAGGCAAACGGCAGGTCTGTCCCTATCTGGCAACAGTATAGCATAACCAGTGGGCAGCAACAGCAGAATTAACCGGTGGGCAGCATGCATAAACGGTGGCGTATCCCATATCCGGTGGGGATGTTACTTTAAACGGTGGCATGCTCCTTCATCCGGTGGGTGGCAGCAGTAGGATATCTTGGAACTCCCCACCACGGTGATCCGGTGGCACCGCCCCATCTGCACAACCGGTGGCTTTTAACATAGGCTCACATCCGGTGGTAACTTGATACGGTGGCACCCAAACCAAGTGATACGGTGGCTATGCCACCCCATTGAACCGGTGGCCTTGCCACCCATGTGAACCAGTGCCAGCGACTGTACACCCATCCGGTGGTGTTACTGTTCACCCATCCGATGGCAACGGCGGGAGAAATCAAAACAGACTGCTGGACATTCCCAGCGGCCAGGGGTTCCTGCCCTACATCACTTGGGATCTGCCAAGCCATGCTGTCCACCAATGAGGGGTCGAAAGCTAGCAAGATCCCAGGCCCCCCTGCTGGCGACGTCATCTCCGTGAGCGGCCATATAAATAAGACCTGCACACAGAGGAAGAGAAGAAGACGCCCATAGAGGAACGACCAGAAGGGAAGAGAGGGAAGGGTTTGCTACTCCAACTACCACTGTCTGTGTGAAAAGAAGAAGAGGAAGTAGAGAAGAGAAGGAAGGTGAGTGAGAGAGGGAGTGAGGTTTGGGAGGGGAGGAGTCTGTTGAACCTCTACTGTTTTGTTCCTACTCTTTCGATGATGTCATACACTAATTGCCAACTCTTTTATTGATTTGTCATTTAATAACACTTGGTGTTTGTGCTTAATCTGAGGGTGTTTTGCATTAAAAATCTAATTGTGTGTTCATCAGTGTGCATACTGTGTACTTGATCTTTGCAATTGATTTTACACTTGCTTGCATTTTCAAGTTTCCTTTCTGTTGCAAAGTCTGTGCATATTCATGCATTTGCTGTGTCCATGCATACCCCATGCATATTAAGTCAGTGCAAGTTTAAACCCCGTGTATGTTTTTATATCCATTGCATAAAGCTCATGCACTTTGTGCATCTGTGCCAGCTAAAGTCCGTGCAGACTTTGCCTTCATACATACTTGCATACAGTTCAGGCTAAAGTCCGTGCAGACTTTGCCTTCATGCATAATTGCATACAGTTCAAGCTAAAGTCCGTGCAGACTTTGCCATCATGCATACTTGGATTTAGTTCAAGCTAAAGTCCATGCAGATTTACAAAGTCCATGCATGTTTTTCTACAAAGTCCATGCACATTTTCTCACACAAGTCCATGCACATTTTCTCACACATCTCCGTGCACATGATACCCCGTGCACATTTCCTCCAGTCATCAAAACCTTGCACGCCTTTATGAACCCCGTGGATGCTGTATCCCGTGCAAGTTTTCCCAATGACACAGACTGTTTTCATTTCTTCATAGAGTCTGAGCATACAAAACCCCGTACAGTTTTTCCAATGGTTGACAAGTCCGTGCAATCAAAACCTCGTGCAGATTCCTTCTTCAGACAAAGCTCTTGCACGTCCTTATAAAATCCGTGAACATGATACCCACTGCAGATTTTTTATTAACACGAAATCCTTGTATGTTTTCACAGAGTCCGTGCACGTCAAATCCCATGCAGACTCTACACCTTATCTATCTAGACTGTGCTCATTCAAGTCCGAGCTTTTTTTTTTGGGCTCTTGTATTTTTGCTAGCGAACAGGGTGTCATTGATCGCGGGACTTCAAACTTCTTGTTGATATCTTTGTAGCATCAATGACATAGTAGCCAGATCAAGCATAGAGGAGCCAGAGGCGTGACCCCGCCCTTCCGATGGCATATCTGAAGCGGGCGCTACTCTCTCGTCATCATCTTCGGTGGTGATCGCATTTGTAGTCATCGTGATCAAGTCTGCACCAGTTTCTTCAGCGCGAGCTTATGTTATCTTAGCTACAGCTTCCATGGATGAGTTCTCATGGCGGCCAATTATTCCAGCCGTGTTACAGGTGAATATCTGGAGATGCATGCTTCTCCGAATCATCATAGATTTTAGGGGCCGCAACGTCCCGAGAGAGGAGAGCCCCTGGACGACTTGAGTAGCATCATTTTGCCCTTTGGTAAGGCGTATCGCATATCGCGGCACTTTGACAGGTGTCAAAAACTTGTAGGTGCGGCAGTCTTGTATAGTTGTTTCGCCGTGCTTCCCATCCTGAGAGTAGATATTTGCCCATTGAACGTAACCCGAGGGTGTTGGTTCTAGACGTGGCAAGACCGACATCTCGGTCTTCTCTTCTTGTTCTTCTCTTTTCCTCACAGGTCTGTTAATCATGGCAGACCTTAGTGTAGTTGAAATTGGGGGCCGTGCTTGCTTGGGCACCCATATCTGCTTGCATCTGGCTGACTTTGGGGCCAACCGCCCTTCATCTTGGACTCAGAGTGGTCCATCTTGCACTGGGCCAACACTTGGAAGGCATTGTGCACCAGCACCATTGAAATTACCCTGTTGGGTGTAATCCTGGCCAGTCGGCCATTCAGAAACACTCAGACGCCTCTGATGAGCACTAATGCGGGACGCTATGCAAGCTAAGAGTCTACGCGATGTCGAGACTAAGTGACAACTAAGACCAGCAACGACGATAGATCGAATGGCATCAACTCGACACCTACGATTCCCAAGAGGGAACTATGCCCAAGAACAAGCAACCACAGGCTCACAAGTGCCCCAAAGAGGGAAGCACGCTGATCCACACGGTTGAGAAATCGGCAGGGTCTAGGGTGGTCAACTCCACACTCATGACTCAGACGAGTCACGGGACGGTCTTGCTCTCTCACTGTGACAGTGAAGTAAATATAAGCGAGCTAGGAACCTAAGAACTCTCAAGCAGCGGCATCCAGAGATTATACTAAATGAGCAAGCTAACCGGGAAGGGTAGTGGTCGCGTACCTCCACGCTCGGGGCGTGGGGAAGAAACCGGACCAAGTCACACGGTCACCCAGTACATGAACTAAAAGAGTACAATCAAACATAGCCCACTCCTCGCAGGGAGGTAAAAGGCACACAGCGAATTCGGGATGTGTGACGTGGGTTGACGGGCCCCGGGTTGGTGAAGCTCATCGCCCGCGTGGTGCTGCGAGCCGAAGTGGTTCGAACTACGCTCACGGGTCGCTCTGGGTCCAGTAGTGGGGACGACGTGTCCCTGAGGCCGAGGCCGGTCCAGGATGGATGGCGATTGCACCCGCTGAGGATGGCAGCCGGGGAAGCCAGCTTGGGCCCTCGTGGCCTTCGCGAGCCAGAGGTTGGAAATCTAATCGGCCTGCATGTGTGGGGGCAGCCAGTGCAAGATGGCTCTGGTCGGTGGACTTCTGGGTATCTTCTGGTCACGAAACTCGCTGTGGCCATGGGCAGGAATGTCCCTGTGACGCTCGAGGAAGGAGAGCCACAACGGAGCTCCGAGGGAGCTGGGACGACACTGAAAGTGGAACCTGTGCAGTCTGCCTGGCCTACTGGCAGTAGGGGAGCAGCAAGAAAGGCGGGCCGAGATGCGGCCTTCTGGTCATCCGTTGCTCATGAAATTCGTCGAGGACGTGGATGGGGATGTCCCAGGGACGCCCGTGGAAGATTAACCGCAACCGAGCACTGTGGGAGCCGGGGAGAATTTTGGAATAGGCCCCTGTGTGTTCAGGCCTGTCTCCTTGCAGCGGAACAAAGCATGGAAGATGGGGAGATACCGGGGCTTAGGCACCACCAAAGAGGAGCCATAAAACCCGAAGACTTTGAAACACAAGTGTCGAAGTACAGATAGGCCGTACTATGCGCACCACGACAGTACTGGAAATTACCGACCACTCAGGGTAAGGAAAACTAGACCTACAACTACAACGGTCCCTGAGTCCTATGACTCTTAGTCAGGATCGTCACACAAAGCAGAACAGAGCCACCAATCGGTCTAATCCTAAGCTAGGGAAAACAACACTCCTTGAGAACCAAAACATGGAGACCTAAGGGGACACTGAGAACTCTCAGCACACCTAGACACACAAATTGAGGTGGAATGGCACCTCGAGACATCCAGAAATACGGTCTCAAATTGGACAAAGCCGTCGAGACATAGACAAGACTTCCTGTCAACCACTAGGTAACCCCAGGTTGACCGGAACCAGACACGACACTGACACGCCAACACATCCACCGCCATAGCAACACAAACAAACAAAACCTACAGGAACAAGAGCGGTGGACCATGACAACACTCTGGGCAGAGTAACCTATCAGTTAACTGCTAGCGGAAACCTAGCAGTCAAGAGACAGCCGCTACGTGACCAGAGGCAAGGACAATGGCAGCTTCTAGATTGAGTCGTTAGGGTACTGTCGTAGTCTAGAAAAAGACCACACTCAGTCACCTAAACTGACCCATCTAGACAACCACTGATAGACAGACACCACCCAAAACAAGGACCTAAGACAGATGGACACACAACACAGGTCCAACCAATGGTCATCACTGTAAATAGGACTATTACGCACCAGCATAGGGGCGTTATACCGACATAACGCACCAAGAGAGTGGCGTTATGCCGACCAGACCTGAAACGACATACAGATGATATAACGCACCAGCATAGGGGTGTTATAACTACATAATGCACCAAAACATGTGCATTATGCCCAACAGACAATTACACTAATAAAATGATGTATAACGGTCCACAATAGGCATGTTATACTGGTATAACACACAAAGATGGGTGCGTTATACCCCTCAGACACAAAAAGACATGAACCACAGACCCAGGGCCCATAATGGACCAAGACCAATCTGTCATAGCCACAAAATGCACAGGGTGAGGCGCATTATGTCAACCGCCATACCCAGGCAAACATCAGTCAACAGACCATAACGGATCTGCACCTGGGCGTTATATTGACCATAACGCACAGGGAGAAGTCCTTTATGCTAACCAACTGACACGGTCTTCGAGGTGAACACGATCGTCGAGGATTGACAACAGCAGTTGGCCTCAAAAATAACCCGACCATAACGCGCCTGGATAGGGGCATTATGCTCCACATAACAGACCAGTCTTGGTCCGTTATACTCCAAGACTTTCGAAGGCAAAAATGATGAACGATGCATAACGGTCTATCGGGCGACCATTATGCACAAAACGGCCTCTGGTAGGACCGTTATGCCAATCCGACGATGAAAATGGTGAAACGGCTGAATCGGCCCGTTCCACGCCCCATCCACGCCGTAGCGCAGGGAAAACAACGCTAAACGATGGGAAACAGCCTCAGGGGGTCAAAAACATCACACGCATTCATCGAAACGCACTAAAATGCGAGATCGGGGTGATTCCAACGAATCGACCCTAAACGAGTCACCGGTGTTCCCGGACTCCTACCGGCCCCAAATGATGACCAATGGATACGAAACTGGTGAGGTTGGGATCCTGACATCCCAGCGGTCAGTTTGACACTAAATACGATGAGAATGGTTGCCATTTTTCAGCTAACCCTACAAACCCCAAAAACTATGATTTATGCTAAACTGGCTCGATCTCCCCTGATCGCCCACCAAACTACGCAAAACTACAGGGAAAACGTGCAGAACGTGGAGGGGGTCCATCTCCCTATCTCCACCGATGAAACTGAGTGCCATGGGTGACTAATCCACATCGAAACACCATCGTGAACCAAACCACCGACTTCGAATCCACCGTTCGGGATCGCGCCCAAACCATGCCATTCCTCGAGATTGCCCCCACATACAAAAACCTCCATTCCGAACCATCTCCCAAGAGAGAGAGAAAAAAAGGGGGACACTTGGTGAAGGGAGGTTAGACATTTTTTCGGGAGGAGAGGATGCTAGTTCCTTGGAGCTCAGAGAGAGAGCTGTGAGCACTAGGACGCCTTCCCCAACCATTGCCCTAGCAGCAGAACCTGAAGTTGGAGAGCTCCGTCGTGGATGAGCCCCAGTTGCAGGGGGCAGCCATCGACATGGCCGCCCAACCTCCTTAAGCGGCCACAATGTTGGCCACCTCCTGTTGGTTGATAGGTAACCCCGTCTTTCCTCTCCAATGTCTTCCATTTTGCTGATTTCTAGTTTATTCTACTGCATTCCATGCATATTAGCTTTCCTAGATCCTACTTTTTAAAGAGGTTTTCTTAATCCCAAAACATAGGGAAGGTGGATGGTCAAAAGTCTTGGCCATCCCCCTTTCGGCCCCCCTTCCCAGTATGATCACCACCATTTGCATGTTTCATTTTTGCTTTGAGCATATACTACACTATCATAGTCTAATGGGTTTGATTTCTCTGTTTGCTGGTTAACTTGCAGGAATTTCGTTGTTGAGTTGCAGAGCTCCCCATTCTTGGCCGGTCGAGAGCGAGGACAGAAGAACCCACCATCTCCCATTCCTATGGCTTTCACGATCATCCTACTCCTGTGAGGCCTAGGTATAGGTCTCTGACGATCACATTATTTTCATTTTTCTAACCTTTGCACCATAGGTAGCAGCATAGTTCGGAGGGAGAACACCTTCACCCACACCTTTTGTCGCTTCACCTTCCGGCGTCTACAGGGGGATCAGCCAAGGCCGGTCTGTCCCGGTGCCGGTTCTACTGGGACAACAAGCCAAAGATCGAACCGCCATGATTGCCTCCGGGCACTGGAGGGAGTGGGGCCAATGCAAGATCGTCTGGCGATGAGGTAGCAGGTCACAGCAGGGGCCGAGGGCCGTCTGAAACTTCGATTGGGACGCTGCAGCTTGGTCTTCCCACGCTGCTCAGGTGCTATCTGGTCAGACCTTGCCTGATAGAGTGCCGATGTTGGGGCGACCACAAACAATCCTGATTGTTGCTGGCAGTGAGACTGGTGCAGAAATGTCCGTGACTACTCCAGGGAGGTGCCAGCCAAGTTGTAGACCGTTCAGAGTCTGGCTGTTGCCGTGGCAGGCCCGGGATCAGGGCAGGTCTGATTTGGCTCTATCTGACCTATAACCTCAGGGGCCTAAGAAAATTACTACCACGAGCTCCCTCGGGATCTGATGAAGGCGAGGTCAGTGTCGTTGCGACCGTGGGGAAGTCCTCTTCGAAAAGAACCAACAAGAATTTGAGAAGAGGTCAGAGTAGAGTGTAGGAAGCAGAAGAGTGATAGGGGGTCTGACCTGGTACTGCTGGAGTCGATCTGTACAATCAAGGGACGAAGGCTGGAACAAGGTGCTCCGGAGCCCGAACGGCCTCCTTCTTCTTGGGGCTGGTAGGGGACTTGGGGAAGCTTGCCTCAAACAAAAATCACACTAATATCTTCACAGGTCTGATTCTAGTGGCGTCTGAAACTGGCTTCAGGTGTTCTGCCAGAGCTCAGTTGCGTAGGCCGACGAGAATCGGCCTCCTAGTCAGCACAGACGTCAGATGAAGGTGGAAGAGCCCTCGTTGGAAAGCTAGCTCAGAGATGAATCGTGTTTCTATTGGGATGTTCACCTGGATCTGCTCAGATGAGGCAAGATTGATGCTACAAGTGGCATTCAATTCTACTGTAGTGGTGGATAGGGTGGTGGGTGGGGATGGGAGGTGCTAATGAGGGAAATGAGGGGAATGGGGGGTTGGAGGTGTTCTCTGATGAAGAGGGACCAGGGAGGGACGCACCAGGCTTGGAGAAGGGAGGGGAGGAGGCAGGGGGGGTGGTGCTAGTAGGGGGAGGGGGATTGGTGTGATAGGTTGCCTAGTGTGGGGGTGTTCTCTCAAGTTTGACTTGGGTATAATGGCCACATCCTCCCCTCGGCATCGCCGAGTCATCCACGGGTTCGGGTGAGTGCCGTGTGAGTTGGCCGCCATCTTCGGCTCGTTCGGGTTGCGTAAGTGCTTGCTTGCCTACGTCCTAGGTTGTGTCACATCAAATAAAGTAGAAACTCTAGCTCTCCTGCTATCTTTCTCTGTTCATGTTTCGAAGGGAGGGGCTCGCCCGTAGGATTCCAAGGTATTTATAAGGCCAGACACCCCTGTTCTAATGGGTTCTAAACATGGAAATCGATCCACGATGTGGATCTCCCTTCCACAAAAGAACACAAAACCAAAATCAACAAGGAACGCCATGTAGAGGAGGTTGGAGATGAACCGGACATGGAAGGGAAATGGCGACCAAACCGCTACCGTCAATTAAATGGGCGCCTGTTCGGACTGCCGCTTATTCCTGGATAAATTATAGAAATAATGAACTTTTCACAATTTAAAATAAGAAACAATGCCTATTTGAAGCGACGTTCATTAATGAGCACCCGCCCAAAAGGGCGTTAATTCTTTAGATTTAAATTCTAGTGGAAATCGAAAAACCAGGAATTAGCACCTGCGCGAATGGTCGTTCATTCTCGAAAATAGCAACACTCCAAAAGGACGTTCATTCAAATGGTGCCCAGAGGACAGTCACCCATTCCAAATAAATATGGAAAAAAAAGGAAAACCTTCTTATTAAGCAAGTAATGAAGTCCATTTTAGGGCATTACATTGTGATAAGAAATTTACTCAATCATAGTATCGATTTTGGTGTGTCTACATCGGTATATATCTAATATCGACGATATCATCTTGATTGGTGCTTGGCTCTCTATCAGGACCAATTGATATAGTTCGTAGCCAAGATTGTTCGTGTGAAGCCGAAGATGTTCCACCGCGATATCAACTGCCTACTGGGCAAGAAGCCACTCCCGCAGGCCCAGCTCCCTCATCCCTCGTCCGTGACACCTATGGGTGGAGGGCATTTGTTGGCGTTAAAAAGAAGAGAGAGAAAGAGAGAAAGAATTAGCATCCTTTTGAGAAGACACCAATTCTGTAAGTGGCACCTTCTCGGAGTGACACAAATTCTTTTTAATATATTTTAATCTAATGAATTGGCACCCTTATGTGTGGACACCATTTTTAATTAGCATTAGTGTCATGGCCGTGAATTCCCCTTGGGGTCCAAGAATTTGCAACCACCTTCTCGGATGGCAATTTCACGATCGAGAATTCACGGCCTTCTCTCTGGACATGAATTTCGCATGCTCGATACTATAGCTTGTATCTCTACGAGGATTAAAATTTGCATGGCTTCAGTGGCACTGATGATGTGACCACGCCGCCGGACGCCACCGGCCCATCCCTACAGGGAGGGGTCCCCCTCTCCTCTGTCACACCCCCTGCGAAGTAACCCAGCAGCAGCAGCCACATCGACAACGGCAGCAGCAGCACCATGGCAACAGCGACAATAGTAGTAGTAGCGGCGACAACAGGAGCAGCAGCGGTGACAGTAGCGAATAAAGAAAAGGAAAGAAGATACGGGGGGTTCTCCCCCCGAATAGAGGCTTTAGCCACCTATAAAAGGCTCCCTTGCATAGCCAAAATGCTTCTTCGGATCTCCTAAAAGCCCAAGCCCTTCGAAGGCATCGCAAAAAGGAGAGAAGAAGGAGAAGAAAGCCCAAAGAGAAAGGAGCAGAGTGAGAGAGTGAGTGAGGGAGTGTGAGAGCTTCTGTGGAAGAGGGTGGGTTCCGTAGCTCCTCATCTTCTCTTTCTTCCTTTGTGATTCACTAGGCTCTTTAGAGCCAAAATGTAAACATCCACTTTTAGAGATCAATGCGATGCGGGGCACCTAACCTTGATTTTCTTTTAAGTTCATGTGCCCCTCCACTTCTCAAGTGGTGTGATATGCCAATTCCATTTCTACCCCCTACTTCTTCTTGAAGGCAGGAAGACTCCTTCTTTAATTCCAATCATGATAGTCATATAACAATGTTGCTGCTAGCTCGGTCTAATTTACGTTTTTGGAGTATGGGCCTGGGCCTAAAGGGTTTAAATTTGGTTTTATGGGCTTGTTTTATGTGGGCTTACCCTTTGGTTAATATCAGACCTTTAAATTAATTCTAATTAACCCTTAAGTCATTTAATAGCCTATTAAGCCTATTTAAATGCTTAATATTTCTATTTGATTCCCAGAAAAATCCTAGATAACTCTAGAAAATTTCGGGGTGCTACAGTCATGACTTTTGTCTAAGCCGACTTGTATTCTACCTTGGTGTCATGACACACCGCCTAATCCAAGTCGTTCGGCATCCTGACCTTTTGTCTAAGTCGAGAATTATTCTACATTGGCATCATGACTTTCCGTCTAGGCCAAATTGTTCGGCGTCATGACATTTCATCTAAGCCAATAAATGCCTTGCTCTGGACCCATATCTTTGGCCTTTTACAGCCTGCTCTCCTGCTATCCTTGGGCTTACATAACCTGCTTTCCTGCTATCCTTTGACTTTTACACAGTCTACTCTCCCGTTATCCTTTGGCTTTTACACAGCCTGCTCTCCTGCTATCCTTTGGCTTACACAGTCTACTTTTTCGCTATCCTTTGGCTTTACAATTTGCTCTCCTACTAGTCTTGGGCTTACATAGCCTGCTTTCCCTCTATCCTTTGGCTTTTACACATCCTACTCTCCTGCTATCCTTTGACTTTTATAGCCTACTTTCCTGCTATTCTTGGACTTGCATAGCCTACTTTCCTGCTATCCTTTGGCTTTTACACAGCCTGCTCTCTCGCTATCCTTTGGCTTTTACATAGCCCGCTCTCCTGCTATCCTTTGGCTTACACAACCTACTGTCCCGCTATCCTTTGGCTTTTACAGCCTACTCTCCTGCTAGCCTTGGGCTTACATAGCCTATTTTATCGCTATCCTTTAACTTTTACACAGCCTGCTCTCATACTATCCTTTGGCTTTTATAGCATACTTTCTCCCTATTCTTTGACTTTTACACAGCCTACTCTCTCGCTATCCTTTGGATTTTACACAGCCTGCTCTCTTGCTATCCCTTGGCTTACACAGTCTGCTTTCCCGCTATCCTTTGACTTTTACAACCTGCTCTCTTGCTAGCCTTGGGCTTACATAGCCTGTTTTCCCACTATCTTTTGACTTTTACACAGTCTGCTCTCCTACTATCCTTTGGCTTTTATAGCCTACTCTCCTGCTATCCTTTGACTTTTACAACCTGCTATCTTGCTATCCTTTGGCTTACACAGTTGGCTTTCCCGCTATCCTTTGGCTTATACAACCTACTTTCCTAACTTTCACTTAGACCTTCGGTCGAAGTCTACTCTCCCAATTTTGGCTTAGACCTTCGGTCGAAGCCCGCTCTCCCAATTTTGACGGCTGACTTCCCTGCCTTGCAAAAGCCCACGTTGCCAGCCTATTTTCGCTCCTTTAAACCCCAGCTAAAGACCCGCTGTGCCTTGCTGCTGTTGTTGAAGCCCCCGTGCTCGCATGGGTCGATGGCCGCTCGCGTCGTCCGCGTGGACCCTGCCTGCGAAGCAGCTAACACGTCCTTTGCATGGCCGCGTTCGTGCCAAGCCCTCGTCGTGTGCTGTGTTGAAGACCCACGTGGAGGAGTTGCCCGCGTGAAGACCGCCTTGGGAGGTTGCCGACGTCGCCCGCATGGCTGGCCGAAGGAGCCCGAACTGCCCTGTTCGTTGTGCGCAAAGCGGCTTGGCCGCTATTGAAGATGCCAACCTGCCGCATTCAATGCTTGCAAGGCCGACCGTGCCCGCATGCGAGGGATCCGTCACCTGCCTTCTCCAGCGTGCAGCCGACGTCGCCATGCCCAGTTGCTTCGAAGAAGCACGTCCGCCTTGCGCATGGACCAGCCGCATGCGCGAACGTGCCCGAGCCTCCCCTGTGGAGAACAGCCGACGTCCTGTGCCTTGAAGCCACGTTGGCTTGTTCGCCCACGTGAGAATCTTGGCCGAAGTCATGGCCCTGCCACTTTGATATATTGTATCT
The DNA here is from genome assembly GCA_024336825.1 of Amorphophallus titanum. Taxonomy (NCBI): domain Eukaryota; kingdom Viridiplantae; phylum Streptophyta; class Magnoliopsida; order Alismatales; family Araceae; genus Amorphophallus; species Amorphophallus titanum. Next base: position 18,693,231 of record JANBPO010001714.1, on the reverse strand, counting down.
AAAGATCTAGCTCATATTCTAGAAGCTTAAATTGGTGTATTTACATTATTATGGGGATAATTACTCCCTATTAGATAATTAAATAGATAATAAAAAGGAAGAGTTTGAATTAAACTAAAATTCAGAATTCAAGACCAAAAGTGATCTATCGAGCGACTGCTTGGCCTTGAAAATGGTCTCCTATTGGACCGCATACTATAGTCCGGTCGTGAACAGTAGAGAAACGTGAAAAGCTTGGATCTTTGGCATCCAAATCATCTAGAATCGATGCTATCCACTAGCTAGAAGGCTCTAGAATGCATTAAGATTGATTGGTGACCTGATTAGGACTCTAACGTCGTCCAAATTCCTGAAACCTTAGCTAGTCCTATAAATAGACCCTAGAACCAACCTGTGTGATCCTTACTTTTGACTCACGAGGAACTAAGGTAAGGAGGCAGAATTAGAGGTATGTTCTTTAGAATATTTTGTTTATAATACTAAGCTCTAACATCCCTCAAAATTTCGTCCTAAGAGGTCAAGCCATCAGGGAGAAAGGGGTGTGCAACGTTGCTGATTCTGCACAAGTGACCCAGGAACCTGTGCAACGGACCCAAGAAGATCTGTTAATTAGAAGCCCTAAACGAGGTATTTAGAAGTTGTGTCTTTAGAACTTTTTATTCCCCTTTATGTCTTCTATCTACCCTCCAATTTTCACCTCTTTAGGTTAGGAGAATCAGGAGATAGAGAGGTGAGAAGTTGTTGTTTTAGTTCAGGATGTACAGAACTAGGATCTGCTTCCAGTCAGAAATCCAAAGCCTAGGAAGCAAATCAGAGGTAGGTTATCTCATGAACGGCTTAAACATGATGTTAGGGATAAAATCCCTCTTCTTGCATTCAATTTTATGCTTTATACGCGGAGTAATTGGTGTTTTATCTTGATTATGTATGTAAGGCATCATAGCATGCATGAACCTAGCCCTTAAACAAGAAAATGATAATTCTAGTTTATTTTACTTAACCCATGCATCTTCATGTCTTAATATGGTGTTATCAGGCCATACTTAACCATTGCCATATTTTTATTATGCATTTATTGGCCTTAGGTTTGCATATATTTTGTTTAAATTGTTATTTTTAGTAAACATGCATAAACGGTCCTTCTTCAGACCGCATAGAGTTCCTTAGCGGCCCTACGATAGACCACTAAGCCTAGCGAAATGGTCGTCCCTAGACTGTTTACCCCTTCTGAGTTCTATACTTTGGTTAACTTGAAACTTAATGCAGAACGGCTTGAATCATTATATGATAAGACTAGTTAATTAGGTTTTATCCATGTTTCTAGTGCTATTTTCATATACTTGGTTATATTAACTGTGCATCCCAGTAGCTTTCATATTTCCTATGCACTTGGAATCTATTTTAAACTTATGTTAATTTCATGCCAAAAATATATACTTTTGTATTAAATAGATATTTCAAGTGATAGATGAACGGGATTCACTCTTGATTTATCATTATTTATCATGATTCTTTCTTATCTATGAGTCATTTACTTAAGTACATGGCACATATTCCGGTATGATGTCATTAGTTACACACTTTCAACTTAAGCACACCATCTTGGACTCGTGATCCTCTCCGTTAGATATTCCTTCTACCGGACTAGGTGATTGTGTCTCAAGGCCTCCGTAAGTCTCCGTGAGCTTGGGATTCCCACTAGGACGCCTAGCTGGTTATAACATTAACGCCCAATTTGTCTAGAAAGCACTTACACCATCATTGTTTTTTGGTTTCTGATTTTCAAACGGTCTTCATGGTGACCGCTATGGGTTGCCTAATGGTCGTCACGTTGATCACTTTTTCCTATCAAATGGTATTCCATATGACCGCATGTTCTCTGAGTCAAGTATTTTTCTTTCTAGCTTGACTCGTCATTAACGGTCTTGACTCGACTGAATAGCCCTGCCTAACAGTTCATTACTTGACCACTTGATCCATGAAACAGTCTAGTAAATGACCGCTTGGTTCTTGATATAACCAATGATTTTAATAAAAAGTGTGTCCACAAGTCTAGCACGCCCGGTGGGACCGAAATCCCCCTTCATCTTCTCGCCAGGACTAAGGGCCTCGCGGCCCCTTCCTAAATTACTAACTATTTCATCTGCATTTATAGGGGGCTATTTTTGACGATTACAATGGCCATATCGTTCAGACCACTTGTTGTTGCCAGCCATGTTGCCCATGGCTATTTGGCGGTGCCGACCCAATTCGGAAGCTTCCCACCTGTCGTCAGCTTCCCCAACTTTTTGGGGGTCGCGTTTGTGGAGATCCTGAACGTCCAGAAGGTGGAACCGACCGTCGTTGCAAAGGTGGCCCCGACTGAAGCTACTACAGTGGGCTGTTATGCTCACCATATTCACTCCCGCGCTCCCGTCAACCGGAAGCGTACCCCGACTGCCAGGAGAGTGACCAAGAAGAACACCGGCACATTACGAAGCCGGCTCTCCCCCTCGGGCAAATCCATACTCATGGGAGGCATTCGTGTTTTTTTGAATGGCCGGCAAGCCATAGTCATACCCGGTAGGGCAATTCCAATAGTGCCAGTGCACAACTCCTTCCAAGCATTGGTCCAAGAGAAGCCGGACCGTTGCGAGTTCAAATCAAAGGGGAGGTTGGCCCCTAGGCCAATCAGTTTTAAACAAACTTGGGTGCCCAAGTAGCCATGGGTCCGGGCTCCGGGAAGAGAAAGAGAAACAGAGGAGAAGACCAGGGTTTTGACCCAAGCTTCTTGGAGGCTAGCTCTCCGGCCCCGCATCCATCGGGCCGAGACTCGCCCACATAACAAAGAACAGGGCAGGATGACCAGGCAAGGCTGCTTCACCCATAAATTTTTGGCGCCAATCAACATGCCATGAGCTCTCATTCGCCCTACTAAAGGGTGAAGTTATACTATTCGGGCTATCCGGGGGCATTCCCATAGCCTCAACATTACCACCCCGGGGATGCCGCAACCCTTAGAAGCTGCGAATGCTACAAGTAAAGCCTGGGGGCGACCAGCCATGATACTTACTTGCAGTATGGCTGGGGTGGCCAGTTGTTGCGGGTCCTCGTCCGCGAATCATAATGAGACGGCACAGGTCTGCAGTGAAGGAACAGATGCGGGCCTGGTCACGATGGCTGTACACGTAATCATGACTGAAGGTGACGGTGGGAGAGCACCCATGTTGTCCAAAGAAATTCCAGCTGAAGAAAGAGGTGTCCCTCTCAACCCCTCCATGCATGATCCTGTAATGCTAACACTATTGCAAGAATATCACCAGGAAATTGAAATACTGAAGAAGCAGCTAAATGAGAAGAATGCACAGGCATCTACCTCTGGGCAGGCCAAAGTCCCTCCCGAGGCACCGGGAAACAATGGCCGAATCCTCGAGACTTTGCCATAGGCGACTGTGACTCAACCGGCACCTAACTACACAGGGGGCACTCCCTCCCAGCAACCGCATGTTGCTGCAGTACAACCCTCAACTTTTTCATACCAGGGGATTGCCCTTACACCTCAAGCAATGGTGGCAACGTCGTAGATGCAACAAGCCCACTTCAGCCCAGGCCCGGTCGACTCGGCAACGGTAAATAAAATGATGATTGAACAAATGGTCGAAAAGAAGTTGGCAGGTCAGGGCGGTGATGACTATGCCGCGATCGATGTATATCAGGTTCCCTACCCGGCCCACCACGCTAACAAAAGGCTACCTCCCGGCGTTAGCAAGCCACCGAAGTTTGACAAGTTCAATGGACAAGGTTCGCTGAAGGAACATATTGCCTACTACATCAATGTAATGGGCAATCTGGCAGCCGACGAGTCCTACCTGCTCAAGTTCTTCGGGTCCTCCTTCACAACACTCACTTTTGAGTGGCATTCAAACTTACCGATTGGGTCTATCAATGACTGGCCCGACATGCAACAGAAGTTTTGGAAATAGGTTTCGCTTAAAGAGAAATAACTATGGCCGAACTATATGCCTCCAAGCAGAGGATTGATGAAACTGCTCACTGCCTCCACTTTAGCTGGGTCAATAGAAATACCATCACTAGATATCACATGATCGAGAAAATGTACCTCCCGTAGCCAAAATTCACACTTGCTAAATTTGGCATACAGTTGGTGTTCTCGTAATATCTATAATACAATTCTCAAGTGATGAATATGTTCTTCCTCGGACCAGGAATAAACAAGAATATCATCTACAAACACCACCATGAACTAGTCTAGATAAGGATGAAACACTGTGCATCAAGTCCATGAATGTCGCTGGAGCATTAGTGAGCACCAAGAATTCAAAGTGTCCATATCGGGTGTTGAAGGCAATTTTCTCTACATCTGAATCTCTAATCCGCAACTGGTAATACATAGACCACAAATCAATTCTCGAAAATACTTGGGCAAACTAAAGCTGGTCGAACAAATCATCTATGTGAGGCAATGGATACTTGTTCTTAATGGTCACCTAGTTCAGCTACCTATAATCAATGTACAATCTTAAGCTGCCATCCTTCTTGTTCACAATCAATATAGGTGCACCGCATGGAGAAAAAGTAGGATGAATATAGCCCTTATCAAGCAACTCCTGCAATTGAGCTATCAACTCCCTTAGTTTTACTGGTGACCTACGATATGGTGCCTTGGACAAAGGTATCGTGCCAGACACAATCTCAATAGTGAAGTCAATCTCCCTCTGTGGTGATAGCCCTAGCAACTCCTCAGGGAAGACATCTAAAAATTCACACACAAAAGGAATATCCTCCACCCCTTCCCATTCTTGATCAACTACCACTACTAAAGCAAGAAATCCTTGACATCCAACATCAAGTAGTCTATGGGCCTTAATAGCTGACATGAGGAAGAGGGGTGAAGAAGACCGAATATCTTGGAAATAGAATGATAGTCTCTGAGTCTATTGAAAATAAACTCTCTTTGAACTACAATCCACTATGACACCACGGGCCTCAAGCCAATCCATTCCCAAAATTACATCATAATCTTTCAACTGCAGTGCATAGAGTCTGGCTGGCATATTCTGTCCTTCAATCCACACCGGCACCTTCTCTACACAATAAAGAGTTATCATAAAATAACTTGTTGGCAACTCCACTACCAGGTCACAAGACATCTCAATAGTAGACTCCTCAGCACAAGTAATGAAATCCTCAGATATAAAAGAATGAGAAGCTTTAGAGTCAAATAGAACTCAAGTCACACAACTAAGAATCATAACTATACCTTCCACCAATTGGGATGCCTCTGCCTCTGCACGTGTCAAATGCATCATGCACCCTCGAGATCTCTGCCTCCCCACACTAGCTGACTACGACAAAGGTGGAATCTGCATCTGCTGTTGAGACTCCTACTGCGGCTACTGCTAGGGATGAAACTTTTAAGGGTGGAACAACTACTGCTACTGTTGAAATTGATGTGGCTACTGCGGCCTCTAAGGATAGTCACGAGCCATGTGCCTCACCTGATAACATCAAAAGCACATCAGAGGCATCTGACACTGCTGGGGTGAAAGCCACCAAACTGTGGACACAATCCCCACTATCCACTTACAGAACCCTGATGCTAAAATGGTACTGGCCGCTACACGCTACCCATTGAAGTCTGTGTCTGATCCTATGGATCATGGCATCTCCTGCCAAATCTTGCCTTCTTAAACATCCTCTTAATCTTCAAACCAAATGACGTGGAACCCGCATTAGAGGCCACAGAAAGAGATGACCCTAATCTACCTAAACCCTACTAAAATGTACTCTGTTGCTGAACAAAACTCGGCTGACTTCGGCTTGTGTACACCTGCCCAATCCTGGCTTGCTCCTGAGTCCTTGGCAATTCTTCTTCTAGATCTACGGTTACTTGATATGCTGCCTCCATATTAGTCACACGGGTAGCATCCACCACATGTCTAAGCTCAGCTCTCAATCCTCTAATAAACTGCCATGCTTTCATCCTCTCAGCAGTCATAGGCGTATAGCGACCCAACTCAATAAATTTGGAGTGATACTACATCACAGACATGTCTCCTTGAGTCAACTCCATAAACTGGTACATCTTCTTAGATCTGATATGCTATAGGCAGAAAATATCCTCAAATGCTTCAAGAAATTCCTGCCACGAGATCTGCCAAAGTGGGTGAGATTAGAATGCCGAATCCCACTCTATAGTCCACCATGAGAAAGCTGGGCCCTACAATTGATAGCTAGCCAACAGCACCTTCTCATCTTCCGTACACTCCATGGAGTCGAACACCCTTTGCATGGCATCGATCTACGCCCTCACTACATTCTATTTCGGTTGTCCCTCAAATTGAGGTGAATAGAACTATAAAAACTCCTTCAACACTCGCCCACAGCCTCCTTGAGATGAAGAACACTCTTCAGCCTCCCAACCATATTGTCAGAGATAAAACTGATACATGCCCTCGATGAACTCCTTGCATCCCTACGCTCTTGTTGTTGCCACTCTAGCCGTAGCCAATGCCATGCTCTACCCCTCTTGATCCTTAGTCGACTACGCATGCTGGGAGTGGGTCCTCCTCCTAGGCGCCATGATCTCCTAACACAAGAAGGGGAGAAAATGGTAGAATTAATAAAGCACATGGTACCCTATACTAGTTCCTAATAATACTACATATGATGGACTTTCTGGACTATTGTGATCAATTTAGATTCCTATGCACCCCCACTACCATGCTCGGATAGGATCTGTAATGACCGAAGATCCGAATACCAAGAAAAATCCTTATATTCTTAGATCCTGACCTACCACCCGCAAGCCGGAGGCTCAGAAGGGTTAAAGGGATGGTGTGACAGTCCAAAAGAAATTAAAATAATTGCAACTCAACCATGCTTAGCATAATTAATGCAAGAAATAAATAGTTATATAATTTAACAATTACATAGTCTAGAATTTATATTTCCATATATAAGTGCAGTAAACTAAAAACGTACAAAACCGCAGGCATATCCCGTCTCTAGCAAATTGGTGCTAAGTCTGACCGCCGGCTCCACACGAAGCCTTTGAAGCACAACATGCAAGCCGTGCCTCACCTGAAAATAAAAGGGGGTGAGCCTCGTCTCATCGGCTCAGTAGGGGTCCCATGGATCCCCACCTCATAACGATAAATACATGGTGCAGCAAGTAACAAATCAAAATAGTAATTAGAATAGTAAAGGTAGTAAATAATAATTAAAGGAAATAACCTCGCCACACGTGTACCATGGCCACTCAAAGCAAACCACACTTCAATCTCGTATGACAGAATATCCTCGGCTGCTAGAAAACTAAACCACAACGATAGGAAACTGGGGTCGCTACGCTCGAGTGATAGGAGCACTACCTACTAGAGGTAAGGTCAGATGTGTCCACTGATGACTTAATCCATAGTCTTGTTGAACCTCTACTATTTTGATGATGTCATACACTAACTGTTAACTCTTTATTTGATTTGCCATTTAATTACTCTTATTTAATGTGCTTAACTTGAGGGTGTTTTGCATTATATTCCAATGCATTGTTGATTTGTGTGCATATCATGTCTGTGTATTTTGTTGCAAAGTACATGCATAACCATACTTCTATGCATTCACTGTGTCCATGCATACATCAACCCCATGCATGCTGAGTCAGTGCATGTAGTTCTTTAAAGTCCGTTGACATTGTCCATAGTCAGTGCACATTCAGGACTTAGTCAGTTTGCTGTTGAGTTCCATCAAGTCTATGCACATTTTAACCTCGCGCAATTTTTTCCCTTGGGTTCAACCCCGTGCATGTTTTGGAATCCACTTCACAACGTGCATAGACTTGCCTTGTTTGCCATCTTGCACACTTGGGTTCAACCATGTACACTGTGCATCCGTGCTTACATGAAGTCCGTGCATTGTTTACCATCTTGCACACTTGCCTTAAGCTTAGGCCAAAGTCCGTGCAAACTTTCGAGCCCATGCATGTTTTCACCAGGGCATTCTGAAGTCCATGCATTTTTCACTCCAAGTCCGTGCACATCTCTTTATTGAAGTCCATGCATGTTTCAAGTCAAAGCAAAATCCGTGCATTTGTCTTGGTTGTTTGAAAACCAAGTCTGTCCATGTTTCTGCGAAGTCTGTGCACATGGTCTGTTTGCTTAAGACCAAGTTTCACAAAGTCCGTGCACACTCTACTCTGTGCATGTTTCAACTAAGTCCGTGCAAGTTGTGTATCGAAAGTCTGCACAAACTGTTGCAAGGTCCGAGCATATAGAAGTCTGTGCACATCTCATGTCCATGCACATGATACCCCATGCATCTTTCTCACTAGTCTTCAAAGTCCTTGCACGAATTCACGAACCCCATGGACTCTAAGCCCCATGCACATTTCTTCTTGTCTTCAAAGTCCTTGCACGTCTTTATCAACCCCGTGGACTCTAAACCCCATGCACATTTCTTCTTGTCTTCAAATTCCTTGCACATCTTTATAAACCCCGTGGACTCTAAACCTCGTACACATTTCTTCTAGTCCACAAAGTCCTTGCACGTTTTTATAAACCCCGTGGACAAGATATCCCATGCAAGTTTCTCTTTGACACAAACTCTTTGCATTCCTTCCTAGAGTCAGTGCACGTCAAACCCCGTGCACTCTTACCCCGGTCGGAGCAGTTTGCCATTCTTCATTTCGTTTGCTTGTTCCTTCCTTTGGTCCTTTAACCTCTTATTATTATCTCATTTGTTTATTGCTCCCTTTGCCTTTGTCATATTATTATTTCTAATAAAAAAATTAACAACATCTCCCCTTGACTCGAGCGTAAGGGAGATACAGGGAACGCGCTCACATAGAGTGGCGGAACCCGACAATATGAGGTGCGTGCCAGAAGCGACGACACCTTTGATAAAACTTCGAAAAACCCGGAAGAAACGACGAGTGGGAGACGCCTCTAAGACTGGACAAAGTGCACTGGGCAACAAAAGGGACTGGTGTACCGGCTAGAAGGGTACAAAGGGGTTGGAGAGGTGTACCGGGATAGATGGACAGAGGGTGCACCGGGCTGGGGTGGCCAGGGGTGTGCCGGGCAAAGGGGCACAGGGTGTGCCGGGCAAAGGGGCACTGGGTGTGCCGGGCTGGGGGTGCCAAGGGCGTACCGGCTGAGGGTCACAAGGTGTGCCGGGCTAGGCGGGCAGGGGACTGTGTTGGCCAAGGAAGCTAAAGGGGAGTGCACCGGCCAGAGCAGCCCAGGGGGGGCGCCGGCCAGGAAGGCTGGGGTGTTAGGCTCGCAGGGCTCATGGGGAGGGAGGAACAAGCTTCCCCTTTAGGCCAAAGACTGGACACACGATGAAGGATCATACAAGGGAGATCAACGGGCAAGTGGAGAACCCAAAACGTCGGAGAAGAATGGAAAATGGGCAATGCACCACACACAATAACGCAAACACACAGAAGTAACAAGAAACCCAAAGAGCAGGGAGTTTGCATTCATAGAAATTGTGACCATGGCCGGCCACGAGCGTTACAAAATACATGGGGGAGAGGGAGAAGAAGGGATGAGGAGAGGGGATGGGATACAATGGGGAGAAGGACGGAGTATGAGCTCCCCCCCTTTTCTCTTCTCTCTTCTCTCTTTTCTTCTTCTCTTCGCACGGGCGGTGATGGTCAGAGCGACAGGCCCCCTCTCTCTTCTTCTCTTCTTCTTCTTCTCTTCTTCTTCCGTGTGCGTGCTCCCTGTGTCTGTTCTCTCTTCCTTCTGTGTTCTTCTCCTCTCTGTGCGTTCGCAGTGAAGAGGGGTCTTATACCCCCACGGTGGGATCGTCGATGGCGGGAAGGGCTTCAACGAGCATTGAATGGGAGTCGACTCCCTCATCCTTGGTGGCAGGAGGTAGCCTGCGTGGCTTCATCTTCGGTCGACACCTCAGCCAGATCGCTGCACGCCAAAGATCCATAGGGGATGGGCATCACGCTCATTCTGCCGGATGCACCGGGCTAGAAAGAACTAGGGTGTGCTGCTGAGTGGGTGGGCAACTGTGCCATTGGAAGACACAGCGGACGTGCCACTGGAGAGCCGCCCAAGCGTGCCGCTAAGGGGCCCTGAGGGTGTACCGCTGAGAGGCTACCTCGGGTGTGTTGGGTGGAAGCGTCTTGGCCGAGCGTGCAAGTGGAGGCACAGGCAAGGGCGTGCCGGTGAAGGAGCCTGGTAGGGTGTGCCGACGAAGGGGCTCTTGGCGGGTGTACCGATAAAAGCGCCCGACAGGGTGTGCCAGTGAAGGAGCATGCCGCTGAGGGGGGTACAATAGGGTGTGCCACTGGAAACGCCCCTGGAGGGAGTGTGCCGTCAGAGGCACTTTGATAGGTGTGCCACTGGGGCACTTCACAAGTGTGCCGTGCAAAGGCCCAGTGGAGCGTGCCGGGCAAGAGCTCGACAGGGCGTGCCATTGAAAGGCTGTGCCGCTAAGAGGCCTCGGAGGCGTGCCGCTGAAGGGCCCAGATAGTGTTCCGCGAAAGGCTGTCTGCGGGAGTGTGTTGGTGAGGCCATCTGCAGGAGTGTGCCACTGAAGGGCATGGTTGGGTTTCCTTTTCTTCTCTTCTTCTTCTCGTTTTCTCTTCTCTTCTTTTCTTTTCTCCTCCTCTTTATTCCCCTGCACATAAACACGGGGTGAGAATTCATCCCATGATCACTCTTTAACACTGGTCCATCCGTCGACAATATAGATCAACAAGTGCATATTTTGATGAAGCAGTACTGCAATAACAGTGTTACATATAACAAAGTTCAGTCAGATAATCAATGTTTTCGCTTCCTTCTTTGATTAACAAAATGACGCTACATATCTCAATCTTCTGTATTCTTCAGGATGGTACACAAACTACGATCTCACATTAACAGAGTCTCTCCTACCCCCCATCCTGGGCTCATCGTGGGAATATTCGTACCCACAAGTAGAGACTAAAGAATAAATTTTTAGCTTCTCAGCTGCAAAGCTTCTCTTGATTCAAACATGAAATAAGATGATATATGTACCCCAAAATTGAAGCGAAGACAAGTGGAACAAAAAAAATTTTTCACAGCCACCAGAGGCGAAGCTCAAAAACAAGTATTGTCACGTGAAGAGGGTGACGACATCTCTACGGTATCCTCTTACCATCAGCAGCCGTGGCACGTTCTCCACCAGCAGATCCATGTACTCCATGTAGAAATACGCAGGGTGGTGGACCGGCGGTGGCGGGAGGCTCACCAGCACCACCGCAGCCATGCGTGAATAGCGGAGTATCGTTGAGTTCAACTTCAACGTCGTGTAGAGGAATTTATCAACCTGCTGCTCGTTGACCACCACTGGTTTTCCATCTGCCATGAGAGGCTTACCCTCCTTTTGAGCCGTCTCCTTCATATCCCCAAGGTAAGCCGCAATGCGCCGCTGTGCACCCGTGAAGGCCTCCATCGAGTCATCCTGTTGAGTCCCCCCATCCACGTGCGCCTCCCATGACTTCATCGTCACGACGATCACCTCCGCTTGCATGCGGAGATCATACAGGAATTTCTTTACGTCGGCTTTCAGGTCCTCGGCCTCCGTGTCCTCCTCGGCGATGCAGAAAACTTGGATCTTACAGCTCTCGAAGCTCTCCTTTGCGAGCAGCAGCTGAGACAAGAGCAGCATGAGGCCCCCATCCCTCACAATCCAATAGAGGTCAATTGTGCCATACTGCTTCTGATATTCACCCGGCCACTCATCAAGGCCCTTAACTATGACCACTGCTTTGTTGGCAACAATGCAGTCATTGATGATGCTAACAAACGTGGACGGGATCTGTGTAAGGTTCTCGCGGCGCCAGATCTCTGGATACCTCATAACAACAATATTGGGCTTCAGGTTACCAAGGCCCATTGTTTGGACAATGCCACGGAAACCATCAGACATGGATGGCGCTACAATTATCTCGGCGACACCCTCGCAGCGCTTGTAATCGATGTACGTACTGAGCTGGCGACAGGCCACCTTGGCATCCTCGGCTTGCTCATAATAGTCACCGTCAATAATAGAGGCAAAGATTGACATGCCCCTGCCCTTTTTCTTCATGCAGTTAGCAAAATCAGCAAGTTTTGGATGGCAGGGAACATTCTCTGGCAACTTTCCCCATGGTCGGCAGAAGATAAGGGGAATCGGATACCAGTTTTTTGGATGGACCTGGTTAGCTGAAAAACATGAATGATAAGAAATCATTTAATGACGGGAGAAAAAGGACGCATCTCTGCAATGGAAAAGGCATTTATACAATGCAAATTCATCATCAGCATTCCTATGCCTGGTATATATTCATGCGTGAGACATTGCCTCTGTACAAGAGATTGGATCAAGGATGCCAACTTCAAGCTCATGGACACTGATGCAACAGATATGAACATCATCATGGTATAAATTTATACCAAAAATTAGGGCATAACGATTACAACTGTAACAGTGTTACTATGCATTGCTATTTCTAGTTCATATAAAATAGTCAGAAAGAGGGGCAGACAGGTTCTCAATGTTTCAGTAAACAACCTGAACAGAACTTGATGCACTTAAAGAAGAAATAAATGACTGTCACCCTGGCACCTATTGCCTGGCACATAGATGAAAGATATACTGTGTCATGTAGGGCTGATTCCTGGGCAGTGAAGAAAGAAGACATAAGAATGTGAAAAATTTCAAAAAAAATAGTTTTCTTGGTGCACACCCGGGGTGTGTAATTGACCCGGGTGTGCACTAAGCATAACTCTTTTTTTTGAATTACCCGATCTCAAATCGGACCATATGAACGCATATCTTTGGTTAGCCAAGAGATTGAAAAAAAATTGCTGCACCAACCAGCGGTGCCATTGGCCTGCAGTGCAACAGACATTATTCTTCTTGGAAACGAGTGGATCAAACATGGGCTTCTCTGTATGTGTCGTTGGTGTTTGATGCAACTCTCCATATGACCCTTCTAACCTATATACATGGCGCCCTACAACCGCTTCGGGCGCCTCCCTTCTACTTTATGAATTTCAACCACACTAATGACAACATGGACATCAGTCGATCATGGATACACTATCGAAGGACTGGCAATTTGGCACCCCATCCTATCATCCCCACCTCTACATGATGCCTGAGGCATGTCACACGTTGTCCTACAACCACCTACTCTCACATGCTCCAATGGGCCATGTGCACCAACATGGATGGCCATCCAACCCTCACAGGCACACCCATCCTAACAGTGGGGTCAACATTCAATTCATCTCATCTTAATGACTATAGAGGCAGGTCATCGTGGCCTCCTTCAAGTTTGCTATTCAACCCTATCCAATTCCCTATAAGGGAGCACAACTCAAGTGCCCCCCCTAGCTCTTGCATCTCTCTATTCTCTAGCCTCCCTTTTGTCTCTAAGACCTTCCATCCTATGATGACTTAAACATCAGTGGATTCTCATGGGACACCTCACCTCCATATGAGAAACTTCTCTTTACCTGTGCAAGAGAAACTTAGCTCCAGACGCTCGGCTCCCACACGAGATTCTCTCTCTCTTTCCCCCTCTCATCTGCCAAGGAAGCCTCTGCTCCAACTATCCAACACTCGGCACGCCACTCATAGCCCAGGAAGAATCTTGCAGACCTTGGCCTCAATGCTCAGCTTGACTACTAGAAGCTCCACTCGTTCCTGATAGTGCTCTTTTGCTTGGCCCCTCATTACAAATTCAAATCTATGCAACACGTTGGTATCATTTGTAGGAACATGTGAGAAGCCATGACGCCCTCTAGGAGAACCATATCATGGACTAACGATGAAGATGAGAACCAACATTCATCTATCAAGCAAACTTTCAGTGGGGGGATCTCAAGAGAGCAGATCGATACCCTATCTAGGTAAGTGGTCAACGTAAGGGAGGTCATCCTAAGCCTCAGAGACACACTCAGTGTCTTGATGGACCAATTAGCACCTAGCACCCTATCCTTGGCTTAATTCATAGATGCTGCAGTCGCTCAAGGAGACTTTGGACCACCGGCACTGTCTAGCCGTAGCTCTCTTGCCACTGCGACTTCCACCAAGAACCCATCATCACCTAGTCAACTCTTAACCCGCCCTCTCCTCATGTGGCCAAGAGAGATGCCCCCTGCATGCCCCCAAGGCCCTCCTCGTAGGAGAGCGTTGTTTTCCCCCTCGCCCTAGAGAATGGGGCAACTGCTCTGCTAAAAGCACTTGTGTTGGGTTCATCTTATTAACTTGGCCAAGCCTTCTACTTGCACTCCTTCAAGTATGCCCAGCTCGTGAAGACCTTTGCTTTCCCCATGGTGCTAAAATAGAGAAATGAACATTTCCACACCGAGGCCCTCCAACTCAGAGACCCAATCAAGGCCACTTTCATTGAGTCCTAAAACTAGGCATGCTTCACCTGGACCCTAGAGATCTTAGCCTCATGGCCCCACCCAAGCATAGAGAGGTTGGCACTAAGATCCTCAACCTCCATCCTCATTGCATGCGCCTCTTGTTGGACTTGCTTCGCCACGCCCCTAAGTCCTGTCTGAGCCTCCTTAATGCCAGCCTAAGCCCTCACAATCTCTTGAGATTGGCAGCAAGAAGGGACGTGAGTCTTAACCACCACATCCCAGTGTAATTACAGTATGGCACCAGATAGATTGGACAAGGGTTTGTGGCACGTAGTGTACAGGTCACAGCCAGATAATCCCCTACCGATGCGTTGGGTGCCGCACTCCGCATGCCTCCCACTGCCAGGCTCCGGGATGCACTCTACTCTGGTCCTTGGCCTATCATCCAGACTGTCTGCTCTATGGCCCGGAGCTCGATCTTCAAATCGTGAACCTAGAGTCGTGCCTCACGAGCCTCGGTCTGGTATCTCTCTATATTCGCCATCTGTCCACTCAGCCGAGTCACCTCCCCCCGGAGTCACTCCATCTCCTCTCGAAGTCGGGGTACCTCCGTCGCCTCTGTTCGCGCTCGCGTCGCCTCGGCCAGTGCAACCGTCAACTCTCTCGCCTGCATTTCGCATTTGCATCATGGTCAGTCTAAGCATTTGCATATATCATGTAGCGTTTAAGTCTAAGATTTAAGTTTTCTTACCCGCTCTGTGAGGGTAGCCTCGGCCTCCTCGGCTCGAGCTACGACCCGGGTAAATTCTGCATCCCGCTCAACCCGTCCCCCGGCAGGCTGTGTGGAGGAGGACGGTGCATCTAGTCCGGTCCTCTGGGCTCCCTCGGCTCGCTGCATGTTGAAGGTCACTCAGTCAATTTGTAGTTTTGGTCAATGCATGAGCATTTCATTTTAAGTCCAAGGTTTAGGAAAACTCACCAAAAGCTCCAAGGCTGTCCGGAACTCGTCCCGCTACTGGATAGTGGCATTAAGCAATCCCTCGAGCTCAGCAATCCATCCTTGTGGGTCTAGCTGCATTTAGAAGCAAGTATTAATGCATATAAGATTCATTCATTCATATAGAATACAAGTGTTGAGTTCAGCATTCATATCGGTCGTTGGGTACCGCGAAAGACCTAGCCGCCGTAACGATGGGTGTAGGCTTTCAAATACGCCTCGTCACTATCAGCCCACTCTTTCACTACCTTGCCCTTTTGCTTCCAGTCTTGGATGTACTTTTTGGCTCGGCTACTCCAATCTATGTCGCTAGTAATCCCTTTTGTTGATTTTCCCGGACGCTCGTCGTATCGGTGAGGAAATGTCACCGCAGGCTGATGCACTCTCCGCATCCTCATGATCAAGCGATAATGCAGTGGCTCAATCACATTGATGCAGTGGAGCCAAATATCCCATCCTCTATAGGCCAGGGAAGCCTCTACCCACGGCTGCCCCTCATGTCCCTCATCCCGATACGGTGTCCAACGCACCTGAAAGGGCCGTTCAAGTCATTTGTCAGCATTTGTCAAACACATAGAAGCATATAGGAAAGATTTAAATTCAGACTTTTACCGATGCATGTGGGTACGAGTCGAGGTCTTCTTGGATCCCCTGAGTAAACCTCTTAATTGACCCCATGTCTCGAGCTATGTTCCACCGCCTCGCGATGGGGATCCACTCCAGATATAGCTCGACCCCCCAGCCAATCCTGGGTTGGTAAAGGAAAACTGAAAACTACATTTTAGAGATATCAGCATATAGTAGTTAAATGCATAATAGAAAGCATTTGGAAGCATTCAGGCATTTACCTGTAGGAAAGGTGAGAAGTCGCCTAGCATCATCACTCGGTCGGTAGCGCTGAGCGAGTAGAATAAAAAGGCCAACACCACCACTCCCCATGCATACCTCCCCACTCTGCTCAGGTCCGCTAGTAATGGTAGGAGCCTGCAGCTGATCACATTAGCACAGGTCATGAACAGGAGCTTTCCAAACAAGAGCATCAGGAAGCGTCTCAAAACACTGTCTCCCTCTGGTCCCGCCTCTGCCTCCACACTCGGGCGCACCTGTTCGACCACCCGGTTGATGTGTTGCTTCAGTAGCTCTCCAACCGCTATTGCCGCTCTCCAGAGTCCCAAACTCTCCTGCAGTACTGATCTTGATAATTGGGATGATGGGTGCCCCGGCCTCATCAAGTCTAGCCCTAGCAACACCTGGGCTAGCTCTCGGTAGTCAACATAAGCCCATCCAGTCACCGCCTTGCCATGCACTCTTAAGCCGCTGATTCGGGCCATGTCTTCTAGCGTCGGTATCATGTGTCCCCATGGCACGGTAAAAATACGCAGGGAATGAGTCTTAAAACAAGACTCAGTAGGGATCACTCGAACCCCACCTCGCCAACACGAAAAAATCGCTACGCTAGCAGTTAAGCGAGTACCTCAGAAGTGAAGCCCTGCAACTACAACACCGGTCTCGCGGCATGCAAACCCACACGCGCATGCCACGACAAAACAACTGGAACTCACCAGTCAACACGACCAAAACCCAAAGTTCGAAGCGACTGAGACTGACAGTCTGTCACTCCCCGACTCGACAGGAGTACCTCCCACTAGAAGCACAGTCGGTTGCGTCCCCTGACATCTTATACCACACCGCAAGTGTCTGCTTAGCACGCTAGCGCCTAGCGGAGGCAAGGACACCGAACAAGTAACCACAAAGTGAGTGACTAGCTGGGGTCGCATCCGTCGACGCGTGTCCAACTGCCCCCAACCACGTGTGCACACACAGACAGTACGCACTAGGTCTGGCCTCTAACTGGTTTTCCCCTCAGCCGGACTCTGGCTGCTACACGTGGGGCCCAACGAAAACTAGTCTAAAAATCATCCTCAGGGTAGCCCCTCCACCACTCCCTAGTGGGCCTGTACATGCGTACCGAAGGCTACGACTAGTGGAGTGTCACTGAAGGAGTAGACTCTCAAGCCACGAAAAATAATGTCATAATCGGATAGTACAAGGAACACTCCTCGTACCAACACCGTCACACGGTGACACGAGCCGAAAACAACACCTCCCGGGACTACACAATAGCACAACACCTGGCCTCGACACGATGCCCAGCATCTATCAGACCACGAGTCAACATGCGGACCAAGGCCAACGCACCCGAGACTCAAATCGGCCAAAGAAGAAATACCAGTTCAGGTCTACCCCTTGAACGGTCCACTCTGGGCCGCTCAGGGACAGGCGGTCAGGCACTGGCCGCACTAGGGGGTTGGACAGTCAAGAATGAACCATTCTTCTCTTGGTTCAAATGGGGCATAAGCGGTCAACCTCTGGTCGCACAAAGGAAAGACGGCTGACTGTCAGCCGCACATGGGGGATGGGCGGTCCAGCACAACCGTCCATCCACCAACGGTAAAACACATGTGCACTTGGACCCTAGCCGTACAAGGGAAGGACAGCTAGGACCTCACCGCACAAGGCATGTGCGGACCAAACCTGGCCGCACCACTGCCAATGGCACCAGGTGACGTGCGCCCTGCCCCTGGCCGCAAGAAGGGTCATGCGGCCAGACCGTGGCCGCACACCCCAGTGCACTGTGCAACGATCACAAGCAACGATTAAAACTCACGAGAAGGGCAGTTGCCTTGGGGCCGCTCATAGGTTGTGCGGTCCCACGACTGGCCGCACATACACAATGCGGGCCAAGCCATTGGGCGGTCAGACCATGGCCGCACAAGGGGGTGCCCACTGCGCGCCAAGTAGAAGGGCAGTCTTGTATGGGCCGCTCAAGTGATAAAGGGGCCCTGGTTCGACCGTTTATCACTCACCGACGTGAAAACGGCGAACCCGCCGGGAAACCCCATTTCCAGCCCCATACAACCCCCACGGAGGGGGAAACACAAGGAAATCGACCCCCAAGCCCCCTAGCATGCTTCTATGCCCTTGAAACGCGGGATCGGGGCGTAACATGGTGGATCGGGTGAACTCTCCCTGTGGCATGGATGACCCTTCCCGGCGTAAAAATAACCCCTCTCGGTCTCGCCTCAGGCTAAAACTCGTGGGGAAGGAATGCAAGAGGCTAGGGATCGTCACCCTACATTTGGTCCACGTCGAGGCGTGCCGGATCATCCACACACCGGGAAGAACGCCGTTAGAATCTTGTTCCACCAAGCTTCCCACGCCCGCCGCACGCCGCTGGGATCGTCCCGCCGTCACCCACGTCCTCGCGCCGTCACCCCATGCCGTCTGCAGCCGGAGGGGACGCCACCATGGTCGAACGGGAGAGAGAGAGGGAGAGGGCGGCCACGGTGGGGAGAGGAAGAAGAAAGGAAGAAGAAGACCCCTTCCTCCTCAAACCTGCGCGCCCCCCCATCAACCCTAACCCTAGCCCCTGCATCCCAAGCCCCAGCCACCCCTCCTACTGTAACTCAAGCCCACCCTCCACAGCTCCAAGCGTCCACGGCACCCCGGCGACGTCCCGTCTTCACTACGCCCTCCCGTTGACCGAGGAGGCCTCACTGCTGTCCCTGCAACCAGCCTGCTGCAGAAGTCGAGTTTACAGAGGCTACCCCGGCGTCCACGGTGTAAACCAGCCGAAGCTTCCTTCTGTGGAGTTGTACTTCGTCGCGTCAGCTTCGTTCCAGAAGTGGTCCCGCGGTGATCTGACCTCGGCACCGTTCACGCCGCCTGTTCTCGTATGACTGCGCCCAACTCAGGTCTGAACCTGAGCTCCACCTGGAAGCGGCTCCACAGCCCGCCCCTGCGTGATTCAGCCATAGCTCTCTTCATGAGAGTTCTGATTCTCTGGAGTGCCGACGCGTACGAGGTGGTCCCACCTGCTTTTGACATCATATCTGTCCATGGCGTCCGATCACCCACAGGCACGCCAGACCCGGATCCCCTGTTCATCCAGGACGAGCTCTTGTCAACTCGGCCCTGACACCCCTTCTTCCTGTCCGTTTCAGGTCTTGGTGTCTTCATCAAAGTTGCAGCCCTCGACGAAATGAAACCAACGCAAGTGGTTTTGTCACCTTATGACATCAGCACTGGGAGTTATACCCCATTCTTCAACGTCCTGTCCTGCTGCTCACCCAGAAATCAGACACCGGCCGTCCCTGTGACCACGCCCAGCGAGTTGATCAGACGGCCGCCCCCTTCTTAGGCCTCATAGACCTCCCAGTCATCAATTCCCCCGGCATGGTCCTGCCACATTTGGAGTTCGGCAGCGCCCGTACGAGCCGTCACACCACTTCTGCGCCGACCAGTCCAGCCGATCAGAACCGCACCGGCCTGCTGCTGCGACCGTCACTCCCACCCAGCGCCGTCAGCTCGACACCAGACTTTCAGGCATCCGTCAGCATCCTTCGATCTTCGTCCAGGAGGTGGCTGCATCTTGAGTGGCCGCTACAGCTCGGCGAACGGTTGTTAGCTTGCTTCCCCTCCCCGCAATCCCCCCTCCTGCGTAAGGGTAGTAGTGTGTACTTGGTCGCCCCCACCCTGTGAACCCCCTCCCTGCGTGGAGCGTAGTGCATGTACTAGCAGGGACGTCACCAAGCTTCCTCGACACAGCGTGTCCGCTGGGTGCGCACGCTCCCCGGCTCGCCATCATCTCCGACCGGAGCCGATCCTTCAGACGACTAGGTACGTGCGTGCGCCACTCCACCTGCTTGCTTAGTATTAGCTCCGACTGCCGCGCCGCGTAAGGAGTGCCAGGCCCAAATTTCCACGATACGAGTGATTTTTTGCTGCCAGTGAGTGAGTGCACACTTGAACTGATCCCCTCGGTATCGGTCTGCCCGGTTGAAACCGGTGCTCCCTACCTGTCCCCCGAGTGGCTCACGACCACCCTCCGCGCTACTCGGACCGTGTCCGATCCCATCTCGAGCCACTGCTCACCGAGCTGTCACTACATGCCCCGAGTGGAGTTCATCGTGTGGGCGATTGTTAGCTTCGTCGCTGGATGACTTGCGCTTAGTTGATTGCTGGCTTAGGGTCCCACGTCTTGACCGGGTTCGTCCCGCGTCAAAGGCATGCAACACAATCAATCGCACAGTAGACGTAGACTTTTAAGGTGGTTCGATCTCAATCTAAAGATCTACGTCCACCCCACACTCCAACTGGAATGTGGCTTTCTCCACTGATTCACAGCTCAAACTGCTGGACTACACAGCTTGCCAACACCGCTGACTAACAGCTTGTGTTAGGGAGTTACAACTTAACCCCACCAGAGAACACTTCTCTGCACGCTGAGGAATTACAGCTTAACCTCTGCTGATAAATAGCTTGAAGAACAGATTCAGGAAAAATAAAGAGACAAATGCAAGAAAAACATGAAGATCCCAAATGGAAAAATATATTTCAAAATTCAGGGTTGCTACACCCTTTCTCCTCGGGATGCTTCGCACAAGGGGTGGAAGACTCAATTTTTCTGGGTCGAGGCTAGCAAGGGAAATCCCAATTGGGGGTTCCCTGACAAGCCAAACTTCCATCCGGTATTCCCTCTGAAAAAGTCGGTGATCCCCTCGGAGTTGGGGGAGAAGACTAGGATCCTTCATGAGAGTCGCTGAACCACCATTGAGGTTATGACTTCAGCCAACATAAAGGAGTATCCCTGCCGAGTGCTGCCACTCGGGGGTAAGGACTTTAAGCTTCAGCTTTCCTACCTTCTTATCTCAGTCAGTCGAATCTTCTGCTGATGGCTTGCCCTTTGTTAAGCAGAGGAAAGACGCGGTGGTGGCGTGGGGCGACCAGCCGATCAAGAGGTTGTCTAATCGGAAGGGACGACTACTCTGAGCACGCCCCAAGTTTCAGCAGGTCCCTCTTCCACCTGAGATAAGGGCAAGTAGATCACTTGAGACGATGCCTCTCGGCACCGAGGGTCCAAGTGAAAGGACACCAAGGAGCGGCTACTTCTAGCTTCGATGAAGGCATTAACCCCCGAGAAGACGCGGTCAAAGAAAGTGAAAACTTCTCGCCCGACCTAGGAGCCCGTAGCAAAGTGTGTCTGTCACCCGAGTCCTCTTCTGGCCGAGCCAGAGGTGCCCACAACGATTGAGGGGACTTCCTTCGAACCAGTCGGAGCGCAGGGGGAGGTGGTTGGCTCCGAGGTCTCGGTCAGGGTAGTCGGGACGTATGGCGGGGAGGAGGAAATCGAGGTGCCGGTCTGAGCTGAGCCGAGTGTCGTTGTCCTGGGATTGGGGACGATCGGAGGGGATGCTCTGACCCCGGTACCCCCAGAAGAGGCTCCTCCTCTTTGGCAAGGGCGGTTCACCTTCCAAGCTTGTCTATACAATCGGTGTCGAGATCTGACACCTTCATCAGTTCGGGAGGAGTTCCGGTGATGTTCCCCTCCCATGCTCCTTGAAAGGGTCATGGAGGGAGGTATCTTCATGGCTCAGCTGGGAGCTGAGATTACCAACTTCATAACTTGGATGGTGAACGATGGGAGGAGTCACTCCCAGGTTGGTGCTGAGTCCGACCACAGGTGGTCGACAGACATCTGAGCTCGGGGCGCTTCGACAAGAGGTGACTTCACTCCAAGCGTGCGACTAGGCGAATCTAGAGGAAGCTCAGTCACGGGCCGAGCAACTAACCAAAGCTCAGTATATGGTCGAGCTTAAGAGTAAGCACTTGGAGGAAGAGCGTCGGGTTCAGGCGGAGCGCTCAGATCAGTGGGCTGTCGAGCGAGCGGAGCTCAAGGACCGGGCCCGAGAGATCGAGCGGGCCAAGGAGGAGGCCGAGGTAGCACTAGCTGAAGTTGAGGTGAGGTAGCTATAGTTGAGGCAAGGCTGACTGAGGCCAGAGCAGGGTTGGCCAAGGTCGAAGAAAAATTGGTTGTGGCTGGTGCGAGGGTGGCCGAGCTTGAGGAGAAGGTGGCAAGAGCTGGGGCGAAGGCGGTTGAGCGATACCAGAGCTCAGAGGAGTATCAAGAGGCCCTAAACCAGGCCACCTTCATGTTCTACGATCCGGGCTATCGACAAGGACTGCGGAAGGGTTTCGCCCAAGGTTTCAAGTGGGTAGTCGTACTGGCTCAGGAGCAGGTCCTCGACGAGCTCACCTTTCCCCCCGGGCAGTGCTTCGACTCTGATGAGGATGGTTTGAATTCTCCTTCGTCAACGTCGAACGATGAAGAGCCGAGCAAAGGTCCTCCCGCCTCGGTGGAGGAGAGATCACCAACTCCAGGTTCCTCGGGAGGGCGTACGGATGGGGCAGTTCCCATACAAATGGGGTCAGTGCTCGAGCTGGCCGTGACCGAGGGTACCGGGGGCGGACCTCCAAGCACCGAGGGCCCTTTGCTTGTTGAGCTTCAGGAGGGTCACAGACTTCCCCGAGTTCTCCTATCTCCATAGATTAGGAAATTTGTACCGACTACCTTTCCCCCCCTCTTCTTATTCCTCTTCCTTTTCCCCCCACCGTGAGTGCCCATCTCCCCCTCTCTCTCTCTCATTCGATCGCCCGGCACGTCCCCTCCGACTGCAGACGGCGGGGGACGATGGCGTGGCGATGACGGTGACGACGAGGCGGTCGTGGCGGCCTAGAGCTCGTGGAATTTTATGGAAGAACGAGGGTTTTTAAAAGTGTTCTTCGTGATTTTGGCATCGATTCGTCGGAGATTTCACTCCATTGAGGTAAGGTGACGATCCTTACGCTCTAGCATTTCATTCCCGTGATTTCTATCCCGTCGTGAGGTCGAGAGGGGCATTTTTGAGCGAGTTAGGGTAAAATCATACTTTGGGGAGCGATCGCCCGATCTAGCGATCCACCATGTTTTTGGCTGATCCGAGGACGTAGAATCATGCTAGGGGCTATTGGGGAGCCTTCCCCTTGATTTCCCTCTCTTCTATGGAGGTATGGGGGCGTGGTCGACCTTTTTAGGTTGAATTCGCCGTTTCATTATCGGAACGCTGTGACGGTCGTACCAGAGACCACCACAGGGCGTAACGCGCCCAGGGAGGTGTGTTATGCTTCGTTGGTTTTGAGCTTTGGCTTTCGTGGGCGTGACGGTCCCACAATAGACCGCCATGTGACTGTAATGCCCCTGGGCTGGTCCGTCACAGTGTTTCCGACCATTGGAATTTGACTGTTGGGGGTTATTGTAGCCTGACGCACCAGTGTTGGTCCGTCAGGGAATGTGACGCTCTTGGGAAGGCGCGTTATGCCTTCCACCTAATGCACCTGTGCTGGTCCGTTAGGGACTATAATGCCCCTAGGGGAGTGCGTTACAGCCAGTTTGGTCCCGTGACCTAATGCACCTGCGCTGGTCCGTTAGGTGACGTAACACCCCTAGAGGAGCGCATTACGTTCTCTGTTTTGGCTTGTGCCCCGACGCGCCTGTCCCGATCCGTTAGGTACTGTAACACCCATGGGTAGGCGCATCACAGTGGTTTTTGTACCGAGTGTCCTGACGCACCCTTATCGGTCCGTCATGTTCTGTAACGCACCTGTGCAGACGCGTTATGGTCTGTTTTACACTGGGTTCCTGATGCACCTGAGGTGGTCCGTCAGATGACCGTGGCGCACCTGTGCTGGTTCGTCACCGCCTATAGCGCACCAGCGTTGGTCTGCCAGGCTCTGGACTATTTTGTGTGGCGTGCATTCCCATTTCTTTTCCGACTGTGGTCACCGTGCGGTGGTGTTGGTACGTGGGACGGTCCCCATAGTTCGTCGGGTTCGGACGTTATTTTCTGTGGCTTGAGAGTCTACTCCTTCAGAGACACTCCACTAGTCATAGCCCGCCAGTACGTGTGTGCTGGTATCCACCTGGGAGTGGTAGGATGGCTACCCTGAGGATGGTTTTTAGACTGGTTTCCGTCAAGCCCCACGTCATCGGCCAGAGTCCGGCTGAGGGGAAAACCAGTTAGTGGCCAGACCTAGGACGCATGGTCTGTGTGTGCACGCGTGGTTGGGGGCAGTTGGACACGCGTCGACGGGCGTGACCCCAACTAGTCACTCGCTTTGTGGTTACTTGTGTGTGTCTAAGTCTCGCACCCGGGGCATGGTAGCTAGACACTTGAGACGCGGTATAAGACGTCAGTGGATGCATCCAGTAGTTCTTCTAGTGGGAGGTACTTCTGTTCTGGACATGGAGTGATAGACTGTTAGTCTCAGTTGCTTCGACCTTCAGATTTTGGTAGTGTTGACCGGTGGGTTCCAGTTGTTTCACCGTGGTGTGCGTGTGTGAGTTTTCACGCCGTGAGACCAGTATTTATAGTGCAGGGCTTCGACTTCTGAGGTACTCGCTTAGTTGCTAGCGTAGCGATTTTCCATTTTGTGAGATAGGGTTCGGGTGATCCCTACTGAGTTTTGTTCCGAGACTCATTCCTTGCGTGTTTTTACCATGTTTCAGGCGAGGTGCAGCTTAAGGGGAGTGCGTCTGAGGCTCAGCGAGGAAGTGCCCGAAGCATGCTAGATTCCAGTATTTCCCCCCGTCGCCTTATCCCACCCCTCAGTCTGGTCACCCCACACACGTGCGGGATCAAAAGGATGGCACGCCTGGTGGGACGTCTCCCGCCTTCCTTCTTTCTGCTGAAGAGAAAGCCTATGCCAGCCCTGAAGTCTCGGGGCCTTTTTTCTATTCTTGCAAGAGAGGTAGAAGGAGAGCACTTGCTCGCACTTCCCAGCAGCTTCCAGTTTGCCTTCTAGTTGTCGGATCACGTTCGACGACCGTCAGCGGCCATCGCCCCTGCTCATTTGGCCCATCAACAACTATGGCGGCCGTCACCTACAGTCCCATCGTCATCGCTACCCATGCGTGGGTGGGTTATTTGGCGATGCCGATCACTTTCGGCAGTTTTGCCCCGGTCGTCGGATCGCCCTACTTCTTAGGTGTGGTCCCCATGGTAGCTCCGCTGCCACCCCCAGCTCCCGTCTCTCCTGGCGCCATCAACGTGCCACATCAGCCGCTAGTCTTAGTAGCCAGACCGAGTGTCAAACTCGGGTATCCCATTGTCGGTCCCTATAGGGGTCCCAGACCAACTCCTACCCGGTGAAGCATTAACCCTCGGGCCCAGTCTCGACTGACTCCCGACGCGAGCTTCGTGCCCCGAGTTTCGATTCGCACTACTACAGTTCGCTCAGGCTTCCAGCCCCGGGCCTCGGTTAAGTCGGCATCCGGTGTAGGTCTCCACCCCAAGTTGTCCGGCTCCTTGGCACCCTACTCAGGCCGTCAGCCCCGAGCCGCAGCCTGGCTAGCTCCTCGCACGGGTCTCCCGACCCGGGGGCAGGGCTCCCTAGCATCTCACTCGGGCCTTTCGACCAGAACCACTGAAGTGCAATAGCTTCACCTGGGTCGTCAACCCCCGATTCGAGGCTGCTCAACATGCTGATCGGGCGTACAACCCCGGGGTTCCCCACGGATGGCACTTGGCGCGGGCTATCCATGTCAGGTTTTGGATCCCTCGGCTCGGTCACGGGGGCATGTCCCCAACAACTCGACGACGTCAGCTCCCAGTACGAGTCTACCTCTATGGGAGACGGCAGCCCCGGTGTGGACCAAAGGACATTCCACCTGCCCTCAAGCTCGCCCTCCATAGCTCCAAGCATCCGCAGCACTCCGGCGATGCCCCGTCTTCGCTACGCCCTCCCGTGGATCGAGAAGGACTTGCTACTGTCATCTGCAACCCACCTACAGCAGAGGGCAAAATAGCCGAGACTACTCCGGCCTCCACGGTGCAAAGCAGCCAAAACTTCCTTCTGCGAAGTCGTACATCGTCAAGTTAGCTTCGCTCCAGAAGTGATCCCGTGGCGATCCGACCTCGGCACTGCACGCACCGCCCGTTCTCATGAAGCTGCGCCAAGATCAGGTCCGAATCTGAGTCCCAAATAGTAGCAGCTCCACAGCCCGCCCCGGCGTGATTCAGCCCGAGCACTCTACACGAGAGTTCTGCTCCTCTGAAGCACCGACGCACCAGAAGTGATCCCGCCTGCATCCAACATCAACACAGTCCGTGACATCTAAATTCCCACAGGCGCGCCAGACCCAGGGCCCCTGTTTGCCCAGGACGAACTGCAGTCTAGACGGCCCCGACACCCCTTCTTCCTCTCCGTTTCAGTTCATGGCATCTTCACAAAAGTTACAGCCCCTGACGTAACGAAACCAACACATGTGGTTTCGTCATGTTCTGACATCGGAACCAGGAGTTCAGCCCCAATCTGTGACGTCCTACCCTGTTGTTCACCCAGAAACCCGATGCTGGCTATCCCAGTGGCCACGCCCAGCCAGGTGATCGGACGGCCTCGCCCTTCGTAGGGATCGTAGTCCTCCCAGTCAGTGACATCCCCGACCTGGTCCCGCCATGATTGGAGTTCTGCAGCATCCGTACCGGCTGTCGCACCACAGCTGCGCCGACCAGTCCAGCCGAGCTGAACTGCACCAGCCTGCTGCAGCAGCCGCCGTCCCCAGTCGAGAAACTAAATTTCAGGGCATACTATAGCTCTACTCCTTAGGGAGATTGGAGGAGAATGTTGGCTCCACAGCCGGCCGAGTTGGAGGATCCGTCAACGAAGAGGTCCTAGGTGGGGCCCGTCATTGGTAGGGATACTTCTTCAATCAGGGCAGTGCTTTCCGTGATGAAGTCTGCTAGGGCCTGTCCCTTGATGGCTGTGTGGGGCCGGTAAGAGATGTCGCAGGCCCCAAGAAGTATGGCCCATTTGACGAGGTGACCGGAAGCTTCGGGATGGGCCAAAATCTTCTTCAGGGGCTCGCTAGTCAGCACCACGATGGAGTGTCCTTGGAAGTAGGGCCAGAGGTGCTTGACCGAGATTACCAATGCTAGCACGAGTTTCTCAGTTGTGGGATACCTTCTTTCGGCCTCGAGGAGCACCTTTCTGGCGTAGTATACTAGCCTCTGAACAACTCTGTCATCTCAGACTAAGAACGAGCTTACTGTGGAGGGAGTCACTAAAAGGTACAGGTATAGCGGCTCCTCAGGAACTGGCTTCGACAGCACTGGAGGTGAAGCCAGGAACTCTTTCAGCTCGTCGAACGCCTTCTAGCACTCGCTATCCCAAGCGAAGGTGACAGATGCCAGCTTAGGTCCCCTTAGCAATTTAAAGAAGGGTAGACATCATTCCGCCACCCGGGACAGGAAGCAATTAAGCGTAGCCACTCTCCCAGTCAGGCAGTGAACGTCCATGACGCAAGTAGGTGGTTGCATGTCCAGGATGGCCTGGACCTTGTCGGGGTTGGCTTCAATCCCTCGCTGAGTTACCAAGAATCCCAGGAACTTTTTGGACCTAACTCTGAACGCACATTTAGTGGGGTTGAGCTTCATGTTGTACCTCTGGAGGGTGTTGAAGGTCTCGGCCAGGTTGGCGAAATGATCTTCGGCCTTAGGTGTCTTGACGAGCATATCATCAATGTAGACCTCAACGTTCCACCCAATCTGGTCTTTGAAGATGTGATTGACCAACCTCTGATATGTGGCTCCAACGTTCTTCAACCCAAAGGGCATTCAGGTGTAGTAGTAGACATCGAAGTCAGTGACAAAGGTAGTCTTATCGGTGTCTTCGGGGTCCATTCGGATCTGGTGGTAGTCGGAATACACATCCAGGAAGCTGAGAAGTTCGTTACCCGAGGTTGAGTCGACCAACTGGTCGATGCTCAGTAACGGTTAACAATCTTTCGGAGTGACTTTGTTGAGGTCGGTGAAGTCCACACACATCTGCCACTTGCCTGAAGCCTTTGGTACCATGATGACATTTGCGAGCCACGTCGGGTAAAGGATCGGACAAAATAGCCCAATTTTCTTTCCCTTATTAATCTGCTCTTGGATGATCGCCTATTTTTCTGGGACATGCTTCCTTCTCCGTTGCTAGATGGGCCTCGCAGATGGATCGAGGTTGAGTTTATTCAACACCACCTCTTCGAGAATGCCGGGGAGATCCTCATCAAACCATGCGAAGACATGAGTGTACTCAGAAAGAAAATTCTTGTATTGCTCTTGTACATCAGGTGGTAAATATGCTCCTATCTTTACTTGGAGAGTCGGGTTGTCTCTGAGGAAGACCGACAGTAGTTCTCCGCCAGGCTTTCCTATCGTCAATTTATCCTTGACTCCCTCGACCTCTTTCTTCATCCCTTCCGACCTTACAACTTTGATCGAGATTACGTAGCACCTTCTGGATGTTGCCTGGTTACCTTGGACTTTCTCGATACTGTATTTAGTGGGAAACTTCATCTTTTGGTGATAGGTTGAGGGTACTACCTTTATCTGGCCAATGGTACCTCTGCCAAAGATAGCATTGTAGGTTGACATCCATTTTATCACCACGAAGTTCGCCAGAAATGAGACGATTTTGGGTGGGGTACCAAGAGTAATTAGTAGGCTCAAGGCTCCCTCGGGATAAGTTACATGTCCATTGAACCCGCAGAGGGGGGTTCGAATCGGGCGAAGTCTAGATGGGTTTTAACCCATGTTGAGTTCTCTTACACCCACATTATTTGTTCGGGCTTGCTTAGGCCCATTTTGTGTTGCATCCTCATCATTTGCAGTAGATTTATTAATTAGGCCCATTTAGGCTGGTTCTTCTTTGTGTGCGTGTCTATTTAGCCACATTGTCTTAGGTTTCTTTCCATCCTTGTACTTCTCTTATCTTCAATTGTATAAAGTCTCCATTTTCCCCATGGAGTATTCTTTTCCTGTGCCTTATCCCGCCTCTTCGTTGTCCTCTCACCCTCGCGTGGACTCCTCTTCCCATGCGGGCCCATCACCCCATTCATCTAATGGGCCTTATCCTCTTAATGGGCCCCTTCCCTTCAATGGGCTTACTCCCCTTAGCGGGCCTTCTTACCTCACCCATGCTGTTGTTAGCCCTGCGGGGCCATGTTCTTATGATCCTTCCGGGCCTATGCCTCCTTCCATCCCCAGAATGGGCCTCTTTCCTCAGACCGGATCCCCTTATTCGGTCCATCATCATTATCCTGGCCCGAACTCACGCTCTCTTGCTCAGGCTGGCCCACATCCTTCTCAGTCTCTCCCCACCGAAGAGATGATCACCCAAGCCCAGCGTCAGCTTGATGAACTACAATGCCAAATCAATCCTAGAACTTCCTTGAGTGTCCCATTTGCCTTCCAAGTCTTCAGCTTCCACCACGCTCACAAATTCCTACATATCATCGCTATGGTGGAGTAGGTGACCCCTATATGCATTTGAATATGAGTCAGCCCAATTCCAGCATGACCAACGCTTAATGGCATATTTGTTTGGTCTATCTTTAGAGGGCTCGACCCGGGATTGGTTCTTCACATTACCGCAAGAGCAAGTCATGAGTTTTCAAGTTATGCAAGAGAAATTTATCCAACAGTACCGAGACCAGGTGGGGCCCAGGTACTCCATGGTAGATTTGGCCCATGAGAAGATGAGGCCCGACGAGGAATTCTCAGCGTTTGCCGACCGCTGGCGTCATTTGGCCGCGCAAGACCCGGGGCGTATTCCAGAGAGAGAGCAGATCAAGATGGTCATTTCCAATGCAACACCCGAGCTTAGGTGTATCTTGACCCTGAATGATATCACATCCTGGCAACAGCTCTACAGCCGAGCTCGCTTCATCTGCCAACAACTGCTAAAACCCCTTGACCCCATGTCTCCTCCACCTTCACCTCCCACACACATCTCCTGTCTGCCATTCCTCGCGAGTCCACCCTCCACCACGTATCTCTCCACAAGTCAGCATTCCATCCCCGCTTACCCCCATCCCCTGACATATCAACCTCCCACATACCAACCTACCGCCCCCCATGGTCAGCCCTCTCCGCCTTCGGTCAAGGGGATCCCACACTCCGAGCGGGTGAACTCCATCCACTACATTCCCACTCCTTGCGCGCCTCCACCACATTCACCTTCTAGCCCTACGCCTTTACCTATACAACCCCCATTGCCCATGCCCTCTCCACTCCCATCTCCCTTACATTCCCACACCCCTCGGCATCCACCCTGCCCAAAGCGGGGTCTTCACCTTCTGTTGCTAGAATCCTTTACAGATGTGTTCAGGGCCTTGATGGCCACCCAGGCAGTGCAACTCCCTCTGGCTATGCCTCGCTAGCCTGCGGTTAGAAATTTGCTCCATTTCTGTGAGTTTCATCGTCAATAGGGGCATTTGGTTAAAGATTGTCCTGAATTCTGGGAATACGTTTATGGTCTGGAGAACAACAAGATGATTGACTGGACGGTCATGCACCAAGTCATTTCGGATCTCCACAACAAGCAGTCATAGCAGCAAGAAGTGTCGCCTAAGCAGCCATCTCCATCCTAGGACCAGGGGCACCTTGGTGATTCTTTTGTTAATAAAACACCTACTCTGTCACCTACTTCTTCTTATGTCCCATCCCCGACACCAATCCAAGCCTCCGTTCAAGCAAATACCCCTCTTGCACCCTTCTTTTCCACCACCACACCTGTCCCCAAGGCCCCTCGACGTGTCGTAACGATACGCCGAAGAGCGCCACAGCCTGCCATGTCTCCCACCTCATCACCATTTTCACCTTCTCCACTTTCACCATCACCATCTCCATCAATCACATCACCCCCTTCGCTACTTCCATTGCCCTCGCCATCCCCTTCGCCATCGCCACCCTCTCCACTATCTTTGCCATCCCCTTCGCCATCATCGTCCACGCCTGAGCAGGCCAAACCAAAACCCCCATCCCCACCTTTGCCATTACCTCCACCTAGGCCTGTTATCACTAGTACCCCTTTGTCGCTCGCATTACCTCCACCAACACCCTTCAGACCTTTTTCTTCTAACCCCTCTCTGTCACTTCTCGCCTCACGGAGTAGGTGCACGTTACCTTTGATCCCCCTCGGGTCCAGTTCTTGAGGAGATGATAAGTCAAGCTGGACTTTGATCATGCATGCCAAGACCCAAGAGTACATTTATTGTATGTCGGTCCGAGTCTGGGTCCCTAGCGATTTTGGGAACAAGGAGCCTTCATTTCTGAAGATGATTGTTAAAAGAAGCTCTTCGACGCTAGTACCAGTTTCTTCCCGAGTAAGGCCGATGGCAATCTCGTTGCTCACTGGGGAATTTGCTATTGATGTTATTATCTCCCCTCACTAGGTGGGCGTCCAGGTCACTAGCCAAGCCGGAGCCTCCACTCAGATGGTGCTGACCCAAGCGGCTGCCAAAAGCTTAATGAATGCTGTGTTCAACGGGCAATTGGCCGTCTTTTCAAGATTGCCTAGGGGCATTCTACATTTGCTATCTCTTCTCCCTCAGTTCATGGATGAAATGGCCACGGCAACGCCATGCATTACTCCCTCTCAGCATTGACCTACGCTTGCAGTAGGGGAGTTACACTTCATGCCCAGTTATCGAGGGGAGATGTCGAATCTTATGCTATTGATGCCAACCAACATAGCTCCTTGGTTTTCTGATAAACATCACAAGGAGTTCATGGTTTAGGAATGTCCGCCCAGGGTTAGCGCCGCATGTCTAGGGGCAACTGCCCCGATGAAGCATCCTATTCATAGTCAGGCCAGGCCGTCCGCCAGGTGGGCCCATTACTTGAGAAGACATGCTAAATCAAGAACCTTGAAGGCCTGAGTCCGCGCCATGCGGGTGTATTCCTAGAAGATTTTAGTCAAGAAGAAGCAACGACGAAAGTTTAGAGGACTCCAGCTTTGCATTCAAGGGCTCACTCCACCTCTCTCTTCTGTCTGTTCCTCATTTCTTCTGCTCAGTTGCTATCCTTGGGTGGTATGCTTTCCTCCGCCCAGCCCCATTTCTATCATCTTGCCTTCCCCTCCTGAGTCCTTCTACCCTCGTTCCATTTCCTCTTGCTCAGTATCCCCGGGATTTCCCTGTCCTCGTCCTTCTGGGTCTCGACCTACGTCAGTCTTCCATCTGAATCCTGAGACATCACCTAATTCTTCTCTGGAACTTTCGGGTGCTTCCTACAATCCTTCCCTGGCCTTGTCAGCGATTTATGCATCTTCTTTCCCACCTCTGGCGGGCGATCACTGTCTCTTTTCCCTGACCATGTTGGATGCTTTCCATTCTCCTCTCTTTACTTGTTTGTCCTCAACCTTTCCGGGTTCTTACCCTTTTTCTTGCTATTCTCGAGGCTTTAGCCCACCTTAATCATGGCTGACCTCTATTTATTCTATAACTGGTTCCTTGTTATCAGGACCTTAGGCACCTTCACGAGGGAGTTCTAGCCCTCGTCTCTCTTCCTTTTTATTCCTTTTTTCGTCCAGTGTGAGGTCTGTCATTCCGTCATGTTTGAAGAACCTCATCCTTTATTCTCCATTCATCAAACAAGAAAATAAAAGATTTTAAGCTTCTAAGTTGCTATTATGTATATATATATTATGTGGAGATATCTTTATTTTTTTTCGAGCACATGAGCATTCCTTAAAACATGGTTGAATGGCTTAGATAGCCTAGGTTTAATTAAAGGGGGGCCTGTTTCTGCGGCATCTTAGGCTGGCAACAGCTTCGTGCTGGGAATCCCGTTTCTTCCCCGAACTTTAAGGGTAACTCTTAGGCATGATTTTTCACACACCTCACGGCAAGCCATAGTCGATCTCCTCTCGGGCAACCTCGTTGCTGCTTTGGCCATGTTTGAGTATACATGAAAGCCTTTCTCTTCTTTGCTCGGCTAAGTGCAGGGGCAACAGATTGACGGGTGAGGTGACCAACCTAGGCACTCCCCAATACGGGAGGGGTCTCAAATAGGGGCAATCCTCGAAGAAAAAAATCAAAGAAAAAGAAAAAAAATCTGATCAAAAATGTCCCTGATCTTAGTAACCGGGTCTGCTTCTCCTAACAAGAGTTGAGGTTCGCGTAAAACGGTGAAGGGTAGTGTAACATTATGGGAGAAAATCATGAGTTAAAAACACAACAAGAGTGGCAAAATCCCCATGGGTTATCCAATCCGGATGTATGAGTGTCAATCAAAAACCCCCGAGTACAATACATCAGCTCCTTGAGGGGTAGTGCCCTGGAAGGAATTCGAACCCTGAATATCTCCCCCTCTGCACGAAGCTTATCCCCCCAAATTATCTTCCAAATCCCCCTTAAGACTTGGTTGGAGAGAGATCTCCCTCTCTCTCCTAGTCCCAAATTCGCAGCTCTCTCTCTCACCACCTGTTAGACCCCCTTCCAGCCCCCATTCTCCCCCTCCCTCACCTTTGTTTGCCCCCTCCCAGACCCCCTGACAGCCAGGGGTTGCCTCCACACTCATCCACCCCATTTCCCCTCCCATTTATCCCATTTCCCACCTCTCATCTTCAACCTGCAGTTCCCAGTTCGCAGGCAGTAGAGAAGCTTCTGGTTGCAGAGCCTATTTTGTCATCTCCAAGAAGCTCCTGGTGGCAAGCCCTATATTACTGGAAATCTCATCAAGGCTGCTTTATAGGCGAGGTGGTCTCGCCATCATTCAACTTCGAGGCTGTTCAAAGGAGTCTTCTTCGCCAGACTGCGTAATCCCTCCCAGGCAGACTACCAGAAGTGGATTGCAGAGGCTCCCACGGCTAGAGCTCTGAGTTTCTTGGGGCGGCGTTTTGCTGAAGCTTTCTCCTCCACATCCTCTATCATCTCCAAGAAGTAGAGCATTTTTTGGATCCCAGAGCCCAGAGTTCCAGAATTTCTCCCTGGGGTGCACAGGTTAGAGTCATCTGAAACTGATCTGACCCCCTCCTACTGTTCTGGACCTTGTGGTCTCCTCTAACCTCCACTGATGACACCGTTGGTCCTGAATCAAAGAGGACTCGTCCATGATCACAGCGGTTCTGGTTCCGCATCAAACGGACCCCGGGAGTGCTCGTGGGGCCCTCATCTTCTTGTAGCAGCACTCCAGGAACAATCAGAGCCAGAGCAGTCTGATCCTAGTCCAGACCTTGTCCCGGCCACCATCGACAACAAGAAATTCACCAAAAATTCAGACATCCCCCTGGGCCAACCTAGGAATTTTTGTCACCAGTTTCAGCCCCATCTGAGTTTGGTGCAGTCCGTGGCGGCATCATCTTCGACCCTCTGTCAGTCTGTTCCAA
Source organism: Amorphophallus titanum (assembly GCA_024336825.1). Lineage (NCBI taxonomy): Eukaryota > Viridiplantae > Streptophyta > Magnoliopsida > Alismatales > Araceae > Amorphophallus > Amorphophallus titanum. Next base: position 18,658,857 of record JANBPO010001714.1, on the reverse strand, counting down.
AAGTGGGCAGAACTGGCGGAGTTCGCCACTTCGGCTACTAGCTTAGCTTTCCCCCACCCCACCTGGCTGACTGACTGTCCCTCCCTATATGGAGGTATGTTTTGGTTGTAAAATAGTTCCCCAACCATAGTCCAACCCCCATGCAAGGGGTGTAGTGCATGTAAATTAAAATTTCAAGTTGAAGCTTCTTCGGCGCAGCGTGCGGGTAAGCCCACGCTTACTTGCTCGCCTTTATCTCCGGCCAGGATCGATGTCTTCACACCGATCAGGTGAGCCTTGGTCACCCCCTTGCTGGTCTTTCCTTTGCTGGTTTAGTATCACCGTTAGTGTCATCGGATGATGAGTTGAGTGCCCGATCACGAATTACTAAAATTGTAGTGACTACCGCGGGTGAGTTGTGAGAGAGCCAATACATCCCATGCCCTCGGCGTGCTGGCCGCCCGCGAGAGTGGGCATCCCATGACCCTTAGGGGATTCACCACAAGCTATCCAACCCCTGGAGCAGCGAGGTCCCATCCCGGACCCTCACCACCATTACCAAGTTGCCTACGGGCACGAGCGTGCGCTAGGGAGTGAGTCTACTCGAGTGAAGCTTACCGGTCCATGAATTGTGTTTGCTTGCTAGGTCTGAGGGGTCATTGGATTAGCGGCTGCATCCCCTAAGTGTGTCACCACCTCTATCCTAGGTCGTGTCAAATCAGATGTCATTAGATACACTTTACACTTAAGCACTCAATCTTAGACTTGTGATTCTCTCCGTTGGATATTCCTTCTACTAGACTAGGTAATCTTGTTTCAAGATCTCCGTAAGTCTTCGTGAGCCCAGGATTCTCACTAGGACGCAAAGCTAGTTGCACCATCAAAACCCAATTGTCTAGAAAGTACATTACCGGTGTTTTATGTGTTCTGGACCTTAGCGGCCATATGGACGACCGCCAGAGGTACCTAGCGGCCATTTGCCTGACCGCTAAGGACGCCTAGTAGCCCTGCCTAGACCGCATGGTTCCAGTTCATTGGTTTCATTGACTCTGTTCTAAACGGTCCAGTCATGACAGCCCCACTTCAGAGGAGCCAAAAACAAGCCCGAGCACTGCTTCTCACCCTGGAAACGTCCTGTAGCCATGTCCCACTCGGCTGGAATGAAACCCAGAGTCTGCACCAACTTGTCCTCCGCCGGCAGCATAGCCTCTAGCCCCAGCACAGGCTCCCATTCACGGGCCTCGCCCACCAGGTACATTGGAATGCTTCTGGGGATGACGTGTGATAAGCTGTCTCGAGCCTGCAGAATTGCATGCTGTACCTCTTTCACGGTCCACAGCTCCCGCCTGTCATGAGACCGCAGATGCTTGAGGTGACGGATGAGGTGCCTGTCCTTCAAGAAATCTACTCGGTAGTCCCCTGTGGCATGATCAAAGGTGAACCCTTTCTCAGCCCTGGCAAGTCTTCGGACGTCCAGGCTCTCAGTGTCCGAGCCCGAGGAGTTGGCCAACGCTGCTACTTCTGCATGGTCCCGGTCCAAGTCCTCCACGTTGAACCAGGTGACAGTCGGCACTGGGGGTGAAGGAACACGTCTGGCACCAGCCATGGCGGAAGCAGAAGAACCACTCGGGGCAACCATTGATCTACAAATTACAACAAACAAAGATTAGAATGAACTGCAGGCAATGAGAAATCAAGAACTATGAAGGGGAGCTGCACTGTAAGTAAAAAAGGGGAGGAAAAGGAAGAAGAAAGAAGCAGCTTAAGACTCCTTTGCATGCGCCCTCCTCGGCACGCCCTGAAGGTTCTTCACCGGCACGCCCTGGGAGTGGCCTTCACTGGTACACCCCCAGTGGCCCTCACCGGTACACTCTCTGGAGCTCTTCTCCGATGAACCATCCATGCCCTTCCCCGGCACACCCTGGCGTGGCCTTCACCGGCACACCACAGGGCAACCTTCACCGGCACGCCCATTGAAGGCCTTCACCGGCACGCGCCTTAGTGTCGCTCTCCGGCACGCCTGCAAAGGCCCTAACCACATATGGCCTTGGCAGAGGTCCACTAAGTGCCATAGACCCAAGAACAAAAAATAAATGAAGAATGAAAGGGAGGTGATGAATGAGATGATGAAGAATGAAGGCTACAAGGGGACTATTGTTAAAATGACCGACACTCCATCAATTTCTGATGAAATTTTGACAGAGTTTCTCCTAGGCCAAAGGCGTAAGGGGAAACACGGGTGCATGCCCACAAGGAGTGACGGTCCCAACAAAGTGTGGGCCCCGCGGGACAACACCAGAAGTCCTTTGGCTGAAGTGTTCCTCTCCTCCTTCGCCGACACGCCATGATCGTCCTTCACCGGCACACCCTGAGGGGGCTTCACCGACACAGTCCCCAGGCTCTCCACCAGCACGCTACCCGCGGGCTCTCCGCTGGCACACCTTGGAAAGGCTTCCCCGACACACTCCCCCATGGTTGTCCTTCGCCGGCACACCCCTGACGTCTTCGCCGACACACCCCTGTGGTAGGACTCCCTAGTACACTGCCCAGGCTCTCCACCAGCACGCACCCCCTGAGTTGCCTTTCCCCAGCACGCTGCCCTAACCATTCCTCCCTGGCACACTCCGACAGGTGTCCCCCAGCATACTATTCTGCCCCTACCCCCGTTACCTGGCACACCCGGTGTTCTCCTCAGTGGCACGGCGAGTGCCCTCCTCAGCGGCACGACCGGCGCCTCCCTCATCCGGCCATGCCCAGAGAGGGAGAAGCAGAGGGTGAGAGAGAGAAGAGAGGGGGGAATGGGAAGAGGGAGAGGAGCCTAGGGCTCCACCACCCCGGGTGAAAAGAAGAGAGAGCGAAAGGGGAGAGAAGAGAATGAAGAGAGGACAAGAGGAGAGAAGAGAAATGGAAGGAGGAAGGAGAAAAGGGAAGAGCTCCTCCCCGGTGGCACCCTCACCTCGGCAGCAACGACGGCTATGGCGGCGCTCGAGAGAAAAGAAGGGGACGACGACGCTCGGTCACGGGCGACGGAGGAGAAGAAGAAAGAGAGAGGGAGAGGGAAAGGCCACAGTTTGAAATGGGGGGGTTCGAAGAAGGCTGCCCTTCTTCAGGAGAATCGTCGATCCACCGCCGAGTTGATGACTGAGGCCAACATCGAGGAGTATCCCTCTCGGACGGTGGCACCTCCAGGCAAGGGCTTCAGGGCTCCATGTTGATGTTGGGTTGCCTTAGTAAACCTCTTACTGATGGTCCATCTTTCTTGGCTCAGATTCGAGGTGAGTGGCTGATGAAGGGACGTCGGTGGCTTAGGTGGTGATCCTTGATGAGGAGGAGGCGCCTGCTCCCGATGGACTTCATGCGTCCGGGAGTTCTTCCCGTGCCCGGGACAAGGGCAAGCAGCTTGCTCGGGATGGATCTTCTGAGCGTCGCAGGGCCAAGTGCAAGGATCCCGTGGAAAAGATGTTACGGTCCTCGATGAAGGTCGTGGCTGCTGAGAGGAAAAGGGCGAGAAGGGCGGAGGCTGCTCACCCAGTCGAAGAGGGTGCGCAGCTGGCTCTCTCGACCGTCGAATTAGAGGGGGTCGTCATCGTTGGAGGAGTCGTGACCGAGGTGGATGCGCTCTAGGCAGCGACGACTGGCACTAGGGCTCCCATTGAGGCTGATGGGGTGCAGGGCGGCGGATCCTGATCCCAGCCAGTCGAGGCCAAGGGGTCGCGAGGTGAGGCAACCCAGACCCAGCCAACCGAGGCTGTGGAGGTGCGGGATGAGGTGGTCTGACCCGAGCCAGCCAGTGGGACCCCAGGAGTGGGAGTACCCGGGGGGGATACCCCAAGCCCGGCAGTTCCAGAAGGGACCTTTCCTCCTGCGGTGGGTACCTTTGCCGTCCGGGCCTCCTTGTACCACAGGTGCCGATCGGTGACCTCGGGGGCAATTCGGGGAGGTCTTGGGCGGAGCTCCCCTTCCGTGCTTCTAGAATGAGTCATGGAAGGTGGCTTGATTGTGGCCCTGCTGGGGGCCGAAATGACTGATCTATTCACTTGGGTCAACTCGGAGAGGGAGTCCCTAGCCTGGGCCCGTGGTGCATCTGACCGGAAGATCGAACGCCTGACCCTCGACCTTGAAGACCTCCAGCGGGAGGTGGCCTCACTCTAGTGTGGACGTGTAAAATTACACGTCCGCGTGTCCCGACCAATCCAACATCAATAAATAGCTTCAACTGAAGAGATTGCGGAGAACACGTCCCATCTGGACCCTCCAAACAAATAGTATTTTGTCGTGAAGCCACTCCCGAAGTCACAACAGCGAAGAGAAACCAGCCTTTGGGGGGCTCACAACTTGTGGGCCCCGAAGAGAACTAAGTGGATCGTCAATCGGGCTCAAAACGGGCCCAAATCCACTACAACAGCACGCCCTAGTGCTGCTACAACACCATGCTAATAGCCCTTCAACGGCAAGCCCTACCGCTGCTTCAACGGTGCACCCCTGAGCCCTTCAGTGGTACGCCCAGTGAGGTCTTCAACGGCACACCCAGCGAGGTCTTCAGTGGTGCGTCCAGCGAAGCCTTCAGTGGTACGCCCAGCGAGGTCTTCAATGGTACACCCAGCGAGGTCTTCAGTGGTACGCCCAGTGAAGCCTTCAGCGGTACACCCAGCGAGGTCTTCAGTGGCACGCCCTCGCGCCCCTTCAGCGGCACGCCTTCTTTAGGTTCTCCAGCGGTATGCCCAGCTCTTTCAACGGCACGAGTTGGCTTTCCCCCAATGACGGGTCCGGCAGGGAGGATCTTACGCCACGTCCTATGGATCCTCGACGCGCAGCGGGGTAGATGAGGTGTCAAATGGGGAGGGGGACACACAACCTACCTCCTGTCTACCAAGGACAATTCAAGTCAAACCCCCATTTATAACCCATGTTCCCGCCTCCGTGGCTCCGCACTCGAAGGCTCCTGCCGTTGAGGTTTAAAAGTCCCTCTTCCACCAGCGAACAATATAAAGATGAGAGAAGACACACACAAAAAAAAACACAGAGACAGAGCGCAGAAGCAGATAGAAAGAAGAGAAGAGGAAGAAGAGGAAGGGAAGAGGAGAGCTCCGCCGTGAGGTCCCCCGAGGACTGGAAGGAGGATGCTGCTGAAGCTTGAGGATGGAACTACTGGAACTGCTGAGATGACGGTGGTGGTGGAAGTGGAGGCCTGAACTGCGATTTGAGACTTCTGAGATTGAGCCGCCAGAGCAAATTACACTGGGATCGATCGTAAAGGACAGCCTCTCACCACATGACCCGACTAGTCACATCGAAAACATACCACTGGCAGAGAACACGATTTGCCTGGGTGGTTGCCACCACACCACGCACAACCCTTGAATTGGCTCTTAGCAGAACCCTAGCATTGTTGGAAAGAAGGAGCTGACTGTTGTATTGCGCCAGATGATGCCTGCTGGTCAAATCGCTTCTTGAACTTGTTCTTATTCTTAAACTTCCTGAACTGGGACTTGCCCGAAGAAGCAGCAACACTAGCAGCTGGAGTGGCAGAAGAAAAACCTGGAACAGGTGGCGGATAACCAGATGTAAGCGGAACCGTCGGCTGAACCGACACTGTCTGAGAAGGAGTCTGGGATCTTGCCAAGTCCAACTCCAATGTTGTCGCAGCCTGATACACCTCATTCATATTAGTCACACGAGTAATAATCAACGGTTGCCTCAATTCAGCACGGAGACCACGAACAAGCTACTCAGTCTTTAAAGCTTCGTTCGCCAGCACATGGGGCGCATAACGGCCCAATTCTATGAACCTGTTTCGATATTCGAGCACCGACATTTCTCCCTGGACGAGCTGTAAGAACTGGTGCATTTAATCCATCTTGAGGTAAGATGGACTGAAAGTAAGTTCAAATGTTGCGACGAACTCAGCCCACAAAATCTGTCAGAGCGGACGAGACTGAAAAGTAATCTCCCATTCCATGTTCCACCATGTCAGCGTCACACCCTGGAGTTAAAAAGTGTCGAGTATCACTTTCTCATCTTCCGCGCATTCCATAGAGCGGAACATGCGCTCGGTCGCGTCCAGCCAAACCCTGGCGGCATCAGGATCGGTCTGGCCTTCAAAATTCAGCGGATGAAACAACAGAAATTCTTTCAAAGCACGTCCGCGACTACCAGGCGCATCCTCTTGAGCCGAAATAATAGGAGCCGGAGCAGGAGCATCTTGAGGGACACTACTCGCTTCTTGGGGAACCGAAACTCTCCGACGCCGAGGCGACATCTTGAAACTCGAAGAACCCGGACAATAATCAAGAAAATCCATTAATCACACAGAAAACATCCTAAGCTAGCAATAGACGGCGTAAATAGACTAGTTTTGGACAATAGCTGTGTAATTTCGATTCCTTACATGATTCCTCAACACCGCTCTGATACCATCTGTAACGACCCAGAGCTCCGGGTACCGATAACCCGATATAACTTTGGATTACTGCTACCAGAAACTGGGGAAGTCACCCAAGAGGCTGATGAGGCCCCTGAAGGGTTGGAGAAGTTTGTCCAGGGAGCGTATAATGAATTGGAATTACACCACGCGTAATATTAATTAGAATAGTAATTTAAACTGAAGTACGAAAGCAATTAAGATATATCAGAGTGATAGTCAATATACGATAGTCCAGAATTGCTAAAAGAACAAGTCCACAACTATAAAAAGTCTGAACGTACAACTACTCGGGGCATACTCCAGTCAAAAGTACACAAAAGACCCCACCGATATAGGCTGGCTGGTTAAACGCGGTCAGGAAAAGCACGGGGACTTCCGGTCGAAGGCTGCGGTTGCTCACCTGAAAAGGAGAAGGGTGAGTCACAGTCATACTCAGTAGGGGTCACGCGGAACCCTACCACGCAACTAAGCAAGCAGGCATGCAAATATAAAGTAATTAGAGCATGTATTTATGCAATAAACAAGCATTGGCACCACTTAAACACATAGATTGTAAAGCTGTAAAACCTAACTAAGCAGTTTAAACAGCTATCTATATGCCAATTTAATATAATTTAGTAGCGACAGAGGCTAAATCTACCAATAGAATAAACCTCAACTAACCAGGTGAAGTGAGAGACGGAGAACTCACCAGAATTAAAATAACTCATAGTGTTGTCATCATCAAAAAGGGGGAAAATATTATGTCCCTGCGATTTTGATGCTATCTAACACTGTGAGTTATTATCCTTCTAATGGTATTTTGATATCCTTCAGATTGCATAGACAAAAGACTCAAATGAAGAAAAAGACATCAAATGCTCAGTCAATGCATAGTTAACACACAGTCAACACACATGTGTTTGGGTCAATGCATCTTTGGTCTGCATTTCAACTCTATAGCATTTCAAGTCAATGCATGCACATGGTCTGTGAGCAAAATAGGTTGATGCACATCATGTTAGACAAAAACTAAGGTCGGTGCATGTTTATAGTGTGCATATATAAGGTCGATGCATATGTGTGTAATCAGTTTATAAGGTTGATGCACATGGCACTGTTATGCATAGTAAGGTCGATGCTACTTTGCTCTCCAGCAGAGTAAGGTCGATGCTACTTTGTTCTCATGTGCTATAAGGTCAACGCTTGCTTGCTCTCATGCACATATAAGATCGATGCATATCCAAGTCTAGCACAGACCAAGGTCGATGCTCATTGAAGGTCGATGCATGTTTGGGTCTTGTGCTAACTAAGGTCGATGCATGTTTTGGTCTCAACGGTATAAGGTAGGTGCACATTTGCTAGACTGCATGGAAGGTCGGTGCACATTTTGTCTGACTGCATACAAGGTCGGTGCACATTATGTTAGACAACTTATAAGGTCGATGCACATTTCCCTTGTGCATATAGAAGGTCGGTGCACATCTTCCTTGTTCAGTTAAAAGATTGATGCACATCTTGCATAGCACAGACTAAGGTCGGTGCACATTGTGCCTGTGCAGAATGGAGGTAGGTGCACATCGAGCTGGCGTAAGACCAAGGTCGGTGCAGGCTTTGCTTCAATGCACAAAGTCAGAGCACATGTGATCTCCAGGGTCAGTGCATGTCTGCCTTCAACGCATCAAAGTCTGAGTAATGTTTGCTTTCAATATTAGAAGGTCCAAGCACATTTGCTCTTCCGCATATCAGGTCTGTGCATATCTTGAATGAATATTGACGCACATTTTCTCTTTGCTTTAGAAGGTCCGTGCACACATGAAGATAAGGTCTGAGCACATTGCAGAAGGTCTGAGCAACGTTTGCCTTTCAACATACCAAGATTTGAGCATGCTTGCATATAACACAAAGTCTGAGCACATGTGATTTCAAGGTCGATGCACATTTGCACGACAGCAAGTAAGGTCGATGCACCTACTTCGTCATCCATTGGCAAGGTCAGTGCACTTTATGCAATTCAGAGCAAAGGTCAATGCAGCGACCTCATATCTACCGGTAAGGTAGATGCATGATCACAAGCCCAGAAAAGTCAAAGGCCTTAAGTAATTCAGAAAGTGTTTGATGAAATGCCTCAGTGAGCAGAGTCTGCGTAGCTATATAAGGTCAGTACAGTCATGATCATCAGGACGGTGCACCCCAGGGTATTCATAATCATCAGGACGGTGCACCTCAGAGCTCTTGATGGAGAAGTCCAAAGTAGTGAAAGTGTCCTTGTTATACTTAAACGAAAAATCAATTTGGGTCTAATAATCCCACTCCAAATCATTGATAGGGACATCCTTCGATTGTACAAAGTTCTAGAAGACTAGTTGTTAGAAAAGCTACCTACTTTCCAGTTGGACCAATGGCAAGGGTTTCCATCTAAAAAGGGGTCATACCGTGAGGACAAAATCTTGTATCTGATGAAGATACATTTGACCAGCATATGGAAAACTGTAGTGTACTGCATGAAGCAGATTGGCTAGCCAATGAGAACTCACTGCACCTTATCACTTCTGGAGATGGATGGCCCAGATTTTCTCTTACCAAATCAAGGGCTACCAACCTTGTACGCTGTCGTCAGAAGAAAAGTTTGCCTCACCCAAAATAATATCAGCTGGGAGACACACTCTACAAAAGCATATCGCACAGAGAGTTCAAGGGAAAAGGTGGATTTGCTCAAGATGGAAAGAGAATAAAAATCTTCACCCACTCACTCTCTCTCTCCTCACTCGACACACTCTCTCTCTCTCCATCGCGCTCTCTCTCTCTTCCCCACGTTCTCTCTCCTCCACACTCCCATTTGCTCGGTTCGCTGTCCAAACAGACGCCGGTCGACGCGTGGGAGGTACCGACGGGACGGGCTCGACGCGAGGATCGTGTCGGTACCCTTCATCCACCCGATCGTGGAGCGTGGAGACGCGTACAAGTGGAAGGATGGCGTAGCCCCTGTCACCTGATCTGCACCGATTCGCGATCTTCGCCGGGCAAGAGGTAGGGGAACGGACTCCTCATCTTGCCAGGAATCCGTTGATGCCTCCGGCGTCGTCATGCGTCGCCATTTTCATCATTTTCCATGCAATTCCTTTTTGGGAAGATTTTGGGGTTAATTTCTCAATTTGCATTCCTCTCTCGATTTCTAGTTCAGACGGCCGCTGATCGAAGCAAGGGAGGCACCGTTGGATTGGTCGCGTCACGAGAATCGCGTTGACGCCCACCTTTCCTCGATCCGTGGAGTGTGGAGTCGAGCTGGGCCGGGAGGTGCCGCATCGCCCTCTCGTCGAATCTGCATCGAATCGCCATTTTCGTTGTAATCCAGGTAGGGGGATGGATTCCACACCTCGTTAGGACACCGCCAGCACCACTTGCGCCGTGGTCTGACGCCCTTTGTCTCATTTTTTGTGCATGTTCCTGTTTACTTCATTTTTAATCTTTTAATGTTGAAATTATCTCTATGGGTATTGTATTTTAATTCTAGAGACATGCGTAGGCTTGGAATGTTGGTATGGCATGATAGGATGATTTGGTTTAGTATTTTCCCGCATCCCCCGTCAATTTCGATCGATCGGGAGGGGGTTTCGATTCTGAACTCCAGAGTCACGAAACCCAGGTGACATAATGTGCCTGCCCCGGTGCGTTATAGTCATTTGGCGCACCTCTACTGGTGCGTTATATCGTCCGTGAACTGTGAGTTTTCTACGGATTTTCATGTTCAGGTGGCTTTAACGCGCCTCACCTGGTGCGTTATGGTCCCTGCATGTTGAGTTGAAGGTCTGTTGCCTTTAATGCCCCTGTCCCTGCATGTTACCTTCATATGACGCCCCTAGTTAGGTGCATTATATGCCGTGTTTACCTATGGAGTCTGGTCGTTCTGGTGGGCATAACGGCCCATGGGAGATGTGTTATGTCCATATAACGCCCCGCCCTTGGTGCGTTATATCCCTTATCAGTGTATTGTATGCTTATTGACTTTAACGCCCCTGCTCCCATGCATTATAGTCCTATAGCGCGCCTTCCCTGGTGCGTTATAGTCCTGATTAACTGTGGATTTTATGAGTTCTATTAAGCATAGTGGTCCTTCCCTGGTCCGTTATGGTATGTAACGGGGTGGTCTTAGTCCGTTATATACTTGGAGATTTCCAAAGTATGCATATGTAATTTCTAATGCAATTCATATTCCATGCGCGCCATGTTTAAAGTATTTTGTACACTGTGACATTATTTTACATCTCAAAAGAGCACCTTTCTCTTTCCTTGTGATGGAACCACTAGTCGTAGCCCGATGACGTCCTTGTCGGCCCACCTTGGAGAGGTGGTGGGGTATTCCCATTATACGATTTGTAAGCTAGTTTTCATGGGCCCTCTTGCATAGTCAATAGCGTCCTACTGGGACGGGAAATTAGCTAGAGGCCTGGCTCAAGGCGATGGGTCAATGTGTGCACAGGTGGTTAGAGGCTTGGACTGACGCTGACGAGCGTTACTCTGATTAGTTACTCGGTGTGGTACTATTGTGTCACTCGCTTGTCATGACCTTGACTGTGAGGTGCTTGAGACGCAGTGTAAGACGTCAGTGGATGCATCTGGTTTCTTTTTTTTGGTGGTCTTCCTTCCTCCTATCACATGGTTAGCTGATGTTTACTCTATTGGTAGATTTAGCTTCTGATGCTATTAATTAAATGTAATTCGGCATGTTTACCTGTTTAGATAGGTAAGGAGGAGGAGGTGAAGGTAGTGGGGTCGTGGGGGAATTGTCAAGCAGTGGCGCTCTTCGGCATTTCTTTATGATGCGTCGAGGGGCATTAGGGACAGATGTGGTGATGGAAATGGAGGGTGGAAGAGGGGTACTAGCCTGAGCTATAGCTGGGGTAGGTGTCAGAGATGGAATAGAGGAAGAAGTCGGCAACGGAGCAGGTGCTTTGTTAACTAAAGAATCACTTGGGTGCCCCTGGTCTTGACGTGGAGATGGCGGTCTAGGCAGCACTACTTGCTGCTGCTTGCCATGAAGATCTAAAACAACTCTGCGCACGACAGCCCAATCAATCATTCCTTGGTCTTCCAAACTGTACACAAACTCCCGGAACTCAGGGCAATCCTCGACCAAATGCCCCTGCTAGCGATGAAATTCACAAAACTGGAGCAAATTCTCGACTGCAGGTTGGCAAGGCATAACCGGAGGGAGTTGTAACATGTGAGTGGCCATAAAAGCCCTGAAAATGTCGGTGAAAGATTCTGGCAATGGAGAACAAGGAGCTTGCTTCGGGAAAGGTGGATGCCAAGATGTGTAGGAAGGCGGTGGAGATGGTAGTCGAGGTTGCATAGGAAAGGGGAGTTGTGTAGGTGAAGGCGGAGGGCTAGTAAGCGGATGAGGTGGAGGCGTGGAGGAAGTGGGAATATAATGGATGGCATCCACCCGCTCGGGGTGTGACATTTCCTTGACCGGAAGTGGAGAGGTGTGTAGAGGTGGAACAACGGAGAGCTGACCTATGGAGGGATACAGAGTGGAAAGATATGTGGATGTATATGGGTATGCGGGAATGGAAGGTCGACTCATGGAGGGATATGTAGTGGAGGGCTGACTTGTGGAGGATGGTAAAGGGAAGGTGTTCGTAAAAGGCGAAGGCAGAGGATACATAGTATCAAGAGAAAGAAGCAATTGTTGGCTAACAAAGCGGGCTTGGCTATAGAGTTGTTGCCAGGATTTGATATCATTCAGGGTTAAGATGCATCTGAGCTCGAGCGTCGCATTAGAAATGACCATTTTAATTTGCTCGCCCTCCGAAATATGCCCTGGGACTTGGGCGGCTAGGCGATGCCAACGGTCAGCGAAGGTCGAGAATTCCTTGTCGGTCTTCATCTTCTTTTGGGCCAAATCCACCATGGAATACTTGGGCCCCACCTGGTCTTAAAATTACTGAATAAATCTTTTCTGCATGGCCTGAGAATCCACGACTTGCTCTTGCGATAACGAAAAGAACCAATCCTGAGCCGAGCCTTCTAACGACAGACCAAATAGATAAGCCATTAAACGTTGGTCATGTCGGAATTGGGCCGACTCATATAAGAACTTCTTCAAGTGCACATAGGGGTCACCAACTCCATCATAGCGACGATACGCAGGAATTTGAGAGCGTGGTGGGAGTTGAAGACCTTGAAAAGCAAGTGGGACACTCAAAGATGTTGGAGGATTGATTTGACGTTGTAATTCATCAAGCTGGCGTTAGGCATGAGCGATCATCTCCTCGATGGGAAGAGTTCGAGAAGAATGTGGGCCAGCCTGAGCAAGAGAGTGGGAGTTTAGACTAGGATGATGATGATGGGCCGAATAAGGGGATCCGGTCTGGGATGAAGGAAAGCCCATTCCAGGAGTGGAAGGATGTATATGCCTAGAAGGATCATGGGAAAAAGGGCCCATAGGGCTAGCAGCAACATGGGTAGAATAAGGAGGCCCGTTAAAAGAATGAGGTCCATTGAAAGAAGAGGGCCTGTAAAGAGAATAGGGACCATTAGAAGAATGAGGTGATGGGCTCGCGTGGGAAGAGGAGTCCACGTGCGGGTAAGAGGATGAGGGATAAGACACAAGAGAGAAATGCTCCATGGGGAAAATGGATACTTTATACAATCAAGGATGGGAGAAGATACAAAGGGGGAAGAGAAACCTAGGACAAATGCAAAATGAAAGTAGACACGAAGTAAACTAGCCTAAATGGACCTAATTGACAAGATAAACAAGGGTAGGGTCTATGAGATCCTTTTGTAAGGACCAATAGAGGATCACAGGATTGTATACAACGTCTGAGCCTCATTTATTTATTGGTTTTTAATTTATTTGGACTTTCTAGTCCTTTAATTTAGTAGGGTTGCTACATGTCTTGCCTGTCTAGGGCTTTTACCCTTTTTCTTGTACGTCTTTGCCTGTTCGTCGACAGATCGGTGACTCCAGGCTTCATCAGTTCAGAGTTTGCCCTCCCGTTGTCGCCCAGAGTAGCCTAGGGAGCCAATATAAATTCGATAGTCGTGCTTCGCTCGGTACGGCTTCTGTTCCCTTTTCTTTTAGCTCTTCTACTCCTTCCATTTCTGTCTTTCTTTTACAGCTTTGTCGTTTAGCTTTTCATTCTTTACTACTCCTGTTATTTTAGCTATTGTTCCGTGTTACTGTGTTAATTTCTAATGGGGATCCACGTGACCCCTATTGAGCCAATGACACGAGACTCACCCCTGCTTTTCAGGTGGTTGGCGTCGTTCTGCTTCTGTGGTTCCTGGTGTGGCGTGTCCATAGCTACCAGCGGTACCTGCGTCGGGCTTCCCCTGACCTCAGAGTACGTCTTTCATTTTCTGTTGACTGTACTGCTTGTCTTTTCTTTGGATTGGACTCTGGTATAATTAATAAAATTAAACTATTAATTAAAAAATAATTTTATTTCTGTTACTTTAGCAAATCGATCTAATGAAATATTATTACTTACTACTATTTCTGTCAATTCAATGTACCCCATGACAATCCCTTTTTCCCTTTAGGGGCTTTACCGCCCTTGGGAGGCCTCGCGGGTTCCAAGTGGTATCAGGTATATTCGATTGTCCTATCGGGTATATCTGGTATCTGGGATCCGGGTCGTCACAGTCGATATCCTGGGTTTAGCTATGCCATTAAAGTAGCTGGGATCCTTTTGAGAGGATGCTTGGGGTGTGGTTGAACACCAGTAGAAACAACTAGGTTTGGGAAGCCTACAAATTGGATAGATTTGGCTAACCCATAAGTAAGCTAGGATCCTAGTGAGGGGATACCCGTGGTAAGCTGAACACCTAATCAAAACCAGCCTTTGTACTAGTCTCAGTTTGGGGGAGATAGTGGAACTCCTAGTGTTTACAATGGACTAGACGTAGGATTGACTGGAGGTCTTTGCCAAACTAGTATAAATCTCGGTGTTTATTTGTGAGGTTATTTTTGTGTGACTGCATTGTACTTGTTGTGTTCCTCATTCACTCTGAATTCATTTTAGCATTCTCTTTCTGTCACACACTATTTGATAACACCGACTGCTACAACATGCTTCCACTCATAATCGTGCGGCTGATCTTTCAATTTTCTAACAGTGCCACCTGCAGCACTCTTTTATAACTCACATTATATCTGGGAACTAGCATCTATTGCATATCGCTGAGTTTCATGTTTATTATAATGCAATTAATTTTTATAACCCATTCACCCCCTGGGTTAATCCAACTATTTACTGGGCAACAAACTGCGGACCGTTGTCGGTGATGAGATCACGCGGGACGCCGAACCTGGCGAGGATGTTGCACTTGATGAACTTTACCACCGTCAATGCTTTGACTTCCGCAAATGCTTTAGCTTTCACCCATTTCGTGAAATACTCTGTGGCGGTAAGGATAAAGGATTTTCTCCAAACTTCCCCAGTTCCATCCTCTAAGGGACCAACCACATCAAATGCCCACATGGCGAAAGGCCATGGAGCAATGAGAGGGTGGAGGGAAGATGAAGGAGAATGAATTTTGTCTGCGTGGAGTTGGCATTTAGCACAGTGGCGGACAAATTGGGTATAGTCCTCCTCCATGGTAGGCCAATAGTAATGCTTGAGGAGTTTCTATGCTAGCATGCTACCATTGACATGGCCACCATAATTCACTGGAAGTCGTGGGAGGTCATCTCTAGTCCCACCGGCTGTGGTAGTCTCGGCGTCCTCAACCTCCACACCATGCAGGTTGCCTTAAGGACCAAGATGTTGTGGAAAGCCATTACCTCCGACTGGCTTTGGGTGACCTTCTTC
Source organism: Amorphophallus titanum (assembly GCA_024336825.1). NCBI lineage: Eukaryota > Viridiplantae > Streptophyta > Magnoliopsida > Alismatales > Araceae > Amorphophallus > Amorphophallus titanum. Next base: position 18,643,653 of record JANBPO010001714.1, on the reverse strand, counting down.
CGGGCCAAACACCTTCATGCGGAGCATTTTTCCATGGCATCTTTTGGCCTTGCTTATGCCCCCGATCGAGCTCTCTGGCAGTAGGCCGCTCTCCTCATCCACGCCAATCACCGTGTACTCATCTCCAAGGAGGGTTGTCACGCATCCTTCTGGCATGATTGCTCGGTCCCCTTGAAGAATTTCCTGCCACCTCCTATCTAGGATGGCCTGAGGGACAAAGCATGCATTGTCCAGCATGCACCTCCGGACTACATTGCTGCTGCTCGGCGGTTCTGCCCATCGGCCCTCTTTGACCTCACCGTGGGTTCCACCTCCTCCAAGGACCAGTGGATATGGACCCTCACTGCAGACGGGGCCTTATCTTCTAGCTCTATCCAAAGCATTCTCTCTCCTGTGCCATCTCCTCTGTGGCATCTTCTATGGAGTCAAGATATACCTGTGAAGTGGTCAATGCTTGCTTGGTGCATCTCCCATGGCTGCCTCCCCACCAACGATGCTATCACAGCTTGTGGTGTGCCCCTTTGCTCCAAATGCACCTGTTGCCCATCAGGCCACTCTAAGACCTACCTGCATCTCTTCTTTCACGGAGTCATTGCCACGCAAGTTTGGGCGGCCTTGCTTGATGTACTGCACATCCATTGCGCGACGACGTCCTCCCCTGCTTCTGCCATTTTTGAATTCTTGTCTGGTCTGTAGCATCATCCTCCACCGGCTGCCTCTCTAGGTGTTTGTTCATGGCTGCACTATGGGAATTATGGGTCTTCAGGAACCAAGCTCACTATGCTGACCAGCCGATGAACGCTCGCCAAGTCCTTTGTCGGATCTATCTTTCTGTCCGGCCCTTGGCACTGCTGTCCAAGCCCGGAGCAAGGGGCCTCCCTCCAGCTCTGTGTCAGCTGCTCGTGTCTTGGGGCATTCCGGTCATGGAAACACAGCTGCGCCCACCGAGAATCGTCTGTTGGCTCCACCCTCCCTTGGGCAGGTTGAGGCTCAATGTTGACGGCATGTTTAAGCGTGCCTCCAGTGCGGGTGGGGGTGGCAGTGTCCTCCGGGACTCCCTTGGAAATTTGCTCCTCACCTTTGCTGCTCCCTTTCCACAGGCTGCCACTAGCCTACAAGTTGAAGCTTTTGCCCTCTGGGAAGGGCTTTGCCTTTGCTCTGCTAGTGGCTATCTCTCCCTCACAGTTGAAACTGACTCCCTCTTGCTGGCGCAGCTTGTACAGGGCTGGTCACCTTGCCCTTGGCACCTGCGGTTGGTATTGAACGACATCGCTTCTGTGTGGCGATCATTGCATGCTTCTATCTCTCTTGTACTCAGGGAAGCAAAGCAAACGGCCGACATGTTAGCTGGCCTGGGTTGCACTTTGTCATCCCTGTCTTGTTGGGCTTCTTGGGCTGAGCTTCCCCATGTTGTTAAAGGCCCCTTTCGTCTTGATAAGATTGGGTGCCTGTCCCTCCGGCCCTAGGCTTTCTTGTACTCCTTTTTGATATGATGCTATTCCATTCCCTGCCTGGCGGTTGAGGGTGGAGCGCACCTTCCCTTGTTTAAGGGGTGACCGCTCTCCCTCTCTCTCACCTTGTCAGGTATTGCTTCAAAAAAAAATCACAACTGCACGGGATTCAATTTCATCAAGGCACCTAAGGTAGACCCCACTGAGTGACCTTTTGTGCAAGATGCCACCTATGATCATGAAGCGCTCGAAGGCTCGATGAATAGCCCACCTATCAGGGGTGGTAGCGTATTCTGGGAAAGATCTATCACGAAGATAGTTCTCTATGTCAAAGAACTAGGGATTGTCATCGACGAGGTCGACTTCGGGCTCATGAGAAAGGGTATGCACTTGGGGAGAAGGTCCCTGGAACTGCTGGAACCAAGGATCAGAGTGTGGACGGACATGCATTCTCTGCACAATGATGGTTTTCGAAGATTTCTCTAGTGGAATAAGGAGGGAAGAGGATAGAGAAGTTATTGAATCGGCTAGGATGTTTTGAGCTCTAGGGATGTGTACCAAAGTGAGCTTCTTAAACCGTCGGACTACTTTGCTGACCAAATTTTGGTATGACTTTAGCTTCAGATTTCGGGTTTGGTACTTGCTGAGGGATTGTTGGAGTATCAATTGAGAATCACCTATTATCCTTGATTCTTTGACTTTGAGGACTAACATCATCTTTAGACCAGTGAGAGCACCTCATACTTAACCACATAGTTCATGGCGGGGAAGGATAATTGGTAAGTGCACGGAATGAGTACCCTTCCGAGGAGAGGAGGACGACTCCTATGCCACATCCTTTGGAATTTAGTGCATCATCGAAGTAGAGGATCTATGAAATGGCTCCTAACTCTTCGTTTGGGAAGCCCTCGTTGATGAGAGAGTGTATAGGTAGTGGATGGTGAGCGAGATGCTCGGCGATAACATTCTCCTTGATAGCCTTTTGACATGCGTAGGTGACGTCAAATTGGTTAAGAAAACTTTGGCATCTCACTAGCCGATCAGTCAGAACAGGCTATTCAAGCAAGTACTTTATTGGGTCCATATGGGCCAGAAGTTTAACTTTTCAACATTTATAGCCGCTAGAGTCAAGTCCAAAGGAAAGACAACAAGTGTCAAGTACAGTCGACAGAAAAGTAAAGACGTACCAGAAAGTCGGGAGAAGCCTGACAAAGGTACCAACTGGCCACTACGAGTGCGCTAACTCTAAGAACCACGGAAGCAGAATGAACAATGATGGCGACAACCACCTAAAAAGTAGGGGTGAGTCTCGTGTCACTGGCTCAGTGGGGATCACGCAGATCCCCACTAGAAAACACGCAGTAACATGCTAAAACAGCAAGTAACAGTAGGTAAACAATAGGCAGTAGTAAAGTAGGAAAGCTAAGCTACAAAGCTATAAAGAAAGGGTAGCAGGAGTAGGGAGCAACTAAGTATAGGGGAGCTATAAGGAAAGGGAAGAAGCCATACTAGACGAGCACGACTACCAAACTAACCTCGGCCCTCGAAACTACTGCAAGCAGACATTACACCAAACAAAGACAGAAGGGTGAACTCTGAACCAGGAAAAGTCAGAAGCTTACCGAACTGTCGACACAACGCCAGGCTCCAAACGAAGACCTGCAAAGACAACAACAAGGCCTAGGAAAAACCTAGATGGACGATAGGCAACACGACTAGGACATCGTGCACACTGCCCCATACATGACTAGAACACCATGCATACGACAGGACGCAGACCTCGAGTGTAGCCACTAGAGGGTTGACTCGGAAGGTCATGGCACACAGAAAACACGAAGAGAACCATAGAGAGTCACGTGCCACGTGACTGGAGTGCCTCACTACGAGAAGAACAGCCAGCTGCGTCCACTAACGTCTTATGCTGCGCCTACTAGCGTCTTGTCCACATCACCTACCGCAAGGACTAGGTCGAGACAAAGACACTGCTAGAACCAGAACAATACCATAACGCGAGTGACAAGTCAGGGTCACGTCTGACGATGCAAGTCCAAAGTCCCTGACCACGTGTGCACACACTAGCCCACTGCCTAAGCCAGGCCTCTAGCTAGTATTCCCCCTCCGAAGGACGCTACGGTTGGACTAGGGGCCCACGGAACTAGCTTACAAACTGTAAACCGGGAAAGTGCCCTGCTACAAGAGCCATCACTTCGAACCGTCCCGTAAGGCTACGACTAGTGGAGGCTTACGAAACACAGACTCCAGAGACGAGTGCAAAAGTACAGACAGGCAAGAGAGCACTATCACATGTACTTCAAAGCACCAATGACAGCATAAAAAAACTTTCGACAGACTCAGGACAAGGCAGCTAGACCTACTCACGTAACGATCCTTGAGTCTTAAGACTCAGAGGCAAGATCATCACAGATAGTGGAACAAGCCGCTAATCAGTCTGCTCTTAAGCTAGAGGAAACAACGCTCTGTAGGAAACGACTCACGGAGACCCGAGGGGACACCAAGAACCCTTAGCACACCTGGACTGACAACTGAGGTAGGATAGTAACCCGAGGCATCCAGAACACTGTCTCGAGCTGGACAGAACCGCCAAGACACAGACAAGGTTGCCTGTCAACCCTGGTCTTACTGGGTTGACCAGAACTAGACACAACACACAAAGAGACACACACAGCAATACACAAGTAGAGAAGATGACATTCTGGGCAAAGCAAACCACCACTCGATTGCTAGGTGAGCCCGACAGTCAAGGGACAGTCGCTATGCGACCAGAGACAAGGACCCTGGCAATTCTAGATTGAGTCGCTAGGGGACTGTCGCAGTCAGGGAAGGGGCCACACCCAGTCACCTGAACAAACCTATCCAGAAACCACCGACACACAAACACTGCCCTAACCAAGGACCTAAGACAGACTGACGCACAAACGAACACTGAACAACACAGGCCATCACGGCCAACAAGACTGTGACGCACCCCTATAGGCACGTTACACCAGCCTGACGCACTAGGACAGGGGCGTCAGGGCCAATAGACCCAAAAATCTTAACACGGACGAACAGCATGTAACGGACCAGCAAAAGTCCATTACAGAACCCTGGCGCATGGGGACTCTGAGAGTGCCACTGAATGTATGGGTCCGTCATTTCTACAACGGGCCATTCTGCTTTTATCAGGAGTTTTCCAGAGAATAGACTCCATGGGAGGAGTACACCGAGGTGGAGCTACGCTTCCAGACATACTCCAGATATGTGTATGCGCCATAGGAGGGGTGGAATCCCCATGGTCTGCCAGATGTGACACACCTTGCAGTGTATCTGGCGTATTGGTTGATGACTTTTGTAGTACCTCACGGAGAGGACGGACTACTAAGAGCTGAGTTATTGTGGCCAGCTTGTTTGTTGGCCGAGGGGAGACAGTTGGCCCTAGCTCCCACCGCACTAGCCAACATCTACCAGGGGCTCGGAGTTCTAGCGGCACACTTAGCGCCGAGAGAGAGAAGCATACTCCTGCTGACCCACTACCTCAGTGTGTGGGCCGGGTTGTCATTTTCGGGCTTGGTGACGAGGGGGACAGTGAGGAACCCGACGACACCGCTCTTGTTTAGCTTCCCGGGGTAGCCTGACGGGGATGCAGAGACGCAGCTGGAGGGGGCTAGGAGAGCCCTTTGTTACCTGCCCGCCAGGGGCGAGGAGGGGCTTCCTTTTGACAATGCCACGAGGGATTCCAGTCTCTTCCTAGGGCCTTCAGGTAGAGGGGCGACCAGCGCCGATGCTAGTCAGGAGGTGACAGAGACAGGGTTGCGGATGGAGTGTATATGGAGTACCCGGTCGGCAGTGCTGACGTTGCACCGGTCAGCGATGAGTTCCTTAGAGCCGTACTACCCACACCGATTTGCGAGGAACTTTGGGTACGACCAGGGGATCCCGTCGATTCAGGAGTTCACTTTGACCGGAAGGCAGTACCATGGTAGCGACACCCACCTTCTTGCGGTTACATGGTGGGACTTCTACAGTCATCGGGATCCGGAGTAGTTCCCGATGCCAGGACAGGGACGTCGAGGGAGGTTCGACGTACACTACGCCAAGTGGTGGTTCGAGCACAGCCACCTGTACCGGTAGAAGGCCTCCGCGATTCGGAAGGCGGAGGAGAGCCGCTTGCTGAGGGAGGATTTGCCTCCTATTACGCTGGACGATGAGTACCTGAGGACCTGCGTTGCTCGGATCCGTCGAGAGATCGAGCGGGTTATGGAGCGGTGGCCCCGGGGTGGCCAAGATTCGACTTCTAGGAGTCGGAGCAGTGGTGGGGCACTGAAGTCCCTGGTGCAGACTTCGACGAGAGTAGTGGCGACAGGTGGGAAGGGGTCCCGGCCGAGGGCGCCTAAGGCCTGGTGGGCCCAATTTTTGGCCGATTGTGGCTTTTAGAGCCAGGGTTCGCTAGGTCGGGAGCTCCCGCACGGGAGCTTTGGCAACTCAGCGATCGACGACTGGCGGCGGCACATTGCTCACGCGATTGGGTCTACCAGGCCCGTGGAGTTCTTGTCCCAGATTGAGTGCACCCACACTCTGCGGGACATCCTGGAGGCCGTGGCGAACGCGGCCCGGGTGCTGGCAATGAAGCCGGAGCAGCTGGTACTATTGCCACCGACCCCCTTCAGGGCTCCAGGTATGGCCCTGTTTAGGATACTCCATCCCTTTTTCGTTTGTTGCTTTCTGGTTATGACACTGACATTGCATAATGTTGCGTCTGTTGATAGGTTCGACGACGGAGGGAGATAACCCCTCCACGGAGGCATCCTCGGGGAGCGGGGACGAAAGTCTGCAGTCGAGGCGGAAATGCCCCAGAGTAGAGGCTGTAGCGGCCGAGACTGGCAAGTCTTCTGGAGGACTCGAGACTAGCGGGGCAGTCGAGGCAGAGACAGCCTTGAGTAAGTGTCGTTTGCTTTCTTTCCTCTTGGTCAATTTAACCATGGTAGTGGGCTAATATTGCTTTGCTAGGTTTGTGTCTTGCAGCTCCCATGGAGGCTAGGGCGGAGGTGACCATCTCGCCCCCTCGGGAGGAGGACCCTCCCTATGCAGAGGGAGCTGAGTGTGAGATTGACACGGAGAGTTTTCTCCGACTGATGGGATTAAGTCATTCCATTTATCAAACATGGCTTAACTTCTTTCTGACCTGGTTATGGAGCGGCCCTCCATGGTGAATCGCTTTTTGGTGGGAGGTGGCCTTTCCTGGTGGGTCTCAGGCAGTGGGAGGAATACAATTTGCAGGCGGTCTTGGAGGGGGGGTAGAGCCTCTGACCATAGGAGAGTCTCAGGCCCCATTTGCTTCCGGTGTGGTCTTAGAGGGCACTTACGACGGTATTGCAGAGTGCATGTGTGGAGACAGCCATCGACGGTGGGAGAGGGGAGGAGGATATCCTACGGGGCTGCTATCAAGCGTACGTTGTCGGAAGTCCAGCTGCGTGCGGTGAGTAGTGCCATCCTGGAAGTCGAGAGCCTTCCGCCAGAGGTCATGGCTGTTCGGTTGGAATGGCTGGGGCGTTGCTTGTGGCTGTCACCCATTCAAGGTAGGATGGAGGTGGAGGCAATGATGTGTGTGTTGAATGAGCGATGGGGTGAGGGCGGCCTTTGGGTGGTTAAGCAAGTGCACAGGGATGGCCTTCTAGCCATCTATGCTAGCTCGGAAGGAGCAAGGGCGGTCGGGGATGCAAGCTTCTTGGTGGCCGAAGACTCGATCGTCCATGGGGAGAGGGACATATCCAAGCCTGGGAGGATCACTACTACGTGTCAAGTTCGCTGGGGACCCCTTATACTTATGTGACGAGTTTGGTTTGGGCTTCTTGGTCAGGAGCTTTGGGAGTGGAGCCTGACTCGCTATCCTTTGTCACGGAAGGGACACTAAACGTGGTAGAAACTATGGTGCTGGCCTCTTCTCCTTCAACATTTCCACCAGCCATCCTTCTCACCTTCGGTGAGGAGGAGTTGGTCGTGCAGTTGTCAGCCAGGCTAGACATACAAGGTGGGCGGCGGCTACAACAAGGGCTAGGGCGACCTTTGCCTAGGCTTGAGGTTGAAGACGAAGGAAGGGCGCCAGATTTAAATTTGAGCAGGGGTGGGCCGATGGTTCAAGTAGGGCCTAGTGGGCCGGGGGGCCCAAGCGATGTGTTTGACGTGGCCCATGGGCTATGCGGTGGAGCGGGTCAGGTGCAAGCGCCTGGTCGATGGGGCCTAGGTAGCCAACTGGCTGCCCATAACTTACTCGTATTTGGTAAGTATGGGCTAACGGTTTCGACAGGTCCGATCTTGAGCACCATTGTTACCCAAATTGGGTGTCTCACCACGGCGATGACGTCTCGATCCAGGCGAGGGTGCCTCCTTCAGGCAAGCAACAGATGGTGGCGATCCCGATTGCAGATGTCACGAGGACTCTGTGCAACTCCCAACCCCACTGGCAACAAAACGAATGGCCTCTGCAATTTGGCAGTAGGAGATTGGCGGTTGCAGGCGGGAGGGTGCCGTTGCCTGTGAGGGGCAGGAGTGAGGCGCCCGTCGTCGGGATAACAGAGGTTTTGCCTTGGGCATCACCTACGGCAGCGGCAACGGCAGTGGCAGCGGCGACAGGTCTGGTGACTGACTTGTCTCTGTAGACGGAGCCAACTTCAGGTACAATAGGGGACTTGTTGATGGCCTGCTTTCCTCGCCGGCAGGCCCAATGGGACTAGTCGCCTTATGGGCTCTCCTGTGGGGGTTTGCTGGGTCCTAGTCGGCCTTCCCATACCGTTGCATTGCCGCTTCAGCTTCTTGTGTGGTCGTTGGTGGAGCCGATCGCCCGATACTCTCCCATTTGTTGACCCCAGTTACACCAAGAGCAGCGACAACCCCCCTCTAAAGCTCAGGGAGCCCTCAGACCTCTTCGTTGGTCAGATGGGGCTGCATTCCACTCGTCTGGCCTCCAACCAGTGAACGTAGTCCCTACAGTTCGCGAGGCCATTCTTGCGCGGGAGGCGGAAAAGGGGGGAGTCATGAAGGCGGTGGTATTGCTGAGTGTGCCCCTACATCAATCAGCTGCAAGGAGCAGTTGCAGTTGGTGTCTGGCTCGATAGCTGAAGATGAGTGTTGGAAGCAAATTTTGCTTTGCAAATTCTGCTTGCTTGCATATGCATCTCACGTTTACTTCCTTTTTAATCTCATTAATAAGATTTAACCCTCTGACCCTGCATCGAGGAAGGTACTATCTATCTCGGGCTGGGGGCTAAAATCATACTGCACTAAAATTTTTCCTTTTAAGTGTAGTTGAAACATGTAAAAAGGGAAGACGGCATCAAATCAAACCAAGCCAAGTACACTGAAGAAAGCACACTTCATTTCCAAAACATGTCAATTGCATTCCATTGCTACAGCATTCTAGGGGCATACCCCCAGTGTACAAAAGCAGCTGCTATCCATCCCTCTCTCTCTAATCTCCATTAGTGCGGGGTCGGCTATGCCGACTATCAGCCTCATCCCCATCCCTACTCCCCCTGTCTCGCAGCCTCGATGGCCGTGAAGCCCTCGAGCCCGACGTCACCGGTTGGATGGCTCCCTGCTCTGCTGGAGACTGCATCATACCCATTAGCTCCTCCTATGTGAAGACCATATCTCCTCCGATCCGCAACGACTCTAAAAGGGTCACAAGTCTAGCTCCCTCTCCTGGAGCACCTACCCTGATACCTCCGCAGTACTCGCCATCTCAGAGTCTCCAGCTGATCGAGAGCTCATTGCTCCCCTACCGCCATCGCCATCTCTCGAGCACGTGCCTTGGCCTCTCTCTCCTTCACCTCGGCTAGGCAACCCTTGAGTCTCTCCACAGCACTCATCTCTCCTAGGCGGTCAACTCCTCAATGCGCACATCATGCTCTCATCGAATGGCCAAGGTGACCTCTAACTCCTTCCTCTATAGGATATGAAATGTCATGTGAGTTAGACAAAGATAAATGAAAAGGGAATTGCTCTTAACCCAGGTGCTTGGTTCTCACCGTCACAGCTAACTCAGCCTCCCGCTCCTCAGCTCATTCAAGGGCTCCCACCAGGCGATCCTCCAACTCCTCTCTAGTACCTACTCGAGATGAAGGTCCAGCTTCCCCGGCCATTCCCGCCCTCATCCGGACATACGCCAACTCCCCTCACTGGTAAGTCAAGGGAAAATAGTCAGTCAAGATTCAAGAGTTCTCAAAGACTCAAATCAATCAAGTCAAATTTGGCGTACCATCTCTCAGATTTCGTGCCTTAGGTTCACGATTGTCTGATTAAGGATGGCTATCTGATCTTAAAGGATCCTCAAGACCTCTGTCTCTGGCATCTACACATCAAATCCACAAACTCATATAACTGCAACGCTTAATGGAAAACATCACATCTTAAAAGCTAAAAGAGTAACTCACTGCTCGGGTGTCGAGGCGGAGTCACCCGGCATGCCGATCCTGATAGTCAGCGAAATAGGCCTTACTGCTCCTTATGGTCCTATCCTGCTTCAGGGAGGGTCCTCTCTACAATGCCTCTGCTTTCGCACGGTAGCGGGAGGCCCAATCATGGCCGCTCGCCAAGGTTCGTCGGCGCCCCCTGTCTGACCCATGTTGAGTGGGTACCGCCACTGGTGGTTGGTGCCCTCCCAGCGTCCTCTGCACTAAACATAAGTAGAGTGGCTCCCGCAGGTTCACGCAAAATAGTACTTTATCCCTGCGGAACCAAGCCCGCCTCTCCTTCACCCAAGGCTGAGGAGTGGTGTCTTCCGTCGCGTAAGGCGTCCAAATCACCTACCACAACAAATTGATGGTTTTGCTAAAATTGAGTTCACATAACAAACACTGAAAACATCACATAACTCTTTTTAGCCAAACACTCACCTGGTGGGGAGGAAACTCGTCCAGGGCTGTCCGAAGGTCGGAGAGCCTAGTTGCTACCAGTTGTCAATCCAAAACCATATCCCATCTCACCATGAGTGGGACCATCTGCATCCGGGCTCGCAGGATCGTGTCGTGACCTAGAGGGAATCGGGTGTACCCCCAAATCTGAAAATACACAGAGCAACAATCAATCAATCAAATCAAGGATCAACAAGTTTAAAAGGTAGACTTGTACCTACAGAAAAGGTGTGAAGTCACCCAGGTTCCCCGAACGCGACCCCGTACGGGTCCCGCCGCCCCCGGACGGGTCTTTTCTTCGTCCGTCTTCAATAAAAGGAGGGCCTTGGGGTCTTGGAGCCTCATTTTCTCGCCGTGCCTCGTGGAGAAGAGAGAGAAGAAGCGCCTCCTTGTTCGTTTGTTGTCTTCCTCGTGCCGTGTGCCGCCAAGGGGAGATGTGTTGTTGTCCGTGCTACGTGGTACACGTGTGAAGGACCTTGTTCTTGATACGTAAACCTTGGTAGTACCTTCCTTCCTCTTGTAAGAGCTTCTTTTATGCGTAGTTGAACGTCCAAAGGAGAGGAAGTTTTATCCCGTAGGGATTTTCCCGGAACCACATGATCCAAATAATCGTGGTGGGCTTAGTCCGGTGCTCAACCACCCCTTTTGCTGGGAGGGGTCTACGATTTCAGCAATATGTGGGCTATGGAGCCCTAAGCGTATGGAGATACTCTGCGAGGTGGCGGTACGCCATATATTAAGCCCGCACGTGGAGATATCCCATAAAGAGGCGATACGCCGAGTATAATCGTATACCCCGACCAGTGCAAGGGTGACATGATAATACGCTGATTTTGCCGGAACAAAACATGGGTGCAACAAATGCCCCCCCACGGGACATCCGTCAACGCCAGAGGCAGGGGGCGGGTGGCCCGTGTCTTCCATGAGTTTTGCTTATCCCCGAGTTCCCTGACAGAACAAGGGGTCTTGTAGGACTGCTTGATAATTTTATTGTTGTCCCTTGACTAATTTTAGCCTTTGACAGAGCTTCATTACTCATTTTTGTCTTTCCGGTATTGGCTTTGCAGTTCTTACAGACATGGCTCGCCCTAGCCGGAGTAGAGAGAGCTCTCGGAGGTCCAGGGTCAGCGGTTCTGACGACCACTATGTGCGGAGGACGGATAGGCCTATGCCACCATTCCCTCCTCGCAGTATCACTTCAGAGAGTTTCGATGCAATGGACCGCGGGTTTACTTGGGTCGCTGAGGGCCCAACAGGAGAGGTTGCTACCGCTGAGGGCACTGTGGATGTCTCCCAGATCACGAGGAGGCAAGGGGGCTATGTTTATGATCACTCGGGCAGCTACCCATCACACTTCCCACTAGATCGTCATCTCCTACCTTTCATCCAGAGCTTTGTGCCACCTGGAGTAGAGGTTGACGACTCTCAACTGCCGGGAGAGAGGCGCCGTCTTGAGCGGGCCATATTACTTGGAAGGGACAGCATGCATGGCACGTGCAGTTTCTCATATCCGAGCTTCCCAGAGGGATTTGTGCGACAGGAGCAGTACCTTGACCAGAAGAGCCTGGGTTTCTTTAGGGAGTGAGTTTGACAGTTTCACCGTCCGAGCGGTGTCGTCTTCACCAGCCGTTTGGCATCTGGCCGGACATCATAGGGCCGCGGACGTCTCCATCGATGGGATGTTTCTGACTCCCTCTGGCGCGGCTTTCGCACATGATGATTATGACCACGACTGTTTACTGGCGCGGATTTTGGCACAGAGGGCTCCCAGCTGGTATGGGAGGTGGTCCGTCAATCCTTCCCATTGCTACCGTCGTGGTGCCACGGAGTGGCTGTGGGGTGTGCTGACAGTTTACAGAGCAGCACTTGACAGGGCAGGTATACGCCATGTAGTGACAGCAGCTTTGAACTCGTATCCTTGCCGTGCGGGATTGATCCAGGCCGTAGTCGAGAGGTTCAATAGGTGCTGGAACACCTTTATGACTACTGAGGGAGAGACTTCACGGGACTCGTGGGCCTTCCACAAGTTTTCTGGCCTCCCTGTCTGCGGACAGCCATACGAGGAGTTGTCTCTGGATGACATGTATTTGAGTGCTTCAGACGGAGCAGGCCGATACCTCCTACCGTACTACTTCAGGTACTTGATGAAGACCTGGAGAGACTTGGCCCTTATGGGCAAGGAGAGAGCTACATGAACGCCGAGGGTGACCCTGAATGCTTGGGTCACACACTTTTACAATGGTCCTTACTGCTTCTACGAGGAGTTTGCTACGGAGGAGGAAATGTTTCTTTTCAACAAGAACATTTTAAATCTCTATTTTATCTACGATAAAATAATTCCGTGGTCCAACAGACTGGCCCGCCCGGTGGGACCTTTCCTGCCTTTCTTCTTTCTGTCAAAGAAAGTCTCTAAACATTCTTTAAGGTTCTGATCTCCCTCCTCTTCCTTTTACAGGACGGGAACAGGAGGGTACACATCTCGCTGCTCATCTGAGAGCTCTGTATGCATCCGCACGCCACTCCTTCCTTGTTACGCACCACCACCAACAGCAACAACAGCTATGGCCGCCGTCACCTACGGCCCCTAGATCATTGCCAACCACGCCAGGTTCGGATACCTGGCGACCCCACTCGTCTTCGACGACTTCCCTACGGTTGTCGGCTCGCCCTTCTTCTTGGGCGTTGTACCCGTGGTTGAGGCCAGCTCAGCCACGCCTGTCCTGTAGCAACAACCATTGAGGTTGTCAGGCCCTCCGCTTCAGCAACTAGCCGGGTCCGCTCGGCCAACAAGCCAGCCGTCGGGGGTGTCAGGCCCTCGGCTTCAGCGACCGGCCTGGTTCACCCGGTCAGGAAGACAACTGTCGGGGGTGTCAGGCCCTTGGCTTCAACAATTGGCCAAGTCCGGCCGACAAGTCAGCTCTTGGGGGTGTCAGGCCCTATACTGTAGCAGCCGGCCGGGTCCGCCTGGCCAACTCTCCACAGACCAGGGGTGTCAGGCCCTTCGTCTCAACAAATGGCCGAGTTTTCTCGGTCAACCAGATTACTGTTGGCGCCGCTCCTGCACAATGGGGGTAACGCCGTCGCCGCAACGACACCAGTACTACGGCGGCCACCCTCGGAGGTGCTGCTCCTGCTCAACGGGGGAAGCGTCGCCACAATGACGCCAAGCTTACGATAGGCGTCGCCAGCGCCGCTGCTGCTCGACAGGCGTCCAAGGGCGGAGGAGCCCTTCCGCATGTCGGATCTTCAGCAAATGCGGAGTCCGACAAGCACTGAGGCCCCGACATCCCCGAGGTCTACAACTCAGCCCCTACAGGGGCAAAAGCGCCGTGGAACCGGCAAAAAGGTGCGGTCGACCTCCCCGAGGGCCAGTTTCACGCACACGGAGGAGGATCGCTCCCCTCAAGCATCCACATCCCGAGTTTTTGTCTTTGACAGACTAGGGATGCCACCCAAGCCGGATCGACAACCACCCAGGAAGAAGCGGGTGGTCCAGGTGACGAATGATTCTGTCAAAGTGTTCACCTGTTATGCCACTTCTGGCGACAAGCAGCCCGAGGACACCTCCGGGGAGCTCAACCAGCCTCTTCAATATTTGAGGAGGTCAAGGCCCGTGTCCTGAATCTTGGCGCCAACACAACAGGTGCCAGCCGCTGGGACGTCTCAGCCCGAACCGGCACGACATGAAGAGCGCCAAGAGGACGTTCATAGTGTCGATGGGGATAGCCACCCCCGGCACGAGTAAGATCTGGGGGAAGAAACACAGACTCCCGCGTTGGAAGAGCTCCGACGCGAGAATCAGGAACTCAAGAACCTCCTGCAATCGCTTTTACGCGAAAAGGAGGCCCCTGTTCAACCTCAAGCGGCACCCGCTGGAGTGGAACAGCAACCTTCTCCCATTCCAGCCGCGGCTAATGCCTCCGTCACCGCCGCAAAATTGCCACTGGTGGTGGACTTTGAAGTCCCGCAACATAAAGCCAATGCGTGGTCATCTGTCTCTCCCGCTACAGAAAGCCTCATGGCGCAGAAGCAGATGATCGAGCGCATCGTAGAGGCGAAGTTTGCCCAACGTGGTGAGGGTATGGCTACCATTGATTTGTACAGCGTGCCCTATCCTCTTCACCATCAGTTTAAGAAACTTCCGCCGGATTGTCCGAAGGCCCCGAAGCTTCAGAAGTTCAACGGGCAGGGCTCTCCACATGAACACTTGGCCTACTATATGACGGCCATGGGTGAATTGGCACTGGAAGAGGCATATTTGCTGCGGTACTTCGCCACGTCATTGTAGGCCAACCGGCCCTGCAGGGATCTTAACTCTCCCAAATTCTTCGAGGGAGGCAGCTCTTGAATAGTTTTTATTTTGGCAGGGTCGATCTCGATCCCCCTATATCAGACTACAAAGCCGAGAAACTTTCCGTTGTAGACGCTGAAGGCACACTTCATTGGATTCATCTTTAGCTCGTACTACCGTAGTCTTTCGAAGATAACTCTGAGGTCACTCAGATGATCATCTCTTTTCTTAGTCTTGATGACTAAATTATCAATGTAACATTCGACCTTGCTATACAGCAACTCGTCGAATATTTTCATCATCGCCCGCTGGTACGTGGCGCCAGCGTTCTTGAGGCTGAAGGGCATCCTCTTGTAGTGGAATACCCCTTTGGGAGACCAGAAGGCCGTATGAATTCGATCGTGCTCCGCTATCCAAATCTGATTATAGCCGGATGACCCATCCATAAAGGACAAGGCCTCGTCGCCAGTGGTTGCATCTATCATTACTTCGGTGATGGGCATCGAGAAGTCATCCTTCGGGCATGCCTTGTTTAGGTCACAAAAGTTTAGGTCGCAAAAGTCCACGTAAATCTTGATCTACCCATTCTTCTTCTTCACTGGCATAATGTTGGCCAGCCAAGTAGTATACTGGTTCTCAGCTATAAAGTCAACGTCAATGAGCTTGTCAACTTCTTTGTAGATTTGGTTGATTAATTCTGGCCTCATGCGTCAGGGCGGCTGCTTTACTGGCTCGATCTTGGGATCAATGGCCAAGATGTGTTGAGCCACGACAGGGCTAATGCCGGATATTTCTTTGTAATTCCAGGCGAAGCAATCCCGAAATTCTTGCAGCAACTTCATATATTGCTCCCTCTCCTATGGAGGCAGAAGGGCGCTTAGAATGGTCGGCCTGGGATCACTTTTCGTGCCGAGATTGACTTCGATGAGTTCATCGACCGTGGCTTGGCCACCATCTTCAATTTTCGACAGTGCCGAGAGTAGGTCAATGAAGTCTTGATCTTCTTCATCTTCTACTTCGAGGACATAAGTATCTTCTTGGTTCACCTCACCCAGAAATGAGGTGTCACCCACTTTCTCTTCTGGCTCCTGGGTTAGCATTGACGCTGACGGTGAATTCTCTAGGCCTATGGGGTATTGGCCCATGGATGGATCGCCCCTAAGGACGGTAGGGAATTCTTCAGCTCCTTGCCCATGTAGGGCATCGTCAGAAGTTGTGACTACCTCCGCTTTGATGTGTTCCAACATTTGCAAGGGGTGTTGACATTCGGCCCTCAATGTATTATTGCCAGTGACTTCGAAGCATCTTCCATTGTGGAGAGGTGTAGAACTTCCTTGGACACTTCATGATAGTCATCGTAGATAGCTTCTACCGGGTCTTCACCCATGGGGGCGAAGCAGGAGATCATGTTTGGCCCAAGGCACCTTCGTTCAGTCGAACCGACAGCCCCTATACTATGGGGGACAATGTTGTGCGCTTCCCTCCTTGAGGTAGTGGTTCGCCGCACGAGCGATTGCTTCACAATTGGAGGCTGGGGTCACTCGATCTCCACTGCATCTTCGACGGTCTGGTAGTGGACCGAGACCATATGGACTCCCCTTTCGTAAGCACCCACTTCGTGTGGTTGCGGTGGATTTACTTTATAGTCCCCCATTCTCTGTTCGCCCTTCTCGATTATGCCTTGAGCAATGTCTTTGAATTTATAACAATCTTCAATGGAGTGACCCAGGACCCAATGATAGGGGTAAAATTGAGGGTCATCACTCCTTCTGGCATCCTCCGGCCTCTTGGACTCCAAGAGGACAACCTTGCCATAGTGGCGAGCCCATTCAAAGATCCCTTGCGTCTTACTCCTTGGGAAGGAATAGGGATTCTACATTGTTGGATCTCCTAGTTGATTTTGGTCATTATGTTTTAATGATGACAAATCTCGTGTGTATGTGTCTTTTTGATAGCCATTGAAGAATGCTAACCAACGTGTTCAAATTCTCTATCATCTTGTTTTGAAGGCAACCTCACCAACTCTTTCTAATACCTCAAATGGTCCGATAAACCTTGGTGTAAGCTTGCCCTTAACACCAAATCTTCTTATCCCTCGTCCAGGTGATATCTTGAGAAACACATGATCACCCTTTTGAAATTTGAGATCCCTTCTTCGGGTGTCAGCATAAGCTTTTTGTCTTATCTGAGCAACTTAAAGTCTTTCCCGAATGAGGTGAATCTTCTCAGTAGTATCTCTAACCAAATCTTGGCCTAGCAACTGCTTCTCGCCCACTTCATTCCAACATACAGGTGATCGGCAGTTCCTTCCATATAAAGCTTCGAAAGGTGCCATCTTTATACTTGCCTGGTAACTGTTATTGTATGTAAATTCAACTAAAGGCAAATGATCATGCCAACTTCCATCAAAATCGATGATGCATGCTCGAAGCATATCCTCTACTACTTGATTTGTTCTCTTTGTCTGACCATCCGTTTGAGGATGAAATGCAGTACTAAAGTTGAGTCTTGTCCCCAACGAATGTTGTAGACCCTTCCAAAAATATGAAGTGAAACGTGGGTTTCTATCAGACACGATTAAAACAAGAACTCTATGTAGTCTGACTATCTCTTTGATGGGAGCATCTGCGGGGCCGCTAGGCATAATTTCACAGAATGAGGCACCAAAGTGAAGCCCTAACGAAGGTCGGCAATCATAAAAAGTAGGGCACCCCTGTCCTGGGCCCTCTCATCTGATTGTTTTCTTCTGTTTCTGTGAAGAACTTGACATCTCTTTCCTGTAACCGGAAGAAGAAAAGAGGCAACAGCCAACAAAGTCACAAATCGGCCGAACATCATGAAGTATTAGATCGTGTAAAGACTAGCTATGAAGAATATGACAAGGCAGTGCTACTAATTTGTGGCATTTTACCATATTTTCATTGAAGCTCAATATTGCGGCCACATTCCCACAACGGTAGCAGTAATTTGGTGCCGACCATACCTGCACAAGCCAAATCATTGTCCAGTGTCCAAATTCAGCTTCTATTAACAGAAGGATGCAAATTAAAAGAATAGGATTGCAAACTCTGGCCGACATCGGGCAATAGAAACTACACGGAACAAGCACACTAACGAAGCATGCATGGAGATTAAATTCGTTACGAAAAGAGCGGTCGACATAAACATTAATGATCAACTCACGGTTACAAGGCCCTTGTCCTGAAACATGTACTTCAGACCTTCTTGAACAAGTTGATGTGCTCGACACACCAGATCTAAGCTGTTGATGTGATTAAACTGCGACACAACATTTCTTAATGATTAACCTACGGTGCAAATATTTCCATGACAAAAAAGAACAAGTCTCCCCAAGAAACAATCGGTTGAAAATAGTGACAGATGTCGCTCATTACCTCTGATGTAACTCTTGATCCAAAAAGCCAACCTGCACCGCGTGGACTGACAGCCCAAGTCTCAATTTCCTCAGGGTCACTCCACATAAGATCACAAAAAGGACCCTCATGAGGTATTTCACAGTTCCGCTCAATAACCCTTATCTGTCAAAAAAGAAACTCAATATAGAGAGCAAGTTGCGTAAGACAGCCTAACAAGGGAGAACAAAAGGGAAAGTTTCATGGAAGTTTGACCCTTATTAGATCAGACAATTAAAATTAATATTTCCAAAAAGAGACATGTGACATAATAATTTAGCAAGAAAGACAAATATATTGCACAACTGATTATTTTCCCAGAATTTTGCATGAAAGAACAAGTGGAGAGCAAATGCACACCTGATCAATTGTTCGAATATCAGGGGAAAGACCACCATGAACACAAAGGACCTGGAATGCACATCAGGTCAATTTTATTACATCTAGAAGGAAACAACATAGTGCCCATGAAAAGGAAGAAGGTGCAGATCATACGGTTCCATCAATAATCGCGGAGAGGGTGAGGTAGTCAAAAACATCAGTGCAATATCGCCATGCGTTAGCATTTCCATACTTCCTCTGGCATTCATCATAAAATCCATATACCTACCCACAACCAAGTTAAGGCACAACAACGTCCCAATTTTTTTATATTTTTTGAATTTTCACTTTTCCTTTTTTTTCTTTTTGTTGGTTCACTCGGAGGAGAGAAAGAAATCTAGGGGTGGGATGAAAGGAACTCCGGGAACTTAGTAGAATCCTCACTCAACCCAAGGTGACTAATAGGACTTCCATGGTACAACCTGCCTGGCGACCGTGTGGGAATCCACGGTTCGCGAGGACTCACGGAGGTTCCCGAATGGAATGAACCAATTACACCCGAGTGGGAATCCCCGGGTGAAGGGTCCAAAACCACCGAGAGGGTTTCCTATAGGGGGTGATGCCGGCTCTTTCCTATGCCCAAACCCGTAGAACGATCCTGCAGAATTAGCCACACAAATACACAACAATATAACTAAGAGGGGGATAACATAATTAAACACACATGACACTGTTACGGAGAAAGGACAAGGACATGATCAGAGGGCGGCAAGGGCGATGGGCGCCTGGAGCCCAGGGTGGCCAGAGTGCTGGTCGCCCAGCAGGGTGGTCTGGACGGCCACTGGGTTGGTCGCCCAGTGCCTGGGCGGCCAAGGGGTTGGTCGCCCTCTATCTGACTTGCAGAAAAAATGAAAAAATAGAGCTACGTAAATGCAACTAAAATGCTAACATGATCATGTTGGATCTTGACTTCGAGCATGAGGGACTCACAGTAGGCAATAGAAGGTCCCACCGTGATCGCCACTTCACTTGTAGGTGCCCGGATTGGTTGGGTCATCAGTGATTAAGTGTAGGGGAGTGTTAGGTTGGAATGGGGGGTACCTACAGAGGAACAAGAAAATGATTAGAACGTGATTGCCAGAGCTCGTTTTACCTGAACCTCGCAAGATGATGATCGTGGGGAGATGCAAAGGTGAAGAGATGTGGGTTCCCTCTTCGTCCTCAGTCGGCCAAGGGCAAGGAGCCATGCTCGTCCCTTGTGCTGAAGTCCTGTTAAGTAGCTCAAAAGAAAACGGAGAAAGCCATTAGTGAACCAGTAGTGTAGTTTCTACTCTAACAAATGAAAGAGATAGAGAATCAAGGTGGCGAAGATACCTGGGGTGGTGGGAAGGAGGGATGGCCGAGACTTTCAACCACCCACCTCCCCTTTGTTTTTTAGGAAGAAATCTCTTTAGCTTGGGATCTAAGGAACACTACATGAAATACTACACACTTACCTGGAAGCCGTAATGCAAGTAGGAAGTAGGAGTATGGCATTCAAACCACGGGTCGTAGGAAGAAGATGGTAGCCTCCGGGATGAGGTTCGGCGGGTTCTCCTCTGCTGGAGCTCCGTTCTCCTCTCGTGCGCGAACTTCCAACTCTTCCCCCAATGGAATCTCCCTCTGAACCAAAAATGGAATCCCCCCCAATGTGTTGGAGAGCCTCCCTTTTGTTTGTGGATTGGGAGTTACAAAATCGTGGGTGAAGATCGAGCAGAATGGGGGGAGGGAACGTGGCCACGAGCTGGGCCACGTTCTCTGACTGGGTAAATAGGGGAAGGCGGCTAAATCGTTGGCCACCTTGAAAAGGGAGGGCGGCCAGTACTCTGGCCACCCAACAGACTAGGGCACCCATCTCCCTGGTCACCCAAGAGTGAAGGGTGGCCAACACTTTGGCCGCCCACACCCTGACTCTTGGGCCCCTAAATGGACGAGGCCTAATAGCTTAAGGCTATGGGCTGGGCTTAAAACTCAAACATTGAAAAACCAAGTACCATAATTGACGTCATTCACGCGAAGGTCTATTGGGGATCCGTGGGATGTCTAAAATTAGGCGTCTACAGGTGGGTGGTTGCTAGTGTGGGAAGGGGAGAGAATTTAGAAATTTTTCCTAAATGAGGGGCTGAGGTGGCGAGGGATTTAGGGAGGGTTTTGAATTTTGGAGGAGGAAGAGAATATGGGAGGTATTCCTTAAAGCATGTTCTTGCCTCCTTCTCTCCTCCCTCATGTTCACTCGTCCATTCGTTGGGTGATCCCTTGCTCTCACCTTAGGCACAAGCATGTATATCTTTGTTTTGATGATAGCAACAAAGAGCATCAAAGTATTGAGAGCATGCATTGTTGATTCAGGGCATAATTTGTGTGCACGAGTGCATTTTCCGTTGTCCCCTCATACCTCGTGCACATTGGTGTTTTGATGAAAGCATCAAAAGAGCAAATTAGCACAATATGTGTGCACTATGTGTGCACGAGTGCATTTTCCAGTGTTTTCTCTCACCTCGTGCACATTTGCATCAGGAGACCTTAGTGTGTGCATGTGCTTGCAGTTCAGGGTTCAAGCATCTTGTGCATCTAAGCATAGCATATAGGTGCATGGTCCGTGCACATTGAATCCTTGCATTAGTCTGAGCTCGTGCAGAAAAACTCATCTGCATATCATAGTCCGTGCATTTCTCTAAGTGGTTTATATCTCGTGCAGACATGTCACTCAGCCACTCTTGTTACCTCGTGCACACTTCACAGCTCGTGCATTTTCTACGTTTAATAGCTCAGACTTCGAGTACATGCATATAAGTGTGCATTCGAGCAAGTCTACACTTGCATGTCATGCTTCCAGCATCGTTAAAGCACTTGCATAGTTCGTGCACTTATTTACTATTGGTTTTAGTTCTATACTTTGTGCAAGCTTTTGTTCGTGCACATTTAGTTGGAAGTCCTTTCACCTCGTGCATGAACAGTGTTTATATTTCGTGCAGCCTCTTAATCAGAACCATACCTCGAGCACCTTTCTGAAAAGGCTCTCTTCGTGTATCTCTTACCTCGTGCAGTTTTTGCACTAACGAGGAGATACCCCGTGCACATTTTTATTGGGAACTTACCTCGTGCAGCTTTTCAAGTCTCACTTCATACCTCGAGCAGAGTTGTGATACTTCGTGTTGTTTTGACCAGTTTTATACCTCGTGTCATTTTTCCGTCTTACTTCTTCATGTTGTTTTGACCAGTCTATACCTCGTGTCGTTTTTGTATCTCACCATCTTCGTGTTGTTTTGACCAGTCTATACCTCGTGTCATTTCTGTATCTCACCATCTTCGTGTTATTTTTTCATCTTTCATACTTCGTGTCTCTTCTTCTGGTTTCACACCTTGTGTCATCGTTGCACTTGTATACCTCGTGCACATCCATACTTCGTGCACTTCTTCTCTGGCTGTACCCCATGCACTTCACTTTGACGAGTAAGCCTACCTCGTGTCATTTTTCGAGAAACCATTCCTCGAGCAGATCTGCCATACCTCAAGTAAGGTTGTTCGAAAAAGCGTACCCCGTGTTGTTTCGTTTGAAGGCTTACTTCATGCTTATTTGGAAACCTCGTACAGGTTTTGCATGGTGAGTTATATGCTTCGTGCAGACTTTGCTAGAAGTGTCTTCGTGCAGCGTTTTAGCCACAACCTCACCTCGTGCAGGTTTCGGCTACTGGTTGCTTCTGGTTGCATACCTCGTGCAGGCTATTTGCACATATGCCTCAAGCATCCTTCCTCTTCTTCGTACAAGAATATCTGAATGAGACCTAAACGTATGATTGTACTTTTGTCATTACAGGTATGTCTTCGAAGAAGATAAGATGGCACGTGATCTTAGGATGGAAGAGCCATCTAGAACGTGACACGTGGATGAACCTTCTGGACAGGAAGGCGTGGGAAACACACGCCCAGGGTTGCTACTGCTACTGCTATATAAAGAGGTCTTCCGTGAGAAGAAATGCGTATCGAATAAGCCATTAGTGGGAGCAGAGAAGCAGAGAGTCCTGTTCGATCCAGAAAGAAAGGAAAGAGAGAAATAGAGGGAGAAGAAGTAGAAAGAGAGAGAGAAGGAGAGGGAAAGGGAGAGTGTCTGTCTGGTGTTTGATTGAGAGCTCGTGAGAGTCACGTCTCTCAGATCTTTGGTTCAAAACCAGATCTGAGGCCGCTCAACTTTTTGAGCAACATTCCTTGCAAGGATACATTTCTATTTTTATTTATTTTTTGTTTGCATTCTGAATCGTGTCTTTCAAGCTGTGTGTCAGCCATGAGGCTTCCCTAGATTGGGAAGAGGAATATGAAGCCCAATGCCAAGAGTTGGGTCAAGAGGACTCATCCCTACCACATGAGACCCCGTTAAACCTAACTAGGTGTATCCTCCTCCTAGTTTTACAAGATGACCAGCCATATCCTCCCACCCGGCCTTCCACGAGCATTGTGATACTAGGGGAACCCCTCATTGAGTGGTTAAAGTAAAATATCCTCCTCTACGTCTTGCGCCCCTCCATGGAAAATCATAATCCAATCATGCCCACCCCACCATTCCACACAACCTATCAATCATTCTACTTTGAAGGAACCATGAGGAACCTAATTAAGGGTATAATAAGGCAAATAGAGGTGACAAACCTACTGGCCTTAGGAGCAAGTGACATGCGGTACCTTAGCTTCTCACACCCCTCTATCGGGTCCATCACCTCCATCCACACCAAGGGCCCCTGCACGAGTGAGCTCTTATTGTTTCTACCCAAGCCCGACGAGTTTGGCTAAGGCCAGCCTATGACCCCCACCCACCTCAAGGAAAGAGTACTTCAGCAAGGGAGTCAACCTTAGTGCTGTCCCCACTTGGAGTTGAATGCCTAGATCACACTAGGGAGAGTATGCTTTGGATTGCTCAAGATCTAGGATGGGAAGAAGCCTCAAACCCCACAACCCAAGTGCTCCTAGATCTGCATGATCCCTTCCTGCTGGCCCCTCATTACCAACCCACCCCCTTGTCCTCCTACACCTTTCCCTACCTCTCATCCCTTTGTAGGGAGCATTGTGTTAGGTCCCACTGGGATCATGGTTTCCACTTCCCTACGTATGCTAGGGACCCCGGGTCCATCTCTGGATTGAAGCCCACCTCCACTTCACCCACCCCTTGACCTATCTAGATCCATTTGACCGCTCATTCTGGGAGCCGATCAACCCACGAACCTCATCCCCAACCCTTAGAGACATCAAAAGTCTTGCCCAAGTCAATCACCCTAAGGTTCCCCAATGGCATGAAGGGATGGAGTCTCATACTTCCCTACATATAGAATCGTTAAGGGTCAAAGCATTTTAGGTACATGGGTCCTCCCCCATCCCTCCTAGAGAGTCGGGTCTCCACATGCATTACAACCACACTTGGACACCCCACTTCCCCAATCTTTGTTAGAGGTTCTATGTTTGTTGGTCCCACCTTGGATAGGATAGTCATGCTTGGTAGAGGTTTATTTGGGTGCCACGGCCCCCCAATCTTTGAGGTCCATGCTAGGGTCACTTTTGGCTATCCGAGCTCTCCCTTCCACTCTAGCGGATCATCATTCATGAAACTGCATGACAACCTTTGCAAGCACAGTCACAAGAACAATGAGGCATACAAAAGGCTGGCCGACTCCCACCGCCACCAACAAGAATTACGCATGGGTGATTTTGTGATGGTGAGAACTGAGAGACTATTCCCCGGGAATGTCTCAAAATTGAGGTCCCGTGGAGCAGGTCCCTTCCAGGTCCTAAGGTGCATTGGCACCGATGCTTATGTGTTAGACCACCCTGAGAAATATGGAGTAAGCCCCACTTTCAACGTGGTTGACTTGGTGCCATATAGGGGTCTCACGGTGACACCTAGTGAGAACTTCGAGCTTATTCCACCTCTTGAGAGAGCCCCTACCCATGAGAGAGTTCCACCAACCCCGAGAAACCAGCGTGAGCAAGTGGAGCGGATATTGGATGAACAGGTTACTGCTACCCGGAGCAGGGCATATGAGCGCTACCTGGTTAGGTGGAAAGGCCGGCCTCCTTCGGATGATTCATGGGTGAGCAGGGAGGATCTCCAGCAGCTGGACCCCGACCAGCTGGAGCGGTATCGTAGCAGGGTGGACCCTTACTCGACAGAGTCGAGCTCTTCACAGCCCGGGAGAGTTGATGGGGACATCACCCATGATTCTCTCTGGCTCGGGACCTCTCTCCCTCCTGGAGAGGGGTAGGATGGAGCTCCATGACAAAGCGGGTCCGCCACGACACTTGGGCTATCTAAGAAAATGGAAAAAATCACTCAAATAAAGTCAATTTGAGGGTCAAATTGGGGCATTCCGAGGTAATATGAGATGTACTCACGATAACGTCAATTTTGGCATGTCTACATCAGCTTCCTATGAGAGCGATGTCATAGCCTTTAGTCCGGCGAGACTCAAGACAGGCCTTCTCGTTGCTCCGAGCCTTTCTTTTGAAGAACGCGAGGTTGTTTCTGGGTTGACTCGCCCATCGATGGAGGCCCCTGCAGTGACCGAGCTGGGTCTTGTGCCAATTGAGGTGAGCCACCGAACTTTGATTGGTCGCCTTATTACTATTTGCATCCTGTGACGTGGGTTCTGACACTGTCCCCCATTTTTTGTGTAGGATCCCATCGTTCCCACGGGGCTAACACCGCAACTTGAGAGCGCAATACCTTCACTCCCGGCTTCGCAGTTGGAATCCTTCATGTTCTCCCCCAGTAAAGGTGTGGTGCCCCTTTGGAGGCCGCTCGCGTTATGATTCCCGAGTGGGTATCTTTAGACGGCGAGCCTTGGTGAGCCTATAAAAATTCCTAGGCTCGACTAGATTGTGGAGCAGCTACAACCTTCACCCCTAGCCCTTGAACAAAGGCCGGTCGAAGGTATTGCTAATGGCAGGGCAGCTTCTTTGGAAACTAAAGAGGTAGCAGCCGAAACAACCGACAATCTAGCAATCACTGTCGGGGCAGAACTCGAAGTGACTATTCAGGAAGAAGGATGTGAGGAACCTTCCCTTGCTGGCCCAGAACCAATTTTGGACCTCATGGAGGTTTCTAGCCCCACCCCTGAAGTCAAGGATGAGTCAACGGCTATTGTTCCTACCCTTCCTTCGCCCCTCAAGGGGAGTGGAGGGGAATCAGTGTCAGCTTTGACGGAGATGGTAGTGGCTTCGAGCTCCTCAGCGATGCTGCCATCCTCCTCATCGGAACCCTTCGATGCACTTTGGGCCGATATCGACAGTAGAGTAGAATTTCACCTTCCTGAAGTAGGACCCTTGGGCCTGCAATCTTCATATGAGATGGTGTGGCATAATCTTGACATGCTGCGGTAGAATGTACTGACCCACCCCAGCTTAACCTATATATAGCTACGGGCGATAGCCGAGTGCATCTCTACTATACTCCAGGGTTTTGGATGCCCCCTAGAGGAATGGACGTAGTGGGTGATCTAGCTGCTAAAATTTATAAACCGACGTGAGTACATCGATCACATCTCGGCTCACCAGATGACAGCCATGAAGTTTCATCATGTCGAGTGCCAGGCTGCTCTTTGGTCATCTAAAGAAGTGGAGTAGCGCAAGAGAGATGATGCTGAGGGTGCTATCGGCCTTATTGATTCTTTGTAGAAAAGGGCAACAGAGCTTCAAGCTGAACTTGCCCGCATCGGGGATGAGCTGAAATGCACCAAATAGTCCCGAGCACTAAGCTTGGATGAAGATGCATTGGCAGCGGGGGAAGCTACTTCTTACCGAGAGGAGCTGGCGAGACTTGAAGCCAAAGAATCTCGCTTGCAGGAGCTAGTTCGCTTCCCGTCCTTGGGGCTCCTCAAGTTCAAAGATATATTCTGTCCCCATTGCAGTAGTTCTTTTGTTTGTCCCCTTTTTGTGAATCCTCATGTATCTCGGGGGATGCCCCAAGTACTATGTATTCTTCTTTTATGCAAATGAAATTTCTTCATCATCTGCTTTGCACATTTGCTGCTGAATTATAGCTTTCCTTTCTTTCTTTCTCTTTTCTTCAGCCAATTTAGGCATAGGTGTGTGTTGAACCCCCTCCTCATGTATAATATCTTATGAATTTTGATGATAACCAAACAAACTGAAAATGAGGATTACTAATGTTTTGGAAGTGTTTCAATCTCTTAAGGAGTTGGCGGCTTGGAAGGCTCAAGAACTTCATGACAAGGGTAAGCATTTTGATTTGAAATTAATTGAAGAATCTAATTCAAACATTATTTTTGACAGGACAAACAATGTGGATAAAGCCTACTTCAACACATGGCATGCATTGCATCCCTTCCTTGTCAAAGAGCGTTAATTAGTTAAACGGTCGAATGAAGACCGCCCAATATTAACACGGTCTCATGAAGACCGTTCAGCAACCTTCTACACACTTCGGTCACTAGCATTTGAACGGCTTTAGAGTGTCCGTTCCATATCACCCACGGTCAGACCTGGACCGTTCTTATCCTTTGAATGGACCATATTGGACCATTTAGGTCGTTCTTTGTGCTCTGACGGAATTGCTTTAAGCAGCTTATCTCTAGACTGTGTTGGCCATGGGGTGGCCTACTGGATGGCCGTTCATCTCCCTGCCACATCAATTTGTATTTTTTGCATCGTTCCTCTTTAAGTCCATCCATCTCTCGCCTGCACTCTCTCATACTTCTCTAGCGTCAGTTAGTATTCACATTCACACATTCACTCACGCATTCAATCATAACAAAACGAAAATCAACCAAAAATCATGTCATGTCATATCATAACCATCCATGTACAAAGTCGTGTCTAGCTACATCAGGCCTCTCCCGCTGGCCTGTCGCTGTCGCCGATGCCCTCCTGCCTCTTCGATGGCGGGGCCATCCCAGAGCTAGTCGCCTCCTCTCGCTGGCGCCGTCGGCGTCGCTCATCCTCCTCATTCCTCCGGCAACCAAAGGAACTCATGAAGTAGCTGCGAAAGGAGCCGTGGGTGCCGTGGGTGCTACTGTTCGGTGCTGCTCTGCTCCGCTCTCGACTCATCTCCCTATAAGCCCATAGCACCCCGCTCAACCCTGACGCCTCAATAAGAGCGCGGTCCCACTCCCACCGGTAGCGCTCTGCCCCAGCTCAGACTCAAACCAGCTCCTCTGCCCTCGCCCTGAGTCGCTCAATCTCTACCCGCAAGAGCGCCGTCTCGACCGTGTCTGTCGGTCGGATCCGTGCTAGCTCCTCCCGGAGGCGGGCCGTCTCCTCTCGTGCTGCGACTCGGCTCTACTCGAGCTCCTCTCGTAGCCGGGTACTCTCGCACAAGGCAACTGTCAGCTTGGTCATCTGCATGCATGCATCATCAGTAGTCAATTGCATTTAACAAAACATAATCAACAGGGAAAGCGTAGTAAACTTACCCTCTCGGAGAGCGCCACCTCAGTTGCCTCGGCCCGAGCTACCATCCGCGAGAACTCCTCCTCTCGCTCGGCATGGTCGGCAGGCGTCTGGGTGGAAGAAGATGGAGCGTCGGCCCCCTGTCGCTGGGCTCCTTCGGCTCGCTACATTTTAGAAACTCTAGGGTCAGTCATTTCATAAGCATAATCATAATCAAATGCATAATTAAGTTTAAGGGTTAAGGAAACTCACCTGAAGGGCCAGTGCCTGTCAGGCCTCATCCTGCTCTCGGATGGTCGCGTGGAGGAGCCCCTGTAGCTCCGCGATCCTGCCCTGTGGGTCAATCTGCATGTAGGAAGTCTAAGGGTTAGTGCACAATCATATAGAAAGTATAAGCATAATTAAAGAGTGCTAGGGTTAAAAGTCATACCGGTCGGCTGGCACCTCGGAACACCTGGTCCCAGTAGTGCCGGGCATACGCTGTGTAGTACGCCTCCTCGCTCTCCGCCTGGGCTGACACGACCCGCCTGAGTGCCATCTAGTCTGTGATCTGCTCTGCAGCTCGCATGGTCCAGTCCAGAACTGTCGCCAGGCCCCGAGGGTGTCGCCCGACGTGCTCCCCCGACTTCTCGGGCGCTGGGAACTTGACCACTGGTTGGAGGACACTACATTCATGCAGTGAAGCCACACGTCGCGCCCCGAGAAGGCAAGGCCCCCACTACCCAGGGCTGGCCCTCATGCCACTCGCCCTCATAGGGTGTTGATGTGACACCACTAAGGCAAATGCGGCGATAAGATGAAAGCTCCTTGGACCTACTTCGCAAGCACAACGCGCAAGAGTGGAGAAACACGTAGGAGCCGAACCAACGTCGCACACACGATCCCCGTGGTGACTCGGTGATGCCGAGTAGAGGTGGTGGGGCAAGACCCTTGTCAGCGAAGGGATGAGGGAACCGCTCCACCGCGTGCGCACATGGACCAAGAGTCCATCTGTTCATCGACTTGGACGGAAGGTCCGAGCCGAAGCAAAGGAGGTTTCTTCTGTTCATCGACTTGGACGGAAGGTCCGAGCCGAAGCAAAGGAAGTTTCTTTTGTTCATCGACTTGGACGGAAGGTCCGAGCCAAATCAAAGGAGCTCTTTTTGTTCATCGACCTGGATGGAAGGTCCGAGCCAAAACAAGGGAGTTTTTTTGTTCATCAACTTGGACAGAAGGTCCGAGCCGAAGCAAATGAGCTTTTGTTCATCGACTTGAACGGAAGGTCCGAGCCGAAGCAAATGAGTTCTTTTGTTCATCGACTTGGACGGAAGGTGCGAGCCGAAGCAAGGGAGTTTTTTGTTCATCAACTTGGACGGAAGGTCCGAGCCGAAGCAAATGAGCTTTTGTTCATCGACTTGAACGGAAGGTCCGAGCCGGAGCAAAGGAGTTCTTTTGTTCATCGACTTGGACGGAAGGTCCGAGCTGAAGCAAAGGAGATTTCTTTTGTTCATCAACTTGGACAGAAGGTCCCAGCCGAAGCAAATGAGCTTTTGTTCATCGACTTGAACGGAAGGTCCGAGCCGAAGCAGGGGAGTTTTTGTTCATCGACTCGGGCGGAAGGTCCGAGCCGAAGTAAAGGAATTCTTTTGTTCATCGACTGGGACGGAAGGTCTGAGTCGAAGCAAAGGAATTCTTTTTGTACATCGACTTGGACAGAAGGTCCGAGCCAAAGCAAAGGAGGTTTCTTTTGTTCATCGACTTGGACGGAAGGTCCAAGCCGAAGGTTAATTCTTCGGTGGGACTGGAGATTGCGATATTGGGGGTGTTTATTCATTGGCGCGGGACGTCAAAAAAATAGTCATCGACTTGGATGAAGAATAGTCCAGATGGCAAAGACAGGTGGGAGAATGAAAATCTACACCTGTTATGCTCCAGGCAAGCAACACATGGAACAAATTGACAATCTTGCCAATCCAATTGACCCCGCCGGGGTGAATGATCCGAATCTGGCAATGGGTACAGATGTGGTATACTGTAATACTCGCAATGCTGCCAGAAGGAGTCTCCAAGCCCAGCTTAGTGGTCAAGCGGGAACTTCCTCCCAGGGGCAACACCAAGAAATTGCCCAAGAGCTTCTTCCAAATTAGGGCAAAAATCTACCATGAGTAGAAGCAGATGCTGATGATGTTATGAGCATTCATGATGATAGCAATCCCAATTTGGCCTTTGAGCCACCTACACAGGCCACTTTCCAGGCGATGTCTGATGATGCCAAATTCAAAAGTTTACAAAGATGGCACATAGAAATGACGAATCTCATGCTGGAGATGAAGCGGCAAATGGACATAAATGCCCGAAGGCCTCAGACACTGATGTATGGTCAGGATCTTCGACGGGAGCAACAGTTGCCTAATCCGGTCATTGCTGGTCGACAGGCTATTCATCCGCATAGCTCCCATGATGAGGCAGGGGGCAAACCACTCTGAGCCCACCTCAATATTCAGTTTTCTCAGATCATGGGAGCTGAAGAAGCTATCACCCAATGCCACATGATAGAGAAGATCATTGAAGATAAGTTCACCCAGCGCGGCGTGGGTATCGCCACTGTTGACTTATACAATGCACCTTACCCCATTCATCACCAATTCAAGAAGCTTCTGCCAGATTGTCTGAAGGCGCCAAAATTGAAGAAGTTTAATGAGCAAGGATCGCCACGCGAGCACCTCGCCTATTATATGACTACCATGGGTGACCTAGCCCTTGAGGAATCTTACCTCCTTCGATATTTCACAACTTCTCTCACCGAAAGTGCCTTTCAATGGTACTCGAGGTTGAAGCCCAACTCTGTAGCTGACTGGGCTGATATGCAAAAGAAATTTATTGATTGGTTCCAGTTGGCGGAAAGGAAAGCATCCCTCGCTGAGCTTTGCTCACTTAAGCAGAAGAGGGGGGAAACGACATTAGACTTCCCATTTTCTCTCTCATCACGAATCCCCTCACGCATTGGGCGTGATCGGATATTCCCGCCTGTTTCTTTGGCCACGTGGCAGCATCTGACACCCCTGCGCTCCACGTGTCATTATCTGGGCATGTCCTTCATCATTGGATCACGTGCCCTTCTTAACCTCCACGAAAACATTCTGGACTTAAGTCAGTCAGCCAGGGGTCACGTGAAGAACTTAAGGCATTTTTATCACTGGCAGCGTTGACCCTAAGCCTCTACTGCGTTAACGCAGTAGAAGGCTTATTCCCTTCATGCTCCGACTTTGGTAGCATGAAGGTCGACCTTAGCGTCACAAGCGTAGACCTTGGCTTGAAAGGCTTCAAGGCTGAAGTTTCTTCATTGCAGCGTCTACGCATCTCCCCTAGGGCATTGACGCATTAGAGCATTTTTGGCTTCAAAACCTGACGTCTTGCAGACTTTGTCAGTGTACATCAGGTGAGCTTCAAAAGCCCTCTTTTCTTCATAGCAGCGTCTACGCATTCACCCGAAGGCATTGACGCAGTAGAGCATTTTGCTTCATACACAGACTTTAGTAGCATGAGCGTCGACCTTCATGCTTTACTCAAGTCAATGTAACTTCCTTCGGCGTCCACGCTGTAGTTCAACAGCGTTGACGCTGTGGACAAAAATTGTTCACTATAAGCTTTTGTGCCTTCAGCTTGTTCTGTAGCGTCGAGGCTTGTGTAGGCAGCTGCGCGGGCAGCGTAGACCCTGTCTTTTGACAGCGTAGACGCTGTGTTCTGACAGCTTCTACCTTTACGCAATTCCTCTAAGCTTTCGGCTTGGGTACACTGGGGGTCAACCCATGGGGTCGTCCCATGATCCTTATAACCTGCATTTAACAAGGAATCAGCTGCATTGCAGTCTGATGAAATAAAATACAAAACAGTGTCAGGCATGAGTGATTATGGCAGATATACTGGTCAGGCTCATGGTGGTGCTTTGTTTCTCATGAATGTGCTTTGTTACTATCATCAAAATAGAATATTATGTATGCTGTCATCATCAAAATTAGACAACATATGCACAACATTCTCCCCCAACAACATCTACATGAGGCGACACAAGCTAGTGCTAGCTCGCCTGAAGCTTCAACATGGCCAGCCTTGCTCTGAATGATGTTTGAACACACAGGGGGCATTCCCCGTCAGCCACTCTAATATCTAGTCCCTCGAACATGTCGAGGGGTAATCGAAGCATCTCAGGTAATGGCGTCGATGAGGACACATATACAACAAACTTACCTATACCCGAGCTCAGCGGGTCTGGCAATAATGGACAACCCAAGGGCGGATCAAACAATGACCACAAAGATGACCAAAGAAGAAGTCACTGAGGCCGAATTACAACAACCAAATAAAAAGATAATGAGTCTGCTATGGACTACATAAGAAGATGACAGTGAAAGGTGTTGGCATCCACCTGGCTATAGGGACTCTATTCAAATTTGCAAAGAAAATTTAAGAATAGAAATTCTACGATAGGTCATTGAGATTGAAGTCACGACCTTTGAATAATTAAGTGACATCGTGGTCGATGTCGAAGCAGTTCTGGCAAAGCTTTGTCCGGCGTCTACAGCCTCGAGCTAGAAGAATAAACCAACTGACAAATACCCAGTGAAATAAGAAATTTGCACTTCAAATTTTGAAGCCCTCGAGCAACAGAAGAAGAAAATGAAAGAGGCAACCAGCCTTTCTTCCGCCGAACTGGTAAAACAAGGGTACTCCCTAAGGGACAAAATGATGAAACCCTACTCCTTTCCCAAGGATAAGACTAGGACTCTTTTTGAATGGGCCAGATGGTGGGACATCCCTTTGAGGATTGCTATGTGTTCAAGGACATTATCAAAGGTCTGATCCAGAAAGGCGAACTTCAGTTGGGTGAGTACAAGGTGGTCCCACTGTGCCCTCATCAAATGTCTGTTTTCAAAAGAGCAGCCCCACACGGCATTACTGCCCCAGCTGCTCCTCATAGATTTAGGTCGGTCATGACCGTGGCCGGGTTGGAGTTGACGAGGACGACCTCGTAGCCCTCCTCTTTCAGGGCCTTGGCCCCTTGAGTGCCCGAGTAGTCGAACTCGCAGGCCTGGCCGATTACGATCGGTCCCGAGCCCACGAGCAAAATCTTGCGGAGGTCATCACGGCGCGGCATCGAGCGCGCGGAGTATCCCTTCTCCAAGGCGCCCGGACACATCCACGAACTGCGCGACGCGCTGTCCCATACGATGTGGGACGACGTGGGCGTGCTGCGCACCCCGGTGCTGGACGTCGGCGAGGTGGTGCTGGAGCCCCTGTTCCAGGAGGAGATGATCCTGCTGCTGCCGCCGGATCATCCGCTGAAGGGCAAGCCGGTGGTGCGCCTGGAGGACCTGCGCGACGAACCCTTCATCGGCAACGACAAGGTCCGCCTGCCGAACTACTGGAACCTGCTGATGAACGCCTGCGAGAAGGCGGGCTTCCAGCCGCGGGTCGTGGAGGAGGCGGCGCACCTGCACACCCTGATCGCGCTGGTCGAGAGCGGGATCGGCGTGGCCCTGGCGCCGGCGGTCTCGCGCATCCCGGGCGCCGATCGGGTCAACTACGCGCGGGTGACGGTGCAGGGGGCGCCGGTGATGATCGGCCTGGCGCTGGCGACGAGCCGGGACGAGAACCGACCGACCCGCGACGCCTTCATCGCCGCCCTGCGGGTCGCGGCCGGGCAATTGATGGAACTGGAGCCGATCCCGGTCGCCGGGTAGCTCCGCATCGGCGTGAAAATCCCTCCCGCCGCCGATCCCCGGACAGCGGCGGAAGGCGGCGCGTCAGTCGCTGCCGATGCGGGCGAAGCGTGCGGGGCGCTTCTCGAGATAGGACTGCCAGCCTTCCTTGATGTCCACGCCATCGGCGGCGGCGGCCAGCAGCGTGCGCGAGGCCTTGACCGAGGCGGCGAGGTCGTCGCGCAGGTCGGTGTAGACCTGATGCTTCATCGTCGCGACCGAGGTCGGCGAACAACTGTCGGCGATGGCGACGATATAGTCGCGCGCCCCGGCGACCAGGTCGGCGGCCGGGGCGATGGCGTTGGCGAGGCCGATGCGCAGGGCCTCCTCGGCGCCCACCCGGCGCGAGGACATCAGCAGGTCCAGGGCGACGGCCGGGCCCACCAGCCGGGGCAGCAGGCGGCTGCTGCCGGACTCGGCGACCGTGCCGCGCTGCGAGAAGGCCATGGTGAACATGGCCTCTTGGGCCATGAAGCGCAGGTCCGCCCACATGCTCAGCACCGCGCCCATCCCCACGGCGGGGCCGTTGACGGCGGCGATGATCGGCTTGGGCAGGCTCATCATATAGGCCAGCGGACCGGCCGGATCGCCCTGGTCGGCGGCCGGCGCGGCGGCGGGTTCGGGCCGCGCTCGCAGGTCCTCCGGCTTGAGGTCCTTCAGGTCGCCGCCGGAGCAGAACGCCCGCCCCGCGCCGGTGATGATGATCCCCACCACCCGCTTGTCGGCGCCGGCGCGCAGCACCGCGTCGTGCAACTCGCGCGCCATGGTCATGTTCCAGGCGTTCAGGCGCGAGGGGCGGTTCAGGGTGATGAGGGCGACGGGATCGCTCACCTCATAGAGGATCGTCTCGTACTGGTCGGACAACGCCGGTCTCCTGGTCTGTGTCTTGGGAAGGGTGAGGCTGGGAGAGGCCGTCAGATCGAACGGCCGGCGCCGGCCCAATGGACCTCGCGCAGCTTGCGCTTGAGGATCTTGCCGGAGTCCAGGCGCGGGATCTCGTCGAGGAATTCGACCAGCCGCGGGGTCTTGAAGGCCGCGAGATTGGCGCGCACGTGGGCGCGGACTGCAATATCGGTCGCGGTGCCTACATCGGCCCCGATGTCGTCCTCGGCGACAACTGCAAGATCCAGAACTATGCCCTGGTGTACGAGCCCGCCCGACTCGCCCACGGTGTCTTCATCGGCCCCGCGGCGGTGCTCACGAACGACGAGTTCCCGCGCGCGATCAATGCGGATGGGACGTCATCTTGCTGATGGCGAAGCTTGGACTCACTTCAGTCACATTTTGCTTTCTCAAGGGAGCCATGTAATATTAGGTTGGGTTTATGCACAAATGGTTTTAATACATTCGATGGTTCTCATCTTACTCTTGTTGGCCACTATTTATGACACTGTACAACCTTTCGCCGGACATGTGCATGAAGTGAGAAATTCTATTTTTATCTTTAGTAATTCCTGGTCCAAAAAGTCTGGAAAAAATTTTAGACATATATCTCAGACCGTTGATTGATGAACTAATTTTTTTATGGATTGATGAAGTAACTACTTAAGGTGCATCTAGGAAGTAAAATTTTATTATGAAGGCTACACTAATATGGACAATAAGTGTCTTCCCTGCATATGCAATGCTATCTAGTTGGAGCACACATAGGAGGTTAGCATGTCCTTACTATATGTAAGATACTAAATTATTTGTATTGAAACATGGTGGGAAAACATGCTGGTTTGATTGCCATCGGTAATTTCTACCAAGTGACCATCCTTTTTGAAGGCAAAAGGACTCATTTCAAAAAAATACTGTTGAAATAGGTGAAGCAGACTTACAACGGTTGTCTGGTCGACATATGGCCGCACGGGTGCAAAATTTACTAGATATAGTATAACTGCCTGATAGCACACGACGGCTTCCTACATTTGGAAAGGATCACAACTGGAAAAAGAAAAGTATTTTCTAGGAATTGCCTTATTGGTCAACTCTTCTTGTATGATATAATTTGGATGTGATGCATATCGAGAAGAATATTTTTTATAAGGTATTCAACACGATCATGAACATAAAAGGCAAAACAAAAGACAATGCCAAAGCACGTACGGACTTAAAGATACTTATAAACGTTCAAAACTGGAACTGCAAAACGTACATGAAAAAATTGTGCAGCCTAAAGCAACTTACGTGCTTAGTGATACATAGATCAAGGAAGTGTGCCAATGGTTGAAACAATTGAGATTTTCAGATGGATATGTGTCCAACATAACCCATTGTGTGAATGTTAATGAGGAGAAAATATATGGATTGAAAAGTCATGACTGTCATGTGTTCATGGAGAGGCTGGTGCCCATCGCATTTCGTGACTTGTTGTCAAAGTCTATATGGGCAGCACTGACCGAGCTGAGTCAATTTTTCAAGATTTTATGTACATCAGAACTCAGACTTCAGGATGTACAAACTATTGAAGAAAATGTGGTCATGACTATTTGCAAGCTAGAGAAGGTATTGCCTTCGGCATTCTTTGATTCGATGGAGTACCTAATTATCCATTTGCCATACGATGCTATAGTTGGAGGGCATGTACAATTTCGATAGATGTATCCATTTGAGAGGTATGTGAGATTTTTTTTTGGCCGCTACATGTGTACAATATGTATGTCATTGTCATTTGAGCAGTTGTTGTAGGTGCATGCATGAACTAAAAATGAAAGTTTGCAATAAGGCGAAGGTGGATGGTTCAATTACTGAGGCATATATTATTAAAGAAATTTTAAACTTATGTTTGATGTACTTTGAGCCAAAGATTGAAACTTATCATACTTGACCTCCACGTAATGATGATGAGGAAGTTGCTTATTTGTCCGATCGACTCTCTATATTTAAGCATCCTGGACATGCGTTCGAACGTTGCTTGAGTTGCACGCTTGAAGATAGAGAGTTGTACGCCGTAGAGACATATATTCTTCTAAATTGTATTGACATTGAACCTGATGTTGAGTAAGTTCTTAACTCACATTTCCTTATGTACAAAAGTTGTTTATCCTTCTTCTTCCCATTTAGGGTAGTAGCGTATTCATATTGCAGAAAATTTGATTCAGAGTTAGTACAAAAATATCCAAATATCCAGGACGTGGAAGTTGAAAAAGAACATGATAAGTTTTTTGCCATATGGTTTAGATATGAGTTATTGTCGATCACTGAATATATACATTTCCATTTATTTATGTTGAGGTAAATGTTAATATTTTAACTACTCTGATTTAGATATATAACATTTGAATTTAAGTTATTCTCCTAGTTTGCTAGTCAATATTACTTTCATCCATTATTAGGATTATTTGAAAGTCATGCCACTTCAGTGGTAATGGCTTATCGTTCACTCCCATTTTTCGCATTTTCACACCTTCAATTCTTGGGATAGTCGGGACTCTCTGCCAGATATTCCTTCCATCAGACTAAGACCGCTATCATGAGGCCTCCGCAAGATTCCATGAGCCTAAGATTTCCACTAGGATATCGAGCAAGTTGTACCCTGAAAGCCCAAACCTACCGACTCGACCAGATTTTGTTTGGGCATTCTGAGGTTGTGACTAGGTTCAGCCCTGTCTTGTCCAGAAAGCGGCCCTACGAGGACCACTACCAAGAGGTAGCGGCTAGAGATTGACCGCATTCTGCTTCTATTCTGGCATGTGCACCAGTTTTGTCCAGTCGACTGATCCTTGTTCCAGTCGACCCAGCCTTGTTCCAATCGGCCCAGCCTGAGGTTTATCCAACCCCTGAGGCGTCCAGATCATGGTTTGAGATGGCCGAGTAGATACTCTGATCGAGAGTTGTGCTTGGGTGAGCGGAGGATCTTTCTAATGAGCCGCTGATTGTCGAGCCTGGTGCTCCCATCGTGGCCTGTGGCGTCAGAGATGACGTGTCTATCATTATTATTTTTACAGATTTCGAGGCAGGATTGGGCATAGATGTCCTAGTGGATTCTAAGTCTTGCAGTTTTGCGCGTGAGCGAGTCGTGTTAGCCCTGGGTTGATTTGAGATTGTGTAGTGGTGGCCTGGCTCGTGGCCCAGATTGTGGAATTTGGGGCTATTGTGCATCGCCTTGGATGCACCGTTCGAGATGGCAAATGAGATGTGAAGGCTCCGCGATGAGTTCGGGACTCGAGGATGAGTGTTGGCAGGTGCTGATCATGGTGCATGTTGCGGCTCTTGGTGTGGTGGTCCCCGCTATGGTAGCTTAGGAGAATGGATTGGTGTTGGCATAGACAGATTCGAGGACATGATGTCCAGTAGCTAGAGGTGTAACATCCTCCAAGCCTGGCATCTTTTATGGCTTCCTCACTCCTTGGTAAATGCTGTGGCATGTTATTGGTTTCAAGGTCAGAGACAGGCGTAGGTAAGGAGCATGTGGTAGTGGCTAGCTCAACCATTGCAGTAGGGTATGGCTGGTGATCGACAGAGCCAGTGCTTGAGGCGTGATGAGCTGTAGTTTGGGGAATTGCAGCGATGGTGCATCGGGAGATGCTATGGACGTGGTCCGACGAGACACTTGGCAAGTATTGTCGGAGGAGTTGACCAGACGATGGTGATGGTTTATTGGATGCTGGAAGATGCAGTTTCCAATGTGCACAAGGTTCAAGGTTAGGTCAAGCGTGGAGATCTCCCGATTGGTCAGAGATATGCTGGTTTCTCATTGGTCGGAGAGGGTCGCATTTTGCTAAGCTCCATCATCTTGCATCGTATGTTTGGGCTGGTTGGCTTCTTCGTGTGCCAAGAGGTCCGTGCGAGACGTGTTCTGTATTTTGGACAAGGTGGTTGCCTGCGAGTAGCGTTGCCCTTTTTTCCATTATGCATAAGGGTGTGTTGGCACTATTCTAGAAGGATGTGTGCCAGTTGGGTAGTGCTTGTGAGAATTCTTGGCTGGTGTTGTGATTTTCGATGGGAATCGGAGCCTACGGAGTTGTAGGAGGATTGTCAGATTTAGAGAGAGAATCTATGTTCTTTGTTCGAGGTAATGGATCTTTTCCTCACCCTATTGTCTAGAGTTAGCTAGCCAAGCCAAGGATTGTCGGGATGGTGAATCCCGAGTCATATGTGTTGGTTGTGCACGTGGATCAGAGTGCGCAGTGGAAGCCTGGTGGGCCCATAACCCACAAGTCCAAGATCGTAGCGTTGGTTGCTACGGATGGATTCTCGAGGATGTGTAGAGCATTGGAGGATTAGTTCCTCGGTGTAAGTTTGTCTCCGGTTGTGTGAGACGTGTTGTTGCCATGTCATTGCTTGAGGTATTGTGTTTGCGGTACTAGCAGGATGGATAATTGGGGGAAATATGTCGGCAAGTTTGCCACATAAGTACCCTATTCATTCATTGGAAGCTGTGTCAGGTGTTGGTGTTAGACCCGGTTGGAGGTTGTTAAGAATATCACTTGGCGGAGGTTGAGGAGGTGATAGATGGAGTTGGTAAGCAATGCGCTCAACTCATGTTGGAAGCTGTGTCCTCGGACGAGATCGTGAGTTGCGAGAAGTGATCCCTAAGAGATTATGGGTCCCAGTTGGTAGCTGCGAGTGCCTGGTAAGGCTAGCCATGTGGCCGACCATGGTAAGGTCTGTGTTGTCTGGCGACCCGTGTGCATTGGTCGCGACATTGTCGACTAGGATGCTGTGGTAGCAGGTGGCACCTCTCTTATCCTAGAGATGTGTGCTGTGGATTATAAAAGGTTGTGTCTTGTGGCTCTGTGGTAAGAGTGGAGCCAAGAGTTGGCAGGCGTCCATTTGGATAAATGAGACAAGAAAGGATTTGATGAGGCAGGATGATGGACGGTGCCTGTGTATGGAGATCCCTAGAGGGACGTTGTCATTGGATGATGGTCCTTGGTCTGTGACTCGCATGGGAGGATTTACCTGTAACCCTAAGTCGAGTGATGTGAGGACCGAGGATTGTGAAATCTTGTCATTGGTTTTGCTGTGCTCCCCTTAGAGAGTAGAGTTGGCGTGAGGATTAGGATCAGATGCGGCGTCTGAGTGAGGATCGGCTCGTGAGGTAGTAATGGCCTGTGGAGAATCAGCGGATGGCCTGATGCGATTTGGATAGCGCCTACTTGGTCGATGGAGGTTTCCCATTGACGAGTATCTAGTGACTGGTGAATGGTCTTTCACAGACAGAAGATACTGGTTCTAGGGGCTTGAGAATGGTGAGAGCCATGTGCCAGTAAGGCCTTGGGTGGCCGATTATGAAATGTGCCTTTTCCCGGATTGGATCTAGGATTTTCTAGAAGTTTATCTTTTGGCAGAGTTGGCCCAATGTTATTATAAGCGTTTGACATGCCAGGTATGAGATGATCCTTGGTGTGGAGCCGACAGAATGGTGGCAGTCAGTTGGGATGACTGCGTGAGCTGGTTGGAAGCTCAGTGATGGTTGGCCCTAGGGGAGGGCGAGAGATCAGTCAGCTGGGGACGAAGCTGATGATTGGTTGGACCGCCGAGCATGAATTTGATCAGTGGCTACCTCTCGTGACAAGGATTGCATCTCCTCGGTGAACAAGATGGTGGCAGCGATGCCATGATTAGATTCCCATTATGGCTGAGGTGATTACCAGACTGTATCCTTTGCGTGTGCCTACTCTGATGATCGATGTGTGCGGTATGTGAGCGAGGCATGTTGTTCATGATCAAGGTCTGGCCATGTCCCTCAGGATCCGTGTCCTCACGAGTGTCGAGGTTTTGGCTGGAGCTCTGGGAGCGTTACTAGCCAGGCGTGTTGTTCTTTGCCTTGAGTTGTGGTTGCCTCAAATTTTGAGGATGAAATTTCTTTAAGGGGGGAGGTCTGTAACACCCCAGATTTTTTCGGATCTGAATCCATGGATTTCGTAGCGCCTTGGTGAGTCCCGGATCGTGTTTTACAGTTTACACATGTTTTTGCCTGTCGAACCTTTGAAACCATGCGTAGGGTGAACCAATGTGTTGTCGGGCTCTGAGACATTACAGGCGCGTTGTGCATTTTTAAAGGATTGTGGGGAGTATTTTTCCCCATTTTGTGTTTTTCGGGTCATAGAATTTTTGCGTTGGTTTTCTTATAAAACCCCCCACACCTTTCTCTCACTCACTCACTCTCATTTCTCTCCCTCTCTCCCTCTCTCTCCCCCTCTCTTCTCTTGCAGCCGATGGAGCGGGGAAAGGGTGGGGCGACGGTGTGAGGGCGAGGTGCAGTGGAGGATCAAGCAAGGATCGAGGGAGGCGTGGCGCGGTGGAGTTCGTTGTGAGTTCGTGTGAACCCGGCAGCGTTCGCGAGGCGTTTCACATGGAAACGACATCCTCGATGTGTAGAATCTTCGATGGCGGTAGGGGGATGGTTCCTCAACCCCTGTAGTTCATTTTTGGCGTGTTTCGTAGGCTGTGGTGAGCAGAGCGGGGTTTATTGTTCGTTTGGGGGTTAAAATGCATGTTTTAGGGTGTGCGATGGTTTCGCCCGATCGAGTGTGGCTTTCCCACTTTCTCCCCTTCATTTTTTGGTTTTGGGACTCGGAGAATGATCCCCGTTATTTTCCCCCTTGATTGGGATCGAGCGGGAGTGGAAATCGGGCTTCGAGGGTGAGCTCGGATGGGTTCTGCGTTGTTTTCAGTCAACTGACACTGGCTGTTCGGTCGATCAAACGACAGTCCACCATGGACTGGAGTTCACCCTAGTTCGGTCAACCGACCAGCTAGCGCCAATCGATTGACTTGGCGGACACCCCCTCCCCTACGTGGGCTGGTCTGTTGGATGGTTAAGAGAGGATCTAGAGGGGGGGTGAATAGATCCGGGTTCACAATGGGCGCTTTTAAACGATGATCAAACTGAACAATGATGAACCAGAACAGAAGTGCAGATCTGAACTAAAATCACCAAGAGTGCTAGGGTTCCAATGACTACATCAAGATACCCCGGTGGCCGCCACGAACGAGAGCGGAGGTGGTACACGTGTGCGGTTGACGACTTGGGCCCTTGACTGCCAGCTCCTCCTTTCAGCTTCTTTGACGCAACTGAGAAGAGGTAGCGAGCACGGAGAACGACGCTCTGTCGAGCAATCAGCCATAAATAATTGATTTCTATAAGGGCGCTGAAGATTTGTTGGGGAGATCGACAGTTGGGCCTCCTTGAACCAAATGTGAAGGGTGAATCGTGGTCCAGGTAAATTTTTTTGTCTGGGGTTTCAATTTCTGAAGAAACATGGGCAGGAGTGTTGAGCGATGTTTGATGTGGGGTTGCAGTTCGTGTATGGGATCAATTATTATTCTAAATTTGTTGTTACTCTCCTCAGATTCCTAGATTGTGTAAATGGGGGAAGGGGAGTCATCGTTGAAGTTGGCCTATAAGTTTGGTGGCTATTGGCAAACATAACAGTCTGAGGGTATACGCATTGGGGCAGAGCAAGACAGTAGTGGCGTATCCTGATTACTATAGTAGAAACATACTTGTTGAGGATATGAAGCATATATCGAAGTGGGCAAGTACACATTCTCTAGAATTTCATTTTGAAGTGCCTAATAGCAGACCGGTTCAATATGAGGAAATAATCTCATATGATCAATTATATGAGGTGATGAAAGCCCATTTGCCACAAAAGAAGATGACAATATATGTTAGCACATTGGACACCATGCCACTAGGAAGCTTCCCAATGGAGAATCCACAGGAAGGGGTGCCCAGCTAGTCTGCTTAGGTTGGCCCTGGTGCTCAGGGCCATGCCCAGCCAGTCGTTGATCTTGATGCTGAGGTTGATTAGGATGAGATGGTTGTTCAAGATGTTGATGTTGTTAATCTTCATAGCCCTACCCAGGATACACAAGTGCAAGACTTGGTTGTTAATGAGGATTATCAGATTTTAAGGAATAGGATGCAATCTGAGTCAGATGACAGTGACTCAGATTTTGTTGCATATGAAAATGAAGTCAGTTATCATTCAAGGCCATCTACCTCAGATGAATCAGATAGACCCGTGTCAGATGTTGATGGAGATTTGCTAGA
Organism: Amorphophallus titanum; assembly: GCA_024336825.1. Taxonomy (NCBI): domain Eukaryota; kingdom Viridiplantae; phylum Streptophyta; class Magnoliopsida; order Alismatales; family Araceae; genus Amorphophallus; species Amorphophallus titanum. The sequence goes on along the minus strand of JANBPO010001714.1, from coordinate 18,601,106 downwards.
GATTGATGAAGAGAACCCGGATATATCGGTTAGTGCTCTCTTTGCAGATAGTAGGGAGTACAAGATTACTCTATGCCAGCATGCTATAAAAAATCAATTTGAATTTAAGTAGGTGAAAAATGATAGCATGCAGATTACAGTTGTGTGTGCAGGTGTTAATTGCAAATGCAGAGTGCATGCCTCAAGATTACAGGATGGAGTTACTTTTACAGTCAAAACACAAGGGAAGCACGCATGTTCAGCCACATCAAGGTGTGATACTAGGATGGCTTCAAAAGATTGGATTTCAGCAGCGGTAAAGGAAGCAGTTAAGGACAATCCCGACATACCCCCTAGAAAGTTGCAAGCAGATCTACTGAAGTCTTACAATATTTCAATTCCTTATCACCGCATTTGGCGTGCACGAGAATTAGCAAAGGATAAGTTATTTGGGAAAGTTGAGAAAACTTGTCAGTTTTTTCCATAGCTACTGAATGAATTAAAGAGCGACCCCACTTCAGTTTTAGAGTACAAGATTGGCCTTGAAGACTGTTTTCAGAGGGTGTTCATTTTGCCTTAGGGGGCAAGCATCAGTGGTTTCAAAGATGGTTGCTGTCTAGTGTTAGGCATAGACGGCTGTCACTTGAAAGAGCATTACACTGGGATCCTGGTAGTTGTGGTTGCTCTTGATGGGAATCATTGTTTGTTTTTGGTTGCATAGGGGGTGGTTGGGGGGGGGAGAGAGTATAGATTCATGGACATGGTTTTTTGCATCTTTTGATGAAGGCTATTGGACATCCACAACGCATTACATTCATTTCTGATAGGGAAAAGGGTATCAAGGTGGTTGTTGTCCCAGATATCTTTCCAGGTGTTGAGCATAGGTAATGATCGGTAATTACATTGTTTAATTATGCTATTATATTGAGCCCCGGGTAATCATCTGCCTGCTGAAAAGGATCTTCAGAATATTCTGGTGCTCACAAAATGGGATTCACATAGCTTGTCACACACTTGTGGATGCAAGATATTAAATAAGCTGCAAAAAAAACATAGAAGGCCCATTCGTTCAAGTTGGTGGATGGCGCCGATGCATGAAGAAAATGGGCCCAAGCCCATTACAAGTAAGGCGCGTCGAGATCCAACCGTGTCGAGAAGGTTGCTCCAAGAGGTGCGCCGATGCAGCTCCGCCTCGGGAATTCCCCGTGTTGAGAAGAAGAGGTCCATCCCTCTATATAAAACCCATGTCTTCGATACAAAGAGGGAGAGAGAAGGCAATCAAAAGAAAAAGAGGAAGAGAAGGGAGAGCTCCTATCCACCCAGAGGTCACCCACTGAGCAACTGAGGAGAGAGAGAGCTACCCTGGAGAGAAGAGTCCATCTCTGTCATCTCGATCATGGTGGGAGTCTGCTGGTCGGATGCCCTTAGGGGCTATAGTCATCTCTCCCTCCCCCTTCTTTGTTTGAGTTAGTTCACATTCTCTCTGTGATGATGGGCTTTGATGTAATCCGAATGTGTATTTCGTGATTCTATGAGAGTTAATGAGAGGTTTCTCGTTCCGATATCTTCTCCTTCTCTGTCTTCTTAGAAACTATCATATTCGATAGCTCTTGAATACATGTCTTGACTCTGCTTTGCATACGCGCCTCTGAGACTCTGTGGAATCTTTTCTATTATCTCGTCATTATTTTCTCAATCTCACAGTCACAGTGAGAACCTGAGACAGTCTGTCTCGTGGCTTCTCATCTGTGCGTTGATGAGAGAGATGGTATAAGCATGGCCTATGTTATTTGAACGATCATCCGCTCCTCGTGATATCTCTGGGTGAGGTCCCTTCCTTGGGATGACCTATTTGAAATCAATTTCCAATTACCCTCTTAAAACCCCTGAAACCCTCCAGGCAAGGCTGCTAAACCCCCTTGAAAATCCCCAGAAATGAAAGCCCTCTAAACCTAGGACTCCCAGTGAGCCTCCTCGGTGTTGGCTTCTCTCGGCGCCCATGGCCCTCACTCCCGTGCCGAGTGTTGGTCATGTCGAGAGGCCCCCTTGTCGATCTCCCCCACATGCCAAAAGCCTCGTGCTCAGTCCTACCTACGTCGAGACCACCATGCCGAGCTATGCCGTGCCGATTCCATTGCTTCCCAAAACCTCCAATCTCCTTGAACCCCTGAGAAGCCCGTAGCTTCCCAGCAACCCAAATAAACCCTGATCTTAATCTGAGCCCAATATCCCAGCCTCATTAGCCCTCATGCAAACCTTCACCACATCGTGGGAAGTTATGATTCTTCGTCTAAACTCATGGGAGTTAAATTAACGGGGTTTTGCCCCTACATTCTATTGATTTGTCCGTGACGTCCCCTTTCAACTCCACTGGTCCACGGAGCTCTCCCACTGCATGTTCTCCAGTTGTTCCCTAAGGGGGATATTAATCAAATGCCATCATGGTGGATATTGTCTCATTACATCTTGATCCCTTTAGGATCTCGGGTTGTATGCCCATCTTTCTTCGGCTTCCATCCTGACACCTCGTGGATGGATGTCCTATACTACCCCGGGCGTAGTCTGAAATAAGGGGAGATACTGTCCGAATGAATTTTGGTCCTCGCTATGTCGAATATCTCTAAACCCCCCTAGATCTAGGAGGTTTGCCTCTGCATGTCCTCAATTGAATCCCTCCTGGGGAATAACAATATTAAGATGCCATGGTGAGCGGATGCAACCCCGGTTTAGTCCCACCTCGTGATACTTGGGCATTGATATGCTCCGATCTTTTACGGATTCCGTCCCACCTCTGCGTGGATGGTCTCCTATTCCCACATGGCATAGTCCAAGATTAAGGGGACATGTTGCCGGATTTATTCCTTGTTTTATGTAAATAGAATTAATAAATGAGTATGTAACACCACATCGTTCTAATGATATAAACTTTGTTATGTCGCCGTGCTGGAGCCGGACCTGTACCGCGAGAAGGTCGTGGTCATGCCCAACTTCGGGCCGATGCAGTCCAGCACCAACCGCGCCGCGCGCGATGGCTGGCTCGACCACGAACTGAAAGGCCGTATCTGGCTCAAGCCGGAAGAACACACGCAGATCATCGCCATGCGCGACGTGATGCTGGCCAGCCGCGAAGGACGAAAACTGCTCACCGCCGGCGGCGAAGCCGAAGTGACCGCCTTGTGGACGTGCCCGGAAACTGGCCTGCGCTGCAAGTCGCGCGGCGACTGGGTGCACCGTGACCACGGCATCTTCGTGGACCTGAAATCGGCGCTATCCGCCTCACCGGATGCGTTCAAGCGCGCCAGCGGCGAACACCGCTACCACGTGCAGGACGCCATGTATTCCCGCGCGTTTGAAGAAAACGACGTGCACATCGAACACTTCGTGTTCCTGGCGCAGGAGAAGGAATACCCCTACGCGGTGGCGGCCTATCAGCTCAACGACTCGGCCCGCCTGCGCGGCGAGGACTTGTACATGCGTGAGCTGCGCCAGCTGCGCGAGTGCATCGACAACGATTATTTCCCCAGCTACTCCCCCACGGGCGACGTGATGGCGCTCGATCTGCCGCCGTGGGTGCTGAAAGACCACGAGGTGTTCGCATGACGCCGGAAAGCGCACGTCAACGCTGGTGCCCCTTCGCGCGTAGCGCAGTGCCAACGATCAACCAGTCGGCCCAGATCATCGGTGAGGTGACTATCAACCGCACCACTGACGGCAGTAACGCGCCAGCTCCCGATACGCTTTGCATCGCCGGCCAGTGCATGGCGTGGCGGTGGAAAGACATGTCCAACGACGACGGCTATTGCGGCCTCGTTCCCCATCTACCTTCCGTGGAGAAAACCCCGTGACCGAAACAACTGATACCGCGCTGCAGACCGAAGCGGAAACGCGCCCACACCAGATGGTCACCATGGATGATTACCAGCCGGTGTCGCCATTCGCCAATATGACCAGCTTCGAGAAGGCGCAACGCGTGGCTTTCGCCCTGGCCAGCTCCACGCTGGTGCCGGAGGCGTATCAGCAGTTCGTCCTCGCCAAGAATGGTGAATGGGTCAAAAACCCGGCCGCCATCGGAAACTGCCTGATCGCGCTGGAAATGGCCTCACGCATGCCTGGCCTGTCACCGCTCATGGTGATGCAGAACATGGATGTGGTGAAAGGGCGGCCCGGCTGGCGCGGCGCGTTCGCGGCCGGACGGGTCAATGCCTCATCGCTGTTTAGCCGCCTCAAGTATGAGTACAAAGGCGAGCCGGGCACCAAGGAGTATGGCTGCCGGGCCTATGCCACTGAAAAAGAAACCGGCGACGTGCTGTACGGCACGTGGATCACGTGGGCCATGGTCACCGGCGAAGGCTGGGATAGCAACAAGAAGTGGAACACGATGCGCGACCAGATGTTCCAGTACCGCAGCGCTACGTTCTGGTGCCGCGCTTACGCGCCCGATCTGCTGCTGGGCCTGCAGACGGCCGAAGAGTTGGAGGACGTGGAGCCGCGCCTGATCGGCGACCACCGCTCTGTCGGCGCGCTCAACGAACGCCTGCGGATAGCACCTGAAACCGAACTGGCGGCCGATCACGGTCGGCAGAATGACGACGGGCCGCCCGGCATGGCGCACCACGGCGATGCGCGGGATTTCACCGCGCTGGACGTGAACCTCGGCCGCGGCGCGCGCCATGGCGAATGTCTGAAATGGCGTGACCGCACCGCCTGCGCGCTCGAGCGCCTGCCAGTCTTCGGCCGCCTGCTCCACCGCATCGGCGCCCTGGAACACGGACAGGCCGGCCTTCTCCGTTAACGTCTTGATATCCACGCGCGTGCGAGCGCGGCTGGCCAGCGCCGAAGCGGCGCTGGAAGCCGCTTCGAACATCATCCCGATGTCTTCGAGAAAAAGAACGCTCAACATGGCTGGTATTTCGGCTTTTTGGCTTCTTGACCGGTACGGCTGCGAGGCCGGGTCAAATGTCCAAGGTGGGCTTCTAGAAGGGCTTGACCATTCAAGGGGACAATTGGAGAAAAAGGTCCATTTTCTCTCCCCTTAAGTCAAGGGGGCGCCCCCCTTAGAAAAGGAATTTTATTTTTGTTTAAATTGGGTCAATAACACATGGGAGAATTAATTCTTACCTCCCCCATTTGCCCCTCCCTAACCCTAGATCTGAGAGTAGTTTAGGTCATTTGTCTAGCATTATATAAGCCATGTATTTCTATTTTTCAAGAACTAATGACAGAATTTTATGAGAAATTGTGCAAGAAGCCCAAGGGCGCCCTCCTCCTCTCTCCTCTCTCTCCCTTGCAGAGCTATGAAGGCCACTTCTTTTGAAGTGTGAAGCCTCTCTTCTACCCCCTTCCTGAGTGCGAATCTCAGCACCGTCATCGTCGCCGTCGCCGCCATCGCACCGCCGCAGCCGCCGCTTCTTCGGAGTTCTGTCAACCCCTAGACAGAATAGTAAAGCATGAATTTTAGCTCTCCATCAGGAGCTCAGGTCATGCCCAAAATAGAAGATTTGGTTTCCCACGTCCCCTTCAGCCTCCACAAAAAAATTCAGGTCACCTTTCGTTAGTTATTTTTTCAAATTCCTTCTTTCCACCCCTAGTAATCTGCCTTCTGTGTAGATCTATATGTCAGCAGCCTAGTTCTTCCCCAGTTCGACCCCCTTACCAATTTCAGATCCATCTGAAATTTGGACTGGAGGTTTTGTCTTCCAAACCACCATCTCGCTAATGTTTTCAAGATCCTTAGAGTCTATTTACCCCTCCTTAAAATTAGTTCTTAGGTGGGATTCTGTTCTATCCTGTGCAGTCCAGATCCGACCCACCTCCACCATAAATTCCCTTTCCCCTGTCAAACCACCTTAGAAAAATCCACAAAAATATCCTCGTGTTCTATACTTCCCCCTCCATCTCCCATAAAAATATCAGCATCCAGATCCACCACTTCACCTCCGGTCAAATCTCATTCTCAGGCAGATCCAAATCTATCCTATCAGATCTGAACCTGAGAGCTAGTCTGCTAAAAATTTGACCACGGCAACTACAGAGGTAGACAAAATTCCTGTAACAATTTGGGTTCGAAGATCTCTGAAAGAGCTTTCCAACGGCACTGGTCTCGCATCGATCCGACGTCGGAGCTGATTGCAACAGGCGTTCTTGCTGGGTCGCGCAGGTCTGAAACAACAGAACCAGTTCGTGGACAGCAAGCTGTCACCCGAGCAGCAATGTACCAGACCCGTCGAAGCTGCCCAAGAAGCTACCCGTCAACCCAGGATCGATCCTCCTGGGCCCCACTTGTATCTCTTTACCTCCCTGCATGGATTGAGCAATAAATTATATTTTTGTAATTATTGTAATTATTTTACCAGGAGTTACCGTTCTTGGCCGAGAACGTCGTCCCCACGCCCGGAGCGTGGAGGTATCGTGTCTGCTCCCCTCTCGACACTTTGCTTTACTCGTATGTACTTTTATATGCCGCTGCATGTGTTAGGGTCTTTAGCTCGATATAATTAGTTCACCGCTGCGAGAGTGAGTGAGCGAGACCGTCCCGTGACTCGATCCGGGCACGAAAGTGAGAGTTGACCATCTTAGCTCACTGTCAGTTTCTCAACCCTGCACGTCCGCACGCTTCCCTCGCTAAGGGTTGATCCACGAGCTTGCTAGAGTCCCAGGTTCGCATCAACTTGGTCTAGAGTCCGTTGCCTGTCCCGCATCACGTTTTAGGACATCAAATCACCCAAGGCAATGTAGGATGTTTCATTAGTCAGGCTAAGTATCTTTCAGAATTGCTGAAAACATACCACATGGAGAATTGTAAGACAATTGGTACACCAATGAGCACAGGTACAACACTGGATGCTGATCAGACAGGTAAGCCTATGGATGCAAAGAATTATCAAGGTATGATAGGCTCACTCCTCTACCCACATCTTCTTCACCGTCTTGCAGGCCGAGATCCGTGCATACTCCTCTGGATGAACTTTCCTAGGTCATGCCGGCTTCTATCGCCGGTTTATTCAAGATTTCTCCAAAGTTGCTAGACCTCTCACTAATCTGCTAGCTAAGGAAGTCCCATTCCATCTTGACCAATCATGTCTTGAGACTTTTGAATCATTGAAAATGACATTGACCAATGCCCCAATCTTGCACATTCCGAATTGGTCATTGCCTTTTGAAATTATGTGTGATGCCTCAGATTATGCTTTAGGTGCTATTTTGGGGCAAAGGGTAGACAAAAAGCCTGTGGTGATTTACTATGCGAGTCGCACACTGGCTGATGCCTAACTTAGGTACACCACAATAGAAAAGAAGTTACTTGCTGTTGTCTTTGCTCTTGAAAAGTTTCGGTCCTATCTGCTAGGGGCTAAAGTCATTGTGTTTTCTGACCACTCGGCCCTTAGACACCTGCTGTCTAAAAAAGGTGCCAAACCAAGGTTGATTAGATGGATCCTATTGCTACAGAAATTTGATTTGAAAATTTGGGATAAAAAAAGAAGTGAAAATGTTGTTGCAGATCACTTATCCCAAATTATAATGTTAGACACCACACCCTTACAAGATTCATTTCCAAATGAGCACCTCCTTAATATATCTTACATTTCACCCCCATGGTATGCTTACATTGTCAATTACTTGGCCATGAGGAAAATTCCTGAAGGTTGGTCTAAATAGGAAAAAGATCATTTCTTTGCCAAGCTTAAGTACTTCTTTTGGGAGGACCCTGAGCTATTTCATTTAGGACCAGACCAGATCATTAGGAGGTGTGTCCCTGAGAGTGAGCAACACAGTATTCTGACATTTTGCCACACCTTAGCTTGTGGGGGGAATTTCTCAGGTAAGAAAATATCCGCAAAGGTTTTGCAGAGTGGATTCTACTTGCCCACATTATTCAAAGATGCATTCGACTTTTGCAAATCATGTGTGCATTGTCAAGCTGTGGGGAACATGTCACGCAAGGACATGATGTCTTTAAACCCTATCCTAGTTGTTGAAACCTTTGATGTGTGGGGAATTGACTTCATGGGACCGTTTTCACCATCTTTTGGTCATGAGTACATTGTGGTGGTGGTGAATTATGTGTCTAAGTGGATAGAAACCATAGCCACCAAGACTAATCATCACAAAATTGTCATGAAATTTATTCATAAGAATATTTTCTCTCGGTTTGGGTGTCCCAGGGATATCATTAGTGATGGGGGTTCGTATTTCATCCATTCTTAATTTTGGGCTTTACTTAGGAAGTATGGGATCACACATAAGATTGCTACCCCCTACCATCTCCAGACTAGTGGCTAGGTTGAGGTTTCTAATAGGGAGATTAAAAATATTATACAAAAGTCTATCAGGCTCGATAGGAAAGATTGGTCAGAAAGATTAGATGATGCTCTTTGGGCCTATCGGATCGCCTACAAAATTCCCATTGGCATGTCTCCGTACATGCTCATTTTTGGAAAGCCTAGTCATTTGCTAGTTGAACTGGAACATAGGGCCTATTAGGTAATCAAACAATTCAACCTTGATGTAACCAAGGCTAGCTCCTATAGAGCCCTACAACTGAATGAGTTGGAAGACCTTTACAATGAAGCTTGTTAGAACTCTAGGATTTATAAAGCCTAGACTAAAGCATTCCATTATAAGCGCACTTCACGAAAAACTTTTCAAATCAACCTAAAGGTCTAGCTTTTTAACTCAAGGCTGCGATTATTCCTTGGCAAATTAAAATTCTGATGGGATGGACCATATGTGGTAATTAAAACATTTGGCCTTGGTGCAGTAACAATTCTCAATCCTAAAACTGGTCAAACTTTCACTGTTAATGGTCAACATTTAAAATCTTACATTGAAAATCTCCCAACACACCCATCATTAGCTCCATTGTGTCTGGCTGAAGATGTAAAACTTAGTGCTTCTTGGGAGGTAACCCAATATTTTTCAATTATTGAGTGCTTTCTATTTCTTTGTAGGAGTCTAGAGCACCATCTTTAAGTAAAGAGGCACTATTTCGATTGAGTCTTACAAACCAATCGTCCCAATCTGTGACTGAGATAAGACGAGATGGACAATTCGATCTATCTCGTCTCGATTTGACAAACCTTAGTCACACGTCCACAGCCATCCAATCGTCACATAAAAATATGCCAAAAGTGCTTTTGACAAGAACAATCCCTACATTAAAGATGTCCACTGTACCAAAGTAAGGAGGCATGTGATGCACAAGAACAATCATCAGTATGTACTCAATCAGCATATTGGCAATCATAACGGAGATCAATCGCTAAAGGTGGTCGCCGTTACCACACTTACCACCGAGTGTAAGAACTATCCATACATGAGATGACATAGCCCGGATGGGGAAACATACTGCTACAGAGCAGACAGAGCTGCAAATTTTGGCAACTTGTCCAACGCGAGGAGAAAGTACGGACAGCCTTTACAGGACCAATTTCTCCTGGTTTTGGACAACATCCAGAAGAGCATAATTCTCTAAGTCCAATGAGGCGGCGATAAGCCGATCACCTGTGGATGAAGCATGGGCTCCTGGAACGTTACAAGCTCCTCGAGACTGCTCATTTGACCGGAGCATCCCAGAATGAACCTTCTTTAGATGTCCAACCCAGCCCATAAAGAACCATTCTTCAGATTTCCAACCCAGTGGATATGGGTAGAACCTGTACCAGAGGTTCATTCACATCAGATTCGGGAAGAAAGTTAAAGCATTGCTTTGACATGAATGTAAAAATAACCTGAGACGTTGAAATCCACCTTTGAGAACACCGGCTTTCCTTCAAAGTCATAAGCTCGAACTTTGTTGAACTTGGATGCAGCTTAAGACTTTCAAGACAAGGTTCAAGGATATCCTGATGTCAGGCAAGAGAATCCTGATGACAAAAGAATCCTAATGCCACGCAAGGTTCGAAACAGTCAGCTGAGGTAAAAATGGGATTTAGATTATAAAACAGATACGCATCACATTTAAACCATAGCCAGATCACGCAGCTTACCCTGTCTTACAACAGATTGATCCACAAACAGCAACAACATGCTGTCAACCAACTTAACGAGTCTACAATGCCCAGAAACAGATTTCCTGCCACACCAAGATCGTTAAAAAGCAATTTCATTTTATTAACATTGTAAAACCAAATTTCCGGGCAGTTCAAGTGCTCACATGATCCAAAACCCGAGTATCCACACTTCCAATTTCTGTTGAGGAAAAAAAGTCGGCATATCCCAAATTAATGAAGAGCAAGCAAGGCCTAATTGATGCAAAATGATTTGCAGAGACATCACGGGTGAATGAATGTTCTAGCACCATATTTCACCAGTGAGTACATGAACTTACATACAACTCAGTATTTTACCTTTCAACTCCCCTTCCCATCATTTCAAGCACGAGTGTTCGAGTCACAGGTGATGCTCGAGCTTCACATCATAATGAAAGCCTTCGATTGAGTTGTATCAGCCAAGACAGTAGGGTTACATGTTGGATCAGCAGGAATGTTGAACTCTTTCTGCCCCTCTCTCTTCAAAGCTAAGCAATCCTGACTCTGATCCCATGCTTTAAAAAACCTTGAACCAAACCTACTAGGTTTGGAGGAATAACGAATAGTACTGCATCTACCCTGCACACCATCCCATATCCCAACTTTTGACTCCAAAAAAGAAAGGGCCTTTCACTGCCATACCCTTCAAATCTTCAGTATTAAATTCATAGCCCTGAAATCATCATATTAACTACTAAACCCCTGAAATTTTAAAACAATTACATATACATCTTTGTTGTTAACAACCATCCACTTTAAAAGAACATGCTCAAATATTCTCAGAATAGCTCCTAACAGTGTTAGCAGAACCAAGATGTTATATTTCTACCCTTTGTAAAAAAAACAAATATATACATCTGGAAAAGATATAGTATAAAACCCTAAATGCAGGAAGCAAAGTAAAACAATTATTATGAGAAAAAGAGGACGAAGTGTCTGAAAGCTGGTAAAAATGCAATGCAGACTGACGCAGACCGTTCGGGCCGGTGACCTCGAAGAACGCCGAGTGCTTGCCCGGGTTGTGGAAGATCATCGAAACCGACTCGGTCGAACCGTTGTCACCCGCGGTGCAGGTGCCGAACGAGACGTCGCTGAACGAGCAGGTGGACTGCTTGCCGAGCCAGAACTTCCAGCTCGAGGTTGCGTCCGCCGTGAACTCGTATCCAGACTCAGCGACGGCGGTGACCGTCACCTTGCCGGACAGGCCGGTCACCGGGTTGGTCTGGCCGTCAACGACGTCCGTTCCCTCGGTGATCTGCACGCCGTTGACGTAGTAGTCGATGCCGGCCGCAGGCGTGACGGAGACCGAACCGGTCGCGTCACAGGTGCGGATCTTCGTAACAGTCGGCGTCACCGGGGTGACCTGCGTGTTGCAGTCGATGCTGTTCGCGTTGACCGGGGTGTAGGTGCCGCTGTAAGGCGTGACCTGGTAGCCGTCGCTCGAACTTCCGTCCACCAGGGTGATGGTGTACGTGTCGTAGTCGGCGGGCACGAAGTCGGTGCCACCCGTTCCGGTTCCGATCGGGAACTTCACATCCTGCGTGCCGTCCGTGATCTCCCAGATACCACCCGGGACGTCCGGCAGGCTGACCGTGTTAGCACTTCCCGCCGCGCACGACAGGACGTTCTCGGTCGGCACGCCACCGGTCGTCTGAGGCACGAAGCAGTTGTAGTTGTCAACGATCCACGTCGGCGACGGTCCGGTGAAGCCCATGTCGGAGAGGAAGTGCTCCGCGAACGGGTTGCTCGGCGCGTAGAGCTCCGGGGTCGGGCTCAGCGTCACGTCGTTCGAGCTGAACGACGCGTAGATGTCGCCCTGGCCACAAGTGACCTGCGCGGCGTAGTCGTACGTGCCCGATGCCGAAACCTCGAACGTCGGCTGGCTCACGTCGAGCGTCTGCGGCCATGCGCTGTTGTTGTTGGTGAACTTCCAGCTGGTCGCGTGCACCCAGAACGGCGAGCACAGCACACCGGTCGAGCCCGTGACGGTCGGAACCGTGATGACACCGGAGTTGGAGTCATTGTCCGAGTAGGTGTACGTCACGGACGAGTCCGGGATGCACGCGGGCGGCGGCGGGGTGTTGCAGTTGTTGTTGTAGAGCGCCTGGTTGTCCGTCGTCCAGTTCTGGCCGGCGTACTGGTGCTGAACACCATCCGGGATGTAGGTGAACGGCGGGATGATGTCGCCAACGTTCACGCCGGACTGGCCGTGGCCGCCGCCGATGATGCTGTTGTAGTCGACGGTTTCGGACACGTACGGGTTCGAGTTGCTCGCGGTCGCGTGGCAGATACGAATCTTCGTGTCGGTGTTGTCACACGTCTCGCCACTCAGCTGCTGCGGCACGGAGCCGGTCAGCTTGAGGGTGTCGGAGCCGTTGGAGAACAGGTGACCGCTGGCCGCGAACGCGTACACCGTGTACGTGTGGCCGCTGATCTTGATGCCCTTGGGGTCCCACGTCGCGTTGACGATGGTGCCCTCGGTAATCACTCCATTGGCGTCGCAAGTAGCGGGTGCCACGTTCACCGAAGCCGACGCGTCCTGCGGTGCACAGCTCGACGGCACGGTAACGGTGTAGCTGTAGCTCTCCGTTACGTTGTCGCTCCACTGCACCGTGACGTTCATCGTCTTCTTGAAGTTTGCCGCGGGCGAGGCAACGCTCTCGTTGTAAGTCTGCGTTGCGCCCGTCTGGCCCGACTTCGCGAGCGGTGAGTTCAGGGGAATCACGGACGCGTCGCTGGTAACACTGACATCCGCTGTCAGCGAGTACTGGTTGGTGAGCGTCCACTTGATGGTGGCGGAGCCGTCCGCGTTACAGGTGGCGGCTCCCTGCAGGCTTGCCGAGTGTGCGGACGCAGGCGCCGCCACGGCAACTAGGGACAGCGTGACAGCGATAAATACCGCCGACACTGCTGCGATGAACTTTTTCATGATTCTTCGGGTTTCTCCTTGGGGGATATGGGTACGCGCAAGAGCGTGTAGTTACGCGTGGGAGGTCTCTTCTTTAATTTTAAGGGTGACTATCCTAGCCAAAGGTAAAGTGTTCATCGGCTTAGACAAGAAGTTGCTATGCCGACTACAGAAAAGGTCTCTTGATTTTGTTGGATGGCCAAAGGCCGAAGGTAGGATATTTGTCGGCTTGAATGAAAGGACGTGATGCCAACCACGTGAAACGCTATTGGCTCAGATGCCAAATGGACTGAAATGCTGTTGGTTTAAGTGCCAATGATTGAGAAGCTATCGACTAAGAAGCCAATAGAGGAGATGCTTTTGGCTCGGGCGCTGATGATCAGGGAGCTATCGACTTGGAGCCGATAATGGGGTAGCTGTCAGCTTGGATGCCAATAATCAGGAAGCTGTCAGCTCGAAGGCCGATGATTAGGTGGCTGTCGGCTTAAATACCAATGATTAGGAAGCTGTCGGCTTAAATACTGATGTTCGGGAAGCTGTTGGCTTACATATCGATGATCAGGAAGCTATCGGCCTAGGAGCCGATGATTGGAAAGCTATTGGCTCGGGAGCCAATAATTGGGAAGCTGTCGGCTTGGGTGCCGATGATCGGGAAGCTGTCGGCTCAGAGGCTGAAGATCAGGAGGCTGTCGGCTTAAATACCGATGATCAGGAAGCTATCGGCTTACATGTCGATAATCAGGAAGCTGTCGACCTAGGAGCAGATGATTGGAAAGCTGTTGGCTCAGGAGCCAATACTTGGGAAGCTGTCTGCTTGGGTGCCGATGATCAGGAAGCTGTCGGCTTGGAGGCCGATGATCAAGAGGCTGTCGGCTTAAATATCGATGATCAGGAAGCTGTCAGCTTACATGCCGATAATCAGGAAGCTGTCGACCTAAGAGCCGATGATTGGAAAGCTGTTGGCTTGGGAGCCAATAATTGGGAAGCTATCGGCTTGGGTGCTGATGATCAGGAAGTTGTCAGCTATGGAGCCGATGGTTGGAAAGCTGTTGGCTGAGGAGCCAATGATGGGGGAGCTGTCAGCTTGAAGCCCCGATGGCTGAGCATCTTTCGGTTGAAGCCCGACGGCTAAGCATCTTTCGGTTGAAGCCCCGATGACTGAAGATCTTTTCAGTGTAACACCTCGTTGGCGGAATGCTTGTTGGCTTGAAGCCCCGATGGCTGAAGATCTTGTCGGTTTAACGCCTCATTGGCGGAACATCTTTCGGTTGAAGCCCCGATGGCTAAAGATCTTGTCGGTTTAACGCCCCGTTGGCGGAATGCTTGTTGGCTTGAAGCCCCGATGGTTGATCATCTTGTCGGTTTAACACCTCGTTGGCGGAACATCTTTCGGTTGAAGCCCCGATGGCAGAAGATCTTGTCAGTTTAATGCCCCGTTGGCGGAATACTTGTCGGCTTGAAGCCCCGATGGCTGATCATCTTGTCGGTTGAAGCCCCGATGGCTGAAGATCTTGTCAGTGTAACGCCCCGTTGGTGGAATGCTTGTCAGCTTGAAGCCCCGATGGCTGAAGATCTTGTCGGTTTAACGTCCCGTTGGCGGAACATCTTTCGGTTGAAGCCTCGATGGCTGAAGATCTTGTCGGTTTAACGCCCCATTGGCGGAATGCTTGTCGGCTTGAAGCCCCGATGGCTGAATTTCTTGTCGGTTTAACGCCCCGTTGGCTACATGCTTGTCGACTTGAAGCCCCGATGGCTGAATATTTGTCGATTTAACGCCCTATTGGCTGAAGATCTTGTCGGTTTAACACCCCGTTGGCGGAATGCTTGTCAGCTTGAAGCCCCGATGGCTGAATTTCTATCGGCTTGAAGCCCCGATGGCTGAGTATCTGTCAGCTTGAAGTCTCGATGGCTGAATATTCTTCGGTTTGGATGAAAGGTCATGACACCGACCACATGAGAGGTCTATTTGCTGGATGGCTAAAGGCCGAAGGTAAAAGACCACGTCTGCCTTAAGACCTTCTTTTCTTTCTTCTCTTCCTCTTTTGTGTAAAGCGACGGGTTCGAAGACCACATCTGCCTCATGACTTTTCTTTATGAGGGGCTGGAACCACGGGGTGGCCCGTGGTTTGGTGTAGATGGGCTGGAACATATGCGCCCACAAGGTGTTTGACGGAATGCCGAACATACCTATGTGAGCTGTATATGCGCGCGACAGGCCCACAAAGCCTATGGTTGACCTAGTTAGGTCTCCCTTTGACCTTGGAGGGTTGAAAGACGTACTTTTGGGTGGGCCCCTTGGCCCTTTTTGCTGGGTGCCACGTGGCGTGGCTCGATGTCGGGGCGCACCCAGGTTGGCCCGGGCGGCGATGCAGGATGCGGGCAAGGCCCGTATGTGAGTGGCCGAAGTTGACTCCCGGGAGTTGCTTGTGTCACCGTGCATCATGGTAGGCTGGTCAGGGCCCTTGTAGGGACCCATGGGATTATAGAACGGACTGGCTAGCCCATGCCTTGAGGGTGTTCGTTGAAATGCCCGAATCGTTATTTCTTGTGATTTTACTGAAAAATAGTCTAGGTACAAGAAATGCCCCCCACGGGTCATCCGTCGGAGGCAGAGACGAGGGCGTACGGCCCGTGAGACTCTTGTTTCGGGCTATTGTAGTTGCATTTTGACACTTCATATGCCTTTATTTTTACTGTGCTTGGTGATTTACTGATGTTCTAACCCTTTCTCTACACTTTGTCTTGCAGCTATGGCGCGCTTTGGCAAAGATGGATGGGTCTCGAGATGGATGGCCCGCGAGGAGGATCACTAGGTGTGGAGGACCGATTGACAGATGCCCCCTTTGGGTCCACCGGTGGTTACTATGGCTAGCATAGAGCAGCTGGACAGTGGACATACAGTGGTGGCTAAGGGTCCCCTTGGCGAGAGAGCCGCTGGAGTCGGGACCGTGGAGGTGGCCAGGATTCAGGAGGTCAGCAACATGTACATCTATGACAGGAGTGGAGGCTACCCTTTGGAGCTCCCCCTGGATCGACATTTGTTTGAGTTTCTCCAGAGCTACGTTCCTCCTGGCATGGAGGAGGATGACTCGCAGATTCCTGGAGCCCGTCGTCAGCTTGAGCGGGCCATTTTGATTGGCAGGGACAGCCTACATGGGGTAGCCTTCTACAGCTACCCTAACTTCTCGAAGGACTACTGGAGGCAGCGACAGTTCCCCAGTGCTAAGTGCCTAGGGTTCTTTGGCGGAGCAGAGAGGTCAGGGGTTAGAGTTGGGCCGCTAGGGCCTACTTCTTGGGATTTGTATGGTCACCATCGCGCTGAGACAGAGGGGACCGCTGGACTAGTGTTGGAGCCCGCAGGCTTGTAGTATGCTGGAGAGGGCTATGATGACCACAGCATGCTAGATGGAGTCATGCGATAGACTGTCACTAGCTAGTACGGTCGTTGGGCTGTGATTCCGTCACACTACTACCGCCAGGGTGCCATGGAGTGGCTGATGGGGATTATCCATCACTCTCGGGTGCTATTGGAGTGAGCAGGGATCAGTTATGCAGTGACTGCCGCCTTGTACGCGTACCCCTGCTACACTGGGCTGGTGCAGGGGCTGCTACAGTGCTTCAACTGCTGTTGGAACACGGTGGCCACAGCAGAGGGGGAGACTTCACTGGACTTATGGTCTCTGTTCAGGATTTTCAGGCTACCGATCAGCGGCGAGGGATACGAGGAGGTAATGCTAGATGACCTCCACCACAGTCACAGTGATGGACAGGGGAGGTACCAGGTACCTTTCAGCTATCGGTACCTCCTGAAGACCTGGAGGGACTTAGATTTGGCAGGGAGAGAGAGAGCGACACAGACTCCGAGAGTGCCACTGATGTATAGGTCCGTTATTTCTACAAAGAGTCGTTCTGCTTCTGCCAGGAGTTCGCCAGGGACCAGACTCCCTGGGAGGAGTACACAGAGGTGGGGCTGTGCTTCAGGACCTACAGCTGGTACATTTATGCTCCACGGGAGGGGTGGAACTCTCACGGTCTGCCAGACATGACACACCTTGGCGCCTATTTGGCTTACTGGTTGGCGACGTTCGTGGTTCTGAACGGGGAGGATGGTCTGTTGAGGGCTGAGCTGCTGTGGCCGGCCTCTCTGTTAGCTGAGGGGAGATAGTTGGCTTTAGCTCTTGCTGTGCTGGCCAACATCTACGAGGGGCTGGGAGTTCTGGCGGCGCACCCGGTGTCGAGAGAGAGGAGCATAGTCTTGCCGACCCACTACCTGAGTGTGTGGGCCAGGTTGTTATTTCCAGGCTTGGTGATGCGGGGGACAGTGAGGAATCCGACGGCACCACTCTTGTTTAGGTTCCCCGGATAGCCTGACGGGGACGCAGAGGTGCAGCTGGAGGGGGCTAGGTGAGCCCTTTGTTACTTGCCCGCCAGGGGTGAGGAGGTTTGACAACGCCACGAGGGACTCCAGCCTCTTCCTGGGGGCTTCAGGTGGAGGGGCAACCAGCGCCCATCTTGGTCAGGAGGTGGTAGATGCCGGGCTACGGACGGAGTGGATACTGAGTACCCGATCGGCGGTACTGATGTGGCACTGGTCAGCGATGAGTTCCTTGGAGCCGTACTACCCACATCGGTTCGCGAGGAACTTTGGGTACGACCAGTGGATCCCGCCGAACCAGGAGTTCTCTTTGACAAGCAGGCAGTACCGAGGCAGAGACACCCACCTACTTGTGGTAGCATGGTGGGACTTCTATAGCCGTCTGGAGCCGGAGTAGTTCCCGATGCCGGGACAGGGACGTCGAGGGAGGTTCGATGTTCACTACGCCAGGTGGTGGTTCGAGCACAGCCACTTGTACCGTCAGAAGGCCTCCACGATCTAGAAGGCGGAGGAGAACCACTTGCTGAGGGAGGACTTGCCTCCTATTGCGCTGGATGATGGGTACCTGAGGACCCGCGTTGCTCGGATCCATCGAGAGATTGAGCAGGTTATGGAGTGGTGGCCCTGGGGTGGCCGGGGTTCGACTTCTGGGAGTCAGAGCAGTGGCGAGGCACTGAAGCCCCTGGTGCAGATGTCAGCTAGAGCAGTGGTGACAGGTGGGAAGGTGTCCCGACCGAGGGTGCCTAAGGCCTAGTGGGACCAGTTTTTGGCCGATTGTGACTTTCAGAGCCAGGGTTCACTGGGTCGGGAGCTCCCGCACAGGAGCTTTGCCAACTCAATGATCGATGACTGGCAGCGGCACATTGCTCAAGCGATCGGGTCTGCTTGGCTCGTGGAGTTCTTGTCCCAGATTGAGTGCGCCTGCACCCTGTGGGACATCCGGGAGGCCGTGGCGAACGTGGCCCGAGTGCTGGCACTGAAGCCGGAGCAGCTGGTACCGTTGCCATCGACCCCCGTCAGGGCTCCAGGTATGGCCTTGTTTGGGATACTCCATCCCTTTTTCATTTGTTGCTTTCTGGTTATGACACTGGGACATTGTATAATGCTGTGTCTCTTGACAGGTTCAGCGGCAAAGGGGGATAACCCCTCCACGGAGGCATCCTCGGGGAGCTGGGACAGAAGTCTACAGTCGAGGCAGAAACGCCCCCAGGTAGAGGCTGCAGTAGCGGAGACTGGCGAGTCCTCTGGAGGACTCGGTGGCTGACAGGGTAGCTGAGGTAGAGACAACTCTGAGTAAGTGTCGTTTGCCTTCTTTGCTTCTAGTCAATTTAGCCATGGTCGCGGGCTAATCTTGCTTTGCTGGGTTTGTGTCTTGTAGCTCCCGTGGAGGCTAGGGCGGAGGCGACCTTCTCGCCCCCTCGGGAGGAGGACCCTCCCTATGCGGAGGGGGCCGAGCGTGAGATTGACATGGAGAGTTTTCTCCAACTGATGGATGAGATGGCGCCCAACGTCAAGGTGTTCCTGGATTTCGAGTCGTGGGAAGGCGCAGGAGGAGCCCGTTCAGGTAAGGGCTTCTGGTGGTGACTGTAAGTAGTGACTTTATTTGCTTATGGTCACTAACGCGACTGTCTGGATTATGCAGAGGAGGCAAAGACATTGGGGACCAAGGCCTCAACCAAGGCATTGGGCGGCGAGCCTGAGCAGGCGGGAGAGCCAGCATCCACGGTGGCTGGCAGTTGTCCAGGTAAGTGTTCGATTACTTTGGAGGGAGTCTTCCTGTTGTAATCACATTTATTGATTAGCCAGAGTTATTGACTTGGTCTGAGTGGCTTGTCTGGTAGGTGAAGATGCGACGGCCACCCTGGAGATGATCCAGGAGCTAGTGGACGTCGGCCCCTCAGTAGTCCTGCCGTCCTTCGGGGACGAGGCTGGGCAGGAGACCTCTGTGCCCTCACCCACCGTAGGGGACACACTGGGCAGGCTACCGGCGTTGTTGGAGAAGCTGCCTCTCCCACCTTTGCCGACTGTGGTGTCGGCTTGCACGGTGGGGCTGGTGGAGTCGTCCAACGTAGGACCCTCCGGTGTGTAATTGAACGCTCAGTTCTTTCTTACGGTAGATTACTTTGCTTTGCCCACCTACTCTGAGCATTTAATGTGGTTGACTGCAGGTACCTCTTCCCCTCTGGAGGAGGGAGAGCTTCCCCGGGACACGACCCGAGTAGCAAAGGATGATCTTGCCATCGCAACGTCTGCTGGGTGCGACGAGGGGTTCGTCGATATCGAGGGGATCTCTGTAGACACGTAAATTTTGACATTACCGTGAGAAAATCTTATACCAATTGGTCTCATATACAGGGTTGAGGACAGCAACGTCATCCTGAGTAGGGAATTCTTTGGGTGGTGGAGGAAGAAAAAAGCGGAGGAAAATAGGAGTAGGTGCCTTTAGAAAATCTTCCTCATCACGTGCCGTCTTCAACTCTTCACATGTCGGCTCATGCTCTTCATTGTCGGGCTCAAGTGAATGTCGTGGTGGGGGCGTATTAATGGGTGGTGAAATGTAATGGTGTTGTGGAGGATTTTGTCGATGTTAATGCGTATGCGGAGGCGGAGGGCCATATGAATGAGTGGTGTGGTTAGGTGGAGGGCGGATGACATCCACTTGATCATTGAAGCTTGCCGTCTCTTTTCTTTTTATAAAGGCGCAGGAGGTGGCAGAGCCACCACTGGCTTTATTTCAAAAATAAGAAAAATTACATATGAATGCTAGGCTTCTCTAGCTTATTCATGTTTACAGCGCCCCGGGCATCGCATGGTAAAGAATGCCAATTGAAGAAAAAAGTGTTACAATGAGAGAGACAAAGCAAAGTTAGCGAGACGATCTGCTGCATGGTTGGCTTCTCTGAAAACATGGGTAACTTTTGTCGTATCACACAATGCGTTGATTTCTCAGACTATAGTGATAATCTTCCAAGGACAAGGGATAGTATACGCTAAAACATCAACCGGCAATTTTGAGTCACACTCAATCGATTGCAAAGGGCACGATAATGCATGCGCATATCTGAGGGCATCTAACAGTGCTGTAGCTTCAACCATAAGACTGCTGCAATTTCCATAAAAGTGGGAGAAGGCAAAGATGATGTCCCCATCCAAATTCCTTATGATCCTGCCTCCACCTGAGGCATTGTTAAGCTTGCAGGCTCCATCAGAGTTGAGCTTCAATGTATGGGTAGAAGGCTGGCGCCAATAGACAATGCGGCAGGGACGCAGCAATGGAGGGGGAGTTCGAATACCAAAAGATATAAGAAGGTCTTTTTTCCAACCATCAGACTCCTGCAGAGAAGCATGTGATAACACTAGCTTGACATGATCAATAACTTTAGCCTTGATTGTCTATTCAGAATAGGAAGATCCCTCATATCTAAGATGATTCCGCACCCACAAACTAGCACATATGGAAGACTGGATAAAAAGACCATGAAGGGTAGAAGTCCTGCAACCCATGAGGAGAGAAGTGATGTGATGAAAACAATTTGAATGAGTAGGGGGGTAAGCCAGACCAAAGTGCCCCAAGAACTTCCAAAGATGAATAGCCCATTCCCCGTGAAGGAAAAGATGATCCGCACTTTCTTGCTTTGAGAGCAGGCAGCAAGTGCATTTGGAACACAACTGAATACCCAAATGAGCAATTCTATCATCAGTAGGTAGGTAGTTATGAAGGACTCTCCAAGCATGGACAGACCATTTGGTAGGGATGAAAGGAGACCATATTCGCTTCCAATCAAATTGAGTTGGTGCCGGAGCATGGCTAA
Source organism: Amorphophallus titanum (assembly GCA_024336825.1). Taxonomy (NCBI): domain Eukaryota; kingdom Viridiplantae; phylum Streptophyta; class Magnoliopsida; order Alismatales; family Araceae; genus Amorphophallus; species Amorphophallus titanum. The sequence continues at coordinate 18,580,004 of JANBPO010001714.1, read as the reverse complement.
TCTTATGGACCGAGGAGGAGGAAAAGAGACCATCAGAGTTGAGAGACCAGATATGGATGTCTGGAGTGTCAATGAAAGCCGTTCCATAGATCTTGCTGGAAATGTTGTGTGGAACAAAATCTGTTAATAGCCTTTGTTGTTCCAGCATTGGGCAGGAGACGCCTTGTCTAATAGAGAGGGTGTTAGAAGATAGTTGGCTTCTTGTAGTCTCTAGGAGAAATGAAGATAATGGACATTCCCCGAGCCAAGTGTCATGTCAGAAACTAGCCAAGCCATTGCCAATGATCACCCTGCTGAATTGTAGAGCAAGCTCTTTAGCCTGTTTCCAAACGTGATGAGCCGGTCCATTGATGGACTTGAGGCTAGTAGCAGAGAGGTGGTGGCCCATGAGGTGCTTTGCTTGGAAGTAAGTAGCCCACAATGATGAAGTATGTAGGGCCCTCTAGAGCATCTTGACACACATGACATAATCATCTCTCTTGCTCACTTGCGTTGATGCCATAATCATATCTCCTCTCCTTCCAATCTTTCTCCATCTTCCAAACCTACATATTTCATTATCTCAGTCCAAACCTGTATATTTCATTTGAATCTCTGTTTTTCAGTCTGACGCTCTATTTTTCAGTCGTATGATCTATTTTTCAATCTGACAGATGAGCCTAGTTTCTGACCGATGACATGGGTTTGTCAGCTGGGTCCCACCCGCTGTCGCATTGTGCCACATGACCCAATGAGAAACTGGTGTGCAGTGTGACTGGGATCTGTTGGGTTTGCAGCAAGTATTACTGAAGATTGAAAATATACAGGTATTCTAGAAGTATTGCCTTGCACCCACCAACTGACTCCCACATAATAAAAGTCACCCTTTCCAGCCAGCGAACCTTATCAGCATTCAGCAATGAAAAGCACCAAGTGCTAGTTTAACGACCATATATGTGATAGGAAACTTAGCCACCCACATCCCAGAATCACAACGATTATCCTGACCTAAAACATTACCAACTCTGTTCAACATTTTTTTCTTTGGGACACTAAATTCAATGAACAGAACACCTACCTTTCTGTCCTTCCAGCCCCAATCAAAATGTGCAATAAATAGCACTTACATGTAGCAAGGGCCAAGATTTTTTCCCCCAAGGAAAGATGCAGACTGCACACCAATTTTATTAAATAGAGGTAGTACAATCTTGAAGGAAAGGGTGAGGTAGCTTTACACAGAAAAAATTGAAAAAAATTACCAAGTCTCAAGAATTTTATTCCAATCCTTTGAACCAATATTCAACAAAAATCTACTCCAAGAGAATAGCAAAGAGACTGCAGAGACAAGTATTCTCCAAGTAAGCTCTACTTCCCTGAAAAAAAGTAGCAACCACTCTAATCTAGTGAAGGCCAAGATATGTGACGGAAAACCCACCAACCAATATCTCAGCATCACAGCAACCACTCTAACCTAACATACTCCAACTCTGTTCAAAGTTTTGCTTGCACATCCTTCCCATCCTTCCAGCCTCTATCAATTTCCTCAATGACGGGGCCTAGATACATGATAGAAGAGTTACTGAACCCATGTCCCAATGTCATGGTGACTCTCCTAATCTGACATACTAACAACTCTGTCAAAATTCCACTTCAGCAGACTAAGTTATTAGGGGTGCCAATGGATCATAAGGATCCAAAATCCGATCCGAATCCGAAATAGAAAATCAGATCAGATCAGACATGTGATTTGAAATTTCTGATTTCGGATCGATCCCAAATCTGATCTGAATCTTAAAAAAATGGATCTTTTTTCGAATCACATTTCAGATCATCTCATTGGCCACCCGAAATCACTTCTCACTCCCTTGTAGCAGAACTCGCCCTCCATGGTGCCGGCCCGCCACTGACATAGATGTCGTCCACCATCTGCCATCCCTGCGGGTGAGGAGCACCAACACCCCGCTGTCCTCCACAACCCCCACCCCACCACCTTCGCACAGAGAGAGAGAGAAAGCAGCAGAGAGAGAGAGAATGCAGAGAGAGAGATAAAGGACGCCGGAGGGGGCTCCCCCTCTGGCTGGCCGGCTGGGGTGCAGAGAGAGAGGCCGAGAGGGGGCAAGGTCACCAGAGGGGGATTGCCCTCCGGCACCAGCAACCCCACCCACCAGGTGCGTGCAGAGAGAGAGAGAGGCAGCAGAGGGGCAAGATCACCAGAGGGACTTCCCCTCCGACACCAACTACCCCACCTGCAGGGTGCTTGCAGAGAGAGAGAGGCCGAGGGGAGCGAGGTCACCGGAGGGGGCTTCCCCTCCGGCACCGACCACCCCACAGGGTGCTTGGAGAGAGAGAGGCTCACCTCATGGAAGAACCCCACCCCACCCCACCGGTAACCCCACTACAGCACTGCCGAAGATGAAGAAGAGCAAGTTCAAGCCAGCATCACCCTCCTCCATGGCAGGAGGGCGACGTCTCCTCCCCGCTCTCTTTCCCCCTCTCTCTTCACAAGACCAAGATAAAATGATGAACACGTCTCTCTCTCTTCTCTCTCCGCCCCTCTCTCTTTTGACGAGATCCCCCATGTTAAAAATGGAAGCACTCATGTTCATGATCATAAATTCCTTGCACATGCTTACATGCATTAGAAGAATTTAAGGCGAAATGGTTCATGTCATTACTGTGGATAGCATGGATATTCCATGAATAATTACTTAATGATGAAATTTGATGATATATCTGCCAGGAAGTTTTGGAAGGAATCCTTCATTAGTGCTACTAACACTATAGGATCGAAGAACATTTCGGTACCTAGATCTGCAAAATGAGATTGTGCTATAGCTATGCCTTGGGCCTGAGGAATAAAGAGGGGTTTAATAAGCCAAGGCACCTGAGTATGGTAAAACAACATTTCTACACTTGACAGGTTTGGTCATTTGAGCTTTAATTAATCTCCTTTAGATTGCTGCATATCATGTTTCACTTGTTAATCTAAATTCCATACATACAAGCTTACATTTGCATCTGTCATTTGCACTTAAGTCTTTCAATGCATATTGTGAATAAACTGTGTACATACTGGTTTGAGGATGGATTCATATGTCTAATGCTTACATGTGTTATGAAGCATATCTTTTGCATTTACCACATTGAATCATCAACTAATTCTGAGCACACAATCACTGAAAAATTGCTGCATATAAGGTTCATCTGCACTCATGCATACTCAGTCAATTGTCATTCATTTGAGATGCATATAGGACTACATCTTCATTGGATTGTCATGCATGACCCTTGGTATATAAATAGTGAGATACTGAAGGGCAGATGCAATCTGTCTTGAGGTTCTTTCTATGTGTGAGGTGGTCTTTAGACCAAGTCCTTTGCCTGGTACCATAGGTCAAGTTGCACATTAGAGCAGTCTAGTTGTTCATGAGCATATTTCCTTATGTTTCTAATGTTCTGCATATGTTGCATTCTGAGTCCAGTTAATATATGCATATAGATAGGGGGTGTCAGCCTAGGTAATACCTATGGCTCATGCATATTTGTTTAAGATTAATACCCTGCATAGTCTTCATGTCATGTTTGAATGCATCTTGAAAAGGGAAGTGCATGCATTTCATCATTCAATGATGTGCATTTGTTTGCTCTCATACACCCACTGATCTCAAAACTGGCTGCATATCATTCAAGTTGAAAATGCAAAAGGTCTTGCTTGACATACAATGCACTTTCATAGGAGGAATTCTTGCAATTTGAAGATTGTTTATGTCCATTACGTTATTCATATGCATAATAAGGTTTGATCTTTGTCTGGATTCATGCATGCCAGTTATTGATTTAGATAGATCTCTCTCTGCATAGTTCATGCATACATTTTGGGGGAGCATAATGTCTTTTTGTTCCATCTCTGCCTAGTTTGGTTGACCAAAATTCTCCATTCCGGTCAACCAAAGCTGCCATATTTAGATTGAGCTGCTCTCTTGAAAATGATCTATTTGACTGATGTCTATAGTGAATTTCTTCTCAACTACTTGGACTCTATGGTTGCATACAAGTCAACCTCACTATCTTGAATGCCATACTCCTAATAGATGTCAGTTGCTGTGCAATGATATTCTTTAACCTCTGTCATATTGTCTCCAACTGTCAACTTCTCACCTGATTTCCATTTCTATCAATTGGTATCAGCTATTCTCGTGTTCTTGGAATCTTTTGTGTGTTGTTTCTACATTATTTGTGGGGAGCTAGATGTCTTAGATTCAAACTATTTGAAGTTCTCATGGTTCTTCTGCAATTCTCTAAGCTTATCACTCTCTACTTAATGTTGGCTATTAACTTGAATTCAACTACTACATAAGTTTTTCACACCTTTGCTAAATCCTCTTTGTGGTTCTATATTGGCTGCTTCTGGAATGTTTTTGCCTCGTTTGAAATTTCATGAAGATTTCAATTTGTGTATCTTGATCATAAATCTGAAAAATATTTTAAAAAAGAATCTTCTTTTACACAGGTTTATGAATGTCTGAAGGATTAAATTGGTTTAAGTCTAATGTATTCATTAAGTTTGGATGTGAAAGACTTGAAAATATCTGACAAAACTCAGTGAACTCTAAACTAACAGCAAAGAGAAACTGAAAAGGAAGGTGAAGGTCTGGAGGGAAAAGAAGGAAAAGAAGTAGAGTGATGTAAATTGTAAAGTGATAAGTGCCCAATCAAACAAACACTGCGTCGGACGTTATGAATTATCTATCAACAAGGAATTTTTTGGTTGACTATTCCAGGAGACAGCTCGCTAACAATAGCTGAGTAAGAGGATAACACAGAGAGAGAACCTTTCCTAGAACTTCACCTGTTCTAGACAAAGTTTCCACATATGCAGCCAATCAACAAAATACGCCCCTCCCTCTTCCCCTTCCCCAAACACCACCCCGGAAAGGGAAGACCATAAAAGTCATTTCCTTACCTCATCAGACTCTTCCTTCTCTTCAACCTTCTCTTCCTTCTTGGGCTCAGCTGCAGCAGGTGCAGCGGCACCACCACCAGCTGCAGGAGCAGCCACTGAAACAGCGACACCACCTCCGGAGGGCACTGAAGCAAACTTCTCCCTTCCAGATGCAATGAGTTCAGTTATATCTTTGCCCTTAACCTCAGATAAAAGGAACTCTATCCTATCATCATCTGCTTCAGCACCAACTGCAGACAAAAAATTGTCTTTTCAATGAAACAGAAAGATAGAAAACTCACTATCTGAAATGGCAGCATGGTACAATAAGTATAGCATTACTAGAAGGCACATGCAGAACAGGATAAGTGTATGGATGAAGTAAGACTCCGAAGACACAAGTCAGAACAAAAGAAAAATACATCATTACTTGAATGCAAGAATGACGAACCTGAACCGAGGATGTCCCTCAAATCATTTGCCGAAGGACAGGTGTTTCCACCCAAAACGGCAAGCAAATAAGCAGCAATAACCTTCATTTCTGGTGAAACAGGGAGAAAATGCATGTGACATAAGAGATGTGTTTTTTGCATCACACCAAACTAGTAGAGTTTAAATTGCCTGTCTAGAGCATCTTCAGAAAGACTTCCATGAAGTTAAGACTGCATATACTACACATATCACGCGCCAGGAAAGTGTCATTAATACCATTACAAAGGGAATAACATTCAGTCCCCGACACAAGCAGTGCATACAAGTGGCATACCAGTGAGAGATAAATAACATTCGCCACAACAAAAAAAAATAGAGTACCAAATCGCAGAAAGAAAACCAACCAGGAAAAGCAAACACTCACTGCAACTGTAGCAAATATAATAATAATAAATTGCCAATGCAGACACCTTATAGACAAGATCAACAATAGAAATCCAGAAAGAAAACATATATCACAAGTTGTGTTATCAAAGGTGACCGAGGCAGTTGCCTAGGTGAGGCAGCAATAAGTCACCTCCCTCTGGCCAAATTCATATGCATTCGCCTGGATCGCTTGAGCCTGCCTCGGGTGCCTCGGCCCACCTTGCTCGCCTTAGCCCGCCTTGTGTGACCAGGCCCAGCCCCGCGAGTCCGATAGTGGCCCAGTTTGGCCCTATAAAAGGAGGTCGCCCCCCAACTCCAACCCTAGCCTCCCCCTCTTCCCCTCTCGAGTTCCCCCCTCTACACATGACCGAAGAGTGGCGAGTGATGAATGGCGAACGACAGCAGGCGGCGGATGATGGCGACACTCCTCTCTGTACTCTCTCTCTCTCTCATATACACACACAGAGGGGCCACGCCCCCCCTCTCTCTATCTCACTCTCTCTCTCTCTCTTCCCCCCTCCCTCTATCATTCATAAACAGAAACTTGTTATTCTTTTTTAATATATTTCCATGTATGAGTGTGAATTTGATACTTGCAATTTGGTTTGTGAAACTTCTCATGAATTAAGTAATACAATAATTTGACACATAAGAATGAATACTTTCGGGAATATGTTGGCTTATGTACATATTTTTGTGATATTTAGATATATATTTATCATCATCATCAGAGCCTTATCCCAATTATTTGGAAGTTGACTACATGAATCATGTTTCGTCAAAGATTTCTATCAAGTGCTATATTCATCATAACCATTAAGGCTATGCACTAGAAAGTCATGAACAAGAAAGTACTACCAAGCATGTAATTATCACAATGTTGCCTCATGATTTTTACCTGTTTATAAAAAAAGTACTCTCAATGCAATGCGATGTCAATGTTCATCATACCCCATGATTTTCAGCACATTTTCGGCTATCTGTCGAGGGGGCTAGCTTGGAGCCCTTGGATATTGTCCGTGCCCGCTCTTGCATCTTCAAGTTATAGATAAAGTTACTTCCATGAGAATAAAATAATGCTCCAACCAATAATGTTCAATTCAATAATAGTTCTATGATAATGTAACCAAGGTAAAGAACGTATCGAAGTAAGATCATGAGAGTTCAAAGTAGGATTTAAGTCAAGGTCATGCCACAGAAGGAATCCGACAACATAACGAAACGTTCTTAGATTTTCATAAATCATTAATATCTTATTGATAAGGTGTTAGGTTCCAGACAACCATTGGACCATTTAGGAACTTAGGAAAACCAACCCTAAGGTCGAACCTCGGGTTAGACAGGGTAAGGAAAGAGGCGTTGATTTCCGGGACCGTTTCTGGGCAAAGTCGACACTGAAATAAGGAAAGGGTTGATGCATAGTATTATCTAGACAAAAACGGTCATGTGATGACCGCTAAGGGACTTTAGAGGTCGTCTAATGGCCGCTATTATCCAGGGCACAAAAAATATCGATAGTTTAAGTGCTTTCTAGACAATTTGAGTTTTGAGGGTACAACCAGCTCGACGTCTTATTGGGAATCCTAGGCTCACGGAGACTTACAGAGGTCTTGAAACAAGATCACCTAGTCCGGTAGAAGGAATATCCAACGGAGAGGATCACAAGTCCAAGAAAGTGTGCCTATAAGTGTAAAGTATATCTAATAGCCACGTATCAGGGTACGCACCATGTACTTAAGAAGGACTGTAGAGGAGAAGGGATCATGGTAAAACAACGATCAAAACATCATAAGTCAATCCATGAAGCATATACAATATGGTCATTTGTACAAGACTATAGGTTTTGGCATGAAAATAGCACAAGCTAAAATAAAGTTGAAAGTGCATATAAGAACATGAAGTCTATCAAGAGAGGTAACTAACATACCTAAATCCATGAAAATAGAACCATAGACAGGAATAAACCTTAGTTATCTAGGCTTATCATATGGTTTATCAAGCTGTTCTGTAATCTGTTTCGGGTTAACAAAATGTAAAAATGGGAATCAAATAGCGGTCAAATGATGGCCGCCTACCAGGGCTTAGTGGTCTATCGTAAGGCCGCTATATGACACTAATGATCACAGGGAGACCACTTCTTTCTGTTTGTGGCAGACAGTAGTAAAAATCAAAGTACACGCTAATCTAGGGTAGTAAATCATATAAAACATGCTAGATAGGGAGAGAAAATATTCTACAATGAAGATAACTCATGGAGATGCATAGGTTGTCATAAATTAAGCTAAGATTATCATCTTTGTCATTAAGGGTAGGGATTATGCATGTACAAATAACCTAAATGTGCAGTGCCAATAAAACATTAAATACTCTGTGTGAAGGACATGAAAATTCACAAAATTAAAGGACTTTTATTCCTAACTTGGTATTTTAGCCATCCATCAGATAACCTACCTTCGTGACAAGCTTTAGACTTTGAATTTCTAGCTGGAAGATGACCCTGACTTCTGCACGTTCTGTGCCGAATCAGCAACTTCCCGTCCCTCTATCTTCTGATTCTCTTGACCTAAAGACGTGCAAATTGGAGGGTAGGTAGAAGACAGAAAGGGGAATAAAAATTTATAAAGACACAACCACTAACTTTACTTAGGGCTTCTAATCTCCTGATCTTCACTGGACCGGCACACTGGTTCCTATGCAGCCTGTAGCGCAATGAAAACTTTCGGGGCTTCTAACTCCCTGGATGCTTGATCTCCTACTATGAAATTTGGTGGGATGCTAGTTAATACTAAGGAGAACATAAAGTTCTAAAGAACCAAGCTGAAATGGTGGGATGGTCGAGACTTTCGACCACCTACCTTTCCTATGTTTTGGGATGAAAACCTCTTTGAAATAGGGATCTAGGGAAAGTTATCGTGCATGTAATGTAGTAGAGACAAATGGAAATGCAATAGAACAATCTAAAACGCACCAGGGAAAGAAAACAGAGGGAAGAAAGATGGGGTTTACCTGTCAACTAGCAATGGGCGGACAGAAATTCGTGGCGGATCGAGGAAGATGGGCATCTAGATCAATGGTCGTTTATTGTATGCATCGTCTCCTTCGACGATGGATGCAGACCTCCCTTCCATCGACAGAGCTCGGAACTCTTTGGCTTTGATCGATTCGTATATGGGATCGGTGGAATGGAAGCGAGAAGGACTCTCGAAGGTCTCATTGCACTCCTTGGGTTTTTGATTCTCTAATCCCCTCCTTCCCACCCGTGCTAGAACCCTAGGGACGTCTCTTGTACGTGGAGGGGTCCCCCCCAAAATCCATTTGAAATCAGGCTTGAATCTATGTGAGGGGGTGTTGGACCACTCATGGAGTGAGTACGTGCATGACTACGAGTGCATCAACTCCCCGGAGTGGGATAGGTTGCAGAGGAAGCGCCTAAAGTGGGTGGAATCGTGAAAACGTTAGTTGACGGACAGTTACCAGAAGGCGGCCATCCTACTGGCCATTTAAGATAACCTGAGCCGCCATGTACCTGACCGCCTAGGACACCTAGGCGGCCAAGTATGTGGCTGCCCAGTGCCTTGGGCGGCTAGCTTTCTAGCCTTCTTCCAAGAGTTGGGCGGCCATCATTTTGGCTGCCTGGAAAGTGGGTTAAGCCTACTATTTCGATGGTTTTCAGCCCGATTGAGTTATTAGACTAGAAATGAGCACTCGAAGGTTCAATCATTAGAGAAAACTGTCACTCTTATGATGGCTAAAATCATAGTCTACGAGATGTTCAAAATTAGGTGTCTACAAGTTTGACTTATTCAACGTCACTCCTTATATTACTTTCGCTCACGTGATCAAAGAAGAGGGCGTTAAATAACATAGATCATTTATGTGCATGGCACTGTAGCGTTTAAGTATTGTGTAGGCACCATACTATATATTTTGTCTTGTAGTGTGGTTAACAAGTCAAAAGTGTTACTCGTGGACTACGTAATAAAAAGTGAGATAATTTTTTTGCCTTGTTTAATGGAAGTAGATGGAGCATTGTCTGCCCATTTGTCTAAACGTCCTGATCATTTTTTATATTAGACAAAGCATCGCCTATCCTTATTTTTGTCATTATTCACTTAGATGATGTTTCATCTATTGTTTCCTCTATTGGTAATCATCTTAGACGAAGTTCTATCCATTATAATGTTTTGTCATTTTCCCTTTAGACGGAATATCGTTTAGCTCATCGTGTACCATGAGTTAGATGGAGTATCATCAATCATGACTTTAGTTAAAAGATGTATCATCTAAAGTTGATATTTTTTCTTTTTTCCTTCTAAACGAAGTATCGTGTAACTCATCATCTATTGTGAGTTAGATGAAGTATCATTTAAAGCTCCTTCAAGTAGACGATGCATCGCCTATCTTTAGTTTTGTCACTATCTTGTTAGACAGAGTATCTGTTGTGTATGTGATTTTGATGATTATAAAATAATTTTGTCACTTGGCCTTGTGCTTGAATAGTTCTTCATGTTTTCATGTGCTTGAATCTCCTTATCCTCTTGCTATGAAGTTGAAATGGTTGTGGATTTTATAGTGTGGCTATTGTAAGATGAAAACTCATGTTGTATAAGGATCGAAGTTATTGAGTTTAAAGCTATACTAATGTGGGTGATGTGTTTGACTTGTCAATTTGGTAGACTTGTGAACGTGCAAGTTTTTATGTTTTGAACTCACATTTTCACTATTGAGATCATGGCATTTAAGATGATGGTGTTTCAGGTTGATTTGCATGCTATCTTGTTCACATTCATTCTAGAAATGCTAGTTTCAAGTGAGAGAGATTTAATTGAATTTCAAATGCCTTCAGGCAGAAGAGCACACCCCTCAGCTCGGGGAAGTACCTCATCACGCACCTGCAAGTAAAGAAAAGCATTCACTGCTATGCAACAAGAAGACAACAGAGGAACTATATCGAGGGGCAAGGAGGAGGCGAGTACAAAATCATTTTCCACCCCCTTATGGTCGAAACCTGTCGAGATCAAGTAGCAAGACTCCCCGACCAACGTATAAGCAGTTGACCTTCTCCAAGGCCCCATGCCAGCCATCCAAGTACCCATTCCGGTAGTCTTCAGAGACAGGGCCATTGGCCCCCGGTTGCGGTGACAGCCGCCAAGGAGCAAATGGAGGCTCCCTCCAGAGGATCAAAGGCTGGCGGGGAGCCTACAGAGATTCGTCATCCGATGAAGTACTAGACTCGCCCGATGACATCCTACAAGGAAGCTCCCTCAAGGCTCACCAACTCGAAGATGACTACAGAGCCGTCTCGAAGGCCACTATTTATAGGAGAAGCAAAGTCCCAGAAGTATGAGGACTCCTACCGCCTCAAGCAAATCCCCAGAAACTGAAGTGACGGATTCCCGAAAGTCGCGTCCTTTCATAGTCCCCTCATAGGCGTTGTTTCGTATTCCTAGAGGATCTCACAGCCATTCAAAAAATGGGGAAAGTACAAGGGGGAGGTTTCGAGATTGACGAATCAAAGGAAAGTTTTCTATTCCGAAATAAAGAAGTTACAAAAGGAAGACTACCACCTAGGCAGAAGCAGAAGGAAATATGAAAATAAGCAAATAGGGGCACCCTTCTAAGGGTTCACTCCGGGTACATCGTCACGTGCCCTAGTCTCACCGGGCTCACGTGCATCAATGACTCCAGCAGGAGGCGAGTCCTCGTCCAAGTTCACCATTTGGCTTCCCGCTGCCAAGACCTCCACAGGTGCTCACTCGTCCGTGCTCGGCTCCCGTGCCAACTCCTCGGCACCTGCACCATCGACGTCAGGCTCCCCCTCACCATCGTCGGCCTCTGGGCCATAAGGAGCTGAGGGAGGAAGAAGAGGTGGAGCCACACGGCCAAAGCTCACTGCTGTGGCCTTCACAGCAGCGCTCCAGCCCTCCCGGAAGCCACGGTCGCGAGCCAGCCCGTTGAACTCCAGGGCCACTTCCGTCAGCTCATCTCGGTAGGCCGAAGAGGAGTGGAAGCGCTCCACCACTTCCTCGCCCACAGTCAACATCGAGGAGCGTAGCGCGGTCAGCTCTGCCTCAGCCTCCCGAGCACGAGTCTCCCTAGCTTAGACCTCCGCCCCCAGCTTGGCCGCTCACTCCTCGGCTGCGTCAGCTCGCTCCTGGAAGGAGTCCCGGTCACATTCCATCCCAGCGAGGGCTAGTCCTTGCTGGACCGACTGCCTGTGGAGTTCGGCGTAGGCCGCCTCGGACCCCTTTAAGCACTCCTCGAGCCCCACCTGAAGGGCTTGGCTGGACTCTAGCATCCGAGTGAGACCCTGGAAATGATGCCTCCACAAGCCGAAGGCACTGACGACCAGGCACGCACTCCTCGAAGTCACCGCCGTTAGCTCCATCTCAGCCCTACGACTGAACTCACTAGTATGCTCGAACCATTGCGCTCTCCTCCCCAAGAGATCGACGATCGTGGCGATCCCGGCCAGCCCAGATGTCAAGTCCCCGGGTGGTGAGGATTGGCTACACTGAGGAGATCCCGACGGAGAAGAGACATCGACGTCATCAGTCGCTGGAGCCTTGCCCTTGTCCTGCCCCCGTGCCATGGGGACTGATGCAGAGGCAGCGACCACTGACTCCCCAGCCAACGGTGACAGCAGAGCCTCAGAAGAAGACAGTCCAGATGGCGGAGGGAGCGGGATATGACTCCGAGCAGGGCTGGAAGTCCTTGCTCTCTTCCTCGCCCGACAATGGGTGTCTAGCACCGCCAGGTCATCATCAGTTAGGGAGGCGCGGCTACCACCAGCCATGGCGGATTCCTCACCAGTCGTACTAGCAACTCCTTTGGGAGAACCCCTCTGAGGACTAGGTCCTCCACTCGTCGCAGATGCCGCCAGTGAGCATGCCAGAGGGATGTTGACCGGGACCGGGTACGGTAACCTCCCTAGAGAAAATGCAACCCCTGCCTGGGGGGCAATGATGGACACCTGACCAGTCTCCGGAGCGACGTGATCCACGGGGCGAGGGGCACCCCGCGACAGCCTGACAATCTCATAGGTCCAACCCTGAATTTCAGGCGCCCCTGAAGAACAACAAAATTGGTCAAGAACCACTCACGACCAGAGCAACCTGACGAAAAAATAAAACCAGTAACCTGCGGTAACGGAGGACTCAACCCCAGCTCCCGGAGCAGCACCGGAGTTAGAGCGAAGTCTGCATCAATAAGGGGATACCGGAGGACAGCCTTCAACTTCGGGCGGTCCTCAGCCCTAAGGGAGGGCTTCGTGTCACGCCAGGTGGGATGAGCGCCTCTGCGCATCCAACTATCGGAGGCATTGTGGTCTTCCGACTCGATAATGTGCACGTACCGCTTCGACCAACCCTTACGGTTAGATGAGGTACGGGAGACTCAGATGAAATACTAGTGGGTGCGAGCCTTGAAATAGGCGAAATAGGTATCGACTGGACAACTCTGGAGAAGAAAGAAGTGCCGGAACAGATCGACGTTTGGCTCCACTGACGCTCTATGACATGAGTAGATGAATCCACAGAGGATGGTATAAGAATAGGGGGTTATTTCCCCAGGATGTCGCCCATAGTGATGGAGGACAGACGCGATGAAAGGATGAACTGGAAGGCGGAAGCCTGCCTGGAAGGAGGCCACCGGGACCATGATCCCGCCAGAAGGGAAACTAATAATATCATCACCCACGGATGGGAAGATGATGTCGTACTCGGGGGGAATCTGGAAAGCTCCCTGCAGGCCATGGATCACCATATACGCTATTAGCGGCGGAGAACTAGGTTGACTAGTGCCGGCACCCGAAGTGCTCGGCACACCACCTTGGTCGTGAGACGCTTCTTCGGAAGAAGAAGAACTGGCTTGGGGGACTCCCCTACATGGAGGCATGACTACAGAAGATGAGAGACGCAAGAGAAGGAAGAATCCTCACCAGGCAAGGGAGGAAGACGCCTACGACGAGCACGACAACTGGCGAAACATGGATGGAGACTGCGGGGAGACCATGTAGTCGCCCTTATAACCACCCACGACGGGTCGGCGCCACCCTTTGTGAGGCTGGTGAAAAGGCGCTTGTCACAGCGTAAGGTGACCGTTCGAAGCCTGTGCTCCCAGAACAAGAAAAGACGCCTGTCATCATTACCAGCGTGACTTCTGCCACTGCTAGAAGCGCCTTACGCGCCAAGCCGGATCTAAAGCTTCCAACAATCACGATACGAGGAGTCTGACCTCGGGCCTCGTGCTCTGAGAAAACCCTCTCCTGATCGACTCTCAGCCCCCTACAGAGTGCTCAGCGACTGAGAGTAGGGTGGAAGTGAGGAGGGTAAATCTGATTTGGCTCGAGAGCAGCCCAATAATGGCAGACCCACGAAGGATTGTTCGCAATTAGCCCTCCTAAGGAACGGACACACGTGCTCGGCCCAATAAGAGGAAAAGTATCAGATTCTGCAAAGCGTAACGGCTACTGTCCAAGCGCAGTTATTACCGGAGGACTCTCCGACGATCGACTGTTGCCCCCACGACGTCGGTCTTGACCCCATAACGGGTGAGCACGCCCCATGAGCGCCGTAAGACTCGCCCCGGGAGCAGTCAACGCTGGGGTAATCGCCCTCCAATGAGAAATTCCTGCCACTATAGTGGAGAAACATTACTCTACTATGGAGGCCCTTCCCTATCAAGGGATGAGGCTCCTCGCTTGAGGACAACTCCCTATAAAAGGGAGATCGATAGAAGAGAAGGACACGGTGGTTCATTCCACTATAACGATGCCCAAGAGAATAGAGCGACTAGCCCTACTACATAGAGAGAAGAAAGAGGCGACTACCCACACTCTGAGAGAGGTTCCTCCCGGCGACCTTACCACCCAGTGAGCACTCTCTGAGTGAACACTGGGACCGGCGAACACTCGTCTGGAAGATCTCCACGGCTCCTCAGTCCCCTAGAGTGATATCTTTTCTCTCTCTCATCTGCTCTTCTCTATACTCTGTTTTCCTATTGTTGACTTAAGCATCGGAGGGTTGTCCCCTGGGGTAACACCCGGGACTCCTTCTAACGCCTCCGCTTCCTGGTGATTGCAAGCCTCCACGGGCACGAGACAACTTTCCCAACAAATAAATAGAGAAGGTGGTACGTGGCCTAGGAACTATTTTCCAGCCTCTACAGTTATGATTTCAACTTCAATGAGAAATCAAAATTTGGTGTGAGATTAGAGACACATATTTATGATTTTACATTAAATGAGGGCCATAAAGAAAGGGTGAGTATGCTTGTGGGAGTCATGCTCTACCCTATGTTCGGAAGTTACCAATGTATGGAGGATTTTAACTTTATATTTTGCGCACTATGTTCATTTATTAATCTATGAAAAGTAATAATATCACTTGGTCAAGTGGGAGAATGTAAGATTTATATCCCATTAAAATTTGTCATCTATAATGACATTAATAAAAGTTATTTTTTTTAGTAGGTAGTGACTTCATGGAATTGTTGGCCCCTTTTTTTTTCATTCTTTTCCATGATTATAAATCATTCTTGAATCTTATTTTGTATTTTTCAACAGCCTGCAGAGAAGTTCCCAAGCATATTCTCTAACGAATCCCTTTTTGGAAGGTAAACCTTGCATTCTACTAATATTTGTTGATTGCTTCTCAAATTTCATGTTCCTGCGCTAAACATAATCTTCTCATCTTTGTAGGTTTCCCTATTTCTTACCTTGCCTTTGTATATCACTCTTTGCAGTTGGTGTACTATTTGTCTCTTTCTGCCTTCCAGTAAGTTACAATATCCTTATGCATACCCCTATTAACTGAGCCAAGGTTTCCTGTCTATACGTATATTTATTCCTTTCCATGTGGGATCTCTTTAGATGTTCTCGTGGATTTGTATAGTCAGCAGAATAAGGGAGAGTGTTTGTTACTATTTTCCACTGTCTTGGCTACAGGTTTGATCTCTTGTTCTAAACAGCTGAGTGCAAGGAAAGAAAATGGGCCTAGAAACAGCCTCAAATGTGTTATTGGCATTGACATCTAGCTAGCAGATGCAGAACATTCACCATTTTATATTGACTTCTATGTCCATCTTCTGAAATCGTTTGGTCTGAGACAATATCTAAGATTTAAAGATACCCTAGGCCCAATTAATGTTTATCCTAATTTTTCCCCTCTAATTCTCCAGCACTGATACAATTTTATTCCCCCCTCCCTCACACACACACTCTGGTGATAAGAAGGTAACCCAGTTTTTTTTAAAGTGGTTGGTGCCACAAATTGTTTCAAAGGAGAAAATGAATGTACATGTAAAGGAGTGTAAGCTCACAAAAAGCGCCCCCTATACAAAAGACACCAAGAAGGTGTAAACATGCCTACCTGCCAAAGGAAGACAAAAAGGGGGACGAAGCAGGGCTGAGATTACAAGACACCTTCCTCCATTCCCTCGCCCTCTCATAGATAAAAGACACCAGTGACACTCCAGGAAGGAGATCCAAAGTCAACAGTGGAGATTGCTGGGCGCATGTGGTGTGTGGTTGATATGTTTGTCAATGTGGAGCAACCGAGACCTGATCTAAATAAGTTTCATTAATCATATGTGCTTCTAAGGGAACAATTTGATTACATGAATGGTGGAAAAATGACATGCATATGAAGACTCCATCTTCAGGAGAGATAAGGCCGAGGAATTAAAATCCCAAATATGGAACTGGACCACTCTTGACAGGTTCTGCTTCTGTTCCTGATTCAGCCTGGCAATGTTGGCTGGTTCTGGCCAATTTCAGGTGGAGGACTGGAAGGGAAAGAGGAGAAAGATAGGAGAAAGAGTAGAATAAGGGGGATGAAGAAGAGCACCTTAGGAGGAGAAGGGACATGAGAACCCAAGGAGGGAGGGGTAGCGGATGGGGTGGCTACTGAGACTGGCCTCCTTGGAAGCCGCTGGCAGGAATCACCTTCCCTAGCACCTTGACAAGGAGGAGGCACAGAGGGTAAGTAACTGCCCAGACCTGCGGTGGTGGATTGGCCATGCAGCAGTAGAGATGGTACAGTGGTGACAAGAGGGTTTCTTAGTGGCTGCGGATGAAGCAATAGTCAAGGATGGGACATATGGCTGTGGTCGATGTGCATTTGAGTAGCAGAAGAGGGGTTCCTCTGCAGATCCTTTAATGCAAATATGATTGGTTTGAAAACTTACAAGGGGAGGCACTTCATTGAATGATTCCACGATCGAAGAAGATGCATGTCAGTCCTTAAATAGTTACGACAAGCCCTAAATTTTTCAAATCATTTTTACTGTTGAAATGAAAACTCTGGCCAACAACGGACTGATCCTGGCAATTATTTAACTCCCTGATAATGACAGCTTGTGAATGTCAGTGGACATTTTTCACCTGAATGAGCAGATTTTGAGTGTTGTGACCCTGATGTTTATTTAAAGGAATTAAAGGCATAGGGACTGGATGGTATTTTAGGGGACCTCCTACAAATGCCCCCCACCCACAGGTGACGCGAGCGAAGGATGAGTCGGGCGGCGCCTGTGGGTGTACTGGCTCTTCAGGGTCAGATTCGAGACCTCGACGTCCGGGGAAGACAACGATTTCGGCCTGTGCTTTCTTGTTCGTACTTGTGTACACATACAGGGATGCCTGTTGACACATAAGGACGCACATACACAGCGCTTGCATATATACATACTTACTATCGTATATGCATTATTATTATACATATATGTTAGCATTTTTCTCTTCTTCTCTTCTCTCCTTTTTCTTTCTTCTTCTTCTTTTCATCTTTCTTCTTTTTCTCTTTCTTCTTTCTTTCTTCTTCTCTTTCTTTTTTTTTACTTCTCTTTTTATTTCTTTTTCTCTTCTTTTTTTCTTCTCTCTTCTTCTTTTTTTCTCATGTCTACCTTTTTTCCTTTCTTTCTTTTTCTCTTTCTTTTTTGACAACACTGGGACGTGTTGGTGTGGTGTAAGTCTTTGCAGTGATCCACCCAAGGAGAGCCAGGTAGGCATTCGTGCTAGCGCACGGGGGAGTGCTCGCCCTTGCAAGGGAAGGATGAGGGGACCACCCCACTGTGTGAGGCGGACTACCGACCGGTCTCACTCAGGCGCCTGAAAGGGATGGCAATGAAAGTTTGTTTATTTGACGACCTGGACGTGAGGGGGTCCACGTCAAAGGGAGAGTTACCACCCTGAGGGATGGAGAGAAGAGTTTGCTTGTCAGTGCCAGCAGGGTGCCGGGACTAACGTGATTTATGTGTTTCTTGAGATATTCATCGGCACC
This sequence comes from Amorphophallus titanum, assembly GCA_024336825.1. Classification (NCBI taxonomy): domain Eukaryota; kingdom Viridiplantae; phylum Streptophyta; class Magnoliopsida; order Alismatales; family Araceae; genus Amorphophallus; species Amorphophallus titanum. Next base: position 18,561,950 of record JANBPO010001714.1, on the reverse strand, counting down.
ATGACAGTGCCTACGCAAGGAAGGGTTTAGTCTCCTGACCCAAGCAAAAGGCTCGAGCAGGGTGTCTACCTATTGGTGCCGCCAGGGTGACAGGCCAACGAGGTCCATTTGTCCTCTTGGTCTCTTGAGGTGTTCGTCGGCATCAGGACAGTGCCTACGCAAGGAAGGCTTCAGTCCCTTGACCCAATCGAAAGGCTCGGGCATGGTGTCTACCCGTTGGTGCCGCCAGGGTGACGGAGCCAACGAGGTCCATTTGGTCTGTTTGTCTTTTGAGGTGTTCGTTGGTACCGAGACAGTGCCTACGCAAGGAAGGGTTTAATCCCTTGACCCAAGCGAAAGGCTCGGGCAGGGTGTCTACCCGTTGGTGCCGCCAAGGTGACGGGGCCAACGAGGTCCATTTGGTCTTTTAGTCTCTTGAGGTGTTCGTCGGCACCGGGACAGTGCCTATGCAAGGAAGGGTTTAGTCTCCTGACCCAAGGGAAAGGCTCGGGCAGGGTGTCTACCCATTGGTGCCGCCAAGGTGACGGGGCCAACGAGGTCCATTTGGTCTCTTGGTAATTTTGCCGACATGAGACGGTGACACAAGGAGGGGGGTCGTCCCTCCTTGTCTCTCTCTCTCTCTCTCTCTTCTCTCTTTTCTTCTTCTTCTTCTTCTTTTTTCCATTATTTTTTTTCTTTCTTCTTCTTTTTTGAACCGCCCCTATAAAAGGGGACAGGAAAAGGCACGGCCACTTGGCCGAACGTGTAAGAAGACTGTGGGGAAGGCAACCTTGAGTTGATACCAAACCTGTGGTGGCAGTGATAGTGATAGCACCAGCAGAGAGGGGTGCTGGGGGAAGCCGGAAGAAGTGGCGAAGGACGGAGGCTGCCGGTGTGTGGGCCTCTGCGGTAGTTCGTCCTCGGAGAACCAGGCAGGTACCTGCGTTAGCGCACATGAGAGTGCTTGCCCTCCCAGGGGAAGGACAAGGGGACCACTCCACCGTGCTGAGCGATCTACTAGCCAGTCTCGCCTGGGCGTTCGAAATGCGTGAGGGTCTTAGACGGGAAGCCTCGATCAGAGGGACTCATTGCCAGAAGGGACGGAGAGAAGAGTCTGTTTATTTGATGATCTGGATGAGAGGTCTGAATCAGAATTGATGCTCGTCGCCTGAGGGGACGGTGCGGAAGATTCGTCGATACGGGATAAGTATTATATTTCCCCTCTCTTTTTTTTTTATTAAGGTAAATAAATAGATAAATAATGGAAGAGTTTGAATTAAATCAAAATTCAGTGGCTAGGGATAGAAACGGTGTATCGGGTGATCGCTTGGCCGAGGAAACAGTCCAAGCTAGACCGCTTATCAGAGTCTGATCGCGAACAGATTTAATCGCGTGAACACCCTAATTTCTTTATGCTAAATCTCTAGAGACCGATGCAATCTGGTGATTAGAAGATTCTAGAATGGATTGGGATAAGTTTAATGACATAAATAGGGCTCTAGGATCATTCAAATCCCTAAAACTCTAGCTAACCCTATAAATAGACCTTAAGTACAGCCTGCACGACCCTTACTTTTGGCTCACGTGAAACTAAGGTAAGGAAGTATTATTTCAGGTAGGTTCTTTAAGGGTTTCTGTTCACAATAGTAAGGTCTAACTTTTCTCAAAATCTTGTTCTAGGAGATCAAGTCTTCAGGGAGACAGAAGCCTCCAAAGATGCTGGTTTAGCACAAGTGACCCATGAATTTGCGCAATGGGGCCAAGAAGATCTGCAAGTTAGAAGCCCTAAACAAGGTAATTAGATAGGGGTTCTTTAGAATTATTCGTTTACCTTAGTATCTTCTTCTTACCCTCCAAATCTCATGGTATTAGGTGAAGGGGATAAGAAGTTAGAGGGACGAGAAGTTACTATTTCGGTTCAGGACGAGCAGAAACAAGGGTCAACTTTCAGCCTTAAATTCGGAGCTTAAAGCCAAGCCCAGAGGTAGGTTATCCCATGAACAGCTTAGACTTGATGTTAGGAATAAAAGTCCTCTTCTTCTAGTCAATTTCATGTTCTATACACGGATTATTTTATGTTTTATTGAGACTGCGCAGCAAGTTCATGTTCATGCATACACCTAACCCTAATGAGGTAAAATTTGAAATTTCTTGTCTAATTCTCATGACCTGTGCATATTCTTAGCTTATTTTTCTTCCAGCATGTGTTACTACATGTTCTTACATTGTTCCATGCATCTAGTTACCCTAGATTAGCACATATTTTAGTTTTTATTTCTATTTACTGTATACAAGAATAAATGGTCTTCTTCAGACCGCCAAGGGTTCATAAACAGCCCTGCGATAGACCATTAGGGAATATAAGACGGTCATCCCGAGACCACATGAGTTTTCTGAGTTCTGTATTATCGTTAACCTGAAACTTAATACAGAATGGTCCAAATTCTTATATGATAAGACTAGCTAATTAGGTCTTACACCTGTTTAAGCACTCTTTTCATTTACTTGGGTACATTGATTAATCATCTTAGTAGATTTCATGTTCTTTATGCACTTGGGACTTATTTTAAACTATGTTAATTTCATGTCAAAAATCATATACTCTTGTATTATCTTGAGTTTTATATGGAGTTTTATATGGTTCATGGACTTGTCTAGTTTGATTTGATTACGGTTTTGTCACGATCTTTTCTTATCTATGAGTCATTTTCTTAAGTACAAGGCACATATCCCGGTATGTTATCATTAGTCACACTTTGCACTTAAGCACACCATCTTGGACTTGTGATCCTCTCCATTAGATATTCCCTCTACCAGACTAGGTGATCTTGTTTCAAGGCCTCTGTAAGTCTCCGTAAGTCTGGGATTCCCACTAGGACATCATGCTGGTTGTACCCTTCAAACCTAATTGTCTCTAAAGCACTTGCACTATCGGTGTTTTCTAAGTTCTGGTTCAAAAATGGTTCTCATACGACTGCTAAATGTTACTTAATGGTCTTCTTGTAACTGCTTCTATTGACCAACGGTCGACCTATGACCGCATACCTCTCTGAGTTAAGCATTCTTTGTTCTAGCTTTGACTCGTCGTAAATGGTCTTGACTCGACCGCATACTCTTGCCTAACGGTCCAGAGTTGACCGCTTGAGTTCTAAAACGGTCCAGTAATCGATCGCATGGTTCCTAATTTTGTCTAACCTGAGGTTTGACCCTTGAAGTTGGTTTTCTTGAGGTCCTAGATGGTCTTTACATTGCGGTTATTCCTGGGTGATCCTGTGCACCGGCTACTATCCGTGCACGCCGAATTTCACCCACCTCCTCTTTAGCACCGGCTGAGCGGGTTTCAAAATTCCCACCTCGGGAATGTAACCACCCACTCAATGGAGGTGGGACCCACGGGGGCATAAATAGCCACCCCAGGGTTATGGAAAGAAATGACGAAAAATCTTGGAGTGAGGACCACAAGGTGAAGGTGCACCCCGCCTTCCTCTCTCCTTGGCCCTCTGGACCCCATAGTCTCCATTGGCTTGCAGTTGGTCCACTGGACCATGATGGCCCACAATGGCCATATAGTCCATGGTCCATGAACCATTAATTTATGCCAACACCATGTTGAAATCATCTCTTTATGTCACTATGCCATGTCATATCATGTCATGTTATATAACAAAAATATGGCATGTTATGTAACATTAATTATGGACATGATCAAGACAATAACTTTCAGCAAATTTAAACAATAAACAAAATTACTTGACCATTGATCATATGGTCCGGTCAATTAAGTCCTATCAATGGGTCACAACTTAGCCCGGCCTAATTAAACATGCTAATTGGTGAACCGTGATCAACATGGCTCAGTTAAGTAACACAATCAGCCTTGAATTGATGAATCAGTATCAATGTAGCTTAACCAATTAACAAAATTAATGGACCGTCGACTGTGCATCTAGTCAGTCAAACTTGATCAATGGATCACGGTCTAGCTGACCCAATCAATCAACCCAATCCACAACTCACGTAGTTCAGTCAATCAACTTAATTGAGGGACCACAGCCAACAGGGCTAGGTCAACTGACCTAATTAAGGGACTGCGGTTTGCATTGCTTGGTCAAGGCGTTGTACACTATTATCCAATAGTAATCCATTACCTAATTGATGAAACTTCATATTCACAGCCACATGAATACAATTTCACCATTCATGTCCCAATTTGTCTCTATCATTTTGTGGTTTGTCCTGATACATGATGACTTTCCGAATACATCATAGAACTAAAACCCTAGACTCCCAGCTGGATTAGGACTCAAACTTGAAACCCTCTAAAGCTTGTTCTGATCTAAGATAGGCTACACCAATCACCACTAGCTCTAAAGAAGAACTAAATCTTAGAGTCCACGTGGGACTAGGACTCTAAAGTGAGCCACTCTGAGGTGTATTCTGGAAGCTAAGATAAGCCATAATGACTGAGACCAGTCTAATGAGACCTGGATTCAAGAATTTTGGTTTGACGAGGACTCGAACTCTAAGAGTCCTAATTGGACTAGGACGCTAACCAACAACGTTCCAAGGTCTATTTTAAACCCAATTGAGTGTACATCAAACAGTCAAACAGTAGGCAACCATGCGATGTGTAGATTAGGGAATTATTAACTGCAGTTAACTAAGGATTTTTGGTAGATAGTCCGACCGATGTAATTAACACCGATTGAGGTTAGTGGGGATTGAGGTCAAGATTGCAAACCAGTAGCCTAATCCAAAGGCTCCAACGAATGCAAACAAACTAAACTCAAAATTTCTCCCAATGCATTTTGCTTTGTAATGTGTCAAGCACATATTGTTTTCTATTTTTTTGATATTTTTATATGTGGAAAAACATGCTCCCACAGGGGGTCAGAATAATCCCATTATCATTTGCAGAGATAACTCGTCAGCAGAGATGGTTTCAGAGCATTTTGATGACTGAACAAATTTCCTCACATCCTTCAAAGCAAAATCTCTGCATGTAGGTGAAAAATGTAAACAGGATATTTCCAGGTCTGGCAAAGAGGAAACAGAATAAACCATTATCTCAACCTCTGAATTCATGCACAGCGTCCTATTGTTAGTACAACCAGGGCATATCTTGTGCCTGAATCACCTAAAGAGGCTACATCACAAAAACATATCAGCGGCACTGATGTCAAATGGAAAACTCATCAAACAATTGAGTGGCACCCACTCAGCTATTCGTGATCCTGGGCTTTATCTGACTCCAAATCAGTTGATAGTGGATACACTTTTCACCTTGACCACCCGCCCCTAAAATGGAAATTTGAGGCATTGGTGAGCAGTCAAAGGTACAGCATGAAGACTATCAATCCAAGGATGGCCTAGAATAGCCTTGAACATTGGATCACTATCCAACACATAAAACTCCATGGCTATGGTGAGAGGCCCGAGCTCGGCCTGAATGGTTACCACCCCGTGGCATGCTCTCCTAGAGTTATCATAAGCGGTGATGGTTGTCGGAGTCGGCCTTAACATATCTTCAGAAATATTGTAGGCTCGTAGAGTGCTCAAGGGACAAACATTTATAGAAGCTCCCATGTGCACTAGAGCCGCATCGATGGCCACTTTGTTTAGTGTAATTGAAATGCATAGTGGCATCTGGCGTGCCTCAGGAGGTGCTAATTCTGATTTTGAAAATGAAATGGATGGCTCCTTTGTAATTGTGGCCATTGCCGACAGAAAATTGTCCACTGCCATATCTTCGCTGACCATAACTTTCTGTAGAAAAGCCCTTAGGGCATCTTGGTGTAGCGTGGACCTTTTGACTAACTCCAACAGAGAAATCTTGGCCGACATCCGGTCCAAGTGCTGCAACAAATCGTACTTCGTGCCAGGTAGGGGGTCAGCTTCTTCTGCTTCAACTGCTGAGGAAGGAATTGGAGGGTTGGGTGCAGGTGCACTGGTAGAGGGGTAATTTCTCTGAAACAAGCGCCTGCTCCAAAGGGTAAGGTTTTGCACCAGCATAGACTCCCGACTGGCCCAATGGGATGAGTGGAAGGGGTAGAAGTGGGGGTGATGATAGTGGAAGTGGGTCTGACGGGCCCTGGTGGTAAGATGATAGGTGGAGGGTTGCATGGAGGGGTGACAACAGAGGGTATAGAGGGTGAAGGCGCAAAGATTGGTGGAGTGGAAGGTGGAATGAGGGGACTGGAGGGAATTGTGGGTGTAACGGAGGTTAGGATGGTGGGCCGAATGATGGCGGGCGTGGAGGGTGAAGGGGAGTTGGTATATGTGTGGTGGAGAGCCAGGAGATGAGCGGAGGTCTCATCGTCATAAGACCACCCAGCGTTGGGAGTTGGGCGGTGAACCATATTTACTTGAGCCGGTGCCGACGGCTATTGTTGCAGAGCGGGCGGGTGGTTCAGCATGGGATTTTGGCGAATCCCAAGTTCTGGTGTAGGCTACTGCTAGGGTTGCACTTGTTGGGGTTGCTGCTGCTGCGGCGCCGATGCCTGTCCTCTTCTCTCCCTGATGTCTTCAATCAACTTATGCATTTGGGTCCAGTCAATTCTCTGTCCTTCATGTAAATCATAAACTAAGTCATGGAACTGATAGCACCTTTCTATAGTGTGCCCAGGCTGATGATAATATATACAATATCTAGACTGATCGACAGCCGGATTCCAATTTGGGCATTCCGGGGGGAGTTGGAGATCACCAGGGTACATAAGAGCTGAAAATATATATGGGAGAGTTTCAGGAAGTGAAGGGTAATGGGCTCTCTTAGGAGCCGGGTGAGCAGGTGCATAGCCAGCTGGTGGGGGTACATTGTGGTATTGGGGTGGCTGCTGAGGCTATTGTGGTGGTGGTGGTGGTTGTTGATGAGTAGGGAAGGATGGTTGGGTAGCTGGTGGAGTGGTGAACTGGGGGTTGCTGGAAGGGTGGCGGAGCGGACTAGTTAACAGCCTGCACCTGCTCATTGGTTTGAACTCCCTCAGTGACTGGGCCCTGGGATTTCTTGACGGGTTTGGGTTTCTGGGCCTCAAACAAAGAATGGATAGGGGAGTCCTTAAACTGGGTCTTGATAAACCGGGCCCTGCTATACAGCTGGTGCATGTTTGAAATGTCATTCATTGCTAGAATGTTCTGGAACGTAGGGGTAGCATTTGAAATCAACAATTTTACTTTCTCCTCTTCTGGAATCTACTCGGGCACATGGGAGGCCATCTGTCTCCATCTATATGCAGAAGTTGTAAAATCTTCTTCAGCCTTCATCTTTTCGGCCTCTAGGTCTCTCTAAAATAGTGGTGCTACCTTTCTTGAACACAAGGATGCTCGGCCTAATACAACATAGCCAATCCTCGTAAAAAGTAAGACTAGGAGACTGATGATGAGGCAAACTGTAAGATGACCCACTTGGACCCTCAGTAGTAAACAGCCAAAAGTCATAAGAGCTATGTGCAAATTTCGGACCTTCCTCCCCATGTGTGGGGACATATGACAACAGTCTCCGGGCCCTTGACAAATGCTCAAGCGGGCTCTGATCAGGGCGGTTTCGAAACAAGAAAATTAGTGGGGCTATCGGATTATCAACAGGCACATTCTAGCACAATTCTGGCAATAATAACCCTACCCATGCAGTCAAATAATGCATGGCCATGCACACACTTCTGTCTCTAGGAGAACTATGACCTGTCAAGTTCCCTAGGCCATGATAAATATTCGCCAAAGCAGCAGGGGCAATAGCTAATCTATGTCCATCAGCAAGAGGCAAGCAGGATAAATAAGCTCAGGCCGCACTAGGCCCTCCTCTCCATATGGCACAACAAAAGTAGCAAGCCAATAAACTAAATATGCAGCAAGGTAACTCTGATCTGGCAATCCTCGTGGGTTCCACCCCGCATTTTCTGGTGCAGAAAGATATTTCCTATTTTCTTGAGAAGGTAAAATGAGTTGCTGGTATTGGTTCAAAGATCTGTCATCTTCAGCAAATCTCTCATGAAAGTAGAATGGTCCATTGTAGAACTATTGGACCCAGACATTCATGCTAACTCTCACAGCTCCAGTGGAGGCAGAGCGAGCCTTTTTCTTTCGAAAACGGGCCAAATTCCGCCACACTTTCATAAAAAATTTGAAGCTCAGTGGAAGCCCATATTCCCCTGATCCGGTGGAGTAATTTCTGTGTAAATCATCAAGGGATTCTTCTTCATAAGCCCGACCTGAAATAGGAAGACCAGAAATTCTATGAAAGCTCCACAAATCAAAAGTTGTTTCTCCCTCAGCTGTGCCAAAAGTATTGAACCTGCGGTTGAATCGTTCAACCAAGGCTTGCAATAGGACACTGTAACAGGTGTAGTGATATAGAGTAGCAGTGACGGCATGGTGAATACCAATATGCTCAAGCAGTCTGCTATAGTGGTGAAGAACTCCCATGAGTCATTTTGTGGCTCCCAAATGAAATATGTGAGAAGAAACAACAACCCACTTGCCATACCAGCTAGGCGTGGAGCCACTCATAATCTTGTCCAGAAGACACAACTTGTCATGTCCATCAGGAGCAAACTGCACCCCAGAGGGAGTCACGAAACAACCAAAAACAGCATTAGACACCGTCCTGTGTTTTCCGCACAGGCCCCAAGTAACAAATGAAAATGTCCGAAGCCGAGTAGGGCAGCCTGTCTCAAAGCTGAAGAAACCCAGTTGGGAAGCAACAGGAAACTGAATTTGGCGTCCCAGACCCATGGGGAACCTGGGATAAGAAGCCCCATAACAACTAAACATGCTATCCCGCCCGACTAGAATGGCCCTCTCAAGCTGAATGCGCTCCGCAGGCAAGCCAACATCGTCCTCATCCATATCCTCTGGAAGGAAATTCTGAATAAAGGGTAACAAGTACTCGTCTAGTGGAAAGTGCTTCGGATAGCCTGCCGGACGTTCATATTTGAAAAAGCCTCCACGCTTCACAATCAAGGTTAAATCAATAGCGCCTCCCCCAGATTTATCCTCAGGGAGGGGACCAGAGGCAATCACGCTCAGCCCCCGATCAGGGGAGAATAGATTCTCCGCCGTAATTCTTGGAGGGTCCAGCAGAGGCATCAACTTCTTGGAAGCGATAGGGGCGGTCTTCCTATCACGCCCCTCGACCCACGGGCACGACTCTCTTTGATGCGAGACATGATGACTACCTGCAAAGAACAAGAAAAAAAAATTGTCAAATGCGAATCCAGTAAATATAGATAATGTCAACTGTCAAAAGCACACAACAAGGTTCATACATAAGGCCATCATGCCACAAGAACAAGAGAAATTATGGCAATTATACATCCTTCTTCTTCTTTATCAATATCTAAATTCAAATGAACAAAATCCTCTAAAAGATAGGTCATACCTTTCCTGAGACTTGCTAGAGTTGCCAGTGGTTTCCTGCTGAGCGCATTTGCTATAGCGTTTGCTTTGCCAGGGTGATATTAGATAGGAAAATCAAATCCTTTAAATATTCCTGCCATCGTCTTTGCCTCATGTTCAACTCCTTTTGGGTGAAAAGATATTTCAGACTTTTGTGGTCCGAAAATATAGTGAACTTCTCCCCATAATGGTAATGCCGCCATATCTTCAAGGTGAAAATGGCAGTAGCTAGCTCCGGATCATGAACTAGATAGTTTTCCTCATGACGCTTCAATTTCCTTGAAGCATAACAGATTACTTTGCCATTTTGCATAAGGATGCAACCAAGGCTAATGCGAGATGCATCCGTGTAAAGTTCGAAGCCACCACCTTCAACAGGTAGCGCCAATATGGGTGCAGAGGTGAGATGTTCTTTAAGAGTTTGGAAACTTTCTTCACAATCCTTTGACTATATAAAATGATTCTCCTTCTTGTGAGTCGGGTCAAAGGAATGACGATCTTTCAGAAATCCATGATGAATCGTCGATAATAACCAGCCAAACTCAGAAAACGTCTAACTTCAGATACGGTCGTTGGCCGGCTCCAGTTCTTAAAAGCTTCAACTTTTGAATTATACACAATGATATCTTTTTTTGAAATAATATGGCCAAGAAAAGAGACCGCCTTTAGCCAGAACTCACACTTGTTGAGCTTCACGTAGAGTTGATGCTCTCTTAGTATTTGTAAAGCTATTCTTAAATGCTCTTCACGTTCTTCCTTAGTCTTGGAATAAATTAAGATATCATTAATGAAGATGATGACAAAATGGTCGAGATAGGGCCTGAACACATTATTTATAAGTTGTACGAATGCTACAGGGGCATTGGTCAACCAAAACAGCATCACCATAAACTCATAGTGTCCATATCTGCTCCTAAAAATAGTCTTGTAGATGTCTTCATCTTTAATCTTGAGCTGATGATAGCTAGAGCTAAGCTCTATCTTGGAGAAATATTCCTCTCCAGAGATTTGATCAAAAAGCTCGTCGATATGTGGCAACAAATATTTATTTTCGATTGTGTGTTGATTTAGTCGCTGATAATTGATACATAGCCTGAGAGATCCATCCTTCTTCCTGACGAATAGAATTGGCGCACCCCAAGGGGAAGTGCTGGGTTGAATGAACCCCTTATCTAATAACTCCTGAAGTTGTTTTTTCAATTCTTTGAGTTCCGTGGGGGACATCTTGTAAGAAGCTATTAAAACAGGTGCTACTCCAGGAATGAGTTCAATGGAGAAGTATACTTTTCTTTCGGGCAGTTAAACAGGTAATTCAGATAAGAAGACATCAGGAAATTCTCAGATAATAGGGATTTCTTCTAGAATGATTTCTTTAGATTCAATGATTATTACAGAAGCAAGAAGAACTTCACTTCCTTATGAGACAAGCTTACAAGCATGAAGAGAAGAGATAAGAGCAGGGTGCTTCCTATGATGCCAAGGAAGGAAAATCGTGGAAGATCTGGTTTATGGAAAGAAATTCTCCTATTGCGACAGTTGATTTCAGCATAGTGATCAACGAGCCAATCTACACCTAGGATAGCATTGAAGCCTTCCATGTCAAGACATACATGACAGACTATGCAGAAGGTAAGCTAGAAGGGGAGGGGTTGAATAGATCACCCCCAAATCCATCTAACTAGAACAAATCGAGACCTCACGGGCAATCAGACCCAACACTTGAGAATAGAAGCACTATCAGAGACGAGTTTGATTGAGCGTTAGGCATGCAAGCAATCGAATAACAGATGGATAAGGCAAACCATACGGGATAGATAGTTTTTAGGTGGTTCGATTGCTACCCACAATCTACATCCACCCCTTACTCCTCAGAGTAAGGCTTCCTTGCAAAGAGCACAGATCACAGCAGACTCAGTCTGCTATATTTTTAACCTTTTAAAATTTAGTTAAAGACTAATTGGAATTAAATAAGAGATTTTAATGGAATGTTAACAATCGGTGATGGTAAGTGAGGAGGGAAAAAATTGTCAGGCCTAGTGCAGCCCAGTGACGCCAGGTCTAGTGTGGCCACTTAACGCAAGGCCTGATACGACTCTCACAGGTTGACTCACAGTCCAAAAAGGTCGCCCTTTGAGGTCCGCTCGGGACTAGTTGGCCCACGGACTTGACCTTCACGCACGTGGCCCTCAGATGCCATGAAACCTGTTAACTAGTGGACGTAGCCAGTTATCCCACTGGGTATCGAGTCTCACCTATGCCGCCGAGATGTCCATCACGATGTCCTTCCAATCCTCAGAGAACGGGTGAGTGGGCAGCGGACGATCCCTTGTGATCGGGAAGCTCTTAGTTCTACTAAGTACACCTCCGCTAAGTCAGAAAATGGATGACTCCAATGTGAATCGTATAAATAAGGTCCATATTAGGCAACCAAGGGGAGGACATGTACAGAGATGCACACACATACCCATGTAAACACAAACACATAGCTATAGAGATACAGAGTACACAGTGCCTACTGAGGGTCTCCATACTTCAGATCATTCTCCCGAACACTCAGTGCCTCTTTCAAGCACTCTCGTCTTCTTTTGAGCACTCCTCTCTCCTTCATCTCTCTTCTGCTTTCACCCATTCGTGTCACTGATTTAAGTATCAAAGGGTTGTCCCCTGAGATCGCACTCAAGACTTCTTATGATGCTCCGGTCGATTGGTTGCAGGCTTCCTCAGTGTAGAGGTAAGAAAGTGTTCCCCTGGCCTCGTACCATACCTTTAAGATATGTTTGTTGGGGAAGAGCACCTGACCTATTGAGGAAATCTACAATTAGTAGAAAATGGCGTCAAAAGGAGCTCTGGGAGTGATTCCAGGGAACAACCCTCCGATACTTAAGTCAAAGACGTGTAGGAGCAAAGAAAAAGAGAGTTGGGGGAAGGAGAGAGCTAAAGAGAGTGAACCGGATAAGTCTGAGTGAAGGAGAGAGTGCTCGGAGAATGGTTGGAAGGTTTGGAGAGTGCTCGGAGAGATAGGGGAGAAGAACCTCAGAGAAACCTCTCTGACCTTACTTCCCAAATAAAGATCTCTTTCGTCGCTACGTGGAGAAGTCTCTCTCTCCCTCTTGGTATAGAGCTCTATTAGCATCAAGATATCTCTCCTTCTCCTTGTGTCTCAGTATGCGTGTATGTGCTTGGGGGTGTCTCTACATATGTATGTTTGTAGACCCCTCTCTTTTAGATCTGGATGGGGACCTATTCATATGAACTGCCATGACGCTAGCCGTTCTCTGACTGGGAAATGATGTAGATCGTGGAGTAACGTCTCTTTGATCATGGGAGTTGTCCGTTCCATATTTGCCCGTTCTGGAAAGGGAGGCTTCGTTACGGGGATCTTAACAGCGTGGGTGTGACTCGGTCTTCATTAGGAAAAGCCCTGTGATAGCACTGACAACGTTTATCTTTTGGCAAGTTCTGCGACGTCTGAAACTTACATGCCAAGTAATTCCACCCGTGGGTTGGCAAAACTTCCTTGGGTCTCAGCTGGGTCGCATTGAATTGGCCAGAGATTGGTCGGGTAGTCCGTCATGAGCTCGACAGAATCGGGTCGTAACAGGTCTGGCAATATTGAGCCACACTGGGCCTGGCGAATATTTCTCCTTACTCATGACAACTGATCTCTCTTTCTTACAAAAAAATTTTAAAGTTATAGTACGCGACTTAATGTAACACATTTATATCTACGGAGTAAGAATATTTTTTTAAGTATTGCGATGGAGTGAGTTTATTAAAAATAATATAAAATAAAAAGATAATTTTACAAATAAAATTGTAAAAAAAGGTATATTACAAAAATCCCGTACTAAAATTACAAATTTACAACCAATTACAACCAATGAAGAGACTCTGGTGGACTCCTCCCAGTGTCGGAAGCCGGGAGCCCAACAAAGTAGCGCACTGAATGGCCTTTGTGATGGCAGACCTGACTTGCGAACTGTTGGTAGTACATGGTTCGGTCGACCAAGCTTCTGTTTTCCCTTCCTATCCTCAAGCATTAGAGTCGGAGGTGGAACAGGGGGAAGGTGAGAAGAGCTTGAGGAGCTCATGGTAGCCTCGCCCACCAAGACGTCCTCTCGACCGAGAAGGACTCGAAGGAGCCTGACAGTGTCTTCTCTAGAAAAGAGCAGAGACTCAAATTCCTGCCAAGGTCGCCATTGCGCGACTGAAGTGGCAGGGGCTGGCTGACCGGCCTGTGGTGTCAAGGAATCAGGGAAGTCCGGGGGAGTAGGAGGATGAATGACGTTGGTTGAGAAGGTACTCGGCCCTGTTTCTTGGCTGGCATCTTGCTCCCTGCGTCTCCGCAGTTGCTCGAGAGCTTCCTGATTATCGGTCCGAAACTCGAGCCATTCTGGCGTGTGCTGGTAAGGCAGCCCGTGTCCATTTTCTTGGGGAGGATCAGGCTGCTCTGGCATATTTCTGGCAGTGCTCAGAGTTTCTTTGATAGCTTGCCGCAGTCGAACAAGTGCCACGGAATTCCCTTCGGTGTCAATCTGCTCCCACCGGATCTGTTCCTGGATAAGGTACTGGACTTCCTCATAGGACTCGATCGTGTGGAAGATTCATGCATGAAAGGGATAGTACGGGGGATGATTGAAGTCCCACTAAGTGTAGTCTACCGACAGGTCGCAGGGCAAGATTTGCGCCCGCTCGACGAGGATGTTGAAGAGTCGTCGGGTTCTTTCTCTGGGGAAGGAGAGAGGTCTTCGATCGTGCCAGGGCCGCCACCCTGGGTACCAGATCGAATGCTCTCTCTGATTGGTACTGGGCTTCTCTGATTTTTCATCAGAGAGAGAAAATGCAGCCATCATGTGGATCACGTTAGTCGGATGGTGAACCACACACGCTGCTTTGGCTGGTCTTGGCCACGTCTGCGACTGCGGTGGATCGACGAGACAGCTCTTCATTTGAATGAGGCTGTCTCGGATCAACTTCTACGCCTGGGTCTTGAAGACGTAGCAATCATCAATAGGGTGCCCCAGCATGCGGTGGTATGAGCAATAGTTGGGATCATCGATTTTTTGAGCTTCGTCCGGCTTGCGGACTTCAGGTAGTTCGACGATCCTCTGGGCCATGCAGAGGTCGAAGAGCATCTTCGTGTGTTCCTTCTTGAAGGAGAAGGGAGTCTTCATACGCTCTGAGAAGGAGGGAGCAACCGACTTATCAGGTGGCCTTTTGTCAGAATCACTCATCCCAGCTCCCTTACTGGCTTTAGCGGTGGTGGTGAGTTTGATGATGTTCACCTTCTTGCTGGACTGGCATTCCCACACTTGATTACCCTTAGCTGAGATGTAGCTTGGGTTATCGAGCCTCCAATCACACCTTGCTTGGCGCGACGTCCTAGCACCAGTAAGGGGTTGCTGAGACGCGCCTCTCGGATAGCTTGAGCTTCCTCTAGGGTAACCCAGATCCTTCTCAAGTCGAACTGCTAGTCCCCCTTGTCCCTATTTCTCCAACGGGACTTGGGAGCTGGGATGCCGAACCGACACTGGCGCCTCTGGGTCATTGCCGAAGCGTTGACCCTTTTGAGTTCCACCTTGTCTTCCCGCGTTCGACGCAAGAGGCTAAAGCGGTTGGTAGTAGGGACCGTAGAGGGGATCCGTTCTGGAGGTATAATGGGTTTGCCCCCATCCAGGCGAATCCATAAGTCCCCAACAAGAATGGTCTTGCCAGAGTTGCTGGTGGTAGCAGTGGGTCGCTTGCCCTTACGGCTGTGACGTTGCTTCTTCTGGGGAGCCGAAGATGATTCCTCTCCAAGGTGGTAGACCAAGAAAACTCGGTCCGTGAATGTTGGTGGCGCAAGGCCGCTCACCAAGAATATCGGAATGGACCCCCAAGAGGCATAATCTGTAGCGGAGGCCGGTGGCTGGGTGACTCGAGTGTAGGCCTTTGCCTAAGCCGATAGTAGTGTTGCAGATGCTCACAGCGATGTGCTTGCAGTTGGAGCTGGCACTACAGGGGGTACCGGGGTGCCGGTGACCTGAGGCCTTGTGCCTAAACTGGGGGCTGGCGAGACCGAAAGGCACGATAGGAGGCCCTCGGTCCATGTCGGGGTCGCCGCGTCCCATAGAGGCAGACCAGTGTTGGGAATCGACTTTGTCAGGTTGTGGGAGCAATGCCCCCGAGACAAAGTCAAGAGATCCGGAGCCTGATGCGGATCAGTCGTGCCAGACGTCGTCCGTGGGAAACCCCGGGATTGAACACCCGGTCTGGGTGCTGAGACGCCTCGTACCAGGGGTTGAGAACCCGAGTGAGGCAGTTGTTCTTTTGAGGTTCAGGTCGAGAGGCCCGAATGAGGTGCTGGGGAGCCGTGCCCCCGGGTCGGGGGACCCGTGTAGGGAGTCAGCTCAGTGGAGGCTCGAGGTTGACGGCCTGAGAAGGGTGCTGAGGCGTCGAACACCTTGGGGTGGAGACCCGCGCCGGATGTCGACTTGGCCGGGGCCTGGGGCTGGAGGCCCAAGCGAACTACAGAAGTGGAGACTGGAACTCAGGACTTAAGGCCTGCGTCGGGAGTTGGTCGGAACTGGGCCCGGGGGCTGGCGCTTGCCCAGGCTGGGGCTGGTCCAGAACCCCTACGGGGACCGGTAACGGGAGACCCGAGCCTGACGCTCGGTCTAGCCGTCGAGGCTAGTGACTGGTGTGGCGCATTGATGGCGCCATAAGAGACGGGAGCTGAGGGTGGCGGTGGAGCCACCACGGGGACCACACCCAAGAAGTAGGGTGATCCAACGACTGGGGCAAAGCTGTCGAAAGTGATCGGCACCACCAAGTAGCCCACCCGTTCGTGGGTGGCGACGACGATGGGACCGTAGGTGACAGTCGCCATAGTTGTGGGTGTGCCGAACAAGCTGGGGTGACAGCCACTGATGGTCTTCGAACGCGATCCGACAACTAGAAGGCGAACTGGAAGCCGCTGGGAAGTGCACACAGGTGCTCTTCTTCTACCTCTCCTGCAAGGACAGGAAAAGGGTACCAGGGCTTCAGGGCTGACACAGACTTTCTCTTCAGCAAAAAGAAGGAAGCTGGGAGACGTCCCACCGGGCGTGCCATCTTTTTTGTTTCGCATGTGGGGAAGCGGGGTTCGGTGCTCACCGGCACGGCGAATGTGTATGCGGTGACTAGAGTGAGGGGTAGGATATAGCTATGGGAGAGGTGTCGAAACGGGACACGTGTCGGGTGCTCCCTCTCATGACCGTATCTTTCTCAGAGTGACACCGTGCACTCGCCTTTTTCGAGAGTCGAGGGGAAACTGAGTGACACGGGAGGTTTCCGGGCTGGAGGGGAAACATGGCTGGGATGCGGGTGTGCCAGTCAATTTCTCGACAATCACCCGTGTAACTGAATATTTAACTGGGGATGCGCCACCAGGGCATGGCACGTGGACTGAAGGGGTGAGGGACACGCGAAGGGAAGGATGGTTCCGTGGGTGTGAGTGCGCAGGTGACTGTGGGGAGTCGTGTATAGGACATATTTCCCCACTGACTACAAGTAGTTGGTGTTCATTTACATCGGATTGAATCCGAAGACCTTCGTTCCATGCTGAAGAGAATTCCGTATATTCCTGAAGTCCTAGATGGAGAGCCAAGGGCACTTTGCAGCTGTAGGTTCGCCTTTTCACTGGGTGGTGTTGACTGGGGTCGGGGAGTGCTGGAGGTTCACACTAAGTGATGTAGAAGGAAGACTGAGGGCCTGAACGTGGATGCGAGGGCATTCGTCCAATTGGCCGTGTTATACTGAGGTGTACATTTCTTTACAGGTAGGCCATAGTAGCCAAGGTACAACTGGTGCATGCCACGGGACAATTCCGACATGCCATTCGGTCCCCGGGTCGATGCGTGATAGGTGAACACGTATGTGTTTTACAGAGGACTCCTCCCGTGGCGTGGGCTAGGGCCGTGATGCCAAACATGGGCTTGTGACTGGATGACTGGAGGGATGCGGAGATCCGATGTCCAGGCGAGGGCCGACCACGACTCAAGTCGAGCGATCGAACGTGGCCTCGTGACTGAGAGAGAGCATGATGTCATGGCACGTGTGCTATTGCGACTAGCGAACACGTGAGGGGAAATCCCAGCATGAGGGGATGCTTTCCCATGTCATAACGTCTCACATACGGTGGGTGTGGACTTGTATGTGATGGCTACATACGGTGTGAGGGGAGTGCAAACGACATACCCCCGGCGTATTAAGCCGACGAACAAGTCACCCACGCACAATTCTCCTGAGCTCGTTGCTTGGAGCCGCTCGAAGCCTCGGAGGGAAGTTGGTGATGCCAATGCTTGACGTTTGATGTTCTGGATGCTTGATGCTGGCTGCCCCACCCCTTGAGCTCCTAAGGGGTTTTTATAGGAGAAGTTGAAGGGCCACAAGGGGTTTACGCGGACTGGCTACGTAAACCCAATTGAATAGTGCATGGGTTGCATGGGTTAAGAGAGGGGGAAGGGGTTTACGCGGGCCTGCCCAGGGGGCTGAGTTGGTCCATGTAAACCCCACCCCAGGGGGGGTTTAGGCGAGGTGATTCATGATGAGTGGAGAGAGTTATACCCGATGAAGACAAGTTCTAATCTGCAAATATCCGTTATTGCTCTGGCGATGTTCTCTCTTCCGGTTGCCGCTCAACCGGGCGGTACAGAGCTTGCGCAGATCGATCTGTTTCGCCAGGGAGATGGTGGAATCAATACCTATCGCATCCCTGCACTGGTGGAGACGGGGAAGGGAACACTGCTCGCTGTTGCCGACGCGCGCTACGATAACTCGCGCGATCTGCCCGGTCATATTGCTCTGGCGATGCGCCGAAGTTTTAATGGTGGCAGAGACTGGGAGCCGATGCGGATTATTCTGGCGGTCAAAAGTGGAGGTGTTGGCGATGCCTCTCTTCTGGTGGATCGTTCTACGGGACGCGTCTGGTGCTTCCACACGTATGGCCCTCCGGGAATCGGATTCCAGACTGCCAAATCCGGTGCGAAGACCGGCCCGGCGACCCTGCAGTTTCACGCGATGTACAGCGATGACGATGGATCGACCTGGTCGGAGCCAATTGATCTGACGCCACAGGTCAAAGATCCATCGTGGCAGGCGATGTTCTCGACTTCAGGCACCGATATTCAGACGAGAAACGGTCGCTTTCTTGTTCCTCTGGTGGTGCGCGACGACAAGGGAGTCATTCGTTCGCGCAATGCCTATAGCGACGATCATGGAAAGACTTGGAAGAGCGGCGAAGCGATTGGAGAGGGAACCGACGAGAGCCATAATGTGGAGCTGAAGGACGGCATCATCCTGCAAAATATGCGCAACGGAAAGACGAGAGCGATTGCTCAATCCAACGACGGCGGCGTGTCGTTCGGTCCAGTAGGCCATGATGCAGCTCTAATCGATCCTGGCTGCAATGCTGGAATCACGCGTTACCACAATGGCAAGACGGATGTGCTGCTCTTTACCAATGCTGCCAGTACACGGCGCGAAAACCTTACGGTTAAGGTTAGCTATGACGAGGGTCTAACCTGGTCGCTTGATCGAACAATCAATCCCGGTCCGTCGAGCTATTCAACGGTGATTCCATTGCATGATGGAAGCATTGGAGTTCTTTATGAGCGGGGGGATACGTATGCCGCTGAGCGCATCACCTTTGCTCGCTTCAGCTTCGATTGGATAGCTCAGTCGCATAAATAAAATATTTTTCTGGGAGCTGAAGTGCCGCATATGAGGAGTCGTCACGAGAGAAGGAAAAGCACAGTGCTGCGCTATGCGCGTTCGGCTTTTTCTATTCCTTCTGACCGCGCAAAAGGCTTGTAGCGAAGTGCTCAAAGTCGCGTGCGTGACTTATGGCAAGACGATTGAAGACCAGACGAAAGATTCCTATCCTATTCAGTTGCAGCGGGCACTTGGGAATGGCGTCGATGTAGAAAATTTTGGAGTGAATGGTGCGACGCTCCTGCGCAAAGGGAATCGTCCTTAGATGCAGATGGGTGATCAGCCCCGGATCCGCCTCCTGTATTACAAGAATGCCACCCTCCGGAGCGGCGTCTATTTTGCGTTTACGAACATGTATACCTGTGGACGGTGTGAGGCTAATCGGCGACGCTTGCGGGGATAGACAATGCCGGATTGAGATGTTCGCGAATGGCCTTCGAGATGAGTTTTGGGTTGCCCTTCAGAAGAGTGTCAAGCAGGATCTCATGGGAAACTGTTGCCAGCTTCTCTCCCGCCGCTCTGCGCTCCAGGCCGACGAAAGCATATACAGAGACGCAGAGCCGGTCCAGTGTTTTTTCAAGGACGGTATTTCCCGAAGCCTTCCATACAATTTCGTGAAATCGGAGATCGGCTTCTGCAACGCCCAGATGATCGCTGGCCTGGATACGCTGCTCAAGTTTGCTTCAGTCCTGCTCGCAGTTCGGCTTCAATCTCCGGCGTCATGTTTTTCGCGGCGACGCGGAATGCGAGATCTTCCAGATGCGAACGCACGTCGATGAGCTCAACCATCTCTGCACGTGTGAGCTTCGTGACGTGGGTGCCTCTGTCTGGGACTCGTACGACCAGTCCGAGATGCTCCAACTGCAACAAGGCTTCGCGAACGGGAACCTGGCTTACGCTGAGCTGTTTTGCGATATGCGCTTCCTTGATGGCGGTACCCGGCAAGAGCTCTCTCGACCAAATGGCATTACGCAACTTTTGAAAAACTTCGGCAGACTTACTTAGATTTTTAACTGGTGAAAATTCAATAATGACCATTCCATCTCCAAAACTAGGGAAGAGGTGCCTACCTAAAGATAATCAACTATCAATAATTGATCGCCTGTCGTGGACTTGCAAGCGTTGGGCTTGTTTCGGTGAGCCATTAATATTCGGTGAGCCATTAATATTGGAAAGGGGACTTAAAAAGGCAGTGTCATCTACATCGCTGTCCTCAAAATCGGTCGAGTCTTTCTCATCTACGACTTCATAAACACCCAATCCATCATCGCTCTACACTCCATCTTGCTCCTCATATTCTTATAGCACAATCACCGTAGCTATGCACTCTGGGCACCTAAGAAGAGAATGACATCGCTGAGCTAGATCCTGCAAGAACCTATCAGGAATGGATTTAGAATGATGCACCGGCAGGCGTGGCTCAGGCAAGGATGGGTTGAATGCACTGGAACAAGACCCTACTTCTCTAGACCTAATGGACTCTACTTTCCTTGACTCGATGGACCCTAAATCTAACCTAGGAGAAAGGCAATCTAATGGAAAGGAAGGAGCAGGGGCTTCATGCCCTTGGGAGGAAGATGGGCAGAACACAGCATAATCCTCCACTGAAATCTTCGTTTTAAAATTGGCATTTTTTTTGGAGATCAATGGTGATCATGCAATAAGATTGAGGGGAGGAAGGAGGTAGTGCGAGAGGATAGATGGA
Organism: Amorphophallus titanum; assembly: GCA_024336825.1. Classification (NCBI taxonomy): domain Eukaryota; kingdom Viridiplantae; phylum Streptophyta; class Magnoliopsida; order Alismatales; family Araceae; genus Amorphophallus; species Amorphophallus titanum. The sequence goes on along the minus strand of JANBPO010001714.1, from coordinate 18,541,141 downwards.
CGGACAAAAGAGATCAAGGTATGGATTGGAAGAGGAGAAGAATGGAGCAGAGAGATCAATAGGTGGGCAGTGCCCACAATCATGAGCTTAGGTCTCAGGACTTACTTATTCCTAGGGAAAATGTCATAGGCTAAGTCCAAGGGTAAGGACCATACCTACGAACCAGGAAGAAATTTCCAAACCCATGTGAGATTGGGTAGAGCCAGGATGAGATAGTTAAATTAGAAATTTCTCTAGGCTAATCTTAATTAATTCCATAGGGAATTAACTATTGGTTATTTTCTTAGGTACCCTATTTTTACGATGGCTCATCGTGTCAATTGGGACTCAATGCAACAAACTGTTGCAAGACTTACCCAGGCACTACAGAACATGGCCCAAGCTGGCGCTAGGGCTGGTGCTAGGGCTGGTGCTGGCGATTTACATCAAAATTTTTGAAGCTTAAATCCTCCACGATTTTTTGGCTCCGCTAATCCAGATGAAGTAGAGAACTGGATAGACGAGATGGAAAGAATCTTCAATGTCATGCAATGTGCGGATCAAGAAAAGGTCTGTTTGGCCACCTTCCAATTGAATAAAGATGCACGTACATGGTGGAAGACCACCTCGGCACAACCCCAGAATTCTCAGCCCACATGGAATGAGTTTCTCACACTATTCTGGGTAAAATATTTCTCCGAGCATGTAAACGAGAGGGAGGCTATAGAATTTACTTCTCTACGCCAAGGCATGATGTTGGTGGCAGAGTACGAACTCCAATTCTCCCGTTTGGCCCCTTATGCTGAACATCTGGTGAGCACTGATATTTTAAAGGCCAACTGTTTTCTAGATGGGCTAAGGCCCATCTTCATTCAATAACTTGGCTCACAGAATATTTGGACCTATGTGGAGATGGCCCAACGAGTGTATTTGTGTGAAAGGACCTTGGAAAAGGTCGAGAAACTCAAAGGCAAGGGAGAAGAATCTAGCCGACGGATGGATCGACGTGGGAAGAAGAAAAAGTTCAGCATCACGGAACCTTACAAATTCCGTGACAATAAGAAGAGATCCCAGAGTGGGAGTGGTAGTGGCTACCACAAGAACAAGAAGGTGAAGGAGGAAGATAAGCAAGTCATGATGGCTTGGAGATTCTATGAGAAATTTGGTCATGCACCTGAGGAATGCTAGAAGCATCTTGGCGCTTGTTTGAGATGTGAAAGTTTGGAGCATCGCATGCCCAATTGCCCCTTGATGAAGGAACAACCCTCAAAGAATGACGGCGAACGAAAGCGGCAAGCTCGTCTCAATGCTGTCCTGGATGAAGGAACTACTAAAGAAGGAGAACTGTTGGAAGTTACCATTCAAATTTACTCGCAGCCCGCATTTGTGTTATTTGATACTGGTGCTTCTCATTCCTTTATTTCTAGCACTTTTGTAAAAATCTTGCCAATTTCACCAATCTCGTTACCTTCAAACTTAACTCTAAGCACGCCCTTAGGTTTAGGAACAGAACTTAAAACCAATTTAAGGGTGACAGCCATCGTTGTGGTTGGGGCTTTTGAGTATGGATTTACATGGTGGAAGGTAGTGTCTTGCAGTTCTGAATGCATGAAATTCATGTTGAAAATATCAAATTCTACATCATAAAAATGCTCAGATGATATTGCTCTAACTCTGCATGCCTCACTAGCTAATCTCCTTTCATGAACATGGGGCAGTACACAATTTGTTGGGCTGGTAAGAGGAGAGTATTAGAGGACATTATGCTTGAGAGTGTCAAGTGACTTAGCATCGAATGTTGTCTTTTTAACTGGAAGGATTTCAAATTTCACATTGTGACGCTTTTCTGGTAGATTCAAACTCTCAACCATAGTTGTCAAGGTGACAAGGCAAACTTAGGTCCCCCAGGCACCTAAGCGCTTAGACGGCGCCTAGGTGGCAAGTTTATGTGTGTGTGTGTGTGTGTGTGTGTGTGAGAGAGAGAGAGAGAGAGGCTAATGCCTGTGTCGGTGAGTCTGTGTGCATGTGTGCGTGCAGTGGCCAATCATCAGGGTAAAAATTAGAACATGGGAAGGCATGATATCAAGAGAAAAAGCAGCAGGAAGAGGCACAAACAATCAGAAGAAAATATGGCAAGATCCAATTGAAATATACACTACAATGCGCATGCATGTTGCCAAAGCAGCAGACAGTCAATCAATTTATCTGCTCACTAATCGTTAGTATTTCAACTTAAGAGTTACAGGGAACTCAATGAAAAGATATTATTCCTCCACTCCATGCATGCCCAAGTCAGTTGCTGAAGTGCATCCACGAAGTGACACGGAGACCCACAAATTAAGACGCAGTATTAACAACAATCTCAAGAGGATGGACAGTGTTGCAGAGGAACAGCAAATTAACGGCAAATAAGTTCCAGAGGCAATTAAGAAGAACAGCAAATTAACGGTGCATGCATCAAGATGGGTAGGTCTGTCTGGATCTCTGAAAATCTACAGGGAGGTGGAAGGCAACAAACTTGGACGAACCCAGAGCCCAACATCCTCCAGTGACAGACGGAGCAGAGGAAGACGATCGGATGTTAAAAACTTGAGCGCCTCATTCAGACGCGGTTCCCAAAGGTGGATGTGATCCTTGCAGCTCCCTCCCCACTTCGCATGGTTGTCCACAACTACCGCATTCCTCCACCAACCCACAAATGCAGCCCGGCCCTCCAAATCTTGCGACACCACCCACTTGCAGCTCGAGGCGTCGAACCGGAAGACAGTGAAGTGAGTGAGATGAGGCTCCCGTACAGCAGACAGCGCGAAGAGTTCGCCCCTGGACTCGGCCAGGGAGAAGAGGGGTCGTAGAAGTTTTGCTCCTCTGGGCAAGGGCTCGCGGGCGTCCATGATAGTCAACGTCGGATTATTAGTGCTGGTGAGAACAAACGACGCAAGCCCATGAACATGGAGCCAGACATAGCCCTTCCCTCCAACGACGACCACACTCTGCACGTGGTGCCCCGCCTTACCCTGGACCCCCTGCACCTCCCACCATCCTTTGTCCCCAGGGCTGCAGTACCGGATACTGTGCTCATTATACACCACGAGCACACAACCGGGGGAAGAGGGAGGGGACGACAGAGTGGCCCGACACTGATACACAGGAAACACATCAAGTAGCCCTATTCTGGGAAAGCGGCGGTTCGCCGCGCCGGTTAAGGGGTTTGCGACCCACGGCTGGTCATTTTTGAATAGTATGAGGTGACCGTGCGATTGGCCGACGACGACGGACCCCCCCTGTATAGACGCTTTCCTCTTGTAGAATCTCTTCTCACCCGGATGGTAGAAGCGATCCCCGGTGTCTTCGGAGAACAGAGGAAGAGGAAGGGCGCCTTCGACGAACGGAGGAAGAGGAAGCAGAGGAAAAGTAAGGGCGTATTCGAAGAACAGAGGAGGGTGGGAGGCCATGACGGCCCCCTCGATGGCGACGCCGACGGACCTCCACGACCTGCAGACGCCACGGAAGGAGAGGAAGTCCCTGAGGCTGTCCAGACCCTTCATATACCCCGTATTATTGCACTTATACCCCTCCGATTCCAGGTCGTCAGTGTAAGGCGAATATTCAAAGGAATATTCTACGGTAACCGTTCGGGCATGCAATATACCGAGAATGCCCTTGTCAGTCCACAACCTTCACCACCACCTGAGCTAAGGCCTCCGCTACTGCTGGCTCCTCCTCCGGCACCCCCACCGCCGCCTCTGAAGCCACCTCATCCACCACCCCCAGTGCCACCACCACTGACAGCAAACTTGTCACCGTATCCAGAGCCACCATTGGTTCCTCCTCCTCCTCCTCCCCACCACCGAAGCTGCTGCCGCCTCCCCTTGCACTGCCTGCACCGGCACCAAACTCTCCACCACTACGACTACAGCCACCATTACTCTGGCCACTTCCTCCTCTGAAGCCACCACCTCTTCCTACACCACCAGCACCACCACCAAACCCACCCCATGGCTGCTACCTCCACCTTGACCACCGCCACCACCTCCTCCGAAGCCACCGCCTCCACCTACACCAGCTCCCACACTACCTGCGCCACCGCCGCTGCCAAACCCACTTCCATGGCCACTACCTGCACCGCCACCACCGCCTCCAACATCTCTTGCACCCATCCCTCCTCCAACGCTGCTGCCAAACTCCCAAGTCAACCTGCCCAGTTATCATAAAAATGGGATGAAGGGTTACAATCTTGAGGCTATCCATCGGAACAAGGGGATCGAGGATCCTTGGCCTGGGATACATTGACGGCGTCTGAACCCACATCGTAACCCAGCAAAAAGGACGGGGGCGATGAGGCCAAGGAGAGTTAGAAGACGCTGCCGCCTCCGCCTCTTCTCTTCCCTGCCAAGCCAGAGTCTGCAGGGCTTTCCTCCTCTTCCATCGTCTGCCTCCTCGATGACTCCAAGCCAGCACAGCAGCCAAGACGTCCACGGGGGTGGAGAGAGAGAGAGAGATGAGGGGGAGAGAGAGAGGCGGTGCGGGTGGGAGTAGAGAGCCGTAAGAGGGAGATCGCCGGAGAAAAAAACCCCTCCAGCATCAGCTTGCTCGCCCCGCGGGGGCTCTCCCTCCGGCAGTGGCAGTGCCCGCCCCTCTCTCCTAAGATGGTGGCAGTGAGAGAGAGAGAGAGAGAGAAGAGAGAGAGATGCTGACCTGAGGGTAGGTTAGTCATTCTCTCTCTTAACACACACTTCACCCCAGCTAAACAAATGGAGGTTACGATGAGGGTATATCTGCACCAATACAGAGTATATGGATGGTATACTTGTCATTATGGCAAAGGTAGGGGTTTCTACGCAAATATGGAAGTTTACAGGGGTATAATTGTAACTTTCATGTAAGTACAAGATGCCCTGCATTTGCCATCTTTTCCAGCAATGGACCTTTTTTTGTAGTATTACTTTTTACAAATCTTCACAATGTTTGGTTCATATGTAATTTCAGGAAAGAGTACTGTGCATGCCCTGATGACAAGACTTTTCGCAACATGGCAAGTGTTTACAGCCATTCTCATCACAACATGTCATTAAGCAATGAATTTCCTGGCGGTATCACAAATGGTGCTTCATGGTATGTGTAACATAGTATTCTTCCCCTTTTCATGCTTAAGAATTCATTGTGCCTGGTCTTTTTCCTTTTCTTTTTGGTGGATCAAGTGCTCTTGGCTCTTTTGCTTTTGGGGATTCTAGGATTGACTTGAGCAGGATTTTCTTTCAGGTACCCTATATATGGGGGTATGCAAGACTGGAATTACATTCATGGTGGATGCTTTGAATTAACATTGGAAATTAGTGACGTGAAGTGGCCTAAAGTGGATGAGGTTTGGTTTCATTAGTCATGATACCCAGATTAGCTATTAATGAATTCATGCTTTTGTCTCAATAAAGTTGGGAGGATAAGATAATTAGTTATGGTGTTTACCATGTAGTCATAGGGTAGCAAGTTTTCCTAAAAAAGGATTATAGGGTATTGAAGTGAGATGCCTGAGGTGTACTTTTTGTCAATAGAATGGGGGCCCCGCTGGACCTACTTGGTCTTTTTACAAAGAAACCCACTAATTCCTAATGACTAACTCATTGGCTTATAACACCTTACAATTGTGAAACCCAATTGACTTAAGGATACAAATGCAAACTAAAAAAATGTTAGATGCCTATTGTTGATTCCCATCATACTCGGTGCAACATCAACAAAGGCCTGCGGGGGCATCGAGTCTCGAGTTTAGGCCACATCAGCTCCCAACATGGGCACCAATCCCTAGGGCGTGGCCACCTCAACACCCAATGCGGGCTTTAAGCCTTGGGTCTCAGCTCTAGCAACACCCGTGATGGTCTTCCAACCCTAGGTCTTGGCTCCAACAACACCCATTACCAGTTTCCAGCCTTGGGTTCAAGCTCAAGCAACACCCAATATGGGCTTCGAGCCCCAGGTCCCAACATTAACATCACCTAAGACAAGCATCTAGCACCGGGTTCTAGCTACATCAACCTCCAAGAAGGGCGTCTAGCCTTGGGTTCCAACTATATCAACACCCAAGATAGGTTACCAGCCTTGGGTTGCTACTTCATCAACACTCAAGACGGGCTTTCATCCTCAGGTCCCAACTCGAGTGACACCCAAGATAGGCATCCACTCTCGGGTTCCAGCTTCGTAAACACCCAAGACAGGCTCTTATCCTTGGGTTCCAATTTCATCAACACTAAGACGGCATCCAGTCCCAGGTCCCAGCATCATCAACACCCAAGACGGGCTTCCAACCCTCAGTCCCAGCTTCGTAAACACCCAATACGGCTGTCAAGCCCTAGGTCACCATTCCTCCGACATCCTCAAATCCCACCATGGGTTTCAAGTCTCAGGTTCCATCCATAACTCCAATGGCATGGGTGAGTATCAAGCCCCGAGTCGCCATGCCTCTAGATCCCAATACTGGTTTCAAGCCCTGGGTCACGACTACTTTTCAACGGCCCACACAAGCATCAAGCTATGGATCCCAGCTATACCAACCACTAACATGGGTGGCGACCCCTGGACTTCTGGCATCTTAATACTCAAGATGGTCAACCAGCCCTAGGTTCCAGTTTCACCGGTTCCTAATGCAGGCGCATCACCTTAGGCTCCAGCAACACCTTCACCATTCAACACGAGCACCAAACCCCATATGATCACTACATCGATTCCCAACATGGCTCCCAAACCCTAGGCTCCATCCATAACTTCAGCGGCCTGTGCAAGCGACAAGCTTCGGGTCACTACTTCTCTGGCCCCTAACATTGGTACCAAACTCTCAGGCATTGGCTACACTGACATTTACTAGAGATGTCATGCCTCAGATAATGCCAACGGAGTTCGTTTGGTCTGCCACATTGGTGCTGAGATGACCTCGGCCCTACCAAAGAAGTGCCATAGTGGCTACATAAATAGGTGGCTTATCGCCACCATCCCTGACTCTAGATAGCAAGGCGAGGCTCAAAGAAATCGGCGCACCAGTATTACATGGGGGGCAACCACCCCGGACCAACACCCAGCTTGCCAAACCCAAGTGAGGGGGCCTCTCTAAGGAAGAGCACTGGCTCTCCCTCAAGTGAACATGGGTTGCTAAAAAAAAGGGTCCCAGCCCATCAAGAGGGCACAAGCCAAGAGACCCCTCTAGTCATTACAATTGCACCAAGCCCAAAATCTAGCGGAGCAGTTGCTGACTCAATATCTTACTATGCAGTGAAGGACCCGTCGAGGTGGACTTTAGTCTTTGGTAGACTAGGGGCACCAGTCCACCCTTAGAAGCACCCTAAAGGGGAAAAGGGTAATGCGAATCATCAAAAACATCTTAAATGTGTTCGCATGCTACCCCATCGATGTTATCCAGCAACTCGACAACTAGCCAAGCCAACGCCAATCAACAATTTGGGATGAATCCCATCGACACTCACCCAATAGCTTGGGACAAACTCCACCGGCATTGGCTAACGACTCTAAGGAATTCCTACCAACACTAATTGGTGACACCAATAAAGATCCATCGGGTCCCCAGCTCTTAGTGAGTCAACTAATTAGGCCCAAATGACTAGTTTAGCTAGTGGGTATAGTTAAAGAGTCATAGATTGTTTATTGTTACTCTCGAGATAGCGGGATCTTTTTTCATTTGTTAGGGTCAAGTAATATCTTTTTGTAACCATGGCCTCTCCTATAAATATGATACCAAGGGCTCTCATTTGGAGTTAGTGAACGAATGAAAATTTGAAGTCTAGTTGAGCTCCATTGGAGATTCTCCCTCTCTCCCTCTTGCACACCATTCTCCCCCGCTCTCTCTTGCTCTCTAGTTCGTAGCCCCCCATCCCACTCTCTCTCTCTCTCTCTTCCTTGGGCGTACCAGCCCCCTCTCCTCCCTTCCCCAACTCCTCTTGCCACATCAGTAAGGGAATCTCCCTTCCCACACTCCCTCTTATTATCTCTTCCTAAATCCCTCCCCTCTTCCTATTATCTTGCCAAATCTAATTCCCTCCCACACTCAAAATTCAACTACCTCCCATTTTCTCTCCCTCCCTCCTCCAATAATACAAATTCTTTCCTAAACCCTTGCCACCTCAACCTCCATTTTAGGAAGAGAATCATAGAATCTCTCTCACCCTCCAAAATCCTGCGCACTTCCCATTGCCCAAGCAACTAGCCGTGCCCCCTTCCCTCCCACCCCCCGAGTGCGGCCCCCAGCCCATCACCCATGCCCTTGGCATCTCCAACATGCCCCCTGCATCTCTCCCACGTCCTCCCATCCCCCCAGGGAGCCCCACGCCACACCATCAACCCTCCTCCGTCGTCCATCACCTCTGAGCTGCAGATCAACTTCGACAGGTCTTGCAAATCCATGAGCAGAGTCTGAACTTTATTGCAGACCGTCTCCCGGTGTCTCTAGGAGGCCCCTACTCATTCCAGTTCATGGGTTCGCTCCTCTTCGTGTCTACTTCGTAATGAGACTAGTCTCGTCCCATTTTGCCATCGGAGTAGAGCGTGGTGATAGTCCCCGTTGACCTGCGTCGACCCTACAAACCCCTGTTTGGATAGAGTGTGAACGCAAGTTATAGAGTCTGCCACAACCTTCCTTCTTCTTTACCGACCACGCCCTTCTTTGGGGACATTCCTCTCCACGTCCTCCACCTTCTACAACTGTTCTGATCACGTTTGGAGTCCCGAGCGAGTCGCATGGGCTCATGCCGTGGTTCGACGCCAAACTGCGACCTAGTTTTCCAAAGCCTGACTTCAAGGATGACTCTACCCTGTACAATCATCATACGAAGACCATCTTATCACGGTACTTCAAGGCCTTGTTGACACTAAAAATTTTTCCTCTATGTTGCTTCTATAGGTCTTAAGCTCCAACCAAGTGCTCCTGCACAAGTAGAAAAGAAAAGAAAGAAAGGAATTATGAAAGTCAAAGAATAGATGGGACCGAAGGAAAAGAAGAAAGGAAAATATGCTCACCTGCAGGGGATAGCTGCTAAATCAAGACCTAGGAGCTCAAAGAAAATTTGGGACTTCAAAAGAAGGCTACATTAACTTGGCAATGCTACAAGACAAGTCGAGACCAGCAAGCTCAACAAACCAGCATCGACTTGTTTGTGTCGAACGAAGCTCTTACCTCATCCGATGATGATGAGAATGCACTGGGTGGCCCATCACCTAGAAAAGAAGCCCTACTGAGATGAATAAGTGCCCTTGGTTCCTCCGAATAGGGAGCCAAAGGTCAAGTCACCGAAAAACCCAAGCGAGTCGATCAGGACGCCCAAAGTGTCGATGTGGTTTATAAATGACCAAAGAGCTCCTCCGTGATGGTGAAGATCCGTGGTGTTACGTCTCGAGCGCGGAAGATTACCCGGAGGTCATGACGAGTTTAATCAATCATGTCAATCAGAGCGTTAGTGTATTAGACACCAAGATAAAGTGTGTAAATATATCAATAACCCAATCCTTTATTAAATCATAAAAGTAATTCCATTACAACTTCCAAGGACTAAATTACAATGATAGACTCAAGAAACAAAAAGATAAGAGTAATGTGTTTGCTAAGTGTGCAGGTTGCAGGTGTTCAAACTCTCATTGCTATATCTTTCGCTCTATCTCCGGTTCACATATATCTGTCTATTCTCATCTCTTCAATCATATCGCTCGATCTGTGCTAAAACTCATGCCCTTCTCAACTATCACTTATTTGCCTGATCATATCTTCGTGAGAGGGCATTGCCTCATGATTTTGAACCTGGCAACTCTGCTTCATCTGATCTTGGGCTGTGGTTGAAGAGCATGTCTGACATGTCTTTGTCCCCCCGTGTTGGTTCCGTCTATGTCCCGTTGTGTCTGTGTCACGCGTGTCTATGTCCCGTCGTGTCCTTGTCGCACATGTTTTTGTCCTTCCATGTCGTCGCACGTTCTGTCCATGTCACGTGTATCTTTGTCCCTCCTTGTCGTGTTGTCTTTATCCCCCATAGTGTTGTTGTCCCACGTATCTTTTGTCCCACTATGTCTTCGTCCCACTGCATGTGCTGTACCACCACGTTATGTTGTGTTGTCCCACTGTGTCACACACATGCCTATTGTTTGTTCTTGTGATGTTTTGCTTCATTCATCGTTTATGTTTCATTCATCTTTCTATTGTTATGTTTTGTTCATCTTTGTTATGTTATGCTCATCTCTATTGTGTTATATTTCTCGTTCATTCATGTTCTGTTCATGTCATGTTTTTGTCATATATGGAAATCTCATAAAAAATCAGAAAGTTACAAAATCAAAAAAATCCAAATAAAATGTCATTTCGCCTACACAAGTAAGTCAGGTATGGCTTTCTTTCCCAGCTCATTGTTGCATTACTATATAGTATCTACGTTACTATAGCCTCTCAAGGATCGACTGGTTCTTCGTGTGTTCTGGGATCTGATGTTCCCCTTTCACAAAAATGATGATGATCTAGGAGCACACGGTTAATCGTTAGATAGGCCGCTCGGATGAGTCGGGTGGGGGACGATGGACTCTGTCTCGCACGTCGTGATTACAAGAAGATTCTTGATCCCGTCTTGGCTCAGTCTAGCAATATTATCCTTGAGTACTTTCTATTTTATGCTTTCTTTGCATCCGTTTGGATGATTTCCTTATTTTAGCCCAGCATGCATCATGTCATTTTGTGTACTCACGTCTCGATTTCTCTCAAGGTTTCTCCTCAACAATGGTTGATTACACTTCAGTTCTCTTGGATAAAAGATTCTTCATTCCACTCTAAATTTGAACGTCTTCTCTGATCTGCCCGCTTAGTCTGGTTGACTAGCGTGATTCCTGTCTGGATTTTATCTCAATTTTTTTTCCTTTTCCAGCTCTTACGCCGTGTTCCTTTCGATCACCTCATTGTCTGTGGATTGTGTCCCCGATGAGGCTGATCGTGTTTCCTTTTCCCCATAGTTTAGTTCACTAGACATGCCTCATCCTTGTCAACCATTCTGGGTGGTTAGTTCGGTATTTTCGGAAGAATTTCTGTCGCTTGTTGGTTATGACGGGTGTCCTTTACCTTGATGTTTACTTTTCAGTTCTCTCCGCTTCATCTCTACTTCATCTCCATGTCACGTCACTGTCGCTTTCGCTCCATCTCCTTTCCATTTCACCTCCGTGCCGCTTTCGCTCATTCCCTTGCAAAACGAATATCAAGGAGGGGCATCCGTTGACAACTATTTTTAACCCGAAAGTTGCGCCATTTCTCTTATTCATCATTTTTGATGTCCCAGATTATCCATTATTTTGGAGTCTTCCTTGGATGGATTTTGAGCCCATTTCATTGTTCCCTAGCCTTTGAGCTTCAGCGATCATGATTTCTTAGAGCCCCGAGGCTTATTTTTATCAACTTTCAGCTTCCAAGTCAACTTTTGGCCCATTTAGATCAGCTTCCTTCTAGCATTTGACTCATTTCATTGTGTATTCCTGAACGCGGCCCTTTTTCATCCCTTTTCTTTCCTCTTTTTGAAAAGTTACGTTCACCAAAGTTCTTTTCTTTTTAAAGATATACATTTTCTTCTTCTATGCCATTACTTCCAGATTTTTCATATGGTGATATAGAATAAAATTCTAGCAAACTTGACAAGTTGTCCAGATTTCGGAAACTGAGATTGCAATTTCGGAAATGGAGATTTTGACCACGCGCTTTCTTCTCTTCTTCATCTTGTTAACATATACATGCTATCACTCACTACTCACAGTTACATCTCAATATTTTCACCTTGATTAAATGAAACGTTCATTGATTGGCGATCATGGTGGGACACTCTTGTTTTTTTATTTGATTATCCTTTCCTAATTGGCACCCACGTGTGCCCTTCCTTTGGTGCTCTGCGTAGCACATCATTCCTTTGTCTCCTTTGTGCACCACGTTCACACCCCTGCTTAGTCTATCAATTTGAGAATTTGCATCCAACCATCTGGACGCTTTTACTGAATCAGCGTCCCCCTTGAGAGTCGCCCATTTATTTATCTACTTTTTTCCTGATTATTTTCTGAATCTGCGTCTATAGAAAAAGATGCCATTTCATTTTCATTATTATTATCCAATATCGGCGTCTCTCCATACAGATGCTATTTCTTCCCTATTTATTTTAAAAAAAATCAGCGTCTGTTTGGGAAGACGCTCATTTCTGTTTAAGCGTCCAACACTCAGGACGCTATTTTTTTGTGCGTTTGCCCCCTTAGACGCTATTTCTTCCTGACTGTGTTTGCTGTTATTTGCATCATACTCTACATCATATAGACATTCTGGCCGAGGGACCTCCTCCCTCTTCACTTCTAGGATCCATCACCCCTTCTTGGACTTAGAAAGACCCTCCAATTGAGCATTCCATCTCATTGGATTGGAATTTCTTTGTCCAAGACCTCCATAAGTCCTCGCACCTGTGGATTCCCTCACAAAAGCTAGGCAGGTTGTATCTTGAAGTACCCAGAAGATTAGTTGGCCTAAACGTGGTTAAGAGAGAGAAAACTCAGTCTACCTAGCATTACCTCCAAACTGAAACTAGGTTCTGTCATTTGAGAGTTACACCCACTGTTACAAATCACCTTTAATTCTAACAGAACCTTTAAAAATTGGGTGTAATTTATCACAACTTGTTTGCAACCTGTTTGAGTGATCCCCTTTCAATTGATGTTGTTGAATACTTTGTTGCTTCTGTTAGTCATTGAAATCATGATGCTCAGCTTGGGTAAGGTTGTTAAGATGGCCAATCAGGAGTACGTTCAGGAAGAGGGTGATGCTGGTCAATTTGATCAGGCCTATGAGGTTTCCAAGTAGCAGTTTCAACCTGAGGGAGGTCACGCCCCCACTCAATGTTCTCCTCCTCAATATCCAGCCTTGCAACATGAGGGAGACTATGCTCCCACTTATTATCTCACTCCCCAAAATCAAACCTCCCAAATTTATATGGTTGACACTACTCAAGGGGGGGACCCTTCATCTCAAGTGCAACCTGCCATCTAGTCCACATCTGGGGAAGCTTCCCCTTCACTTAGTGTTGACAATCTCATCAATGCTCTTTCTCAAATGGATGAGGCCCAGCGTCATAGATCCAGGCTATTCTCAAAGGGAAATCTGTCCCTTCCTCCACTTCAAATCTCCCTCAGGCTACGGGTGGCCTTTATGCCAATTCTTCTAATGACCAGGCGGTCCACCAAGGGAATCCATCCAGTTTTCCTTCCCGTCCGACGACCCCCATCCCTGTCGCGGCAGGCCAGTCTTTTGTCAGGCCACAAAATTCATCTCCTCCCCTATTTTTGAGAAGGCCCACGCCTAATCAATTTTCCACCAATCTGGCCCCAGTCGAGTCTGGAACCAACACTCTTCTTCTCCAAAAGATTCCAAGCATGGAAGAACAACTTAAGAGGGTCACGGCCCCTAAAGATGCTCCGGAAGTTACTCTCCCTACTTTGTCAATTTTCCACTTGCCTCCATCAAAAATGCCAAACTTTCAGTGCTATAATGGAATGGGCAATCCGTTCATTCATTTTAAAGATTTCATATATGAGACATCCTTTTGGCAGAACAATGAAACATCTCTGGCCCTTACTCCAGGTACTTATCATAGCCTTGGGCTTCTTCACTTTCCAATTGGATTTTGCCTTCTTCACAGATTCTGGGCATTCAGTCTTTACATGCCCAGGTTTGTTGCAGTTGTAACAGATAATTTTATTAGAGGTTTTCTTAGACGATTCAGATCTGAAGTTGGAGGACTTTCTTACCTGATCCTTTTTGCTCCTAAATCCCTTACCTTCTTTTTTGAGGAATTTCCTTAACTTCCTAGTGAGCATAGCAAACTCACTAGGCTCTTCTTCAGTGCTCGATGACTTACCTTCATCGGAGGAATCAGAAGTACTTATATTGGCCTTCAGGGCTACAGGTTTTGCTTTTTACCTTCTTCTTCATTCCTCTTCAAGTTAATCTCATATGTCATCAGTGATCTTATCAATTCATCCACAATCATCGTAGATAAATTTTTGGAGTCTTTAATGATAGTTCCTTTGGTGTGCCAGATAGGAGTTAACGACCTGAGGATTTTCCTGATGAGCTCTTGTTGCATATAAGTTTTCCCTAGTCTTTTTAGACTATTTGTTAGTTGCATTAGTCGGGCATACATTTCAGATATCGATTCATTAGTCTTCATTTTAAACAGTTCAAAATCTAAAATTAGCATGTTTGCTTTGTTCTCTCTTACCTCTAAAGTTCCTTCATATATTACCTCCAGTCGATCCCACATTTCCTTTACCATTGTGCATGATGAGTCTCTTGAGAATTCTCTTGGATGGCTCGCACATTGCATGCTATTCATTGCTCCCCAGGTCAGGTTTGACTTTCAAATCTGCTCTCGTGTCTAGGTGTCCCCATCTGCGGGGATTTCATATGTGCCTCAGCTTACGACTCTCCATATCTCATGGTCCTGAGCCCTAAGAAATACTTGCATACTATTTTCCAATATGAGTAATCAGTTCCATCAAAGTATGGTGGCCTACTTACTGAGCGACCCCCAGCCATGAGACCCTTCGCAGCCATTCCACCGATTCTCTCCTGGTTGTTAGATCACATAATCAGAGAGCCATGCTCTGATACCACGTGTTAGGTGTAAATAGGCTGATCTAGAGGGGGGTGAATAGATCTGCCTCCCAATTAAAATGGAACTAAGAAATAGAATGCAAATGCTTTTGGTAGGAATATGAGAAGCGTAGAACATGCTTAGCGCTATTGATTGGTCCTATGTGTGTGTTTAGTGAAGTGGGAATCAATCACAGAATCAATCAAACCATGCAAAAGGTAGATGTTTTTAAGGTGGTTCAGTTTCTACCCAGAAACCTACGTCCACCCCCCACTCAACCTGAGTGAGGCTTCACTAGTGCCACTCACTAAAATAGGGATCACTCCCCTAAGGATCTACTGATTCACAGCTTATAGACACTGACACATAACTTGAGGATGCTGACACACAGCTTAGACTTAGATCTGAGCACCCACTGCTCAACCTGAACACTCTACTTCCAAAGTAGAGGACAACAACCAACATAGTGAAGAAACTGTAAAGAAATAAATTTAAATGATCATACAGATCAAGTGTAGAATGTCACCCAATGAGTTGAGTATCGTGATCTGAGGAAGATCTCCTGCTGCAGCTCTCTGACCCTTGATTTTAGCGTGTTACTCAGCTTGAACTTCTGTAGCGCGGCTAGCTTGAATTCCGCAGTGTCGCTTGGCTTGTGTACAATAGGCTTGCTTCGTCTTCTTCCTTTCTGCGTGCAACTTCCCTTTTCGTACACACTCCAGTTTTTGATTTTTTGACTTTTCTACTTTTCCTTAACTACTCCCACCTCACTTTTTCAGTTCAAAGAAGAGCCTTGCTTATGTATCTCTGGGTCGGTTGTAACAATATTTCAAAATTCCTACTTTTGAGCATTCTGTTGGAGAAGGAATCTCAAGGCTCCGTTGACCCAGCAATAGGTTGAGACCCGACTGAAAATCCTGCCTTTCGAACCATTTGACTTGTGTTCTAACGAATCCAATTGATTGGGCATCAGATCTTGTGCAAAAAAG
Organism: Amorphophallus titanum; assembly: GCA_024336825.1. Lineage (NCBI taxonomy): Eukaryota > Viridiplantae > Streptophyta > Magnoliopsida > Alismatales > Araceae > Amorphophallus > Amorphophallus titanum. Next base: position 18,525,531 of record JANBPO010001714.1, on the reverse strand, counting down.
GCCCTTTCACACTCACGCCGGCCATCCCCCCCTCACCGGCTACCACCTTAACCACTGGCCGCGACCCCCCTCTGACAGTGGCCACCACCATCTCAGACCACGCAAATCAACCTCCTCACCACCGCCGATCACCACCGCCCTCCATCTCTCTCCCCTCATCTCGCTGTCGGACCCCCCTCCACCTCCTCTCTTTCTCTCCTACGCGACCACCACCCAGCCAACACCTCCTCCCTCTCACTTCTAACCGACCTCCTCTGCACTTGCACCACCGCCATCCTCCTCTCTCTCCCACTCCCTCAACGACGCCCCCCTCGGACTCCCTCTCATCTCCGGCCAACACCCACCGCAGCCACCTCCCGGCAGCCATGCCCCCACCTCCGACCACGCTGTGGTCTCCACCAGCTCCCCACACTCCACACCAGCAACCCCCCCTTTCTCCGGCGAGCCTCCCCTCTCCCCCTCACATTCTCCCCACCTCCACACCGGCCAACCGTTGCCACCTCCCATCTCCCTCTCTCTCTAACTCCTCCATCGCCAACTTCTCCTCCTCTCTCTGCTAACTCCCATCGCAAGGGCCTCTCTCCTTGGCCTCCTCACCGCTAACCTCTCCCATCTCACCCCCTCCCCACCGCATGCATGCATGACCCACACAACCCCCCTCTGTTCTCTCTCTACCTCTCTCTAACCACTGTGTGGCCACCGCCCCATGCACTTCGCTCCCTCTCTCTCTCTCTAACTCACACAAGTTCATGCACCCCCCCTCTCCTCTAACCTCCCACCATGCTTTCACCAAGTTCATGCACCCCCCCTCTCCTCTAACCTCCCACGACGCTTTCACCACCATCACTACCACCCCATCCCTCTCCCTCTAACAGCTTTCCCCACTCCTCTGACTGTCGTTGACTACCCTCTCTCTAAACCACCCTCTGCCGCGTAGCACCTCACCCCCAGTCACCTCCACCGTCGACGCTGCCATTGTGAGCATTCGTCTCCCTCTCCCCATCTCTCTCTTCTTTCCCCAGCCACTGGGCCAACCTCACCGCGTCGGCCACCTCCCCTCTGCCTGCCTCCACCTCCAGGCCAGTTTCTCTCTCTCTCTCTCTTTCTCTCTCTCTATCTCCCCCCTCCCTGGCACAATCTCACTCTCGATCTTTCTCTTTCTCTCTCCTCACGGGCTCTCTCTCATCCTCTCATTTAATTTTTAATATATTCTTCTTATTGTTGTTAAACCCTCACTCTTCTCTCCATTTTTATCCTTAACCCTCCCTATCTTTATTATTTATTTTCAAGTTCTTTTTATCCCTCTCTATCTTATATCTTCACATATAACATCCTTTTCTAAAAAAAGATCTCTCTAAAAAAATCATAAAAAGAAAGCTCTCTCTCCCTCCCTCTCATCCTCTCTCTCTATCTCTCTTCATATCTCTCTCTTCTCTCTATCTCTCTCTACTCCACATGTACGTACGTGAGTTTTAATATGTATATGCATATATATATATTTATTTTCATTATTAAGCTCTCATCCCTATCTCTATTTATTTTCTATATTTCTCCTTCTCCTTTTATTTAAAAAGATCACTCTCTAAAAATAAAAAAAGAGGAGCTCTCTCTCTCACGGTGGCATCGACACCAGGAAGGTCCTGTCGCGTCCCCGGGCATTCGAGTATACGAGGAAGGCCGTTCTGGCATGCCGTTCACTCGCGTCGTCATCATCCTGGAGAAGCTCTCCCTCAAGCCCGCCAACGGCCTCCCAATAAGCCTCATCATTCCCTTCGTCCTGCTCTATTTTTGTTCCGTTAGTTGCATTATATGCATGCATCATCCATACTGCATTTCTCTCTGAGAGAACTCTGTTATTCATTCATTATATTATTTGTCCACCCTTTGTGTCCAAAAGGGGTTTCAAACCACACCAACCAAGTGCGTGTTTGACCATGATTACATCACTTTCATTTCAAGGGACTGATACTACATCATTTCCCCTCTAATCCACTTGTTGTTTGTTTAGTCTTTCTCCAGGCGCCTAAGCGCTTAGGCACTCGAGGACCTTAAGCTCGCCTTGGTCGCCTTGTCGCCTTGACAACTATACCTGTACTGGACCTTGAATGTCAAACTCTGGAGCCATGGAGGGTCATGGAGGTTCCCTGTTTTTGTGGGTTGCCCACGATATTCTATGCTGGAGAGCCGACCGTTAAGAAAGATAAAGATTATATTATTCTTGAAGAATTAACAAGTCGTATGGTGTCGATATCGGGCTTGGCGTATATAGCTGACCGGGTCTCCTGCCTTTTAGCCAAAATGCAAGTCCCTTCCTTCCAGCCTTTCGGCCAAAGGGAGTCATTCAAAAGGTTGTGGTATCTGCTCAACACAGATAAAGAGCTCCTGAAGATCACTTGAAGCCTGGGCTTGGGTTATGCTCTCCAGGAGTACTATGAGACAGAGGTGGATGTCATCTCCGCCGTCTTTGCGGCTGAAGGCCCATCGGAAGTGGTCTATGATGACTACTCGATCAATAATGAAGAAGTGGATCCCCGCACAACAGTGGGCGGATTTTTCCTCGACAACGACCTAGGCCTTGAAGGGCAGGAGGATGTCGCTACATGTAGATGCTGGGAAGAGGTCTCCTCTGAAGATGCACTTTTACAAGCCGAGATCAGGTTTGATAAAGCTACAAGCGGGGAGGGTGAAGACCCTAAAACCGAGAGGGAGCGTCTTGAATTTGAGCGCATACTCGAAGAATGCCGAGCGCTGTCGCAGCCAGAATGGTGAACAGAAGAGCAGGCGCCAATATATTCCCAGGAATCTGAAACTCAAACACCGGACTTGGTAGCCCAAGCAATGGAAGCAGAATGCAAGGGTAATAACAGCATTTCGGCAAAAAGCCTCTCTCCAAGGCAGAGTTAAAGATGGTGAAGTCATCTACGACACCCTGCAAAACCAGAACCAGACCCCTCCTGTTCCGGGAAATAAAGTCGACTGGTGCCAACGATTTCCCCCTTCAGGTTTCACAGTTCAAGATGAAGCTCTGCCATCAGATAAAGCTGAGACTCTAGCACTGAATTGGGCATTGCCCGAAGAAAATATGAGGTTCTGGAGGTCAAAGAGGATGATGAAGATCTTGTCAACCTGTAGTCAGCACAGCCCGAAATTGAAGACGGAGGTCAAGCCACCGTTGATGAGCGAATAGAAGTTAACTTAGGGAGCGAGGATGACCCGAGGCCCACTTTTCTCAATGCTCTACTCTCCCAAGAGGAGCGGGGGTAATATTTACAGTTGCTAAAAGATTTCCGGGATTGCTTTGCCTGGACTTATAAAGAGATGCCTGGGTTAAGTCCCGATGTGGCGCAACGCCTGTTGGCAATAGACCCGAGGGTAGAGCCAGTGAAGCAGTCTCTCCGACGCATGCGGCTAGAGCTGATTAACCAAGTAAACAAAGAAGTCGACAAGCTCATTAATGTCAGTTTCGTGGAAGAAAATCAGTACACCACGTACCTGGCTAACATAGTGCCCGTGAAGAAGAAAAATGGGCAAATGAGAATGTGTTGATTTCCGGGACCTCAATAAGGCATGTCCGAACGATGACTTCCCGGTGTCGATCATCGAAGTGATGATAGATGCCACGACTGGCCATGAAGCCCTTTCATTTATGGACGGGTCGTCCGGCTATAACCAGATATGGATTGCTGAGCAGAACAGGGTCCACACTGCCTTCCGAACACTCAAAGGCATCTTCCACTATAAAAGAATGCCATTCGACCTCAAAAATACTGGCGCCACATATCAAAGAGTCATGACAAAAATCTTTGATGAGTTGTATGAAAATGTGGAGTGCTACATTGATGATCTGGTGGTCAAGACCAAGAAAAGAGAAGATCACTTGCAAGACTTGTGGGTAATATTTCAGAGATATCGGGAGTATAAGCTGAAGATGAACCCAATGAAGTGCGCTTTCGGGGTGTCCAACGAAAAATTCCTCAGGTTCATCGTCAGATATAGAGGGATTGAAATAGACCCAGACAAAATAAAGTCAATAAGGCGAGCTCGTTTCTGCATGTCTTCCCACGGGATGTAGCTATCGAGTGGGATAGGCCCGGTAGGGCGAAGAGGAATATATTCCTCCAAGTTGTCGATGAGCTATTGTAACCTCTGGAGAGGCGTCAGCTCTGCTGGGGACTGCAAGACAGTCACTTGTTCGGCTTGCTTCTTAAGCCACCTTTTGAGATTCTTCCTTCTATTCCTCTCTTGTTTCTTGGTGATGGTCATCTGTAGGGGGTAGGAGGAGGAGGCACTGGGACTGGAGCTGACAAGTCCGTGCGGGGATACCGTCGAGCCGATGAGTTTGTAGGGTGAGGTCGGCGACTCCTCTTTGCTCGGATCTCAATCCAGGCACCTTTCGATTGTTGTAGTTGGAAGGTAGCATTGATCGCCTGCTCGATGATTTCAAGTGGTAGTTCCTAGTAAGCAAGGATGCTGGGACTGGCGTCCGAAGACGTGGACGTGGCTTGTTGCCTCTGCAGCTGTTGGTATGGGAGCTTATCGGGAACTGGTTGACTCATACTGGCATCTGAGGACATGTGCGCGGTTTGATGCCTTAGCCACGGTGGTGGGGAAGGCTTCCCCTGTTGAGTTGGTGTATTGGTGCTAGTGTCCGAAGACATGTGCATGGTTTGATGCCTTAGCCACGGTGGCTGGGAAGGCTTTCCCTGTTGAACTGGTGTGCGGGGGTTGGTGTCTGAAGACGTGTGCACGATTTGATGGCTTAGCCGCGGTGGCTGGGATTTCTAATGAGGAGGGGCTTGAGGAGCATGACCAACATCTTGCTTCACGACCGGACCCCAGTGGTCTAGCTGAGAACAGGGTCGGACGACACCTGCTGACATCTGGGGGCCTTGTTACCCCCTGTGGCTGTCTTGATCTCACGCGTCGGAGGGCCTCTGTGATGGCAGACCCGACCTACGAGCTGTAGGGAGAACCTAGATCAGCGGAGCCAAGGTCTCGCTCAACTTTTTCTTCCCCTTTCTATCCTCGAGTGTCGAAGATAGAGGTAGAATAGGGGGAAGACGAGAAGGGCTGGAAGAGTCCATCCTGGTCTCGCCTACCAGGACATCTTCTCGACCGAGGAGGACTCGAAGGAGTCTTCCAGTGTCTTCCTTAGAAAAGGGGGGAGACTCTAGCTCTTGCCAGGGTCGCCATTGTGCGGCTGGAGTGACAGGGGCTGGTTAACCAGCCTGTGGTGTTGGAGCCTCAGGAGAGGCCTAGGGAGCAGGAGAGTGGATGACGTTGCCCGAGAAGGTACTCGGTCCCACCTCTCGGTTGGCATCCTGCTCCCTGCATCTCCGCAGTCATTCGAGAGCCTCCCAATTATTGGTTCGAAACTTGAGCCATTATGGAGTATGCTGGTAAGGCGACCCGTGCCCATTTTCCTGGGGAGGATCCGGCCGCTCTGGTGCATTTATGGCAACAGCCTGGGTTTCTTCGATAGCTTGTTGTAGTCGAACAAGTGTCATGGAATTTCCTTCGGCATCGATCTGCTCCCACCGAATATGTTCCTCAATGAGGTATTGGACTTCCTCACAAGACTCGATCGCGTGGCAGATTCGCGCATGAAAGGGACAATACTGGGGATGATTAAAGTCCCACTGAGTGTAGTCTGCCAGTGGATCGCGGGTCAAGATTTACGCCCGCTCGATGAGGACGTCAAAAAGTCACCGGGTTCTTTCCCTGAGGAAGGAGAGGGGTTTGCGATCATGCCAGGGCCTCCACCCTGGGTACCAGATCGAACGCTCTCTTCGGTTGGTGCTGGGCTCTTCTGATTCATCATCAGAGAGAGAGAATGCCACCATTATGTAGATCACATTGGCCGAATGGTGAACCACACGTGCTGCCTTGGCTGGTCTGGACCACATATGTGGCTGTGGAGGATCGACGAGACCGCTTTTCATTTGGATCAATCCGTCTCAGATTAGCTTCTATGCCTGGGTCTTGAAGACGTAGCAATCTTCAAGGGAATGACCCAGCATACGGTGGTATAGGCAGTAGTTGGGATCGTGAATCATGTAACAGATTGTGACTCTCCTGATTCAATGCCTTCTTTGAATTTTTTTTTAAATATCTCTTCCAATTCATGTTGGTATTACTACTGGTGTCAGTATTTACTCTTGCTAACATTCATGTCATTTTGATCTGTCTGCCCAAATTGTTTATCAAAGCAATCTCTATTCCCTGAATACATGACTGTTGTTTTAGATATTAATTGGTCTGGTAGTTTTACCATTAGCCAGAAAATGAATTCCTTCCCTGTCTACATTGTTTGCATATCTGCTATTGATCTTCCCAATCACACGACTATGTCTATGATTCACTTCTTCTTATTAATTGGTACATGATCCTGCTAGTATTCAAAATTTCTTGGTCTTTCACTACTACTAAAATTCTCCGAACAATTCTCTCAGTTACAATTTCTTCCTGGTTGTTCTGTTGTCAAGCTCTTGTCAAGATAATTTCTGATCTGATTTTGATTCTTTGGGCTATGCTACTATTGATCTTGCAAATTACACTGATGATCATCCTATCTTCTCAATTGGTATCAGAGTCTGATGGTTTTGATGAGGTCCCATTCATCTCTAAGCATTTCTTGTCTGAAATTGCTCACCTCCACATTCTGCAATAAATTCAAACTCTTCTTCTTTTTGCTGATGTCAAAGAGGGAGAGCATTGAGTCATTAATTATAAGGGGAGACAATATAAGGGGAGAGAAGTTTGATTAGTCATTACTTAAAAGGGTCATTTACAGACTTGATTTGGTTTGGTTGATATTATTTTCAATGACTCAATGACTCACAATTGCCATCATCAAAAAGGGAAAGATTGTTGTGTCCCTGTGATTTTGATGATGACAAACTATGAGTCACTCATGAGTCCTTCATGACTTGATGATATCATGATGTTGATGATGGCATAAACATATATATACATGTGAATCCTTGAGAACAGGTTATCAACAAAGAACAGTCGACAATCAAGAGTCGACTCCATTTTCCCAGAGCTCTGGTCTGGCATCTGCAGCCATTATGGAGTTGATGCACCAGCCTTCAGACTTGACGTAGTAGAGATAAGATGACAAAAGGGCACTCTTCCTTGAGGTCGATTCCATCATACCATGGAGTCGAAGCAGAAAACATGAGCTGACAAAATGCCTCATTCAGCTAAGAAGGTTAGATGACTTCTGACTAAGTTAGCTGAGGTTCACAGAAGTAGTAGCAGCAACTCAACTTTTCTAAGTAGTCAATAAATGAGTTTCAAGAAGAGGGTCACCAAGGTTTTGAGCATCGTTGCACATGATAATGACAGAAAGATGGAAGAAAGATGGCAGCTAGTAAAAGTGTTAGTGAAAACGCCAAGTGGCAGGCCAGCCAAATTCAACAATTTAAAACCAGAGTAGCAACATATAAAAATTCAGCAGACTACCTACCATATGCTAAGAATGCCCCACAGTATAGCAGCGGTCCGGTCAGTAGCCAAGTCCTATAGTTCAGAGAAGTATGACCAAATGATCAAGATTTAACTTGTGTTCAGTTCAAATGAAGATCTTCAAGCACTTAAGCACCACTTTGTAAAGGGACTTGAAGAGAGTCTTAACGCAGCCAAGTCTGAGAGTCAACCTCCGAGAGTCACCGCTTGTCACGTCCCGAGCACAGAAGGAACTCGGTATGCATGATGATTTTATATCAATTATGTCAATCAGAGCACGAGAAAATTCAACACATAGACAGAGTGCATAAAAGATAAGAAATAACCAAAGTCTTCATTCATTAATAACTCCATCTAAATTTATTACATAATTTCACCAAAAGAAAAGTACTATTAAGACACTCTAACTCAATAAATAGAAAAATACAATAATTGACTCACAAAGGTGTAAAGGACTCGATATAGATATCTTGGATGGCTTGTACGCTCATCACTCTTGATCATCCACATCTGAATGAGTCTCGCTATCAGAATTACCTAAAAAATAGGAGAAAATACTAGGTGAGCGAACGCTCAGTAGGAATTATATCTCAAGAAACCTTTTTAGCTATTGACATTACACAAAATAGTCTTAAACGCGCTTAAGCACACTCAATCCTCACCCTTGATTACTTCGACATGGTGCGAGGTAGAAACTAAGTTCAGGGTTTTGTTATCATCAAAATCACTCGAAAAGACTCAACACTGTGAACTACTCTAGTCACATCAGGGCCCATGGCGCCCGACTACTCAGCTCCTTCAGTCATAATGGTGCCCTCGACACCCGATCGCCAGCTACTCTAGTCACATCGGGGCCCACGGCGCCCAACCACTCAACTCCTTCAGTCACAACGGTGTCCCCGGCACCCGACTGCCAGCTCCTCCAGTCACATCGAGGCCTGCAGCACCCGACCACTCAACAACCTTAGTCATAACGGTGCCCTCAGCACCCGACTGCCTGCTACTCCAGTCATATCGGGGCCCACGACGCCCAACCACTCAGGAACCTCAGTCACAACAGTGCCCCTGGCACCTGACTGTCAGCTACCCCTGTCACGTCGGGACCCGCGACGCCCGACCACTCAACAACCTTAATCATAACGGTGTCCCCAGCACCCAACTGCCAGCCACTCTAGCCACGTCGGGTCCCACGGCGCCTGACCACTTAGCAACCTCAATCACAACGGTGCCCCACGGCACTTGAACGCCCACCTACTGCAGTCACCACTGTGCTAACGACACCAAACTACTCTAGCCAAAGCGAGGCCTACGGCCTCAATGGCTCTAGTCCCACCGGTGCCCACAGCACCCGGCAACTCCGAGCCCAATGGCTCTTAGCTGCTCCAACCATGGCGATGCTCACGCTGTCCAACCACTCCTGTCTCAACAGCGCCCGGTCACTCTAGTGACAAGTGGTGCTTACGTCATTCGGTGGCCTCGGCCTTGGTGACGCCCAGCTACTCTAGCACAACGGTGCCTACGTCACCCCTACTACCCCGACCTCGACACTATTTCATGTCAGGAATACACTATGACGCCCCTGGGGTGGCAGCCTGCTGAGTCTTAGGTCCTTTGACGAACACGATGTATGAATGCGAAACTACCCACATAATAACACAATGACCCGGGGATCGTCATAAATGACAGAATTGTCCCGTGGCTTGCAAGTACCTATAATTAGGCTCTCATACCCCCACATAAATGCCTTTCATGGCATACAAGTCAAGTAATCCAGTTAGGGAGCAGATCCCCCTCCTCGCCAGAACCTGCCTCTCTGCCCCTAGTTATCCCTATTGTGTTGCTGTTGCACTATCGATGTTGCACGGATGAAGCCCTCCCGACGTCGCGGCTCCCAGGGTCCCTGACTCTTTCTTCGACAGTAGAAACAAAGGTGTTCGGGCTTCGCCCGATGTAAAATAAACATTGATTGCTTGCAGTCGGTGGGAAAGACGTCTAGTACATGAGCCCCCACAATCGTCTACACTCATACCAGCGGAACCTCCTTCTCTCCACGTGACGCATAACATTTCGTGTTCACGTGCCGTGCCCTAGTGATACATCCCCAGTCAAACACTTGGTTTCGCTAGTAATCGTCGAGAAATCGACTGGCACGCCCGCATTCCATCCAGCCATCCCAGCCCTAGTCTTCCAGAATGATTAACCATACGCCGTTTCTTCCTGTGCATTCCTATCATTCTTTTCACCCTCCTTTCAATACCTTCGGAATCCTCGCGTGCCAAATCGACCCATCTTGACCTTCCGTAAAAGGCGAGTGTGCGTCCCCGTCGCGAGGGAAGAGGACAAGAAGGGAATTCCCCCACACGCGTAAACAAGGACAAAGTGGAAGAAGTCAATCCAACTGAGGTAAATGAAGCAATTGTTGGGTAGGAGGAGCCGTTTGAGAGAGGGGATTCTTCTACAATTGGTGATGGTGGAGATTCTACGAATAAGGATGATCCAACAGATATCTGTTGATGTTTTTCAGTGATATTACGAAAAAATAACACATTTGAATTAATGTAAATATAATTTTTTTTATTCATTGAGTTATGTGCTGTGGATGTTGTTTATTATTAATTGAATAAATCAGAGAAAAAGAAAAGAAAATGTGGTTCAATAAAATGAACAGTCACATATGGGCCATTTTCCTCCTTCAACGGTCTGATCCCAACTATTCTGAACATCACTCTTTTAGAGGTCCACAGTCACCCATGGACCGCTCTACATAACAGACGGCCCAATGCGGACCGTGTAGTTTTCTTGTGTCCAGCCCATTAACGGCCATTCCCTAGCCGTTCAGTGAACCCACGGTCCCCAGTCGACCGTGTCATTCCCTTCCTGAGCTCCTCAACTTCTGGACTTACACGGCCTTTTTGAAATTGTGTTGTAGACCACGGTCCGATGAGGGCCGTTCTATTCTTAGCATTTAACATTCTGAGCGGACAAAATTTGCCCGTCCAAATCTCTCACGATTTTTCTCATACCATGCTAGGTCCCTCACTCCGGTTTGTTCGAATACCCCAAGATAGCTACCCATGTGCCGTGCAGGTCATGAACGGCTCTATATGAGCCGTGTAGTTTTCAGGAGCGGCCCCTGTTGAACCGTTCATTGACCGTCATCCCCGACGATGTGAAGGCCCTCCCCGCTAGCAGTGAGGACCCATGAGGCCTCCCAACCAGCCCTAACGGGGTCGCATACCCCTATCCCTTACCCTAACATAGCATGCATGAGATGAAATGAAAATGGGGAAGGGTTTAGATGGCCTACCTCGGAGCTCCGTGGGGGTTTCTCCTTCGCCACCGTGGCCACCTCCGGCGGCGCTTGGGTTTCTTCTTCACGAACGATGACCGCCGTCGCTTCTTCCTCGACCGCGGGTGCCACTCCCTCCGCCACGGGCGGTGGCACTGCCGCTTCCTCCGCGGTGGCCACCGGCGGTGGCACACGATCCTCCTCGCTGGCCATCCGTCGTGTTGGGTGGTTTAGGGCTTGGTGCTTAGTGCGCATAGACGAGTGGCGGGGGAGATTGAGAGAGTGAGATTGAGAGGGTGAGTAAGGGGGAGCTTGAGAGGGGCGAGAGATGGAGGAGTGGGGGCGTTTTCCTTCCCTCCTGTCGTCGGTTATGGTAGAGAGGGAGGAGGAAGAGGAAAGGTTTGTTTTTTTTCAAATCGCCAGTAATGGCACAGTCTAGTGATAGACTGCTCTGAGTCTAGACGGTCTAAAGGCAGACCGTGCTATCTTTAATGGTGCATTCCCATCCAACGGCTATGGTGTGGCCATTCAGTTTTCTGGGTGGTCCATTGACCGGCCGTTCATATTCACGATCGTGTTCAAGCTTATAGCGTATGAACGGCCCAATATGGACCGTGGATTTTGTTGAGTGGCCTTATCTTGACCGTTCATGTGCTGAAATAATGTTTTTGAGCCCTTCCTTGCTGCATTATGCGATTAATTGATAAATCTGATTTCATGATAAATATTGTAAGATCTTGTTCATAATTTCTTTGCAATATTGCTCCAACTTGCCTTTCGTCACCGTCAGGTAAGTCAGGTAAGCATCTCGATCCCTATATCCCTTATTGCATTACTATGTGGTATCTAAGCTTATTATCTTGAGAACCAGTTGGTTGCTCACGTGTTCCAAGATCTGACGTTCCCCTTTAATAAAAATAATGATGATCTAGGTGCACGCGTTTAACCTTCGGATAGGCCGTTAGGTTGGGAAAATTAGGGGACGACGGTTCTATCTCGCATGCCGTGGTTGCGGGTAGTGTCCTGACCCTGATCGCCCTGGTCTAGCAATATTATTCTCAAGTACTTTCTATTTTATCCTTTCTTTATATTCGATTTAATAATTTTTTTTATTTTAGCCCAACATACATCATGCGCATCTTTGAGCATTCATGACCCATGGTCTGCCTAGGAAAATATCTCATTAGTAATGGATGAATGTGCGTTCAGTGCTTTTGAGTAAGAGGAACAATTTCACTCAGAGTTGGAAGGTTCTCTCCGATCTATTCACTTGGTTTGATTGACTAAGAGTCCATGTCTTGAGTTTTAGTAAGTTTCTTAACTTTTCGTTGCTGCTTTGTGAAGCGGATGAAATTTCTTGACATTTAAATCGACGCGCCCCTAGATGGTCTTAAACAGGCGTGCCCTTCCTACTCTTGCTGAACCGATGTGCCCCACTGGTGGACACTCAAACCGATGCCCCCCTAAAAGCAATGAAATCGACGCGCTCACCCCCCGCGCTGTTTAACCAAGGCTGCCATCCCATCCTTAGCGCGATCCCCTATTTTCATCCCTGAGCAGAGGGATATTGCCTGAAATGGATAAGCCCCCTATAAAAGATCGATGGCCAACTGCATGCACACCTCAAGCCCCTAAGAATGGAAGTCTTTGAGCTCCGCACCAAATGTCGCATCTCCACTGGTCATCGTCGGCCAATCCTGGGCGAATAGCCCTCTTGCTCTACCAATGCCCCTATCCATTGGCCACTCAGCGTCTTCGAATAGGTGAAAGAGAAGAAGGAAAAGAAAGAGGGTGATGCGGGACGGATGACCGACTCGGGCTAAGACGTACGATCGACTCGAAGTGCGACCAGCACTAGCACACTAAGGCAAGCCGGGTGGCTGACCACCGTGGTATTCTCTGGGAGGGGACGCCTCTCAACAACAACTCACTCTAGCCTGACGATCGTCCCTTGCGAGGAAAACGTGGGGATCGCGGCGATTAAGAAACCACCGTCGCCTAGGGTACCGATTCAAGCTCGGTGCTCGATTGGAGCTATGGAACGGGTGCTCACAACTCACAATCGTGGTGATTTAAAACTAGCTAATGGCCCTATTCTCACAAACGCAGCAATATAGAAAGTAGACTAAACCAGCAATGTGAGAGAGGAACGAAATGCGTACCTCCATGCCTAGGCGTGCGGAAGAATTCCCGGTCGATTTTCGAACAACCCCATTATACAAATGACTTAACTATTACAATTTTAGAACTGAATGCCCACTCCACGCAGGGAGGTATTGGGCTACAATGGCTAATTTTGAGGTTGTTGGAACCCGGGTTGACGGGCAGCACTCTTCGGAGCAGATGGAGGCGAGTCGGAGCTGATCCGGCCGACGATCGGGTACCGGTCCGGTTCTGCCCTCGCTGGTCGCCCTGCGCAGAAATCCTACGAAGGCCGGTATGCCAAGATCTGACGTCCGATCGCGGAGCCGTTTGTTGGAGAACGTCAGAGACTGGACGTAGTTTCTCTGCTCTGAAGGGCGCTATCAGATCCTTTCAGATCTGAGCGCAGCAGTGACTGTACCAAGCCTCTATTTCTGCTCGCACAGAACTGCACAGGAACAAAAAGAATTAGGAGAAAAATGGTTGTTGAGGTCCGATCGAGGAGCCACTTATGGGAGATCGTCGGTGACGTCCGGAGGAAGTAGCTCCCCGTAAATCTCGCACAGATCTCAGCCGGATGAGGCGCGGTAGGCTTGGGAAGTTGGTGCTAGTTCTGAGCCAGATCTGCTCAGATCTCTTGCGCGATCTCACGAGAATTGCCGCCACTAATAGCACGGAACTCCGATCGAGACGAGACCAGCGGCAACGCGAAGAGGACTCGAAATCCTTCGATCACCTTTCAGGGACCAGCTTCAGATGGTGTCATAGGTGGGCTGGAGAAATTAAAATACACTCATCTTTAGATCTAGGCAGCAATCAGGTACCGATCTGCGCGCCTCCACGCAAAGAATTGTTGCAATTGCTCACGAACTCCGATTAACATAAAACCAGCGCTGAAATCTTCCTAACTCGCAGAGGTATCACTGGTATGTTTTGTGGAAGAAGAGGATTAGAGAAAGAATGGGATACAAGGTTGAGCCACACGACCCAATTCTATCCCGTCACAGGCTAGAACAAGGGAGTCACACCCAAGGATCAACAAGAGCATCTCACTCCAATGCAACTTTCTCTCAACAAACTTTCATTAATTCCTTCTCTAACACTATACACATGTTTATATAGGAAATGACACGAGGTAAGGGTTATACCAATGTGCGAGTAAGGGGAGGGAGAGGGGGCTGGCCCCTTTGACAATGAGAGGGGGCGAGGGGGTAAGTTTCTAAAGGGCTATTTCATTATATCTGTTTAAATTAGCAAAAGTTTTTTAAAATCCGTAATCACCCAATTCACCCCCCTCTTGGGTGTCATTGATCACGAGACTTCAATTGGTATCAGAGCTAAGGCTCTAACTTTCACAGATCTAACGATCTAGTGAAAGATCTAGATCAATGGCCAATAGGGGGATGATGTCTGAGGGTCATTCCATTAATCGTCCTCCATTCTTTGATGGTTCAAATTACTCCTACTGGAAAAGCAGAATGCATGTCTTTCTAAGGGCTCAGGAGTACGGGGTCTAGAGGGTTATGGATAAGGGTCCTTATGAACTCTCTGATGATGAGGATAAATGGACACCCGAAGAAATTAAGAAATCTATAGTTAATTTTAATGCAATGAATATCATGCAATGTGTCATTTATCCTAATAAATTCTCTCGTGTTTCCATGTGCAGTTCGGTAATGAAAATGTGGGACAAGCTGTGGCTTATTTATGAAGGAACCTCCGAGGTCAAGTAAATCAAAGTCAATATGTTGGTTAGAGATTATGAGTTGTTCAAAATGAAATATGAGGAGATGATCTTAGAAATGTTTGCAAGATTAACTGAGATCACAAATGGTCTCAAAAGCCTTGGGAAGGAGTACACCAACTCTGAGCTTGTGAGGAAGGCTTTGAGATTACTTCCACCTGCGTGGCACACTAAAGTCACTATCATTGAAGATTCAAAGAATCTATCCACACTTTCATTGGACGAGCTCATAGGGTCAGTCATGACCTATGAGATAAACATGAAGAGAACTGCCGAGGAAGAAACCAAAAAAAAATGGTGGCCCTGAAAGCCCACCAATCTGATTATGATTCCCAAGAAGAAGAGTCCAACGAGGGAAGTAATGAAGAAGATGACCTGGCCATGTTGACCTGTCAAGTGAAGAAATTTTTGAGAAGAAAGAAGAATTTTCAAGGAAATTTCAAAACCCATCTGATGTGCGTCCGACCGTCACGTGGCAGAACATTAACGACCTCGACCAAGGCCGGAGACGCGTAGCAGTGGTATCAGAATCATCTGACTCAGAAACAGATTCTATGGACGTTGAACGACTGACTCTTTCAGATAGAGGCCAGTTTTCATTCGGACGAGGCCAAGGCTACAAAGTAGACTTCTCGAAAGATAAGTGCCTAATGTCTTTTCTCGACCGCTTCAATCTTATGGTGAAGCGAGACATTCTAGCCATTCGGGCTGCTGAGCACAGTATGCCCTTGGGTCGCAACAGCATGCTCGAATGGGCAGTGAGAAGTGAGCCAATTTTCTTTTCTAGAGAAGCCTGCGAGTGGGGAGTTGCTACCGGTGTGCTAGAACTAACTCCTGATCAAGGGTTGCTGACTCGCGCCCCAGAATTTACTCCTGCCAAGTGGGATTTATCGACAGGAAATCTTCATAAAGAAAAGCACATATTCGGCCTTTTCTTGGCCCTGTTGAACTGGGGATTTAGAGAAGAACCAGTCCTTCTGGATTGTTTGGTGATCAGGTTCAAACATCAGATCACTATTGGTTGGTTCGCGGACTGCAAAGCCACTGACACCCATGCCTTTCGGGACGGAGCTGTTGAATTCACGGAATACGTGCTTCAGCATTATGGTCCCATTTTGGTGAGAGCTAGAGTATATCAGAGTGTTTATGTTTCTCACTTCTGATACCCAATTTCAAAGGGCTTGTGTTGCGGCATGATGGAGGTGTTTTGCCTTGAGTACAACACCTTTTACACAGCAGAAGGGGAGACCACTTTGGACTTGTGGAGCTTACATCAGTTGTTCGGTCTCCCTATCGACAGTGAACCGTACGAAGAAGTATGCTGGCCGCACTGATGGCGAAAGCCGATATTACCTTGGGTATGCATATCGATACCTCAAGAAGGTGTATCAGACCCTATGGTTGTCCAAAACAATTTGGTGAGTATCAGTAGAAATGACCTTTCCCTCGCGTTCGGCTATAATTGAAACCCCCGAATCCAGAGCGTCACCAACCTCCGCCCCGCCCTGCTCCCGCCCGACAAGCGCGCCACCCCGCGCCGCCGGCGCGAATACGAGGAGGCATTGACCTACATCCGCGAACTCACCGCCGCCCGCACCGCCCCCAGCGCCGACCTGCGGCTGCTGTTTCTCTGAATTTAAATATGGAAATCAGGAAACGACCCGGAGCCGGGACATCCGCTTCCCGTTCGTTTTTCCGTTCCTGATTTCCTGATTTCCATATAAACGACTTCCCATGCCCACCCTCTTCGAACGCATCATCGCCCGCGAAATCCCCGCCAAGATCGAGCACGAAGACGACCGCTGCATCGTCATCCACGACATCCAGCCCCAGGCGCCCGTCCACCTGCTCATCATCCCCAAGACGGTGATTCCCCGCGTGGGCGACGCCGCGCCCGCCGACGAAGCCACACTCGGCCACCTCCTGCTCGTCGCTGGTGTGGTCGCCAAAAAACTCAATTTGGAGCGCGGCTTCCGCCTCGTCATCAACCACGGCCCCGACGCCAGCGAAACCGTTCCCCACCTCCACATCCACCTCCTCGCCCGCCGCCAGCTCGCCTGGCCTCCGGGCTGACCTCTTTGGCTTGGCCACTACTCCGCGGCAGCCTCAAGCAAGGCGACGATCATTTGATTCACCGGCGTGGGTATGCCGTGTTTGTCCCCCAGACGAACAATGATGCCATTGCGTGTATCAGTTTCCATCGGCCTTCCCGCGATGCGGTCGGCATGCAGGGAATTGATCGAATCCGGCGGCATTTTTCGGTAACGCTCGATGACCGATTCCACCACCGAATCATCAAGCGCCGCGCCTTCGGCTCTGCCCACGGTAACGCATTCACGGACGAGACCTCGCATGATGTCGGCAATCTTCGGCTGATGCGCGATCGAGGCCGGCTTTGATATCAATGCCGAAACGGCTGCGGCGCAGTTGACCGCGAGTTTCCGCCAAAGCGCGGTTTGAAAATCGGCTTCGAGGACAACTTCAATGCCTGTTTTCGCAAAGAGACGCGCAAATTCTGCGCCATTGGGATTGGCCGGGACTGTAAAAAGGCCGGCGCGGCGCTGTCGGAAAAATCCCCGGGCTTCGCGTTCGACCGGCATATCCACGACAACCGGCACAATCCGCGACTCGGGAAACCAAGGAGCGAAGCGTTTCATGTGCTCAACCCCGTTCTGCATGACCGCAAGGCGCGTCTCCGGCCCCGTCAAAGACTGGAACCACGCGGTCGCAGCCGGTGCATCGTAGGTTTTAGTGGCCACCAATATCCATTGCACAGGGTGTGCCTTGCCCGGAGCAGTAAGAACATCCGGGCTGGCCGTCATTTTGCCTTCGGGCGCTTCAAGGATGAACTGCGAAACCGCAGAACGGGCGCAAACGACAACGTCATGTTCTTTTACTTGCGCAAGCCGCACTATGACCGTTCCCCCTATTGCCCCCGGACCAATGACAGCGATGCGTTTCATTGTTCGATGAATACCAGCGCTTCATAATGGGGTCAGGCCTTCAGTATTCGAATTTTTACTCTTCCCGTCCTGCCCCATGCCAAATACTGGCTCACGGAGTTCGCCGCTCCCATGTGGAGTTTTTCAGCAATCCAACGGTTGGTTGCAGTGGTTCGCCGCCGCAACGCCTCGGCCATGCTTAACTTCCAAGGCGCCGACTTTCTGTCCTTGGCCGCATCGCCGGACGTTTTTCCAACCTGAGCCCACAACGTTTCCAAAACCCTCTCCCATTCGGCTTGGCTGAGTTCAGCCAGCTCTTTTTGCGGCACGCCCGGTGAGAGCGCCAGCCGACGATGATCGCTCGCAACCGCCTTGCGCCACCCTTCCGTGCCGATGGCCCAGCCTCGCGTCATCTCGCCAAAGCCCCGCTCCATCTGCGCCGTCGCATCTCCGGCCAGCGCCGCCAGCTCCTCCGCGTAGTCCCGCCACGCCGCCGCCGTGTCCTGGCTGGCCCAGTCCGCGCACAAGCATTTCGGCCGGTCGCCCCGCGCAAAACGCCGCAGGCTGCTCCAGCGAAAATCCGCCGCCTGCGCCGCCAGCACCAGCCCCGCCCGCACGGGATTGAGATGGATGTAATCCACCACCCGCCGCAGCGCCTCCCCAGGCTCGATCACGAGCGCCTGATACCTCCCTTGAAACAGATGCCCACGCTCCTGCCGGAACCGGTTGAACCGCGTCGCAAACGTGCTCTGCAACCAGTGCATCCCCGCCACCAGGTTCGGCTGCGGCGTCTCCAAGGCCAGATGGTAGTGATTGCGCATCAGCACAAACGCATGCAACCGCCACCCCATCCGCTCCCCCGTCTCAAACAGACACGCCTCGAACGCCTTTGCCTTGTCCGCCGTCTCGAACACGTCCCGACGGTAATTCCCTCGGTTGATCACATGGTAAACCGCTCCCTCGTATTGCAGCCTCAGCTTCCTTGCCATGCCCTCTCAGAAAACACTCAAACCTCTCGCGGTCCAGCTCATTTTTCGAATAATGAAGGCCTGACCCCATTGGGTTGACCCCATCTATTTACGCCTATCGGCTTGCCCGGTTAGATCGACAACCCATCAATCATTGTTTTTGGTCAGTAAAAATCTGATTCGAAAAAAAGAAAAACCGCTCCAAAACCTTTTCCCACGCAAATCCGGAAAAAAAACCAAGGGCGATGAAAGCACAATACGTAGAATCATTCACCTTAGTTAACTCATAAACCCCACCAAAGACCACCAACCCTGATCTAAGAACTATATAAGTAACCAAGCCCAGAATGCCCGCCGCCCACGGACCAAGAATGTAAGAACCTATCAAGCTAGTTTTAAAAACACGCCCGACAGCTGCGTATTTATGCAGGCCCTTCAAGGAACGCAAAACACCCCCTAATAAAGCACCGGCAACAGTCACATATGCCATAGTCACCGAAATACCAAAATTCCTCGAACCAGAAGAATAACTAGGAAACAAATCCATCAACGGATAATCCCTTACCCAAGCACCTATCAACATACCTATAGCAACATAAGCCACACCCAAAGAATACACACCCAAAAAAATAGGTGAAAGCCGAACAACCCAACGATAGCCCGCTTTGATCATGTTAGTTTTGTATTCTAAGCCAATCCTTAATGAGCAACTTAAACCTCAGAATCTCATCTTCATTAAGCTCACAACTATGAGCTATCACATTCCTCAAATGATTAAACTGAGACAATATTTGCTGAACAGCCTTCTGACTTCTTAATATATCAGAAAAGTCAGACCAGTTGGCGTTAAAAACATCAATCAGCTCACCGAAATTCGTGTAAGACAAATTAGAATCGGAGCGTAACGACATAATGGAGTCACTCTCTCTTTTCCTAGCCTCCGAAACGGCATGTTTTACCCCACTGGGTATCTTCTTCTCCCACCAATCGGCTCCATGTTCTTCCTCCAATCGCCCCTGAATCAGTCTGCGAATCGAGTTTTCAAGTGCGTGATATAAAACATAAAAATCCGCCATTTTTTTCGCTCGATGCATGACATCGTGCTCAAAAAGCTCAATATCAACCACCTCAACCTTTATCATGGTAGCAGCATGTCCTACGGGAATCCCAGATTCCTCCAACTTACTAAGCGACGATTCCAGCATAAGATTTTGCATTCCAAATATTTTTATATCAGCGGAATTCATATTAAAATCCAGTTATTATATGCTCCCTCAAGCTCTTGAAAATCGCATTAAAAACCTCAACATCGGTGGTCGCAGGCAAATTAAGATTAATGGTATACGAAAGCCCTAACTTACCGCTACTCACCAAAGGAACAGAAGGAGCCGGAACCGTAGGCAATTGAACCGAGCCAGAAGCCACAGCTACGGGTTTCGCCATCTCAGCGACAGGAATTGTAGCGCTAAAATCAGCTAATTTACATAATTCCAAAAAAGTCTGTGCAACAGCAGAAACCGCTTTGTCCGCCTTCTCAGTGCCCAGTAAAGATGTAAGCTTAGAGGTTAAATCGGCTTTATTAAGCTTAAAGGCAAATTCGTTAGCTTTAAAAAGTTCGGCATATCCATGCCGAATCTGTTGAGCCATAATAATAGTAGACTTCGACTCATCCCGATACTCCTTGTAAGCTTGAGTAGGAACGCTGGCCGTATCAATAAATCCAAGCCGCCGCATAAGCGGAATCATGGCTCTAAAGCTTGAGGACTTAAGCCCAAGAACTGTCGACATGAAATCGTTTGTAACTTTCATGGGCACTGCCGCCTTACGGATTTCAATAAATAATTTAGAAATACCACCGTAAGCATTTACGTATGGAGGATAATCAGACATTTTATATATTTTTTACAATTGTTTTATAAAAAAGCCCCGGTCTTCCGATCGGAGCTTTTGTTTAAGGATTTACTGACAGGCTTCGCATTCCCCGCCGTTGCGCATCGCTTCGATACTGCAGGCGAGTTTTTGCTCGGCGGTGTAGGTTTTCTTCTGAGCTGATAGCTCAGAGCCGGGAGCTTTGAGCTCGGCAGCTCCTTCCTTCACCGCGCCGCGGACTTCTTTTTTCACCGCGACCGTCGCCTTCTCGATGTTGGAGGCGCCGAGGGTGCGCAGGTAATACGTCGTCTTGAGGCCGGCCCACAACTTGCGTGGTCCTGAGTATAGTAGCTCTGCTTTGCAGACTTATGATATATAGCTCTTTTCTCATTCAATACAAATACCAAATCATTACTTACCAAAAAAAAAGGATTCCATCCCCCTACCTTTTGCGAAGAAACCATGCACTTTGGATGCCGAACCGTCGAGAAACACTACATTCACTCGAACTCTGGCCCCAATCTTGCGACCACGCCATGTCGCACCACCGCCTTTTGCTTCTCATGTCCATCCCTTCCGCTTATAGCCCACGCTACCCTCAGTCTCACCCATTGCCGTGCCCTGTCGGTTGCTGGAGAGGTGGAGGGTGAGTAGCGAGAAGGTGAGAGGGGAAGAAACGAGAGAGTGAGGGGGAGAGAAACGGTGGGGGGTTTAAAATAGGTTTTAGTTCTAGGTTTTTTTCCTTCTTCTTTTTTTTTCTTTTGAAAATTTGTACTACTTTCAAAAAATTTTGAAAAATACATTATGACGTAGAAATTTTTTTCAAAAAAGTAAGGCTGCTCAATGCACCATCACGGACCCAAAATGGCTCTCATAAATACCATTTAGGGGTCCAAAATTCCAATAATAAATTCCAAAACCAATACGGACATGATCCAAGACCCGGGGACATTACAATCCTCTGCCCTTATAGGAATTTCGTTTGCAAAATTTTGGACAATGCACAGAACTCATGAGGAAGGACTCACCCTACGGGTAAGACCTTGCAATCCCATCACTACCATCTCTGAGGAACACCGCCAGACCAAAACAACTAATAAAGTCCTCTCGTACCATCGTGCCAATCCATACCAATCCTCAGACCGATCATGGTGCACATAGATAGATGGGTATGGCATCACCTTAGCTTCTCAGAACCTCAGGGCACGAACAACAATAGACACGCTCTGTATGCAGGTAGAGACACTTGATTAGACACAACTCTAAACCATTACTGGGAAAAATCACGCCCAGCTGTCCACTCAAGATATCATCTTCCTCGAACACTGAGTACCCCTCACAAGGAGCACAATCGCATCTCTAACCATAGGCGAGGTCACGCACTATTACCACCAACTGTAGTCCTTCTGATGGCTCCATGCAATCAACAACTCTCACCTCAAGAGCCAAACGCAACCAATGCTCACCGGTTAACATTGGTCCTAAGGCCAATTCCTCACTGGTCTCCACCAATACCCATGGAACCCTACAATTAACTGCCAGAGACTTCACAATCATAAACCATAACATACAATTAACCAACCCAAAGGACAACACATCTGTTGGACAAGTCATCCACTAGCCACCGACAAAACACCGACCAAGAATCCTCTGATCACACTTCTCCCTTGCTTCTCTATAGAATCGATAATCAAATCTCTCGATGCTCCCTCATATTCATTGGCCCGAACATCTGCTATTTCCATGCCTGGGCCACACATCGACCAAACATCATCCTAATCCTCCCTGACCATTTGGCCAATTCCAACTTCTCAAAAAGGGGAAGAAGAACAACAAGGTTGCCACACGAACCTCGAACTCCTCATTCTTATTAGTCCTAGGCACAACGCCTCAAATCCCTTCTCAATGGCAGGGCCCCCATCTCACGTCCACACTTCAGCAAATTCTTTCATCTAGGAGACAATTGTTCCATCTTAAAATCATCTAACCCACACCTAGCAACTCCACAGTTCCACTTGGACTGTTAACTGACCTCGACCTATTCTGTAACACCTTGGATTCTTTCGGATCTATTTGGAGAGCCTTCAGATTGCTTTTGTGGGTCCTGAGTTGTGTTTTACGATCCACACGGGTTTTTCTCTCGTACAAGTTACGGAACCCAGTGGTGAGTTTATTGTTCAGTTCATCGACTCGAGGACGCTATAGTTACGTTGTGCTCTTTCCAAGGATAGTTTAGACTATTTTTTCATATTTTTTTGAATTAGTGAATTTTGGGGGGGGGGGGGGGAATCAGATTTTTAAAAAATTAGGAAATTCCTAATTTCCTTTTTGTTTTTACTTACCATGTCGGCCGTTCACATTTCCTGAATTTATCTTCCGCTGTATTAAAAGCTCGGGGTGTGACAATTAAGTTGGTAACATAGCCTAATTCCAAGGACTTAGGGAGAAAAAGTCATGTCATAGGATAAGTCAAAGGTTTAAGGACCATACCTATGAACTAAGAAAGAAATTCCACACCTATGTTAGAATTGAGTAGAGCCGGGGATGAGATAGTAAATTAGTTTTAGATTAATCCCTTTTCTTAATGCCATGGGAGTTAACAAATTGTTGCTTCTCTCAGGTACCTTATTATCACAATGGCTCATCACGTAGACTGGGATGTTATTCAACAAACTATTTCGGGCCTCACTCAGGCACTACAAACTATGGCCTAAGCTGGTGCTAGGGCAGACAATGGAGACTTACATCATATCTTTCGGAGCCTAAACCCTCCACGATTCTATGGTTCTTCAAAACTAGATGAGGCAGAGAACTGGATTGACGAAATGAACTGCATATTTGAGGTCTTACAATGTACCGATCAAGAGAAAGTGCGTCTTGCCACTTTCCAATTAAACAAAGATGCACGTACATGGTGGAAGTCAATTCCGGCACCTCTAGCTGATGCACCTCATACATGGGAAGGTTTCCTTACCTTATTCCATGCTAAGTATTTTTCTGAGCCTGTCAAGGAGCAAAAGGTTATGGAGTTTGCTTCTTTACGCGAGGGTATGATGATAGTAGCTGAATATGAACTGTAGTTTTCCAGGCTAGCACCGTATGCACCTCACCTGGTCAGTACCGATTTATTAAAGGTCAATTGATTTATGGACGGGTTAAGACCCAGTTTCATTCAGCAGCTCGGGACACAAAATATCTGTACCTATGCGAAAATGGTCCAGTGGGCATATCTATGTGAAAGGACCTTGGAAAAGGTTGAAAAATTAAAAGGCAAAGGTGAAGAGTCGAGCCGACGATCTAATTAGCATAATAAGAAAGAGAAGTTTAGCATCACGGAACCCTACAAAAGCCATGATAGCAAGAAGAGGCCGAGGAATGGGAGTGGGAGTGGGTCCCAGAAAAGTAAGAAGGTCAAGGAGGAGGATAAGCAAGTCATGACTGCTTGCACTTTTTATGAAAAGTTCGGCCACTCGACCAAAGAATGCTGGAAGCACCTTGGCGCTTGCTTACGTTGCGACAGCCGAGAGCATCGCATGCCAGACTACCCTCTCATGAAGGAACAATCGTCCGGTGGTGGACGTAAGAGGAAGGCTTGCCTCAATGCTATCTTGGAAGATGATGAAGCACCTAGGGATGACGAACTTATAAAATGTACTATTCAAATATGTTCCCATCCTACATGCGTGCTATTTGATACTGGTGCTTCTCATTCCTTTATATCTACTATTTTTACAAAAATATTGTCAATTTTATTAGTTCCCTTACCTTCGGACCTTGCTATTACTACACCCTTAGGTCCTGGAACGAAGCTTACCAATTACTATCCTGATAGTGAAGTCATGATAGAAGGTCAAAATTTCACTGCAAACTTAGTATGCCTCGACATGAAAGGTTGTGATGCCATTTTAGGGGTAGATTGGCTAGTAGACCATGATGTCTATATCAATTACCGAAATAAGATAATATCCTTTCATAAACCAGGCTTTCCAAGGGTTTCCTCCCTTGGTATCAAGAATAGGAAACATCCTACCATTATGTCTTCTCTTCATGCTTGCAAACTTATTTCGTGAGGATGTAAAGCTTTTCTTGCTTCCGTAATTGTCACTGAGTCCAAGGAGATCATTTTAGAAAACATCCATATTGTGAATGAGTTCCCTAATGTGTTCCCACCAGATTTACCTAGTTTATCGCATGAAAAGGAAGTAAACTTCACCATTGAACTTGTTCCCAGAGCAGCACCTGTCTCGATAACTCCTTACAGAATGTCCCCCATAGAACTTAAGGAATTGAAAAGGCAGCTCCAGGAATTATTAGACAAAGGTTTCATAAGACCTAGCACATCCCCTTGGGGTGCCTTTTGCTTCGGCTCGGACTTTCCATCTGAGTCGATGAATAAATAATTTGCCTTGAATTAACACAAATATCCTACCGGGATCGCCAGTTCACCAACTCCCTTTCGGGATCAGTTTCACCCAATGGTCGGCTTGGGCCTCTTCCTTAGGCCGGCGCATTAACTCTGTTTCTTTTCTTCAGTATCCACCCTATACCGATGATCAAACCCCTCCTCACTTGGGCTAGAAATACTGGTCTGTGTGCTTACACGGTGAAGCGGTTCCCTCATCCCTTCTCTGAAGGAGTGAGCGCTTTCCTACAAATTCGCATGGGACCAGCACTCCACTAGCCCGGAAGAACAAACACCTTGTCAAAGAACTCAACACTCGCGGGCCCCGCACACTCGTCCCTCATTTGCGCCACCTGCGAGTGGGGGGCATTTGTGGACGATAAAAATTTACTATCTAGCGCGTACGTCTCGGCACTCGAGACAGCATGTCGAAGATGAAAATGCCAAATAAACCTCATACCTCACCCGGTAAGGCTGAGAACTCACTTGATGGCCCACTACCTGGCACGGAAGCCCCTTAAGCAGAAGATGTGGCCACAGTTCTCCAACCGGCCATGTCGAAGCCCAAATCAAGAGAAAACCAAAGAGTTCAGACACGGGCTGGGAATGTTCTAAAATCATCCAAATTTCAAAATCAGGGGCTCAAAGGCTTCAAACCAAACATCATGGAGGCAATACATTTAAACCGGGACATTTCGGGAATATATACGGCCATCTGGGGGACCAAAACGTCAAGAAAAAGCCCAAACCGGCACGCCGCTAAAATCGGCGCGCCCTACCTTCCCTTTGGCATTAACCCGACGCACCCCCTGGCCAAACATCCTATTACGGTGCACCCTAAACTGGTGCACCCCTCTTCTCCTTTGGATGTTAAACCGGCGTCACTTAAACTGGCGCACCCTAAATTAGTGCGCATCACTATTCATGATACTATTCATCACTATTCATACACTATTCATGAGCGGTGAACCTGACGTGCCATCTTTTCCCCCTTGGCAAGTGTTAAACCGGCGCGCTATTTTACATGTGTGTTGCTAATCCGGCACGCAAAGTCCCGTGCCGTTTTAGCTCCCAAAGTTGCCCATTTCCTATATAGCCTTCTCTCAGGTTGTAAACCGGTGTGCTTTAATCCAGCGCACAAGATGCCGTGCCATTTCAACCTGTGCCGTCCCATCCTGCTTTCGGCCCCTTATTTCCTGTAGATAGAAGAGGGTGAATGGCGTTAAGCGAAGTGAAGTCTCCCGACAGCTCCCAATAGTCTGGCGACTGATCCCCGGAAGTTGAAAAGAGCTTGCTACAAACTCCGTTGTCGGGGGAAAAGATAGGAGGAAGCTTCTGGGAGCTTTCTTCCCCAGAAAACACCTCCCTTGCATCTTCGACGGGAGAGAATAAAAAGAAGAGAAGGGCCAAACAAAGAGGGCTCTCCCAGTAACGAGGCTCTACGGGTGCAAGGGTTGCAGAGAGCAGAAGAGAAGAGGGAAGAAAGAGTTTCTCCTAGGCATTCTTCCATAGGGCCTTGCTGTGAGAGAAGAAGAGAGGTGAGGGTGAGAAGAGAGCTTGGGAAGAGAAGAGCTTGTACTTTGTCCCCCTCTCTGTGAGTGCATTCCCTTCTTTCTTCCCCCTTTATATCTTCTTGCTTCTTGTGGTAGATCCCCTGTTGTATTCCAATCTTCCCCATGTTTGTGGATGAATAAGAGAGTTCTCTTCTTGCAAACACTCATCCCGTCTCGTGGATCATTACCCGTGAGTTGTGGTGGCTCTTGTAGGCTAGCCCTCGAGTTCTCCACACTCATATATGGGTTATCGAACCGCCGTGAGGCCACTCTGACTTTTGAGGATCACCCCGGAATACTCCGTTTGGTGATCTTCTATTACCTCTGACAAGTCCCGGTTTGGGGGAGGTGCTGCCCGATTTTCGCCAGGGCCTAAGAACCTGCAAGAACAAATGAAGAAGACACCCTCCGGGGAATCATCATGTAGTATCCTCCCTGCTTTTTATATGGGAGAGACTACAGTTTCTTATAAAGCTCAATTGATGAGTAAATGCATGACATACATTCCTTGAATGTGAATATGAGAATCTACTGCCTTTGATTGAAACTCATGCTCAAGGATGAGTATTTTGATAAGAATATACTTGTGGGCTAATTCCTGTTTCATAACTCATCTCCTGCTCGGTTCTGAAATCTATGATTAATATTGTTAAAGAAGGAGGTTATAGTAAGCATGCCAAATTGTGCATTTGGTTCAGCCCCGTTCATGGATTTAAATTCACAAAGCATGCTTTAATAAAGTGCCTTGTCTCCCATTTGTTTTTTGCCCATGGACAGAGATAGGGATAATCATGCGCATATTTCCTTTCAGAATCAACTACATAACATCAGCATCTAAAGACCCAACGATAATATTTGAAATTCATGCATACATTTAGAGGGAGTTAAAAAGCCTAAATTTCTACATTTAAGTTACATGTTTTAATGTTGTTGAAAGATTGCATTTGTGTTGATCCTAAACTGCAAAAAATGAGAACCTTACAGGCGTGCCTTGAAGATAAGAAGCATGGAGCAATTCTTCATCAAGAAGTCAAGGTACACGGCCCATGCTGGAAGCTATGGATGTCTTCAAAATCAAAATGAAAAACTTCCATGCAAAGACATTAGGTGATATCCTTCTCACTTCCTCTAGAACAAATTCTATTTTTGATGATAAAAGCATCTGAGGCTCCCTTCTAGAGAAAGAAATTCATATTGTTGAATAGTGTTGCTTGAATGAACGTCTCTAGTTCTGCATGCCAGTGAATAAATTTGTAGTACATTTCATATGTCATATTGCATGTAGGATCAAACTGAGGAGGAGTCTTCATTGTAAACATTCTTTGCCCCCTTTAGTGCATCATCATCTCATGACCTTGTGGTATATTGAATGGTCATGTGTGGAAGGACAGATTACGTCTGTCTGAAAGCTATCACTATGCGTGAGGAAGATCCTCTGTCAAGTAGCAAAGGTCAACATCAAATTCATCGCAGACCTACATCAATTAGAACCTCATGTACTCATTGGTTAAGCTCTGCTTTGACATGTATGTTGATCGAAAAAATGACTTTTCCATAAAGTACCGGCAGTGGAATGAAATCACCTTTTTGCTCCTCTCGACTAGGGAAGCACGAAAAATCAATGAAGCTGAAAGGGAGGGGGTGAAGATAGAACCTGTGTGATCGCCACCCAAGACCCCAGACATGATGGACGCGCCGTGCCTTGAGACACTCACCTTTGCCTAGTGTTGGGATGATGAGCGGCCGATGAAGGACCACCTGGAAGAAGTGCGGCTCTCTATAGGCCGTCTACCAGCGCTGGAATGAAACACGGGACGAAGAACGCTAGTAGTAGGACGGTTCGGGGATGGTCGTAGGATGAAGATGAACGGCCACGAGATAGCCGCTCAACGTCTTGGACGGACGACGATCGATCGCTCCACTCCACCTCCTTCCAAATCGTAGGACTTCAACCTCCACTCTTTCCGGCAGGCCAGAAAGAGTGGGCCTCATACTGGATGACTGCTGACCTGCAAAACAACGTGTAACCAACAAGAATAAACTCGAATTAGATCCACACAGTGTAGTATATGCTAGAAATGAAAGAGAAAAGACTAACTAACATGAATGGGGGTTCACCTGGAGGTTTTTAAACCCCTAGGGGTGCCAAAACATGGGTGGGTGTGTAAAAATGACAATGAGGATAGAAAGAAGTAGAGAACAATGACAAGGAATCGTGCATGCAACGACAAAATGACCAGTGAGTCTGACGACAGACGATGCAACAAATGAACTACTCCCTTGAACCAGAGGCCTGTAGGGACGTAGAAGGCCTCCCCCTGTGCTAGGATCGCTTGACAATTCGACAGAGTTTCACCGTCGCTCCCTGATCTCCCCCTTTTCAAGCTGGGCTTCTAGGGTCTATTAATAGGGCACCTAGAGTCTTAACTCGATTGCCGAATGGAGTTGCCGGAGCTCCACATCTTGGTGCCGAGTTACAAGACTTTGTGGTTCATTGTTCATCATGTTGAGGAGTTACTTGTTCAACAGTGTCCATCTACTGTTAGCACCGGATGTCTAGGGGCAACCGCCCCCATGAAGATACATGTTCATGATCGGGCTAGGCCATCTGCCAGGTGGGCCCATTATTTGAGAAGATATTTCAAGATAAGAAACCTAAAGGTCTGAGTCCACGCTAGGTGGGCCCGTGTTCAAGATGTTTCGACCAAGAAGAGGTGGTGGCGCAAGTTGAAGGGCCGGATACTATGCACTCAGGGGTCCACTTCTTCTTCATCTCCTTTCTATTCATCATTTTTTCTACTCAGCTCCCACCTTTGGGTGATGTGTCATCCTTCGTCCGATCCCACATCTATTATCTCCACCTCTCTTCCCAAGTCCATGAACCCCCATTCCTTTTCTTCCCATCTAGATCCTCCGAGTTTTCCCTCCTCCCACGATTCTAGGCCTTGGCCTATGCCCTCTCATCATCCCGATCTTGGGACACCCTCCAATTCTTCTTCTCCTCTAGTTTATCCAGATTTTGATTCTTCTTCTTTGACCCTATTGGGTGATTACCATTCTTCTTCCTCGACTATGCCGGGTGATTACCATTCTTCATCCTCGACCCTGTCGGGTGATTACCATTCTCTTTCCCTGACTATGCCGGGTGATTACTATTCTTCTTCTTCGACCCTGTCAGATGACCATTATTTTTCTTCTCCGATCATGTCCAATGATTACTCTCCTCCTTCCTCACCTTCGCAGCAATCTCATCACCATTTTTCTACACTTTTCTCCTCACCCTTTTAGGGTTCTTGTCCTTTTTCATGCTATTTTCGAGGCTTTAGCCCACCTTGATCTCGGTTGATCCAGGTTTATTCTGTATCTGGTTCCTTGTTATCAAGGCCTCTATGCCTTGACGAGGGAGTTCTAGCCCTCATCTCTCTTCCTTTTTATCCTTCTTCATCTAGTTTGGAGTCTATTGCTCATCCACGTCAAGGAATCAAATCCTTTGTTATCCTCTCCCTTTCATCCTATCAAGCAAGGAATACAAAGCTACTCACGCTCCTCAAAGCTCGATGATCAAGCTCTCGCTTCAGGATGCCGGTCTCCACGCTATAGATTTGTGAAGGTATCTTCATTTTGTGCAAGAATGTGTTATTATTGTTACTATTTCTTTTACTTCTGCACATGATCATAACATTGGTTCCCTAAAACACGTTTGAGTGGCTTAGTTAGGCCTTATTCAATTTAGGTCTAAAAATGAGTTCGCTTCTGTAGCACCCTTAGGCTGGTGATAGCTCTGCACTGGGAGTCTAGTTTCTTCCCCTATTGTTGAGGGTGTCCCTTGAGTGTGGGTTTTCACACTACACAACCAAGCCATAGCCGATCTCCTCTTGAGGAACATCGTTGCTGCTTTTGACATACCATGGGCATGCATGAAGACTTTTGTCTCCTCTCTGCTCGGTCGAGTGCAGGGGCAAGAGATTGATGGATGAGATGACCAATCTAGGCGCTCCCTAATGCGGGAGAGGTCTCAAATGGGGACAGTCTTAACCCTCAAAGGTGAGCTTTAATGCTATATCTAGCCAGTAAGGGCTCTAATAAGAATGAAATGAATCAAAATCAGTGAAAATCAATAGCAAAATTATGAGAAGTAAAGGCATGGCAAGAGTGGCAAACCCACACAGGGAAAACCCTGGTTGTACGCGTTCCTAAGGGTCTAAAAAATCAAAAGACACAAAGTCCCGGCCTAACAGACTATCTCTTTGAGGGGCAGTGCCCAGCAAGGAATTTGAATCCTGACATCTCCCATCCTGCATGAAGCTTGTCTCCTATTTTCTTCTATTTCTCCCTCTTAGGCTGGGTTGTATCTCGGGTATGACCCTAGTAGGGGCACCGTTCTTTAGGGGCAGTTGGTTGTAGCAAGCCACCCTCAAATGCACGCCCTATTCAAGGGAAGTCTTTCAATGAGCCTTTGACGGTACGTGGTGGGAAGGTACTTATGCCTAAGCTTGTCCTTCTCTCATCCGAAGAATCTACCTAGAGCTCCTGACGCTAAAATAGTAAGCTCTCCACATTTCTCCAGTAAGGTTATGCTTGCCCTAATAGTTTCATTTTGGCATACTTTACTCTCTAGTTGTCCGTCATCTCAAACTACTCGAAGTACCGGTCCATGCTGGCCTCCCAATCTAGATAGACCTTCGGTTCCAAAGTCATGGATCCGTCAAACATGGGAGGGTCCGCACGAACGGTCTTGAGGATCCGCTCGTCCTCGTCATCCCTACGTGGTTGGTGACCACGTCAGCATCGGCCATTTCCGTCATAATCGTTGTCAGACTCGTAGTCCTCAAAATGGAGGGCATGTGGCCGTCGCTCCTCAACCCTAGGTGGGGCGGGTTGGGCAGTAGGTGCCTGAGGGGCTGGAAGAATTCTGGGTTGGTCCAGATGGGGGGTTTTCTCCACACTCTCTAACCTCCCAACCAGACCTTGGATAGATCAGTCGGAAGCCTCAGTCGGGTCCTCCATGGCCTTGAGTCGGCTCTCCATGCAGTCGGTATGCTCCCAAAGAGTTTGCTCAGACCTATCCATGCGCTCCATGAGTAGAGCTATCATGTCCTCCAGAGAATGGCCTCCCTGGGGGGCACCTCGGGGTTCACCCATAGTGTCAGGGTGATGGTATTGAGTACCTCCACGAGTGGGCATGCAAGGGGACCTAAAGGGAGCTAAGGGGTGACTCACTACGCCCTATCTGGGTGGACCAATGCACTCAAACCAGTATCCAGTACTTGGCAGAGGTAGAAACCTTACGCAAGGGGCTACCTTCCAAATAGGCGTAACCTATCTTTCCAGTAACGTCTTTTGATATACCGGGCATTGGAATGAAATGCAAACCTAGGAGAGGATGACTAAACTCAAAACTTTTTTTTAAGCAAAGACTACCCTAGACTCACCCCGCTCTAATACCAATTTGATGCGGGACGACAATGAGACTCGACTCGAACCTGGGACTCTAGGTGACGACCCGACCCAAAGACGATGCGACCAGCGATGACACTAGTGGCTCGGCACCTAACGTGGTTCTTGAAGAGGCAAGTGTGTCCCAAATAAGAAGTACTCACTCACGATCATCCCCAACGAGGGAAACGTGTCGATCTGCATGGTTGAGAAATTGACATTGAGTCTCAAGTGATCAGCTCACTCTCATGCTCGGAATGAGTCATGGGACAGGTCTCGCACTCACAACTCACAGTGGTGATTAAATTTAACTAGCTAGGAATTAAACTACTCACATGTAGCGACATTTAGAACTTACACTAGCTAAGCAAATAAGACAAAGTAGAGAGCCGAGTGTACCTCCACGCTCGCGGCGTGGGGAAGACGTCCCGACCAAGTTTTGGAACTCCCGGTACAATAGTAAAGTTAATTTACAGCAAAGATTTTACTGTCCACTCCACGCAGGGAGGTGAAGGGCTACACAGTGGTGCCGGGAGCACCGAACTTGGGTTGGCTGGCAGCAATGCGACGGGTGCTGGGCGTTGGGGGCAGCGGCTCCGGTTCTGTGATTGCTGGCCGGCAGGGCAGTGAACAAGGGCCTCCAAAGGGATGATGACCTCTGTTAAGCTTCTGATGGCGACGGTTCACTAGGATGAAGTTAGGGGGTCCCTGGTCGACCCTTGGGAGTGGCCGTCACTAAATCTTCTCTGACGTATTTTCTGATGAATTTCTACAGTCGCCCCTTCTTGCTGGTTTGGTTCTGGGCAGAACTGCACGCTCCCACTAAAAAGGCCACCACGATCTGGACTAATGTCGGAATGAAGTGGAACTGGTGCCGTTGTGAAGCTCTCTTAGAGATCTACGAACCTAGGCTGAGATAGGAATTTTCCTATCACTGTACTTGGGGGATTTTTGAACAGGCTGGTTTCCCAGGCCTAGAACCGGCTAGGCAGACTCGGATCTGTCTGAGAATTGGGTTTGACTGGACTGGTATGAGATTTGATTGATAGACCACTTAAGTCAACTGACTAATTCTTATACATCTATTTCATCTCAGATTAGTATCGCAGCTTGGTTCAAATTGGGTTAGAACGTTGTTTAATCTTAAAATTCTAGAAAAGTCTCAGTGAGATCCATTCACCCAACTCTGGATCTCATTCTAAGCAGATCACCAGTCCTAACAACACATTGTACCTGGAGTAAAGGTGAGAAGCCACCCAGCATCGTCGACAGGTCTGTCGTGCTGAGTGAGCTGAAGAGGAATGCCAGTACAGTGGCTCCCCAAGCGTACTCTCCAACTCTGGCTAAGTCTCCCAGCAGTGGAAGGAGTTTGCAGCTCACTCCATCTACCCTCGTCGCGAAGAGTAGCTTCCGAACAGCAGCATCAGGAAGCGATGCAGGATGATGTCTCCCTCTGGTCCCGATCCCGCAGCTACTCTCCTCCTAGCTCGGTCTGTCAGTCGGTCCAGATGCTCCTCAGGTAGCTCACCGATGGCTATCGCCGCTCCCCTCAGACCTAGGCTCTCTTGGAGCGTCACCCTCGCCAGCATCGTCGAGTGATGTCCTGGCCGTGTCAGCTCCAGATCCAGTAGCTCTCTCACCAACTCTCGGTAGTCGGCGTATGTGGTCCCCATCACCGGCGCTCCGTGGACCCGAAGTCCTGTGATCCTAGCCAGGTCCTCGAGCGCGGGGATCATGTGTCCCCATAGAAAGAGGAACACTCGACTGACCGTGTCCCATCTCTCATGTAGCTAATACAGGAGGGTTGTGTTTATCCTTATCACCTCCATCCCTAGGAATTCTGTGAACCCCATCACCGCTAGTCTCTCCCTCTGGTAGTCTGGTAGTGCCTGGTACACTGCCTAGACTTGTAACTATAAGATCCGTGTCTGTCGTTTCCCCTACACACATTTAACACATTTAATCGGTCAATTCATATAATAACAATTCATTCACCAAAAAAAATATAAAATCACTTTTTCCAAAGATTCCATCCCCAAACAGTCTTTTCTAGACCGCTTGGCGCCCATACGGTCACTGGAAGGACTGCATGGCATTTGCCGCCATGGTCGGTTTCCCCTGTTCTCCCAGGTCTGTGGCATAGCCTAAAGGCCCTCTACATCGCTTCAATGGATCCCCAGACCCATTCCTAATCCCATTCTACCCATATGCATACACTAAAAATTTTTAAAAATAGGGTTTTACCGTTCTAAGGGCTACCTCTGACGTCTGGCGGCCGGCCGCCTTCTCCGGAGATCCCTCCGCCATGTGATCCCCTTCCTCATATTGAGGCATTTCTTCGTGCCCTTCTTCAGCTATGGGAGCATCCTCTACCACCGATTGGGCCGGCACATTCTCTCCCTCCGGTGGGTTTGTCGTCGCTGCATCTTCCTCTTCCAAGTGGAGTTGGAAGTGACGGATGGCCCTCTTCTTCGGCATCCTCATGTGGTCATTGATTGTGGTGGTCACTAGTCGCAGTGGTCGCCGGAGTGGGCTTGTGGTTGCCGTTGTCACTCGGGTGGGATTTTGGGTTGTTTTGAGTGAATGAAAATGAGAGATGGAGAACGGCCAGTCTATTTTTTTTTTTTGAAATCCCCCAGAGTCATGTGGTCTATCGCTAGACCGTTAGACTTTTTAAGCGGTCTTTCTCTAGATCGTTTATCATCTGGGTCAGTCTCATTGGAGTATGTGAACCGCCCTTGGTTAGCGGTCTATCTCTAGACCATTAGAAGTTTATTTGCGGCCATAGACTGGACCATTTTTTGGTTGCTGAATGTCTTGATGGTTTGATAATTTGCTATATTATCCTTGCTCTATCCTGCTCCAATTTTATGTGGTTCATGTCTCATTTATGCCTCACGCTTATTTTATGGATATAATAGTTGATGGCTAACCCTTTTATTGTCATAATCATGAACACCATCGCGCCATCACATTGCTTCTTGCCAGGCAGGTAAGTCAGGTAAGTATCTCGATCCTGAGTCCTTTAATGCATTACTATATGTCGGGACTAGAAGTCCGTCATACTGTAAAGGCTATGGCGTTAATTATATCCTCCAATAATGAGAAAAAATTTTGATTAATTACCGAGATAACGAGTCGTCTGAGCCTAAGATAGAAGGAAAGAGAATGCATTAAATGATGAAATTTACAAGACCACATAAATAGTTTGTTTATTATTTTCTTAATCATGCAGAGCAGGCATAATTCATCAGGTTCGAACCCCGGTACGAGGCGGAGAACATAGGTCTGAGGACCACCATCACGCATGACGAAAGTTTCCAGTCAGACGTAACCCGACCTTCCATCAGCGCCATTTGATATACTAAAGGCTCGACCAGATGAGCATGCATTAACGTGGCACGTATGATTATATATTTATGCACAATGCATGTATTGACAAAAGCATGATGAAAGATAGATTTAACATAGACAGTTTCTTTTTATTTGACTTATGGTTGGTTATGTTGATTAGCCCCTATCATAGAAGGCAAGGGTTAACCCGGGAATGAGTGAGGGATTTAAATGGCGCGAAGAGGGTAATTTATTCAAATCCGGCGCGATTGGGCATAGGTATAGCCTAATATGGCATGGGGGTAGCGTAGGTAAAGTGATACATCAGCGCTGGGTGAATGGATCGGCACGGTAAGCCCAGTGTGCATTAAATTAGGTTGCACCGAGTAGGTAAGGTTTAAAAAATTGAGGTTTTGAGAGTGAAGCTAAAATGCCGCAGGGGGGTACCGCGCCGGATTAGGGGGCGCCAGATTAGGGCCGCATCGAATTAAGCCATTTTTTTGATATTTTGACCTGTTTGAGTTACAGAGTTGTTATTAAGGTTGATTGGGCTAATTAATGAGCGAACTCCAGTCCTAAGTGCCCTGGAGATGGGGCCAAAACTTGTGCGAGGTTCACACTCGAGCATAGAGATTTGTTAATTTGAAAACACATGTCGTTAATCTTGAATTGTGATAGTAATTGATTAATTTGATTTAGCGAAATTTGAGCAGCATCTCCCCATACCCAAAGGGTCACGGGGGAGAAGTGGAGGCATACCCATGAAGTTGGGGAAAGCTCCTTAATACCGAGTGGCCACGACAGCGACCGGCAGACCCAAATGGATGGAAAATCCCGAGGGCTAACCTACGAGGGGCACCAATGTTCCATAGGTCATAACACGTTTGAAAGGGATGGCCAATAAGGGAGGAATTCCCGAGGGCTAGCCTACGAGGGGCACACAACCCTTGGTCACCACCATTCCCCTTAAGTGGTAGTAGATTTAGTGTTGGCCCATAAGCCCCATTAATATTCACCTTCTGACGGCCCATAGCGGTGCATGTCATAGAAAGACAAGACCCTTTGACCTCGTGGTGATCTAGGGACGTCGATGGGGATGCCCCCCTAGCCATTAGACTATTATCCTTGGGAAAAACAAAACACGACAATGTAATCCACATACAGGGTAAGGGATAGTCATTCAGCCATTAGACCATCTAGGATTAGTTATATAGAGAAGGGAGTTAGCTAGTTAGCAGGTTAGCAGGTTAGCAGGTTAGCAGGTTAGCAGGCTAGCATTCGGAACTAGCAAGTTGGCATATGAAATATGGAAATTTAAAGGGGCAAACAATCGAGCAGCCAGGAGGTATCATGTAGAAGAAATGATTATGATAGAGGACCCCGCACGTAGGCTATAGGTGCAACCCTATTCTCCCTGGTTCATGAATGTGAACGGGGAGATAATGATGAGCCAATCCCAGGGCCAAAGGGAGATGCATATACACATATGCCTCCAACAGAGAGAAACATGGCAAGCACACGGTGCATATGATGAGGTCTACACGCTGGAGAGAACCTCGGGGAGGGGGAGTATTACTATGGCCCTTTTGGGATAGCCCAGGGCATGTTTGGCGTGAGTGAGAGAAAAAC
Organism: Amorphophallus titanum; assembly: GCA_024336825.1. Classification (NCBI taxonomy): domain Eukaryota; kingdom Viridiplantae; phylum Streptophyta; class Magnoliopsida; order Alismatales; family Araceae; genus Amorphophallus; species Amorphophallus titanum. The sequence continues at coordinate 18,488,754 of JANBPO010001714.1, read as the reverse complement.
CCGATGGTAACGCACACAACAGGAGATTAAATGAACTCAGAGAAGGAAGAGGGAATGCAAACCAATGCTTTCATTCACCCCCAAGGGCCATTACATGACCTTACGGACTCTGATCACTGCAATATCTCGAATTCCCATGTACTTCCACAACCATAGCTCTGATACCAACTGTAGCGACCTGAGATCGACGCGACTCGAACCTTAGCCCGCCACCCATGAGTCGGAGGGCTCAGAAGGGTTAAAGGATAGGTGTGGTGTACATAGAAATAGGAAATAAAGCAGGACAACATATATAACAAAAATAAACATCTAACTATAACAGAGTCCAGTTCAACAGAAAGTATAGTCTAAAGTAGTAAAACGTACCACATGCCAAGTGAACACTCGGCCCGGTGAACTAACAACTAAGGACCACCACGTAACGTCCTCGAACCTCGAGGAAGAACCGTCGCACCTGAAAATCAGGGGTGAGCCTCCTATCACTGGCTCAGTAGGGGTCCCGTGAAACCCCAACCGAAAATAACAGCGGTACGAAAAGTAACAACTACAATAAGAACAACAGTAACAGTAGGAACAGTAAGCTCGGTGGCTGGTAAAACCTCAGCTCTACAACTACTCCTACTGTACCAGAACGGAACCCAACACCCCGATCCCACGGTCGGGGAACAACCAGACACGAACCACCAGACTATGATCGCCCTAGTCACGCTACCAGGAAAATGACACGACGTCTCTGCCGTGGAGGCCTATCCTCACAGACAAGGTCCCACATTGAAACCACGCAGTCTGGAAACACCGTCATGACCTCACCGTCGTGAACTCTACACTATCTAGGGAGAAGCCCTCGGTGACGCTCACCGAAAAAGTTTGATCTTGACTCCGGGAAAACACCTGAAAACTATGCACAAGACCTCGTCTCGCAGACGAGCGACAGAACCTCGAGTCATGACAAACTCACGTCACGTGACGGAAGTATCGCCCACCAGAAGAATAGACCGGATGTGTCCCCTGACGTCTTACACCATGGCCCCGTGTCTAGCTATGACGTCCCAGTCGGAGACAGAGACACTAAAGTAACCAGTACCACACATAAGGACTAACTAAGGTTGCGCTCGTCAGCGCGGGCCTAACGCCCTCAGCCCCGTGTGCACACTCAGACCATACGCCCTAAGCATGTCCTCTAGTTGGTTATTCCCCCTAAGTCCGGTCTCGACTATATGTGAGCGCCCTATGGTAACCAGCCTAACAACCGTCTCTCTCAGGTCAACTGCTCCACCACTCCCAGGTGGGTCAGCACACGCGTGCCGTAAGAAGGCTACGACTAGTGGGGGGACTCACAGAATGTGGACACGAAAAATCACGCATGCACCCATCTCGAGTAACGTGAAGGAACAAGTGGCTCGCGGCCACTAGACTCTGGATAGTCCACTAGACCTATTGAATTCAATGGTCCTTGAGTCGCACGACCCGGGTCAAGATCGTCTCACGTGACGGCACAGCGCCGTCCATCTGGCCTAATCCCTAGGTCTGAAATCACGGTGACACATGAAAAATCTCCAGCCCCAGGATGGTCAACTAGACTCACAGTCCAAGGCCATACACACGGCCCCCTCAGAACTCGGAACACACATAGGGTCACTTGGATCTTAGGACTCATGAGCACGCTAATCAAGGTAACGCGGTACCTCCGGACACCCCTAAAATACGAACACGAAACCCATGGTGCTCGGGACACTCACGGGGTCATGGGCCAGTCATTGGGTCACAACCGGACCGACCGGAGACCTACACGACACAAAACAGACACGACGGGCATGAAGAATTTCCTAGCGGTCTTACCATAGACCGTTAGGGAGCTTAGCGGTCTACCTCTGGACCGCCAAGGCCAGCCTAGTGGTCTATCCCTGGACCACTAAGCCCCAGAAACTCGCAACCCCAGCGGTCGCTCCTCGGACCGCATGGCAGAGCCTAGCGGTCTACCCCTAGACCGCTAAGGAATCTGGCGGTCTATCGTGCGACCGCTAAGCTCGAACCGACATACGGGGACACTGGCGGTCCACTACTAGGCTGCCTGACGCCCTAGCGGTCACTGGAAGGACCGCTAGGTCGTCCAGCGCCTAGGCGTGCCTTAGACTACCTAGATCCGGATTGGGCATACCTGATCCAGGTGCCTGATCCGATCTTGTATTCCTTGCTATCTTTTTAGTTATCTTGGTCTCCCTCTCAATACTCCTTGCATTTCTTTCACCCAAATTGTCGACAATGACATGTAGAATAGTCCACCAAGCTTTATAGCCATTGGTCTTCCTTTAGGGTCCACCTTCAAATTCCAGCTAAACTGGAGCCTGTCAACATTGTCCAAGAGACAATGCACGCAGTGTTGGTTGTCAGATCAGTTTTCATACCTCTGCAAGTTGCGAGAAGGGGCATCCAGAAAACAAGTGATCAATGGACTCCTCCACACAAAGGCAGCAGTTGTGATAAATATCCTCTGACACTTGTGGTAACCAGTTGCATGTTAGTCTCCCATGTAAAACCCTCAAAGTAAGATCCTGACGGTCGAGTGTCTCTGAGGCTCCATACCTGCTTGGCCCATGGGAATAGGTCCCTCATCATGGATAAAGCTATACGCAGGCTTAGCAGAAAATTTTTCACCATTTCTCTACGTCTAAATCCATTTATCCCTCCTGTTGAGATCAATGTGCTGCCCCTAAAAATGATCCAGCAAGTCTGCAACTGGGAAATTCCTCATTGCACAAGTCCCTCCTGAAAGTTGAGGTGCTCTCCCCTCCTGAGGTCCTATCTCAAATATTTTTCAGTTACGGCATCTCTTTCCACTGCCAATAGCAACCTGAATACCTGTCAGCATCACCTCCTTGTCTTGCAAAAAGACTGTGCTGTCTCATCTTATACAGTTGATCTTCTATAATATTTTTACTGAATAACCTCCAACCTAAACCCCTACCCTCGGTACCAAGCTTCCAAATCATTGCCAAGAAGAGTAGTGTTGAAGTCTGGTATTCTTGATGCAGGGCCCATCAGCCCTTGTGCTTCTGTGCACACTACCCAATTGATATCATGCCATCTCCTACATCTTTCACAACTTCCATGCCAGATTAATCTGTATTCAATGGCCTTAAACTTCTTCGCCATTGTCTTTGGGATACTGAATGGTGGCAAATAATAAATTGCAAGTCTATCTAGGACTGATTTGCAAAACATGGCTCTCAACCCGTACAAAAGAAGCCTACCATTCCATCTTGCCAATATAGATTTAAACTTCAAGTAATATTCACCTGATCACCATGAAGAGTCCTAGTGGTCAGATGTACACCCACGTAGGGGAGAAGAAATTCTCCAAGCTTGCAGCCCAGAATGACAACCGCCATTATGAGATACCTTGGGTTTTTGATTATTTGGGAGGAAACAAAATAAACTAAAATCAAAGAGACAAGGATTTTAGTTTTGGAAACAAAATACACATTCATAGATTTGTTTTGAAGGTCAAATACAGACAAATTAAGAATTAGGATTGACAGTGCAGGTAAGAAAAAGAAGATTTGGGCTTCAAAATATAACTAGCGGCATTTTAAGACAGGAAGGGATGACATGCTTTGTTTTGATAAAGGATATGTAAGGAATCCTCAAACACTGAGAAAAGTAGCGTACGCCATCATGAGCTGAAATGACAGGGAGCTTAGATGGTGACTAAGGGGAAATTTATTGGGGCAGCATTGAAGTGGAAGCATTTATGAAGAGGAAAGTGGAATAAAGAGGTGTCAATTAAGATGGCACCTAATCAACGAGGATCCTTTTATGGCTCTTAATACTGGATGTAGAAGGCCACCACCGATTTGCCCAGTTTGGGTAAAAGGAGATGGGAAATAGATGCATGGTTGTTCAGAGGGAGGGAGAGGGAGGACGGGCTGGCATGGTAACCTTACTTTCTATGATAGCCTATTTTTTTTAAAAAAAATATTTGTGGGTAAAATGAATTGTCCTGTAAATGGAATTTCCATGAGCCAAGTCAGAGTTTGCTTACACTTAAGGAGGTTCTGAATCATGGTAAACATTGGGATTTTTGCATATTAGTCCCTACAAACTTAGTGAATTACCGATTTGTCTCTCGACCTCCCGTCATATCCCACTGTTGAGGATACTTGGCATTAATTTGTCTCTCCCTTTTGTGTTTCTCTATATATAGTGCTTTTTGTTTGTTCATTCATTGTTTCTGGCATGGTTGTGCCGCCGTTCGTACCTGCTTCTGCGCCTGTGTCTGCGTGAACTGGGTGGAGGAGTGGGCTGTGTGACTTGACATATCTGCATGAAGAACTAATTGTAAGACATGAACATTTGAAATTTCCGTTTATGCTTCGAGAAAGCTGCAAAAGACCGATATATAGCTTTACAAAGGTGAAAGTGCTGATTGATAGATGTTTGGGTGAGTTGACTGCTTGTGGTGGACTCGCTATACTTAAATATCGACCATACTGAAATGAAAAACATATGCATAAGTGCATGTTGAGAGTTGGAAGCAAGTATGGTGGTCGCACCGGCATAGTGTCAGATGGGGAAGGTGTCAAGTGTCATAGTTAGAAACCAATGAGATTTAGTAGGAACATTACATAGACATCGCCAAGGGTGTTTGGACATCTATCTTTGTTCATAATGATCGACCTCTTGACGCAAAAGGCAATTTTAAAATTTTGAGTTGGATGACCCAAATCCAATAACATCTCAAAGTTCCTGCCAGTTTTGAATTCTTTATTTTGTGGGTTTAACTCCTTTACAACCTAGTCTATTTTAATTGTCATTCCAAAAGTTTCTTCTGCAATTGGCTTTTATACGGTGAGAAAAATGATATGTATCCGTTTTGCATGCAGGTGGAAGAGATTCCACAGACTTTCCACTCAGTTGACCATTATATGTCGTCTTTTGTATATCCTTTGATTGAAGAGACTCGTCAAGATTTTTGTTCAGGCATGGAGGCGATTGCTGATGCGCCTTTTTCTGAGATAGTAGCTATTGAAGAAGCGAAGGCATTTGGTAGAAACTTGTATGATCTTAAAGTCCGACCATGGATGAGTGGATCTATTGCTGGTCTCAAGGAGGCCTATAAACCAACTCCAGGGGATGTTTTCCTCTTAACGGACATCAGACCTGAGACCCCATCAGATTTAGGCCGGTACGGAAGGACCTATATGTTGGCTTCGATTACTAGAGTAGAGGAAAATGGTGAATCCCAGACAGATTTCAGAGTTAGAGTGTCTAAGGCAATTGACATGGATGATGGAATGGACATGTCGCTTGTTGCAATTTTATTACTAAACATAACAACAACTAGTCGTATGTGGAAAGCACTTGGCATAGGCAGCTGTAAGTCAGGCAATTTGGACATCATCCGGGAAGTTCTGTGTGCTAATGCCTCGGTATGTATCATGAGTTTCTTTCTCCAAATGAGGAATTTTTGGACCCAGAATTTTGTTGGATTTCCCTGCCTTCTAACCAAGCACTTTGAGAATCATCCGTTATCCATATGCAGAAGGGAAGAAATATGGTTCCATTTTTTGTCCATTCTTTCTATTAATTTTTTTTTCTTTTTATGTTAAGAAGTATTTTGTTTGCTAACTGTTAGGTGAATGTTTTCCCCTACAATATCATTGGAGTGGAAGGTTATGCAACTATATGCAGCTTCCTTGATTCTTTTACGATGTTGCAGGTTTGGGGAGTCTGTGACCTCTGTGGTCATGAGGACATGAATAATGACTGGGCAAGAAGGCTTTCCGAGTTGAATGAGTCACAAATAGAAGCAGTGTTAGGATCTATAAGCGAGATGCATTGCGAACATAGGTGTTCTGTTAAACTTATCTGGGGTCCTCCGGGAACGGGGAAAACGAAAACACTCTCTGAATTGCTCCATCTTCTGTTATTGATGAAGTGTAGTGTTCTTTCGTCTGCGCCCACAAACACTGCAGTTTTAGAGGTGGCCTCGAGGCTTTTAAAGTTGGTAAAAAGGAACAATCAACAAGAAACAGGGGATGAGCACTCATGTTATCCCCTGGGAGATATTGTACTATTTGGAAACAAGGGACGCTTGAAAATTGATGAGGACAGTGATCTTTATGGTATATTTCTGGACAATCGTGTAAATAGGCTTGTGGCATGCCTTGCTCCATTATCTGGATGGCAACACTGCATAAAATCCATGATAGAATTTTTAGATGAAGGTGTATCTCAATATGAGCTACATACAGAAAATGACAAACATAAACAGAATGCAGAAAACAAAGGTGGAGAAGCAACAGATAATGAAAAACACAATGCGACAACATTTCTACAGTTCTTTAAGAAGAGATTTCTTGCCATTGCAGGATCACTTGGAAGATTTACTCTGGATCTATACACCCATCTGCCATCTGCATTTGTGTCAAGGCAAAACTATGATAATATGATTTTCCTATTGAAGTCACTTGAATACTTCGGAAATCTATTATCCCAGCATGATGTGGTTAACATTAAATTGGAGGACATATTTAGGATCTCTGGGGATCTTGGTGACTTCACCTTTGTGGACATGACTGAAGAAGGGGGAAGGAAGCCTTCTTTGCCAACGTTACTTTCTAGAGCCAGATGTAATTGTCTTCATGTACTAAAATTACTTCAGGATTCCCTAAGTCTTCCCCAATTTTTTGACGAAACAAGGGTCAGAGATCTCTGCTTGCAGTCAGCTTCCATCATTGTTTGCACTTCTTCTTCTTCTTTCAAGCTCCTGGGAAAAAAAACATTTAATTTGCTGATTATCGATGAAGCATCTCAGCTAAGAGAATGTGAATCAGTTATTCCCTTGCAACTTCCTGGCATTAGGCATGCAATTCTGCTTGGTGATGAATGTCAATTACCAGCAACTGTGAGAAGCAAGGTAAAGACTGTCCTTGCTTGGATTAAAGTTCAAAATATGAAAAATCTGCATAATGTTTATGAAAATAGTTGTTTCTTGTTCTAGGTCTCTATAGAAGCTGGATTTGGGAGAAGCCTATTTGAACGGCTTAGTACGGTAGGGCATCCGAAGCATCTCCTAAGGATTCAGTATAGAATGCATCCTTGTATTAGCTTATTTCCAAACAAAAAGTTTTATTCTGGTCAAATTCTGGATGCTCCAAATGTCTCATGCATTTCATACGAAAGGCGTTATGTTCCAGGAAAAATGTTTGGGCCTTATTCCTTTATAAATGTTGCTGATGGAAGGGAAGAATTTGATGATTTTGGGCATAGTTGGAAAAACATGGTAGAAGTTGCTGTTGTGCTTCAAATTGTGCAGAAGATTTTCAAAGGTGTGCCATCTAAATTTTTCTGCGAGGATTTAGCATTTTTAGGTGTTTTTTTTCTCGCACTTTCATTCTTGATTACATAAATTGGCATTGGATATCTTTGCTATTTCGTTAGTCTCAATCACTTAACATGGACATTCCACAGCGTGTTTAAGTCAAAATATAGGATAATGAAGATTGCATTTGCCTGGGTGGCTATGTAGTAATATTAATGCTAGAATTGCATGATTCCCACACTTGTTTGAGGGTTAACCTTGAATAAACTTGTTAGAATTATAGTCCCGTATTGGTTAAATGAGTTGTGGTTCATGTGCTTATGACTCAGGGCCTGTGTATCTCAACACCGCGGTTTTGTGGATTCAACAGGACTGTAGTCAGAGACTGAATCTAAACTAGCAACTACAGGACATGGAGTAAGCTTCAAGCAGAGCATGAGCGATTCACAATAAGATGCCCCCACCATTGATATTATTTGCAGTATGGCCATCAACTGGAGTGAAGTTGAATCTGCAAGAAGATGAAATTAGACTGTGGGTTGCAGAGATGACCAAATGAAGCTCCAAATTCCAGACAAGGGAGTAAACTGCGCCAACATAATTGACATGCAGAAGAATCCTTGGAGAGTATAACGCATGGCAAGCCCATAAGTCAACCACTGAATAGAAAATAAGTCTCTATCTCTTGGAGAGCCAAATAAACAAACAAAAGATGTTTGTCCAATCAGCATGTTGACATACCCCAGAAAGAGGTGTACTGTTGTGGGAACATTTTCTTAGACCAAATGAAAAATAAAGCTTTTGGTTGTTTATGCAAATGGCATTGTAATATGCATTGAGAAAATTTGGATATAATATACATGTGTGCGTCAGAGCCTTTGGATTAGGCTATGGATTCACAAAATTGACCTCATTCCCCACTTACCTCAGCCAGTGTTAATTACATCGGTTTGACAAACAAAAACCCTTAATTAACTGCACAACTAATACCCCAATTCATCATCATCATCATCAAAACCTTATCCTATTATTTGAGATTGACTACATGAATCATGTTCCGCTAAAGAATTCTATCAAGTGCTACATTCGTATTTAAACCCAAGAAGCGAATGTCCCTTCTAACAACATCACACCATCTCATTTCAGGCCTACCACGACCTCGTTTAGTAGCATCCACTAAGATTTGATTACATACTTTAACTAGCACAGAGTTAGGACAACAGTGCACATGTCCAAGCCATCTTAGCCTATTTTCCCTCATTTTACCATCAATTGGAGCTACACTCAAGTTCTCATGGATGTGTTCATTTTTAATATTATCTTGTATAGTTTTATGACATATCCATCTAAGCATCCTCAAGTCCGCCCCACATATTTTGTGAATGTGTTCCTTTCTTACTGCCCAACACTCAGTGCCATATACCGGCTGGTCTTGACCCTCGGAAGCTAGGCGAGCTCGCTTTAATTACCACTAATTCTCCCACAAATGATTCGCAAAAAAAGCCAACCACCACTCTACAAGGTTTGGCACGAGAGAATCAAACACTTAAATCTCTCGTACAAGAATCATTGCGAGAGTGAGATGTCCTCCTCAGGCATCTTACATTTGCATCGAGGTACCAAATTAACGAGAGATTGACAGCAAACGGCAACTCCCCAACTATCTTGGCTGAGGCCCTGCCCAGTCAAGTCAACCCCACTAAAGTCAACTATTCTAGCCAGAAGAGGGCAGGTGATGCGGAGTTTTCCCCCACAAAGATTCACTCCCCAGGAGGAATCGGTTCAAGCAAAGCCCACAACGATGCTGAGAGAAAGCCTCCCGTTGTAACCTTGGCATAGCGCATGAAAGCACCATACTCGTTCATCAAGGCGCATACCGTGCCATTATTTGAAATTTGCCTGGCGCGAGATCTTATAACCCTTCGAAGGCCAGCCAAGGAGTAGGGCTAAGGGGACCAATTTCTACCAGTATCACCACATGACAGACCATTCTCTAGAAGATTGCTACGTCTTCAAGGATAAGGTTGAAAGCTTAATACAATCAGGGGTCATTCAAATTAAAAACTATTTGGTGGATTCCCTGCAACCTCATCAGTGGGATCGACCGAGGTTCTCGACAAAACAAATTTTTGCTTTAGCTGCCCCTACACTAGCTAAGTTTGCGGTAAAAGAACAACTCCTGGGACAGCTCCCTATCTTCAGAAGAGATGCAAGAGGCCTTGCCCATAGTCGAGAAGGAGACTTTAAAGTCTACTATGCTGTCAATACTATAGGGTTGTCACCTTCCTCCATTAAGTCAAGCTTTGATGAGGAACCCAGTGACTCCCCAAATGAACACCAAGAAGAAGTGGATCTTGTAAATTAAGACCAACAACTTCAGTTGTCCATTGTCAACAACTTGGAATACTATGATGTTCACGTCGCTGGGACACACGACGATGAGGATTTCATCGATCTGCAGCCTGCTCCACAGGAACTCGAAGATCGCAGGCAAGCGACTGTAGATGAATTAGTCGTCCTCAACCTTGGGGATGTCGAATAGCCCTGGCCAATTTTCGTCAGTGCCCTCCTCAATGAAGAAGAGAGGTAGGCATACAAACTCCTGTTGGAGTACAAAGACTGTTTCGCCTGGATTTATAAAGAAATGCCCGACCTGGAGCCCTCTGTGATAGAGCACGAATTGGCAATACTTCCCACGGCAAAACCCGTCAAATAAGCTCAAAGGCATATGCACCATGAGCTCGAGCTCAAAGTAAATGCTAACGTTGACAAGCTCCTAGAAGTGGACTTTATAGAGCCCTGCCTCTCTCCAATTTGGCTCGCTAATATAGTCTCTGTCAAAAAGAAGAATGGCCAGGTCCTTGTTTGCATCGACTACAGGGACTTGAATAAAGCTTGCCCGAAGGACGATTTTCCTGTCCCGGTCACTAAAACCATGGCCGATATGACCACGGTGATAGACACGCAGAGAGAGATCAAGAAGGGGGGGATGAATAGATCACCACTATTTTAAAAAACAGAGAACCAAATATCGCGCAGGATGATATGAAGGATAAGATGCAAGGCTCTTCACACTTGACAGGAAGAAGCACACTCACGAAACAAACGCTCTAGCTAGGAATTGGTGATACACAGCTAAACGATCAAGCACAAGAGAGGTCAAGGAAGCCAACGTAGATGGCAACCTCCACCAACCAACCAACAGAAACATCTAGAAGATAAAGCAACAAACACATAGGAGACAAGGGGGTTTTTAGTTGGTTCGATTACCCAATGCAATCTACGTCCACCCCTCATCCACACCGGATGAGGATTCCACTAGCACAGGCTAGAAAAGCAGACTCAGTCTGCGACAACGGTTGCCTCACAGCTTGACCAGAGGAACAGACTCCTCTCTTCCTCCAACCCAGAGGGAAAACACTAGCAACACCCCGTTACTATGCAATCCTCAGAAAGAGCATAATACACCTGTAGCGTCCTAGAGTCTCAAGACTCAATGGTTCACTCTCCACGGGATTCCGCAGCTTATATAGGGGAAAAATCTATGTGGATCATAAAACACAATTCGGGACCCATAAAAACGTTCCGAAAGCTCTCTAATTTTGATCCAAAGGATCCAAGGTATTGCATCCTCCCCTCCTTTTAGAAATTTCATCCTCGAAATTTAAGGAGTCAACAAGAATATAGGGAAGAACAACCCAGATGTTGGCTACGCTCTCCAAGCACCAGCCAAACCTCGAACACTAACCACAACAACACGATAACACATAATCATGATTCTCGAAAAATATAATTTAGAGGAACACTGCTAGACCATGATCACAAACAAGATCATCATGCTCCAGATCTCAAGGCAAATCGATCCGCAGAACGAGCACGACACACCAAGGAACACAAGTCTGGCACCTCGAAACAGGGCATCATTGCTATCATCTCACAAGGAAAGGAGACACGACCCATGCCACGATAACAGTCACCAACAACACAAGCATCAGCTCTTCATGAGGAAGATAAATATCTCAGCTGACTGCTCAAACCATAGGCTTCCGTGCCATAACGACAAGCAAAAATTGGCACACAGAACGCCAATGACAACACTAGACTACAAACACAATTGAGTCAGTCCTCACTCAGACGTTATATCTGATTCGAGTTGCATGCTAACTCTACCACGATAGAAGAGTATAGCACAACCAATCGACAAGATCACGGTCCACACAATGCCAAATTCAGACTTACAGGGACCTTCTCCCACGCTGAACACAACCAACAACCCACCAAATAACCTCAACAACACCTGCAGAATCTCGGCTCCGTTCTCAGCACAGAATCACAGGACACAATTGCAAGCTGGGTCACATTAGGGCACAATCATAGCTGAACACACGGCTAAAAAGAGACTAGCCACGCACAGCTTACCAACAATGACCCACAACAACATTCAAAAAAATACATCTCTAGGACCACGATCACGTCCCGAGAGCATAACTTCCAAGAAATATAAACAAAGAAAGGATACTCAATCAGCATATCTGCCAACAGATTTTCCCAATTCTCGAAACTGTCAATGCTAACAACCACAATGCCATAAGCAACAACACGACAACCAACAACATCGAGGCACATACCACCAAGACAAAGACACACCGGGGAAACAATCTTCTCGGCCGGCCAGAATCTTCCAACCAACGATCCTTGACCAATGGGTTATAAACCCACACGCTTCCGCTACGCACTCTACACAACGCACACAGGCAGAACAAACAACTCGGCATCCGCATCTCAGTACACCTCTCGACACCATCACAACTCACGAATTGTAATGTGCCATGCCTCGAGTACCGATTCTACTGCAAGCCAATCACAAGTTGCCACAATGTAAACCATCGCGCTAAGAGCCACAACACAAGCCACAAAGAACACCAATCTCAGCTTAGCCTCACATCCTAAAATGATTACTAAATCTTCACAGCACAATAGTTGCCAAGCATGGCACGCCAAACACAATGCACAACAGCCCCCAACACACAAACTAGGTCTAAAGCCAGGCCACCATCGAAACAAGAGCAGATCAAGTTTAGAATTAACACAATCCACACATAAGTAGACACAAGACAAAGACCTTACCGAGACAGCACTTCCAAGGCTTACCTCAGAAAAATGCCACAAATAGAATGAGAACGATCAAGCTCGTCTAACAGTAGCTTACTGGGAAGGAAATTCTAGGTTCGCCCGAGCACTCTCTCAATGAGGCATCCAAACAACTGTTGGATCTCCTCTGGATTGATAAGCAGTGTGTGTGTACTGCTTTGAGTTAATTGGTTTTGATGATTAGCAACAGATTTGTGAATAATCGGTTGATTAGCAATAGGTTTATTTGACCTTGTTGTCTGTAGAGTTGACTTTGTCAACTTTGCTCTGAAATGATGTTATGTGCATTTTGATGACTCTTAGTATATAATGCATACAATAAGAGCAAGATAGAAAATAGGTTTAAATTAATCAGTTTCTTTTTACCTGACCTGTGGTCAATTAGGTTGGCCAATCCCTATCATGGAAGGCAAGGGTTGCCCTGGAAAAGAGTGCGGGGTTAAAACGGCGCAAAAGGAAATATTTTGTTTAATCCGACGCGGTTCAACGTAGGTATAGGCTAATACGACGTGGTGTAGCGTAGGTAAAACACTTATACGGCATGGGGATGAATGAATGGGATAATCCGGCGCGCATGGCTTGGGGCGCGCTAGAATAGGACCAATTGAAATTTGGTGAGTTTGAGTCTATGGCTAAACTTACGCGGGGGGGTACCGCGCCATATTAGGGCGCACCGATTTAGGATCACGCTGGTTTAAGGGAATTTTTGTGTATTTTTGATTTATTTTGACTTGTTAAGGTGTCATTTGAGAATTTTGGAGTTAATTAGGTTATTTGCTTATTGAATTGGAGTCCCAGGCTCTCTAGAAGCAGAGTCATAAGCTCGTGCGAGGTTCGTACTTGAGCACGGTAGTTATTATTCTTTAAGAGGCATGTTTATTAAGCCCGAATCACGAGGGTAAGTTATTAGTTAAAACTTAGTGAAAATTCGGCAGCATCTCCCCATCCCCAGAGGGTTGTGAGGGGAAAGCAGGGATATGCCCATGTGGCAGAGCAAACCCCTTAAAGTTGAGTGGCACAACGGCGATCGACGTACCCGAATGGATACGAAACCCCGAGGACTAGCCTACTAGGGGGACCATCATTCCATGGGTTAGAATCGATCGGATATGGCGACCAATGGGGGAAGCGAGGACCCCGAGGACTAGCCTACAAGGGGCACGTAACCCGTAGTTAACACATAATCTGGTAAAGGGATGACTAAGAGAAAGGAAACCCCGAGGGCTAGCCTACGAGGGGCACACATTCCATAGTCACCACGATGTCCCTAGGGACAGTGGATTGAATGTTGGGCTAAGGCCCTGTCAATGTTCACCTTACGGCCCATAGGGTACTCATCACTTGCGTATGAAACCCTTTGACCAAACGATAGTTCTGAGGTATCAATGGGGCGTGTTCCCCTCCCCGGGTCATTGGAGCAAAGTTACCATAAGCAACAAGCTTAGAGACTCTAAATCAACCACAGAATAAGAATGATACAACATCATATCATCATATCACGACAGCCAAGTGGTTGGAGAAAGGGCACTCACCGAGGTTAACACGTTGATGCTCACGGAGGGGTTAGCACTCACAGAGGTAGACAGATAGTATGCAAGTTAAGGGGTTCATAGATAGACGTCCACGAAGGGTTAATGAGTTAGCTCGTGAATTAAGATGACCAAAACATAGAAGACATTCATTCGATCAGCTGGCATGCAATTAGCATAGAACAAATACACATGTTATGGACATGACCCCACTCCCTCTAGACTATGGAGCAGTGCAGAGGGGTATTGGAAATCGACCTCAAATCAGAATGGATAGAGATGCACACACGGGTGTGTCTCTGACCACAAAACCCACAGCACTTAAACGGCAAGGCATGGCCATTGCGTTAGAAGAAAGGCCCCATGGAGGGGAGTATTTCTGTAGCACGTATTGCTCCAGGGCATATTCGATACCAAGCAATCCAACTTGAAAATCAGACACACGGGAGGACAGTGGGATATACAAATCGAGAGAAGAATGGGGGAAGGAGATACAATATCAATCATTCAATCCACTAGTGTATATATGCCATTCATTCCATCAATATGAGGCAAAGACATGCAATACAAAAGCATTCGACACCGGCATTGTCGCTCGGACGCCATTTCAGTGGCAACATAGACAGAGCTATAGAATGGCAGAGATGAGGAGATGGTAAGGGGGGGGAACGGGCTCATATCATCGCCCCTTCCCCCTCACTTACACTGCATCAGAAGAATAAAACTAGAGAGGGAATCGTCGAGAGAACGAACAAACGGAACCCACCTAACTTCACCACAAAACAGAGTGTTCAAATTGGCTTATCATAAACTAAATAATTATTCTGTAATCTAAGTAATTTTGAATTAGGGACCTTTTTTCATCAAGAGAAAAGGCATTTCATTCAACCAAGATGCGGTAGAACATTCAATAGTACAGCAGAAGCAACACCCATATTGAAGGTAAACCAGCCCATGCGTTGACAAAGCAAACCAACCCAAGAAAGAAACCAGGATGCCAGAAAGGCAGCAAAATAAACAATCAGACTTTTCATTCCACTGGACGGGGAAAACAATGCCCAGAAAAGCGACAGAGGCACCTACCAGGCAAAGCTCAGAAGAAACAAGAACCTTCACATGCCATCGGCTGCATCTTCAATGGCAGCCAGCTAAAGGGGAAGATCCTCGGAAAGCATGAACCCAATCTGGAACGTGAAGGAAAGGCTCCAAACACACGAGGCCCCAAAGACAATGAGAAGAACCCCATAGACAGTGGCAGCAGCTTCCATCTACTCCAGAAAGAAACGACAGGAACAGAGAGGAGAGGGGGTCACCGGGGTGGGCAGACACAAGGCAGCAAGATGAGGTTACAACTACAGGAGTGTCTCAGGTTGAAAGAAGGCCTAGGAGGGCTGCAGCCAGGGGGGAAGAAGAAAGGAAAGAGAGAATTGGATCTGCACCAAAGGGCCCCGGAAGAAAGACCAAGGGAGAAGAAGAAAACGGAGGGGGAAGGGGGAGGAGGAAGGTAGGTTTACTTGTGGGGTGGGCGTGAGAAAATGCTGAACGCTGATCCTCTGGTGTTGGCTGGAGACAGATCCGCCGGTATTGACTGGAGACAACCTTACCCCAAGGAAAGACAGAGACTGGGAAAGGAATATTCCAGAGCAGAAATCCCCAAAAAGGGAGAATCTTCCTCCCAAAAGAAGGGGGGACCTGCATTGAGGAACCCCCTCCCCTTTCGGAGTGGCCAAGGATGGGGAACCTGGGAGCTTGAGAGGCATGGGGGAATGGCAGAGAGGGAAAGAATACACATAGATCACCTACCAGTAGCTGAATTAGGGATTATTGCCACAATAATAAGCATCACAACGCAATCAAACAATGAACTGTGGCTTATCCTGGACCCTACCTGCAACAACAAAGAACTGGAAGTCACCTGTAAAAATGCAAGCCTCAAATTGTCAACCAAGGAAAATGTGTCATGACAGACATCATAAAGCAAATCAACCCAGATTGACCATGAAAAATGTAATATTTTATGAAATACTTGCAACATGATAGGCTATGGTGGCATCCACAGAAGCAAAAGAAAAGGAACATGAAAAAAGAAAAGACAAATGGATATAATTCTCTTAAGTTCTTTTGACCTTTGCTACTTTTGTCCTGGTATCTAGAAGCTCATCCAAACCAGGGTACAGTTCAGTTTGTCCTCTAGACCCTTTTTTCCCTTTCTTTGAAGGTGACTGTAAGGCCCACAGTTTATTTCATAAAGTTGCAGAAGATTACATCAATGACCCCATAGAAGAGGTCTATCAACTACCAAGATTGTAGCTTCAGATAATACCAGAAAACCTCACTACAAAGCACACTTTTTACTATTAGAAAGTTAACCTCATTACAGAGCACATGTTTTCCTATTAGAAAGTTCGATAAAGCCAAACGGACTACTGAAAATCAGTCTGAAACACCTGCTATTTCTGACCTCTCAAGTGGCCCAGATAACTCTGTCATTTGAGCAAGCAACCACTTCAAATCCCAATAACCACATAATATAATCTAGGTGACCCTACTTCCAATCTAGAATCTTGAAGATGGTTTCCCAAAACCATTGTGGCCCCACATTGAAATAAACAAATGCTGATTAGTTTCAAGAAATCTGATACGAAAGACACAGCCACTGCTTTCATTTTGAACCGTTTAACCTTGCCAAATGTTGTCAACTTTCCTTGAACAAGTTAGCACATCAAAGTCTTGATCAAACACTGGACACACTTTCTTCCCAAGATCCCTAGACCAGTCCATTCTACGGCCTCGTGACATCAGCATGGAACCTTTGCGCCCGTCTGTGCCGTGTGATACACTTGCTCGGCTACTCTGACCGGTATACGCATTAATCTTCCTCGCTAATCTTCTTGCTGCAACGTCGACCATAATATTGTCGGGTCGATAGACCCTGAATTACGGAGATACTCCGTAGTTCGACGGTGTCGGCGATACGTCGTGCTTCTCGTCGAACGTTGCATAGTAATAATTCTGTAAAATAATTTAAGATAATTTTCGGGTGCAACACCCGCACACACCGCAGAGCCCTCCCTCTTCCTCTGCTACCTCACACCTACACGCCCACACATCGCGGAGCCCCCCACAGCGAGCACACCACCCCCCGTCTCTCTCTCTCTTCCTCTCTTTGCATGCAACACCGCGGCAACCCCACCATCTCACCCGTAGCCCACATTCCACATCTCTCTTCGCACCGCATCCCACTACCCCTTCGTCTCTCTGCCCTCTCCCATCTTCACACACACAGCTCCTCCACAGTGGTACCGCGGCCATCTTCTCTCTCTAACCTGCACAACACACACTCACCCCCTCACACTCCACAGCCGGCGAGCCCCCTGCTCTCACCATCGCAGGCACACTGCGGCAGCTCTCCTCCATCTCCCTCTTCCTGCCTCTCATCTCTACCTCTCTTTCTCTCTCTAGCCATTAAACCCACCACCGCTTCCATCTCTCCGTCTCCCTGCTCCACCTGCTGGCCCATCTGTCGACGAGTTCCCCCCTCCGCTTCATCTCCTCACCACACACACACACCAGCCGCCAGCGAACCCCCTGCCGCGTCCCTCTCTCTAACTCTCCTCACCACACCGTCCCACCTCCTCTTCCTCTCCCTTCTAAACACACGCGTCCACTCCCTCCATCTCTTCTCTCTCTCTCTCTTACTATATATATATATATATATATATACACACATCAGAGGCCAAATACAAAGAGAAAACATAACTTATAATAAATGGGCCTTAACCCATACCCATGAAGAGAACCCACCAACACAATGGTAAATGGGTTCTATCGATATAAGCCTGCCACCGTACGTTAACCTTAACTCATGGGCCAACCATATATGACTTTAACCTCATATCTAGTTTCACGTGAAGAGAATAATGGACCTTGTAGTATAAACCCATGTGTGGGGGAGGGTAATGCGCAACCTAGATAGTGGGCCCCTCAAACCAAACCCATGCACGAAGGGCTCAACCGACATGGGCATCTTAACACCAAACCAAATTTCAACCCATGCTCATATGGGCCTCATCTTCACATGGGCCATGATAAGAGCGAAACCAACCCACTCTTGAGCATTTCATGGGATGTTAACATTAGGGTTCACAAAATGGAAAATGGGATAGCGACTACGAAAATGACAGGGGTATCATGTAAAGGAGTAACGCATGGTGTGAGCTTTAGCACCCTGCGTTACAAAGCATTCAAGCCGTCTGGAAAGCCTCATCCTCTATAAAACACATTATCGGTCAAACAAGCAAAAGGTTGTTGCTGCTCGTGAGATTCAAGGGAGGCCGTCATCCTTCTACTACTTGCTATGTGAACGGATTTTGGTTTCCCCGCTTCCCTCTTCCTCCACGTGGTGATCCAGTTGCTGTGGATGAGCAAAAGTGAAGGAAGCCTAAAAGGATCCTCTCCTGCCACTACAACTGCAACTGCAACGTCCCTTACTGCCACGTTATTTTCTCTCCCTCATCTTCCCGTGCGTCGATAATCACGCCTAAAGGTAGGTCTTCTCTCCCTAGACAAAACTCATTAACAGCATGCATGATTAGTCGATTAATTGTTAGTCTCATCTTCACATCTCTGATTAAATCTTCTACATGATTTATGTTTCACACAGTGATTTGATTTGCATAGTTTACAATAGTTAATTAATAAAGATAACATGCTTAAAAAAAATATCCATTAAACCACATATCTAAAATTCACAAATTTCATCTCACTAGATGCCTCATGATTTTCCCTCAATTTCCATTCCTTTTATGGTATTATTAACTTAGGAAATTAGCAAGTAATTCAATTACAAAAGAATACAATCCCACGCAGTATCTTCAAAGGATGCAGGAATGATAAAAAAATAGCTGATGGCATTATACAAGTTCTTATGTATAAATGATATTTGCAACTAATGCAGCTGCAAAGAACAATAATTGACAATTCAATCATTAGAATAACAGGGGATCTAGCATCATAACAAGGACATCAACATACTTGGCAATTGGATCAAGCTCAATTAAGATGTCATTGTCCCACAGAGCTAGCTGATTACAACAACCTCTCCCAAGAAGATGACTCACTATTGTAACTCACCATGTAGAATAAAAGGAATAAACATGCACCGCAAGCTGGTGTGGCCTGTCTGTGTACATAAAAAAATTCAAAAGAGAAGAAAGATTGCATGTTCTTCCCAATGCCTCAGCCCATGCAGACCCCATAATTAATGAAGAAGAGAAGCTGGTCCCAAGTCTTATGCTTGTTGTAGAATATATGGAGGCTCCTCTTGCCCCATGTAGCCCAAAGAGTTGCATGTAAAACCATTCGCTGAACCTCCTTATCACCCCCCAATGCCCAAGAGCTATGCCAGCCTCAGACCAGATCCCTCACATTGGGGCAAGGGAGCACCACTGAAGTCTCATCCTAGGTAATGAGAGAGCTGTCCATACTGATTGGGAAAAGGAACAGGTGCAGCGCTCAATGATCAATTCTCTCCACCTCCCTGTCACATAGATAAAATACTGTCCTCGTGACTTCATGGAAGCAGTCAACCAATGACAAGTTGGGGGGCCTGGCAACATCAGGATCACAGGAAATACTGACCAAGCAAGGGAATAGCTCTACCAAGGGTCTATTATCACAATACATGTCCTGCCAGGCTGCCAGAACCAGATCCTCTTCCCATCTCCAACTGCCAGTGACACACCAGTTTTAATGGCATCCTTTGTGCAAAGGATGACCCTCCATAGACTGGAAATGTTTGAAGTGATATAGGGTCAGTGTCCCAAGCTCTGGATCTCTTGTAATATTTCATGGTGATTACCTCCCATTAGAGATGTCTCTGCTCAGTACCAATTTACAAAGCCACTTAGACAATAAAGACATATTGAGATCTCAGAATTGTTGATGTCAGGTCCACCTACCTCCTTCCCTTTACAGACACTGCCCCAGCTGACGTTGTGTTTACCTCTACCTTTCATGCCATTACCATGCCACAAAATCTGCATTGAGTGGAATTCATCCTCCTGGCCACCATCCTAGGGACCAGAAAAGGTAAAACGAAATAAATGGGCAAGCTGGCAAGAACTGCCCTGTAGAGTACAAATCCACCACATCGGGCAACAATCTAGCTTTTCAAGCAGCCAATACGTTCTCCATCTACTGGATCAGCCTTTCACAGACTCTAGCGCGGATAGAACCCACTGCAAGCAGAAGGCCAGGTATGTGATAGGGAAGGTTGCAGCCCATGATCCTGGCTGCCCTCTCCCCCTGGCTTGTCCCATGTTCACCCTTATGACCACACTCCTGTCTATAACTCTCAGTCCAATCACCATGACAAACAAAGCAAGCATTTGTCTTACCACAAGCAGCTGTAGCTCCTCATCAAATACAAAGAGAATCATACCACCAGCACACTGAAGATATGTAACCTATAAAGTGTAGAGCCTACCCATAAGTAGAATCCCCTGATCAGCCTATCTCTCTCAGCTCTGTCCCACATCCTGCCCAACTCCTAAGAAATCTGTACAAAGTGCAGAGTATGAGGTTCCCCTATTTCAGACCTCTCCCAGAATCCCTCTGTGAAAATAGGGAATAGACCGGGTATCTCAACAGGTACTTATTCTGCTGCCAAATCCAAAATAATGTTTTTTTTCAGACAACAATCTCGAAACTAGGATTGCTAACAACATTGTTAGTCACATGGAGAACAAAATAATGTTGATAATAGCATTGTCTCCGGCATCAGAAGAAGGAAGAGAGGGAAACATGCTTCTTATACCTTAAGGGTTTTCTTAGGGAGAATCCACTAAAATACGGATGTTACAGTCCCCCCTCCTTAAAGGAATTTCATTCTCGAAATTTACAATGAAGAATAAGGAGGAAACTGAAAGAAAACTACACCTGACGACAGAATACGAGAAGGACAGAATCAGGTACCTTGAAAATAGAAGGTTGATTTCCCGCGTGGCTGAAAGTAGACTTTCTTGGATCTGCAATCAACCACGACACCATACCGCTCTAACCAGTCCATGCCTAGAATCGCATTGTAATCGGCCAACTGTAGTGCATACAACTTCGCTGACAACTGTCGGTCACTGATGATAATAGGAGAATTTTTAAGGCAAAATAGAGTGGACATGAAATCTTCGGACGGTAACTCAACAGCAACTCACAGGGCAACTCAGTTACTGGCTCCCCGAGACGAGCAAGAAAATCCTTGGAAACAAATGAATGTGTAGCATATGAATCGAATAGAACGCGAGCTGGATGACCAAAAATTGAAATCGTGCCTTCTACGAGGTTGGACGCAATGGCTTCTGCATGAGTGATGTGAGTAATCTGGCTCCTCGGCTTCCGACTAAAGACTGCAGAAGATTGTTGGGAAGAAGCTGGAGCTTGTAAATAAGATGGCTGAGGTAGAGGTGGTGCAGGAAGATAAAATTGAGAATACTGTGACTGGGTGAACGACGAGAACTATGTCGGAACGAACTTCATCGGGCAATCTCAGACGACGTGACCTGGCTGATCACAGTGATAACAGACTACCATCAAGGAACACGGTACACCTGGGTGACTGCCACCACACCTCAGACATGGTCTCGACTGACTTACAGAAAACTCTCGGTGCTGCTGAAAGGGAGAAACAAACTGCTAGATAGAATCAGAAGACGTTGATTGCTGTTGCACAGAACCCAAAGATGCTTGATGGTCAAATCACTTCTTAGACCTTCTAAACATCTGCCTCGAAGCACCACTAGAAGTAGGCGTAACAGACGGAACTCTAGGCACAGACGGCTGAAAAGACTGCTGAAATGGCAGAACCGGATAAGCAACACTGGACTGAGAAAACCCTACAGACCTCACTAAATCAAGCTCAACCGCGACAGCTGCCTAATATGCATCATCCATGACTTTTACACAAGTAGCAAGCAGTGACACTCTCAATTCGACTTTTAAACCATAGAGAAATTGTTTGGTCTTTAAGGCTTCATCAGCGATAACATGCGGTGCATACAGACCCAACTCAATGAACTTGTTCCGATAATGCAGCACGGTCATCTCACCTTGAACCAAATCTAGGAATCCATGCATCTTATCCATTCGAAGATAGGCCAGATTGTAAGTGCGATCGAAGGTAGTCACGAACTCTGTCCAGGTGATCTGACGAAGTGGTCAGGAATGGAAAGTAACTTCCCACTCTGAACTCCACCACATCAGTGCTGCACCCTAAAGTTAAAAAGTAGCAAGCTTGACCTTCTCATCCTCCACGCATTCCATCGATCGGAACACACGCTCAGTCGCCTCAATCCAAATCCTGGCAATATCCGGATCTGACTGACCTCCATAAGTCGGCGGGTGGAATAGTAGAAACTCCTTGAGTGCTTTACCACGGCGACCGGGTAAGTCATCTTGCAGAGCTGGAGCAGGCACGGCAGGAGTAGGAACTGGCACAATCGGAGGAAAAGCAGGCACGACAGGAGGAGGAATGCTGCCACTCTCTTTCGGGGGAATAGGAGCTTTTCTTTTACGGGGTGGCATCTAAATCATATGACAATGAAAAACACATTAGTAATCACGAAAAACATCCTAAGCCAGCAATAGACAACTCGAATGGGCTTGTTCTAGACAATCACATGCAATTTCGATTCCTTACATGATTCCCCAACACCGCTCTGATACCATCTGTAACAACCCAGAGTTTCGAGTACCGATAAATCGATAATATCGGATTACCGCCACTAAGAACTGGGGACGCCACCCAAGAGGCTGATGAGGCCTCTGAAGGGTTAATGAGGTTGTCGAGGGATGGTGCAACGTGTGGATTTTTCTCCCGTATAATATATGGAACCCTACGGTGAGTTTATTTCTCAGTTCATCGACTCGCAGACTACGTTGCTACGATGTACTCTTCGCGGGGATCGTTTCGGCTATTTTTGGGTATTTTTTTGAATTAGTGCATTTTTGACACATTTTATGAATTTTTGAAAATTAGAAAATATTCTAATTTTCTTTATATATAAACCTTAACCCCCACACCCTCTCTCATTCTCACTCGCGCTCTCTCTCTCTTTCACTCCCGTTCTCTCTCGTTCTCTCGTTCCTTCAGCTCCGGCAACAGACGAAGGCGACAGCGGGCGAGGTAGCGACGGCGGGAGGTTGTTGAGATGCGTGGTGGAGCGAGAATCGGTGCGATTGTGGCGCGACCCCGAACGGTGGATTCAAAGCTGATGGTTCAGTTTGCGTGGTGGTTTTCAGCGTGGTTTAGTCGCCTCAGCGCTCGGTTTCATCGGTGGAGGTAGGGAGATGGATCGCCACTTCATCCTCTACGTTTTCCCGGTAATTTTGTGTAGAATGGTGCTTGATCGGGGGAGATCAGGCCAGTTTAGTAAGAATCGACATTTTTGGGGTTTGTAGGGTTCACTGAAAAATGGCAACCATTCTCGATATAGTTAGTGTCAAATTGACCGCTGTGATGTCAAGATCCCAACCCCACTAGTTTCGTGTCGATCGGTTGTCATTTGGGGCCGATAGGAGTCCGAGAACCCCGGTGACTCGTTTAGGGTCGATTCATTGGAATCGCCCCGATCTCGCGTTTTAGTGCATGCATGTTGTGTTTTTAGCCTCCAGGGGTTATTTTTCTTCGTGTGGCATTGTTTCCCCTACGCTTTGGCGTGAATGGGGCATGGAACGGGCCAATTCGGCCGTTCCCCTATTTTGCTCGCCAGATTTTTGTAACGGTCATTCTAGTGACTGTCAGACTGTGTGACGCTCCCCCGATAGACTGCAACAACCGTAGGTCATTTCACATTCTTCGAGGTTGGGGTCGTGTGATGGACTAGTACGGGACCGTCACATGATTCTAACACGCCTATGATGGTGCGTTATGCCCTTGGTATGACGGACCAGTATAGGACCGTCACATGCCTGTAACACGCCTGGCTTGGTCTGTTACGTGGTATGATTTTCGAGGACTGTGGCTATCAGTCCCTCGACGACCATGTCTGCCTCAAAGACCGGGTCAGTCAGTTAGCCCTGATGGACTTTCCCTTGTGCGTCATGTTGTGTAACGCCCCTAGCCTGGTGCGTTACATGGTCTATGTTTGTGTTTTGGGTCTGTTGGCCCTAACGCACCTGTCCTAGTGCGCTAGGCTGGTGTAACGCACCTATATAGGTCTGTTACATGCCCTTTTATTTGAGTTATGGTCCGTTGGCCATAACGCCCCTGTCCTGGTGCATTATGCTATTGTGGCGCGCCGGCCTTGGTGCGTTACATGGTCTGCATTGGATTTTATGTCTGCTTGCCGTAACGCCCCTGTGCTGGCGTGTTATAGCAGTGTGACGCCCCTAGATGCATGTTACAGTTCTGTTGTGGCTGTGATGGCCGTTGTCCCTTTCTATGTCTGTTCTGTGTATCTGTCTGTCTTAGGTTTGTGTTCTAGGGCGGTGTCTGTGTGTCAGTGGTTTCTGGATTGGTCGGTTCAGGTGACTGGGTGTGGTCTTTTCCTTAACTGCGACAGTGCCCTAACGACTCAATCTAGAACTGCCAGTGTCCTTGTCTCTGGTTGCGTAGCGGCTGTGCCTTGACTGTCGGGTTCACCTAGCAGTTGAGTGATGGTTCGCTTTGCCCAGAGTGTTGTTGTTGTCTACTGCTCCAGTTTCTGTTTGTCTTGGCTTGATCTCGTGGTTTGCCCATGACTTGTGGGTGTCTGTTGACATCCTATGAGGGCTGTGACCATGATGGGACGGCCAAGAATGTTTGTGCATGCAGTGTGTGTGTCTGTATGTGTCGTCATTATCGGGTTCCAGTCAACTCGGGGTCACCCAGCAGTTAGGCAAATTCAAATCTGTCCTGACTGTCAGTAATTTTGAACCAGAAACAACTACAACCCACAGAGTTTTTCATTTCTAATCCGTTTGTTGGATGGTTCTGAAATAAATTTATGTTGTAGCCCTTTGAGTCTAGTTTCCAACGGCGCTAATCTCGCCTTGATCCAACACTGGATCTAGGCAAAATAATTATTTTTGTGGAGGCGCGCAGATCTGTTCTGTGAACAGGCCAGCAGAGCAGTCTGAGAATAAATCCCTGAAAAATACGCTAGTGTAGAACCAGCAACCGTCGCTCCTGGGGATCGACCAGCAAACCCCCAGCAGCGTCCCAGCCAACCACCGCAGTAAGGAGACACCCGGACGCTGTCGTGCCAGTCGTCGGACCCGCCTGCTCTCCAGTGGGCCCACGCAGAATCGAGCCAAACTTGCTATCCGCCGCCGTCCCGAGTGCTTCATAGATGTGTCGCCCATCAACCCATGTTCGATTCTCATGGGTCCCACTGTAGCCCTTTACCTCTCTGGGTGGAGTAGGAAGTAAAACTCTTACTGTAATTATTGTTAATTGTTTGTACCGGGAGTATGAGTCTTGACCGGGGTCATCTTCCCCATGCCTGGAGCGTAGAGGTATCGTTTCCGCTCCCTCATTCGGTATTTTACTTACTTCTTATATTTCTATATACCACTGATTGCATGCATTAGGTTAATTAGCTCATTTCAATTTTAATCATCGCTGCGAGAGTGAGTAAGTGTGACCCGTCCTGTGACTCGATCCGAGCATGCGAAAAAGCTGATACCCGTGACTAGTTGCCAGTTTCTCAATTGCGCACATCCACATGCTTCCCTCGCTTAAGGACGTCTGCGAGCTCGTGTCTCTTTGTCCCAGGTTCGCATCAAGTTGGTGTCGAGTCCATTGTCCATCCCGCATCATCAACATAGCTGAACGAGAGGTCACTATAGTAGAGCTGTATGCTTCCAAGCAGAGAAATGACGAATCTACACTAGACTACATTAATAGATGGAGGAACCTTAGCATGAGGTGCAAGCATCCGCCGCACCAGGAAGATGCAGTGCAGATTTGTAAGTAAAATCTGAAGAAAGAAGTCCTAGAAAGGATGATCGATGTCGAGGTCAAATCATTTGACCACCTGAATAATATCATGGCGGAGATCGAGGCTTTCCTCGCCCGATACTCCTCCACCCCCACTGCATCAAGTCAGAAGGCTCGACAGGCTGAGAAGAGACCGGTGCACTGACCTTTCATTGCAACACTTCAGCATATGCGCTGACCTTCTAGACTGGAAAGCATATATGCACCGACCTTACTCTCTCAATGCATGAATATGCATTGACCTTATAATGCAGCAACATGAGTATGCATAGACTTGTCTTTTCTAAGTGCATGAAGATGCATCGACCTTATTGTGAGAAAGATCTATTCTAACTTAAGTAGAGACTTCAAATCATCACAGTGTTGCCAGTATCAAGATTAAGGTCAATCATCTTGTTGCCAGCATCAAAACTAGACATCAAATCCAGAGAAGACACAACATTCTCCCCTTTTTTGATGATGACAATACTGCTATAGTTTAATGGAAACACATTCTACATTATGAGTCAGAATATGCAGTGGTCACAGTCAAATGCAATAGGAAACACAATTCAGCTTTCTTCACCCAGCTTTCTCTTCCCCACAAATGACTAGATACTGGGTAGCAGACAGACAGGAGCAAAAATAAACGACTCTACCCCTTGACTCTCCCCCTTAGTCAATGATGTTATATACCAGACAGACAAACAGAAATAGACAGAGCTTTCTTTCCCCCTTACCAGTCATTCCTTGCTATCAAAATCTCTCCCCCTTTGCCATCAGTAAAAAAAATGATAGTGATGCGGGACGACGGTGTAACTAGACAAGTGGACACAACCTAAAGACCTAGACGATCGGACACGACTCACTAGACGACGCGACCAGCAACGGACGACCAAGTCATCACCTAACGTGGCTCCCGAAGGGCAAAGATTGAAAGATTTTGTATGTACAGAAGAAAGAACAAGAAAGAAAACAAATTAACTCAAAGAAACAAAACCCAAAAAAACCAAAAAAAAGGGGAAAAACAGAGGAGCATGGAAAAGCTTTGATCTTTCATCAAGTGCCACAGTTGCCTCCAGATCCTCCCAGCGTGAGGGCAAGGCCCTGCAGGTCGCTGTTAAGTTTAGCTGGACTTGTTTTGGCCGTGGGCGGCAACTGGGGTTGGCAGGCATGGTGGCCAGACTCTGGAAGTATGGCGGCTGCCGGTTGCTGGAACGGCCGCAACTGAACGGGTATGACATGAGTTGGGTTAGAGCTCAGCTGTGCGATGGTGATTGGAGTCGCCATGGTCGGATTCTGGGGCCGAACTGCAGCGGGTCTAGGGACAACAAAACCTGGGCCCTGTTACACCTCAGCCATGAGAAGCAAGTATAGCTTGTGCAAGAATTACAGAGCTTTCAGAGGAAGGTTGAAGCAGCTTACAGGAGCAAACAAGACTCCTCGGAAAATTTGCCCATGAATGTTTGCTGTCATGAGGTACCCGGAATCAAATGCACCATCGACCGTGCCATGGACCTCAGCTCCAATCTTCAAAAGCAAGATCAGGAAGGGGAAAAAAAAAGAACGAAGTGAAATGATAAGGAAAAGAAAAATCCCAGCTTGGTTAAAGGAATCAAGGAGATAAAATAGCAGGAACAAGCAGATCCTGGTTCAACTTTGATCCTATCCCTAGGGGTTACCAGAAGGGGTGCTGCTGGTCTCAACTGAGGCTTCTTGTCTGCAGCTAGGAATTGCATTCCTTGTCTTCCAGGTTGGACAACAGGAAGGAGCTGTTCAGTCTTTGCCTGTCTTGCGGATTCACAGTGAGAGGAATGCAGATCATGGTGATTCCTGTGCTCCAACTGGTTATCTGTTGCATTGTTGTGATGGTAGTGGTGGATTTGGTGATGAAACTTGAAGGGAATGTAACATTGGCAGGGTGCACTGGTGGGTGATGCCAACTTATGGGCATTGTTCTGTTCTTGATCCGATTGAGATGGAGAGGATTGTTGTGAGAGGGACAGTGAATGCTCCTCTTGTTCTAATCCACTATTCCAAGGTTTTGTTTGGCCTGTTTTCCTCCTCTTCGGATTTACATTATCTGAAGTTGGTGCAACAGGGATATGTAAATTGATCCTCGAATGAACACAAGTGATCGAAGAGAATGAATCCAGCACATAAAAAGGAAAACTTACCAGTACCACTTAAGAGTGCGAGCTTCGTTTCTGCTTCGACTTCGTGAGCCCTCTGAATCGGTTCCCCATTCCCTGAAGCAAAACTTTTCTTCTGCAGAAGCCCCATATAAAACATATGTCAAATATGTGAAAACATGTACAAAGGTACCTCAATTTTTTGAAGATTAAAATTTACAATCCCATGCATGCGCACCAAATTGTCTGCCCCTCTGAGGAACTTCCGCTTTTCCTGGTTCCAATGGCTGCCAAAAATTTTGCACATGGATATGTTATAACGACCATTTGGATGGTGAGAACCCAACTGAAGAATGAGCAGTTCATTGAGAGGGCGTTCATCCTCCCCACAGCTGCAATGTAGCAACCAGGAGTAAGAAATCCAGAAGCAAGCATCATAAAATGCACCACATGACCTCACTGGAGAACCCTTAGAAACTGGTCCAAGAAGGGTAAAGTAGAAAAGTAGTTATACCCCCCATATATGGCGATATCCGAATCCATAACTATGGCAGCATGAGAAAAGCGCCCCTGCGGTTGCTGTCCGCGTATATCAAGCTGACTCCATAAGCAAGTACCCACATCAAGAACCCAGACATCACTGTAGTAGCGCTTGTCACCAACACCTCCTATAATGTAAACCTGTATATTCCCAGGTAAAGGCAAATATTTCATCAGAAATCACCAATGCTAGAAAACTTTTGAAGACAATTTGAAAATCACTTGCCTTGTTCCCAATATTTACAGCTGCATGACCTGCTCTAACCCCAGGTGAAGGTAGGTGAGGCCTGGGTCAGGTCGAAGCCGCCGTCCACTCCAACTCCCTCACCTAAGGCCACCGAAGGATCTGAAAAGGGGTCGCCCGTAGAGAGGGCATTGGCCGCCGCTAAAATAGCTGGATGGAAGGAGGTTGAGCGGAGGAGGGTGGAGGCTATTTGGACCACTTCAGCTTCCCTTCTGCCTTCAGTCCCTTCTTTCGCGCAATTTGCCGTGGCCCAGACTGAACCAAGCCGTCCCGCAGGTAAGGTTCCCGAAACACCGATGTTCTTTAGGATTTAGTCACCTCCCAGAGTGAGATCTCTATGCATGCAGAACATACGCGTTTCTTCCTTCCAGCCAGTGCGGAGGAGACTACAATTCCCGAGGCCGCAGCTCTTGCTGAGGAGGCTAGCCACGAGCCACCTCCTGCTGTAGACATCGGGGAGGGTAACCATCTCTGCCACCCTAGATACCTTTCTTGATCTTTCAGGGACTCTTCGGCTCCAACTCGGTCCGAATCTTGTTTTGTTTGGCAAGCCCTGGCGTGGCCACTGAACCAAAGGTGTGCCTGGGAATTCGCCCAGGGGGGGCGCATCTACGTGAGGAGGAGGATAAGGTCTGGGACCTCCCTGTTGCCAAGCCCGCTCGAGGAAGCACCGGCTATCGACCTCGCGAGGGAGATTCCTATGTAGGTGAGGGAAGTGCCTACCCGGAACGCGTCCTCGTCGGGCGAGAAGGTGGATTATGACTATTCCTCTGACGAGGTGGTTTCGGGGGAAGGTGTGCTCGAGGAGTCCAGACCTCCTGAGCCGCCCCCTGTAAGTGTGAGTCCATTCCCTTAGGGCTTCCCCACGTGACCATCCACTAATCTTGTGTCTGCTACTTGTTGACTTTCAGGAGCCGCCTCCACTAGAGGTTGTAGAGGTCGCCGCCCCGGGCCTGTCAGTTGGCGGATCGGAGGGAGTCCACGCAGGCCCAGACAAGCGGGGGTCTTTACTTGAAGTTATGTAGTGGGAGGCGACTGTAGAAACTTTCGGTACCCCTAGGTCGAGGGACGAGTCTCTAGAGGAGGGGGAGATCATGCCCGAGGGCAGCATAGTCCCGGTGGCCGCTGTGAGCATGGGGACCTTTCAGCTCTTCCTTTGCCTTATTACGACTTCTAGGTGATTCGCCTCAGGCAATGGGTGATTAACCATGTCTTGTATATCTAGGAGGAGGCAGAGCCCTCAGAAGCGCGCACCGCTGGAGCTCACAGGGCTATCCCCAAGCGGAGGGAGCTTCTCAGTCCTATGGGAGTAGAGAGGCTGAGATCGCTTTGGGGGCCGGAGGTGGAGCCACTGTTGTCGCTTCTGCAGTCAGGGGCCAGCCTGGAGCTGATGGTTCCCCTTCTGCCTCTTTCGATGCTCTCGACACCGGAGGAGACCCAGCTGTTGCGCGGAATCCTGGCAAGCATCGCCATCCCCGGGGAGGAGGAAGCGCAAGCAGAAGGGGCTGTGGGTCTCCTGGTAATAACGTCTGGCCCAGTTTCCTTTGACGTCCCTCCCCCAACTGAGAGCGAGGTCCCTGTCTTGCCAGGCCGCGAAGCGACAGTGTCAAGGGATCAGGTGATGGTTTCACCTGCTCCCCTAGCGGTGGCCGGCCGAGAGTTATCCTATGAAGTAGGAGGGCCCAGTGATTTGACCATGGCGCTTCCCTCTTCTTCTACTGCGATGGATGCAGAGATATGGGCTACCATGGACAGCGTGGTGGAATTCACTCTTCTGACGGTACCTTCAATTGGTCACGCTGCTTTAGACGCACCGATTCGACAGATGCTGCTGATGCTTCGGTCGATGATGCTTGCCGACCCCTCCCTCACATACCGAGGGGCACATGCGATAGTGATGCAGCTAACTGGTGCACTACAAGTGCTGGGCTGCCCGCTGGAGGAATGGTGGCGACGAGTCCTACTATTGTTGAAATACGTGAATCGTCGTGAATTCCTTGAGACTCGGCCCCCCAACAAGCTTGCCGCCATCAAGGCCCAAGAGGGTGAGGATACCACTCTTTTGGCCAAAAGATGGGAAACCACACATACACACTTCCGCAGCAGCTAAGCAAGGGGGAAAGCCCAACACGAGGACCAAAGTCCTCACCACACACACGGGGACTAGCCCCACACAATAGGTTTGGTTAAAAGAAAGGAAAAATAAGAAATAGCAAGAAAAGTGGAATGTGACTGCTTGCAGGTGCAACGAATCCAGTAGAAGCTAGCAATGAGAATGACAATGCAAATGTTAAGGGTGCAAGGGAAACAGGGCTGGCTACAAGGCTGATGATCTTCTTTCTTCTCTTCCTCCTATTCTTTCATACGGGCTTAGCAGGCGCTCATCTACCTTTTCTTTTCTTTCTCCCTCTCTTTCTTTTCCACTCTGATACTTCCTTGAAGGGTCCAGGCTTCAACCCTTGTAGTAGCAACAGCAGTAGTGGCAGCAGCAGCCTTTCTTGCACGGGGTCCTTCCCTTTTATAGGCACAATCAGTCTTCCCAGAGGACGGTTCCAGGTTCAATGTGATTGGCTCTTCATAAAATGATCATTTGACTTCAAGGACATTTTGTCTTGGCAGCCTCCGATTGGCCAGGAAGGCAGCAGAAAGGTTTCTATCATTTTGTTACTTTGGTTGACCAGACAATATGTGAGAGAGGAGCTTCCCAAGTAAGATCTGCAGAATCTTCTCTTTCTGCAGGCAGGACTGTCAAGGGTGTCCTTCTGTCCTAGTGACCTTAGTGGCCGAGAATTCTGATTGGCTGGAGGTAAAAAGGAGGATACCAAGAAAATTGACTACTCCCAAAACTGGTAACCTACTTTTAAATGGACCAAAAGGACTGAAATAGTAACCCAATGATGATAGGAAGGATGACTGAGCAAAGATACCTTTCCAGACCTCAAAAGATGTGAATTTTTGTATTTACGATTCCTATTAATACTGTCTAGATCCAATTTAGAAAACGTTGCAAGTTTACTAAGAACGGCCTTGAGAGCCACTCACTGAGGCATTTCGTCGAATAGGTGCTTCTTTTCCATTAAGGTCGGTGCAACTAGCTTGGCATGATATATGAGGTCGATGTGTCTCTTGCAAGGTTAGAATAACTAGTGAAGTTACCTTGAAGATGGTCTTCGAGGTCGATGCACGTAAGCTGCTTGGCCTTGGGCAGGGTCGGTGCACATTGGAAGCCTCTTCACTTGAGGTCGGTGCACTTTTGGAGCTACTTCAATAGAGGTCGGTGCACATTACTATTTCACCATATACAGGTCGATGCACATTTGGAGCTACTTCAATAGAGGTCGGTGCACATTACTATTCCACCATATATAGGTCGATGCGCATTCCAAGGTTGACGCTAGTCAAGGTTGGTGCTCATTTCAGGGTTGGTGCACATTATTATTTGAGGCAGATGAAGGTCTATGCACATCTTGTTCCATCACGTATAGGTCGATGAACATTAGGTACTTGGCCTTTGGCAAGGTCGGTGTAGCTTTGGAGCTTCTTCACTTGGGGTCGATGCACATTTGGAAATCCTTCAGTTGAGGTTGGTGCACATTTGGCATTTCAGCTCATGCAGGTCGATGTACATTTCAAGGTCGATGCTCGTCAAGATCGGTGTACGTTTCAAGGTCGATCCACATCTCAAAGTCGATGCGTGTCAAGGTCGGTGCGCATTTCTGTTGTTGCATATAAAGGTCGATGCACATCCCTATTCCAAGCATAGAGGTCGGTGCACGTCTTGTTGAAGCATACAAAGGGGTCAATGCACATCATTGTTTGCCAACGGAAGGTCGATGCACATGAACAGTTTGGCAGAATGTCTTCAAACCTAGACACATCAAAAGATGGCATAAATTTCTGTGCCAATTGGCTAGTGACTCATGGTGATGTCATCAAAACAACATGTACATAACAATATGTACTCAACACTACACTGTGACAATACAAGACCTCGAGTCTATTACACCCAAGTATAGTGTTTTCATTCATGATGCAAGGTATTAGCAGTTTTTAATTTCTAGTTTCAACAGTAGTCCACAACTAGTACAGAGACAGAAAGAAAAGTATAGCTACACGGGGCATACCCCGATACTCACCACTGGCAACTAACGCTGGGCACCAGAACCACACTGAGCCTTAGGTGCACTCCTCTGAAGCCGCTCCTCGCCTGAAACAAGGTAAAAATACGCAGGGAATGAGTATTAAAATAAGACTCAGTAGAGATCACTCGAACCCCACCTCACCAACACGGAAAAATCGCTACGCTAATAGTTAAGCGAGCACTACAAGGTAAAGCCTTGCAACTACAACACCGGTCTCACGGCGTAAAAATCACTCACACACGCCACGACGAAACAACCGGAACTCACCGGTCAACACGACCAAAAACTTAAGGTCAAGGTCACTGAGCCTGACAGTCTGTCACTCCTTGTCCAGAACAGGAGTACCTCCCACTAGAAGAATGACCGGATGCGTCCACTAACATCTTATAGCGCGTCACAAGTGTCTAGCTACTACACCCCGGGTGTGAGACTCAGACACACTCAAGTAACCACAAAGCGAGTGACTAGCTGGGGTCACGCTCGTCAGCATGCGTCCACCGTCCCCAACCATGTGTGCACACATAGACCATGCGTCCTAGGTCTGGCCTCTAACTAATTTTCCCCTCAGTCGGACTCTGGCCGATGACGTGGGGCCTGACGGAAACCAGTCTAAAATCATCCTCAGGGTAGCCATCCCACCACTCCCAGCTGGATACCATTACACGCGTACTAGCGGGCTACGACTAGTGGAGTGTCACTGAAGGAGTGGACTCTCAAGCCATGGAAAGCAACGTCATGACCAGTAGTACAAGGAACGCTCCTCGTACCAACACCATCACACGGTGACACGAGTCGAAAATAACACCTCCCGGGACTACACAGTAGCACAACACCTAGCCTCGACACGATGCTCAGTATCTGTCAGACCACGGGTCAACACGCGAACCGAGGTCTATGCACTCGGGACTCGAATCGGCCAAGATCAAAACACCGGTCAAGCTGGGACACTTGAACGGTCCACTCTGGGCCGCTCAGGGACATGCGGTCGAACAGGGGCCGCACTAGGGGATATACGGCCATCCACAGACCATCCTTCTCCTAGTTCAAACGGGGCATATGCGGTCAACCTCTGGCCGCACAAAGAAAAGATGGCTAACTCCCAGTCGCACGTGGGGGATGGGCGGTCTAGCACGGCCGTCCATCCTCCAACGGTAAAAACACATGTGCGGTTGGACCCTGGCCGCACAAGCGAAGGATGGCTAGGACCTCACCGCACAAGGCATGTGCGGTCCAGCTCTGGCCGCACCACTGCCAACGGCACCAGATGACGTGCAGCCTGCCCCTGGCCACACGAAGGGTCATGCGGCTAGACCCTGGCCGCACACCCCAGTGTACTGTGCAATGGTCACAAGCAATGGTCAAAACTCACGAGATGGATGGTTACCTTGGGGCCGCACATAGGATGTGCGATTCCACGACTGGCCGCACATTCACAGTGTGTGCCAAGCCATTGGGCGGTCAGACCATGGCCGCACAAGGGGGTGCCCACTGCGCACCGAGTAGAAGGGCGGTCGTGCCAGGGCCGCACAAGGGATAAGCGGGCCCTGGTTTGACCGTTTATCTCTCACCGGCACGAAAATGGCGAACCGGCCAGAAAACTCCATTTTCGGCCCCATACAAGTCTCACGGAAGGGGAAATGTAAGGAAATCAACCC
Source organism: Amorphophallus titanum (assembly GCA_024336825.1). Lineage (NCBI taxonomy): Eukaryota > Viridiplantae > Streptophyta > Magnoliopsida > Alismatales > Araceae > Amorphophallus > Amorphophallus titanum. The sequence continues at coordinate 18,454,084 of JANBPO010001714.1, read as the reverse complement.
CCAAGCCCCCTAGCATGCTTCTACGCCCTTGAAACGTGGAATCGAAGCGTAAAACGACAGATCGGGCGAACTCTCCCCGTGGTATGGACGACCCTTCTTGGCGCGAAAATAACCCCTCTCAGCCTCGCCTCGGGCTAAAACTCACGGGGAAGGAATGGGAGAGGCTAAGGATCGTCCCCATACCTTTGGTCTGTGTCGAGGTACGTCGGATCGTCCACACACCACGAAGAGCGCCATTAAGATCTCCGTCCCTTCATGCTTCCCACACTCATCGTACGCCGCCGACGGCTCAGAAAAATGTGGCGAGCATCTTGGAATAGAGCTGACGAGCATCGAGTCCTTCAGAAAATGAGGAGTGGTAGTAGATGTCCCCATCACTTGTCCCTCAGCCAACTCCACCTCCTCTATGCTCTGGACCTCCTACTACTTGGCCAGCTCCTGCTCTGTTTCGGCCTGGGATAGTTCACCGTGAAGTGTAGCTATCTTGTCTGTCAAAGAAGTGTGCCACTGGGAAGAGATAGTCACAGCATCCCGCATCTACTGGGCAGTTCCTTTCAAGGACGCAAGAGCAGTTTGGCACTCTGCCCTCTCAAACTTGATAGCCGTCAGCTGATCAGCTACACCCTGGCCAACGAACTCCCTCTTGTTCACATGCTTTAAGAGTAGGATCACTCATTGCATCTAATCCTCCATGGGTCAGCCGAAAGCTAGCAGTGAGTGGGAAAGGTGCTCTACCAACTCCCTCAGCTCCATGTAAGTTAGATCTTGGCGAGTGGTCACGGTTTGCTGCAATGTTTCTAGATATTACCATACCAGATCATTTGATGATTGCAAGCCCAGTGATGGCGTATCAGGAAGTTAGAATTCTACCCTACTATCGACTACCGGCCAGATGTCGTCGCTTGGCTCGGAAGAGGACGACGGCATATCCTGCAGCTCAGCCACACTAGGCCGGCTTCTGCTACTAGCTCAGTAGAAAGGGACCCCATAACGGCAGCTTCTCTCCCGACTTCTAGAAGTAAAGTGGCACCATGGGTCTCACTGATGGAGGATACCTCCCCTACATGTTAAGTCTGGTCGGCTCCTACGGATGCCAACTCTATAACCAGGGCCAAAGCCATGGAAGTCTCAGCCGCTTCCTCAGTAATCTCACCTACTTCTATCTTGGGAGGACTCCTTTCTGCCAGAAGCAGCTCTTTGCCGAGAGTGGATGGATGGGGTTCCAAAGCTTCAGTCGGCGCAACAACTCCTACGATTGCCCCTGGAGCCCCCAAGCCCGCTACTGCAACATAGTCCTTGGGGTACCGCAGAGCTATAGGCCGCAAAACTGGTGGGAATGTTGGCTAGTCTGCACCCAAAGGTGGGAGAGGTATCTTCATAGTTATGGTCGGCAGAATCACCTCAGCCTGTACGGTGGAAGCCTACAAAGAAACAAGGAGTACAACATGCTTTAGGCATTTGATATAAGTACCAACGGGAGAAGCCATGAGGTGAAGCTGACAGGGGATTTCTTAACTCTGTTAGCACCAGACTCAAAGCCCCAGTAGTGGAAGCTATCATCTCCAACAACTCGGCTCCTTCCCCTATATAGGGACCAGGTAGCCCAAAGCTACTCCACGCCAGTCGGGGGGGGGAGGGGGGGGTGAAGGAAGCATAGTCGCTCTCATATGCCAAAGACACTCCAGCATCTTCAGTCTTTGTTTCCATGGGGGGAAACTCCTCATCACTAGAGTCGCCACTGTAGTTGACCTGCTTTGATGAAGAGGAGCTCTCTACTGGTGCCTCACGCTCCTCCCTTGGAGCGGGTGCTTCCCCAGTCTCTGACCCTGCCATAGGAACATCTCCCTTGACGGGAACTTGCTCAGCCACTTTCGTAATACGAGCATTGGCTAAACGAATCTCGGGAGTAGGCTCACTCCCTGGTACAATCTTGTCCGCAACAGAGGTCTCTTCGCCAGCCCCAATAGTAGGCGGCGAAGGCATTCGGACATCAACTGAAGCAAAAAAAAAAAAAGAAGAAAAGAAGAGAAGAGAAGGAACGTTCGCATGAGTCAAAGACACAATGAGTTGTGAGGAGCCTCAGAGTGAACCATAGATTACCTGCCATCTCATGACTGGGCGTTGGAGAAGGTAGATCTACCTCGGAGGGAGCCTGTCACGCCCCGAGCTTTTGATATGGTGGAAGCATTCTCAAGAAATGTGAACAGCCGGCATGGTAAGCCTTGTTGAACCCCCTCCACATGTTAATTTCGATTTATTTTGATGTTGACTAAATGGACTTTTGTAAGCTGAAAATGAGAGTATAATATCTTTCTATAATTAGTTTTTGCAATAGCCTCCCAGACAAACTGTAATGACCCAAGATCCAGATACCGGGAATGATCCGATACCATTTGAATCCTAGCCCATCGTCCACGAGTCGGAGGGCTCGGAAGGGCTAAAAGGAGGGTGTGGTGTACATAGAAATAGGAAATAACGTAAGACAATTCAACAATAATTAACAACAATTGAATAATCTAACTACAGAGTCCAGTCCAAATAAAGTACAGTCTATAGTAAGGGAACGTACCCAATGTCGAGTGATGAACACTCGGCCCGGCAAGCTGACAACTACGAACCTCTACGCTGCACCCTCGAACCTCGAGGAAGAATCACCACGCCTGAAAAGTAGGGGGTGAGACTCCTATCACTGACTCAGTAGGGGTCCCGTGAAACCCCAACCGTAAATAATGGCGGTAACAAGCGGCGTAGTAAGAACAATGACAACAGCAAGCAGGAGTAGTAATGGCAACTACAACAGTAGAAAGAACAGCCGTAACTGGAAACACGGTGGTTGGTGAAACCTTGGCTCTATAGCTACTCCTATTGTATCGAAAAACACATCCCAATCTCACAGTCGGGGGACCACCGGACTGCCAAGAAAATACTGGCGACACTGTCAGTAGAAAATGCCACAACACCTCTGTCGTGGAGGCCTATCCTTGCAGATGAAGGTCCAGCCCAAGACCACGCGGCTTGGGAACACGGTCACGACCTCGTCGTCGTGAACCCTACACAGTCTGGGGAAGCCCACAGTAACCTTTACCGAAAATCCTAAACCTTAGTGTCGGAAAGACACTCAAAAACCACCCGAAGAAACCATAGGGAAACTCGCCTCGAGTCACGAGAGTCTCATCATGTGACGGGAGTACTGCTCACTAGAAGCAAGGTCGGATGCGACCCCTGATGACTTAGTCTGTGCCTTAGGTGTCTCCCTACTCACCCCAAGTGGACACTGAGACACCGAGCCAGTAATCGAAACACAGAACAAGGACTAGCTGGGGTTGCGCTTGTCAGCGTGGGTCTGGAGCCCCCTGCCATGTGTACACACACAGATCATGCGTCCTAGGTCGGGTCCTCTAGCTGGTTTTCCCCCAGCCCAAACTTGGCTGCAAGATGAGGGGCCCTAGGTAACCAACCTAAAATCGTCTCTCTCGGGTGTAGCTCTCCACCTACTCCCAGGTGGGTCGACACACACGTGCCCAGGCAGCTACGGTGGCTGACCACCTACTCTGCTCCCAGGTGGGTCGGCACGGGAGTGCCCAGGCAAGCCACAACTAGTGGGGGCCACTAAGCGTGAGACTCTCAATGGAAACCACCTGAGACACGGACAAGCTACGCACAAGTCCATCATAATTAGCTCGGAAAACAGGTGGCACGACGCCACCGGACTCTAGGCAGTCCACTATACCTATTAAACCCAACGGCCCTTGAGTCACAAGACTCAGGGCAAGGTCGTTGCACAGGATAACTCCATGCCATCAATCTAGCCTATCCCTAGGTCAGAAACCATGATAACATAATTATCGGGTCGGCTCACGATCGCCAACCCTAATCCCTTCCAAAGGGAAGCTATGGAAGCCTCCAGCCCCAAGCTGGCTAATTAGACTTGCAGTCCATAGGCCATACACATGGTCCACATGAAAATCACTTTTCGAAAAAGCCACGACGTGTTGGAATAGCCCTCTACACTCATGCCAACCCGCGGTGACTCGATTAAGCGTAAACACAGAAGCCCGGGACACAAGAGGGTCACCGGGACCCTTAAAACCCATGGGCACGTTAATTGAGATAGCTCAGTATCTCGGGAGACCTAAAAGCACGGTCACGGTCCCCACGGGATGTCCGAGACATCCACGGGGCCAAAGGTCAACCAAAAGGTCCCAACCGGGTCAATCGGGGCTGAAACGGGCGAGTCTGGTGCAGTTTGGTCGACCAGCCCAGTTGGGTCGGTCGACCAAAGCACCCTATGCCGGTTGGTTGACCAAAGCAGTCTTATATTTAATTGCTATAAAATGTAAATTTTATTTCTACCAGTTAATTATTAATTCTGTAGTTTATTTCCTACTTGTTTAGAATATCAATGCATAACTACACCATCCCTTTTAACCCTTCCGAGCTTCCCAGCTCGTGGGTGGTGGCATAGGATCCGAATGGTATCGGGTTTGCCTCGGTATCTGGATCTTGGGCCATGACAGGTGGTGTCAGAGCGTGGTTATGAAAATGCATGGGAATTCGAAACAGTTGTAGAGACTCAGAGTCTAGAGAGTCCAACACAGTCGGCAGCTGGCTTAGGGTGTTTTGTTTTATTCACCCCCCTTATTTTTCATGCTTGTGTTAGGGGTCCGATGGCGCCGGGGAGGCTAGTTCGATCGTTGTTAGGGGTGTCGGTGAGCACTCGGGAGGAGCCGAGTAGAGAGGAACTAGGTTATGGGTCACCTCCTCTAGAGGTAGCGGCCCAGGGTGTGCTGAGTCAAGCTGAGTGTTTTGTTGGCATGTATCCATTTTTCACGCAGTAGTGGGGTCAACAGCATCATGGTCAAGAGGCAAGCAAGGGTGGTTCGTCACATGGTGGCTGATGACGTGTTTTGCTAGAGTTTTTACAGTTTCAGCCACCGACATTCGAGGGCCAGCCGGATCCTGATGCAGCGAGATCATGCATTGATGCAGTTGAATGAGTGTTCTGATCCATGGAATGTGTGAAAGATGAGAGAGTCCTACTGGCGAGTTACCGGTTGCATCCTACGTCCTCATGGTGGACCTCAGAGTGGGAGATGACCTTGTCTCAACCACTTCGGTAGATTTCTTAGCAGGAGTTTGTTGAAGCTTTTAAGTGAACTTATAGTCTTGAGTACTTGCGGACAGAGAGGATGTTCTAGTTTCTGAATTTTTGATAGGGCGAGATGTCAGTGATGCAGTATCAGTCTCATTTAGTGGAACTGGGCCACTATGTTCTGCATGTGATGACAGATGAAGCTTTGAGGACCCATCAGTTTCTCTGAGGTTTGAGAGCTGAGTTGCAGCATATCCTGATTACGACTCGAGTTGTAGGTCTGGACGTGGCATTCCAGGTAGCGACGGCTTTGGAGGCAGACATGTTGCAGACCTAGGAGTCTTAGGCAGGGTAGTTTTTACTGGGTTAGTCTCAACAGGTCGAGGATCTGCATATTCAAGCTTAGTAACCTTCGAGCCACCTATCCTTGGTGGCATCTCCACCTTTTGGTAGGCGTCCTAGGAGATTGGGATGGAGATATAGGTAGTGGCTTAAGGGTCAAAGGCAGGCATCCTAGGAGATCATGCCACAGTCTTCGGTCCACATTCAATGGCAGAGTGTGGTTGGAGGTCAGTAGGGTCAGTGTTCGAGTTGTGGCAGTTTGCATCTAAGCAGATCGTGTTCGAGTGTGGGGAGGTACTACAGGTGTGGTCAGGCAAGACACAAGGAATGTGATTGCCCTGAGAGGCTATCCCAGTAGAGGTAGCGATTTTGATGCAGTGAGATGCGGTTGCCTAGGGCATGTGATGCATGGCCCTGGTGGTAGTGGAGGCATCCCACCTCCTGGAAGGTATGCGTTGTTTATTTTTGAGTTAATTCCCTACTGTGTATTTTGATTAGTTCTGTGGTTTTCTCATTTTTATTGTGTCTATATCCCTCCCAACTGTTTAAGGGTTCATAGGTGTGCCCTGCGTGTCGACAGTGGAGTTGCCCATTGGGAGTTGTGTGCCCTTCTTCCCCGATGTTATGGTGTGTAAGTACCGTTGAGTCAATATTGAGCCGGTTAGGAAGGGTTGCCTGTCAAGCAAATATGTTGTGTGGTGAGGCCGGCGTTGGGCCTCCCGAGATATTTTAGCGTAGAGACCTATAGAGTTGTAGGTGGGTTGTTGGGTGTCACGCACCAAGTGTGGAAGGAACCCGGAGTGCGTGACGAGTTATATTCGATCATGTCAATCACAGCGTAAGTGTGTTCGACACACACAGATAGAGTGCACAAAAGTAACACTAACCCAATCCTTTGCTTCAGCGAGCATGAGGCAATCTCCAGAGCGACCCCCTCCCTTCTTCGGAGGATCTGAGGCAGCACCTGATAGAGTGCACCTGGGGCTATCACATCCTGGGTTTCCCGTGTGAGCCTTGGATGTCTGCTGGCCGAGATATGGGCAGAGTACTTGCGACTTCACGAGGCGCAGGGGCATAGGGCCTGGAGGCTGGAAGCCATCCGGGAGGAGCAGGAGCGGTAGGCTCGGCTCGTGACAACTATAGCCGAGCAAATGGGCCACATCGAGGCAGCAGAGTCATTGCTTAGAGGTCGAGTTGTTCAGCTGGAGGGGGTCGAGAGTAGGGCCGAGGCCTTGAGGAAGGCCTTGGAGGAGCAGTAACGGCCGTGGAGCACGCTAGGGCTGATTGGTGAGTGGCCGGGAGCATGGTCGAGGTCGGTACTCAACTTTTGTCCACTCTTGAGGCAGAGCTCGTGGCTAGTCAATCTTGTCTATCGTCGTTGGAGGGGAGTGAGCTTGTGATTTGATTGTATCTCTTTCCCCTTCTCGTTATGTTATGTGCCTTGGTTGTATGTATTTTGTTACCCCAAGGGCATGTCTTGGGCTTTCTTTACAGAGTATAAATGACAAACTCCTAGATTTCTTTTGCCATTTCTTGAGTCGTCCCACCTCTTTTCTTGTGGAACACTATTGTGTACATGTGCTGGTGACCACTTACTGTTAGTCATGCTTGGTTTTTTCTACCATATGCTGGCACTGGTGATAGGGGACTTGGTACCTAAATTCAGGTACAAGAGTCGGGGACTAAGTACTGGATGGTGACAACTAGGTGCTGGGTGCTAGCAGCTGAGGGCTGGGTACTGGGAAAGGGAACTGGGTACTAGAGGCTGAGTACTGGGAACTGAGGGTTGGGTGTTGAGGGCTAGCCCAACTAAGGTATGTTGCCGGGAGCTAATTAAGGGCTGAGGGGCTGGGAAATAATATGCACAACATCAGTGGTTCAGAGAACTGGGGGTTGAAAACCGGTGGCTGGGGCTAACCCCTCAAGGGGTGTTGGCTTATGTTATTGGGAGTTGGGGCCGGGGTCAACCCATAGAGGTGTGGCGGCCTGTAATGTTAGGGTTACTGGTTGATTCTGGAGTGTGTTGGTTATATGCCGAATACCGATGAACCGGCTGCTAGCATGTTGTTAGTTAGAAATGTAATTAATGCTAGTCTAGAGAATTAGAGCTGGGCTGGCCGACTGGCCATGGAAGGCATTGCAGCTAGGAACTGGGACTAGAGCGGGAGCTGGGGATAGAACTGGGACTAGGACTGGAATCAGAACTGGAATTTGAGCTAGAACTGAAGTTGGGACTGGAGCTGGGACTGAAGTTGGGACTGGAGTTGGGACTGGAGCTAGTTGGCTAACCGTGAAGGTGTTGTAGCTGGAGACTGGGACTGGAACCAGAACTGGAGTTAGAATTGGGACTAGAACTGGAACTGGAGCTAGCCTACTAGCTGCTTAGGTGTTGTAGCCGGAGACTGGGACTGGAACTAGAACTGGAACTAGAACTAGAGCTGGCCGGCTAACCGCTGAGACGTTGTAGCCAGAGACTGGGATTGGAACTGGCACTGGAACTGGAACTGGAGTTGGCCGGCTAACCACTGAGGCATTTTAGCCGGAAGATTGGGACTAGAATTGGCGATGACTGACCCTCGGGGGTGTAGTGGCCACCATTGTTATGCAGCGATGCTGAGCTTGCCGTCGGCGAGATGTCGCGGTTGACGGCCTTCGTCAGTGAGGGGTAGAGAGGAAGTTTATCGGCTCTACCACCCTTGTGGGTTTTCGCCAGAGCTGGCCTCCTTTAGCTTTTTCCATTTCACCCTTGCGGGTTTTCACACTGAGGGGTTACCCGATTTTGCCTGAGACGCCCTTAGGGTTTTCACCTCAGTTGGGTTGGTGGCAATTTTTACCCTTAGTAATCCCGTGGAGGGAGCTGCTTGAGGCCGCTGGGGTATCTCTATTTTTAACCCCATTTTTATTATTTTATTTGCTGAGCCTTACAGCTTGCTGTCCGAGGAAACACCCTCACCCGCTGAGCAATACAGCTTCGCTCTACTGATTCACAGCGTACAATGGTTTTGAAAACAAAACTGATGAAATGAAAGAACACACAGATGAAAGATAGACAATGTAGCTCTCACAATAGAGCAAACTGACCCTGGATTTGATCCAGAGGTCAGGAAGAGACAGTCGCTCACTCTTCTTCTACTTCTCACTCTCTCTCTTACAATGCTCTGTTTTCTTCCAAAAAGTGGCTCTCTCTCTCTTGCTCTTTCTTCTCTTCTCCTCCTCTTTCTTCTCTTCTCTTATGCTTCTCGTTTTCTTCTTCTATACTTTGCTCTGTGTCTCTCTTATCCACATTTGATCACAGGAGCATCCTTCTTATAGGGTTGTAGGCAGGGTTCCCATGAGCTCACGCGTCCGGCGTGTGTAGGGCTCATCCTAGCCTTTTCCAGAGAAGTCACGTGTCAAGAGTAGATTGGGGCGTTGATCTACGTGGTAGAATGTCAAAGATATTCTCCCTTGGGATCATGTGCCAATCATTGATTCTGTTATCCCCCACGAGCTCATTCTTCAGACGTGACTTAAAGATCACATGAGGAAGGAGGTTATAGGCCACATGCATTGCAGACGCTCGATCAAATGCCAGTCTGAAAGAAACAATTGTCAGAGTGAGAAACATGCTTAGACCTTATAGAGTTAATTGCAAAAACATGGTCAGACTCTATAATGATATATGGCAAGTATGCTCAGACCTTGGCTATGCAAGATGCAGACTAGCATTGACCTTAGCCGTGCAAGATACAAACTAGCACCGACATTGTACTAGCATGCTCAGACTTGACAAGTGCGTGTGAGCAAATGTGCACAGGCTATGTATGAAACATGCACCGACCTTGAGCCTTTGACGCTTAAACCTGCATCGACCTTACTGAGTGTAAGATGCTGCTGGCGTAGACCTAACTTAAGTGGAGTATACTCAACCTCGACCTTGTGCAGACTTGCTAATGCTAACACTGACCTTATGACTATATGCACAAACCTTAGTCATGTTAAATGTAAAACATGATCAGACCTTATAGTAAACATGCACAGACTTTGGAATGTAACATGCATGCATGCTCAGACCTTGTATGTATTTGACAAAATATGCACCGACCTTTATGTGTGCATAGGGCAAGTGAGCACGGACTTACAACCGCATATGCACCGACCTCCATGCTTAAGAGGGAATATGCACGGACCATGAGATGCAAGCTATAAGGACTTGCACTGACCTGAAGTGTGCATATTGCACCGACCATGCGTGTAGTTCCATAGGAACTTGCACTGACTTGCATGCAGTGAATGCAGCAATGCACCGACCTTGTATGCCACAAATAGTAATGCGCACCGACTCTATATTAGCATGAAGCAAAGTGTGCACTGACCTTATTTGCATGGAACTAAAGTATGCACTGACCTTGGTCTGACTTAACATGAAACCTGTACCGACCTTGGCGCGACAATGCTTACTAGCATCGACCTAAATAGTAACTTGCACTGACTTTGTATGCGTAAACTAGGACATGCACCGACCTTGGTTGATGCAAGCCAAAACTAGGACATGTACCGACTTGAATGCATGCAATGACCCAAAAATGAAACGGGGACTAATTCTGACCTATAAAAGGATGATGTTGCCAAAGTCAACGATTGGTTAAACCATTGTTGCCGATCATTAAAATAAGACATGACTGGCACCAAATTAGAGGAGACACAACACAGTCTAGGCAGAAGTCATATGCTGACAATAGAAGGAGAGATCTGAAATTTCAAGTTGGAGACCATATGTCACGCCCTGACGTGGAATATCGGAATGCGGTAGTAGAAAGAGTTAAAATATGTTCATTTCCAAACATGCTATGCTTTGGGTAAGCAATTAAATAACTTCAACACAACGCCATGGCAACGAGAAGAATAATTCCCCAAAATAATCATTTATTCCAACTAGTTGAACCTAATTAACAACAGTTCATAATACAACAGTAGTCCACAACTAGTACAGTAAAGAAAGGGATGGAAAGTACAACTACACGGGGCATACCCCGGCTCTGAAACTGGTAACTAACCCTGGGCACGAGAATCACGTGGAGCGTCAAACACGCTCCTCTAAAGCCTCGCCTCACCTGAAATGTAAAAAAACACAAGGAATGAGCCTCATAACAAAAGGCTCAGTAGGGATCACTCGAACCCCTACCTCGCAAACAAGAAATTACAATGCAAAGCAGCTAAAGGCGGGTGCAATAGAAATAAATAAATGGAAAAGCCCTACTATGTCTGACACCAGTCTCATGGTGAGAAAATCAACATGCACGTCATGGTGAAAACTAAGAGTCACTGCCTGAAAAAGACAAGAGTACCTCCCACTAGAAGCACAGTCGGATGCGTCCCCTGACGACTTACACCGCGTCGCAGCGTCTCCCTGCTCGCCCCAGGCAGAAACTGAGACACATACACAAGTAACACTAACAAGGGTCTACTCGGGGTCGTGCTTATCAGCACGCGTCTGAAGTCCCCGACCACGTGTGCACACACTGACTGACTGCGCTACGTCAAGCCCTCTAGTTGGTTCTTCCTCCTGGACAGGACTCAAGCTGCCATAGTAGGAGGCCCATGGCAACCAACCTAAAGCCGTCTCTCTCGAGTAGCCTCACCACCACTCCCTGGTGGGACCACACGCGTGTCGGAAGGCTATGACTAGTGGAGGGTCACTGAAGGAGTAGACTCCGTAACCAACGGAAACAAGGTACAAGGACCGCTCCTCGTATCGACACCGACTCGTGATGACACAATTGAGAACACCACCTCTCGGGACCCTACGACACCCTCACACATGGCCCCCATCTGATGCCCGGCATCAGTCGGACCACAGGTCAGCAAGTGGATTGAGGTTCACTCACCCAGGATTCAAATTGACAAGAATGGAACTCCGGTTGGACAGAACCCAGGTGGCGGTCCACTATGGACCCTCCCAGGGTAAAACGGTCGAACGATAGACCACAAGTTGAAGAGAGGCGGTCACCCATAGGCCGCCACTCAGAGAGGAGAAATAGTCTCCTGAGGACCATTTGAAATAAAAATGGTCCACCTTGGGCCGCTTAAGGAGTGGAACGGTCCCCCCTGGGACCGCCACGCCATGAACTGCACGAGAAGGTAAACAGTCACCTAGTGACCGTTGGGGACTGAAATGGTCTCCCTTGAGACCGCCAGGCTAGGTGAAACGGTCACCTTAATGACCGCCATTCCCAAGGACTATTCAACGGTCCAAACACGAAGGTTAGAAACACCTTGGGAGTTATGCTAGCTCCACGAGAGAAACGATCGGCCGCTTGGCCGTCGTAGAGGGTAACGGTCAGTCGGTTGACCGCTTACCCTGTCGACACTCCCTGGTCGGCTAGCGATCACCCTAAGGGCCGCCAATGTTAAAAATGGTTCCTGTTAGGACCGTTTTCTTCCTAGAAAATCGAGAATGGTGGGAATGGCTCCAAAATGCCATTCCATGTCCCATTCACCCCCAGGTGATGGGGAAACAAGGGCGAAGCTCATCCCTATGCCCTAGAGCATCGTTAGATGCCAACAACCCATGAAGGTCTGGTGCTCGATCTTCAAAGCATGATTTTCCCTTCCCGGCGTGAAATAACCCTCTCTCGACCTCCCATCGACCTAGAAATCGCGGGGAAGGTGAACAATGAGCTAAGGATCCATCACCCTACCTCAAGGTCACTCGAAATGCGATGGATCGCCACCGATCTTGAAAAACCCGCTTGAAACCCTCGAGCTCTAATGAGCTTCCATGAGCCGCACGTTGCCACGATTACCTCACCACCGTCGTCGCCACCACGTCATCACCTCGCCGCCACCCGCCGTCTACAACTGGGGGAGGGCACACCGCGGTCATCACTGGAGGAAGAAGAGGAAGAGGGGGGCGTGGCTGGTTCTCACGGGAGGGGGGAAAGGAGAAGAAGGAAGAACAAGAATAAGGAGGGGGCTCGGAGAAAGATTCAGAGGGAGAAAAGAAGGGGAGAGAGAGGAGTCTACTGCGAAAAAAAAAAACCTGAAGCCTGGAGAGGATTCCGAAGGTCTGAGTGGGGAACAGAGAGAGAGACTACGGGAGCTCTATAGAGAGAAGAAAGAGAGGGACTGTAGCGACCCAAGATCTGGATATCGGGAATGACCCGATACCATTTGAATCTTGGCCCGCCGCCCACGAGCCGGAGGGTTCGGAAGGGACTAAAAGGATAAGTGTGGTGTACATAGAAATAGGAAATAAAGCAGGACAATTCAACAATTAAAATAAATAACTAACTAACTACAACGGAGTCTAGTCCAACAGAAAGTATAGTCTAAAGCAGTAAAACGTACCAAATACCAAGTGAACACTCGGCCTGGTGAATTAGCAGCTAAGAACCTCCACGCAACACCCTCGAACCTCGAGGAAGAACTGCCGCACCTGAAACCCAGGGGTGAGCCTCCTATCATTGGCTCAGTAGGGGTCCCGCGGAACCCCAACCGAAAACAACGGCGGTACTGAAAGTAGCAACTACAGTAAGAACAACAGTAACAGCAACAATGGTAGGAAAACTAACTCGGTGATCGGTAAAACCTCGGCTCTATAGCTACTCCTACCGGAACGAAAACTAATGCCCCGATCTCACAGTCGGGGGACCACTAGACCACAACTGCCCTAGTCACACTACCAGAAAAATGCCACAACACCTCTGTCGTTGAGGCCTGTGCTCACGCACGAAGGCCCACTCCAAAACCACGTGGTCTGGAAACACAGTCACGACCTCGCCATTGTGAATTCTACGTTGTCTAAGGAAAAGCCCTCAGTGACGCTCACCGAAAATCTTAGACCACGACTTCGAGAAAATGCCTGAAACTACGCACGAAATCCCGTCTCGTAGACGGAAAATGAAACCTGTGACACGACAACTCGCGTCACGTGATGGGAGCACTGCCCACCAGAAGCAAGGCCGGATGCATCCACTGACATCTTAGTTCGTGCCTCAGGTGTCTCTCTACAACGCCCCAGGAGGAGACTGAGACACCATACTAGTAACTAGAAACACAGAATAAGAACTAACTGAGGTCGCGCTCGTCAGCACGAGTCTGACACCCTCAGCCAAGTGTGCACACACAGACCATACGCCCTAGGTCAGATCCTCTAGCTGATTCTTCCCCCGAAGCCCGGACTCAGGCTACGCGTGGGAGCCTTACGGTAACCAGCCTAAAAATCGTCTCTCTCGGGTAAGCCGCTCCACCACTCCCGAGTGGGTCAGCACACGCGTGCCGTAAGAAGGCTATGACTAGTGGGGGCTCACAGAACATGAACACAGAAAATTACACACGCACCCATCTCAAGTAACGCAAAGTAATAGGTGGCTTGCGACCACCAGACTCTGGATAGCCCACTAGACCTAATAACCCAATGGTCCTTGAGTCACGAGACTCGAGGTCAAGACGGTTGCACGTGATGGCACACCCCCATCAATCTGGCCTATCCCTAGGTATGAAATCACGATAACACGATTCCCAAGGTAGCTCACAAATCGCCAAGTTAATCCCTCATCCAAGGGAGACACAGAACACTCCCAGCCCCAGGCTGGGAGATTGGACTCATAGTCCAAGGCCATACACATGGCCCACTCAGAAACCACTGCCTAGAAAAATCCACAACCTGTGGAGAGAGCCCTCCGCACTCGTACCGGCTCATGAGGACTCACTCGAGCACCTCACGGAAACCCAAAGCGCACACAGGGTCACCTGGACCCTCCAAACACACTGGCGTGCAAATCGGGGTAACACGGTACCTCAGAAATCATGAAGAATCACCCGGACACCTTGCCCACACATCCGTATTGCATACGGACACCCCGGGGCAAAGGAAACATGAAACACGGTCGCCCGGGGACCCTATTGGGTTGGGCGGCCATCACCTGGGCAGCCCAGAAGGCTGGGCGGCCAGCCCGAGGGCCGCCCAGTCCAGGGCCTAAATGAACATCTTCAGAATATCAGATGCAATCAGTCAAACATGCAGAGAAGACTCATGTGGTGACTTATAATGTTGCCATCATCAAAACCACAGGGACACAACATCACTCTCTAAAAAACACACCAACCGAACTCCATTCTCAACCTAGGAACCCGATAGTTCACTAACCTCATCTCCTCCCTCTCACCATCGTCCGCAGTGGCCTCACACCCTCTCTCCCACATCACTTTCTCCCTTTCTCTCATACACTTGTCTTCTCCTCCTCACCATGTCGATGGCAGCTCGCCCTCTCTTCCTGCTCAGCACACACACCATGCCCGCCGCCCCCCTCTCCATGCACCCACTGCCGTCGCCACCACTGCCCTCGTAGCCCTCTCCACCTGTATCCCCGACTGCGAGACCACTCCACCTCACCGGCCACACCACCTTCTCCCGCCGCTTGTCAATGCCCCCTCGCCATCTCCCTCTCTCCCTGCTAAACACAGCGACCACCGCCGCCACACCATGAAGCCACCCACATCGGCCACCTCCCTAACCCTCTCTCTCTCTCCCTTTACATGTAGCATCGCTACCACCTACACTCTGCCCTCCCACCACCCGTAACCACCGCGACTGCTCTCCTCTCTCTCTTTAACCCTCTCTCTTCACGCCCCATCACCCAATAGATCCCTTTCTCTCTCTTCACATCGGAGGCCGACGGCCATCTTCTCTCCCCACCTACTCCCCTCTTATGCCATGCCACCCCCCCTTGCCACCGTCGACAGCCACACATATCTCTCGCCACCCTGGGATCCCGGCTAACCCACCACTGTCACCAACATCCTCTCCCTCTTCTCTCTCTCTTCCATCTCTCTCTCACTACCCACACCCACCATCGTCGCCCTCCTCTCTCCCTTCACTGCATTTCCATACAACCTCTGCCACTCTCTCTTACTAACTTGCCACACCCACCGCGAGACCCATCTCCCCTTCTCCTTCTCTCTCTAACCTGCCACACCCATCGCCATCGTCCACATCCCTCTGCCAGTGAGCTCCCCTCCACACCGCTGCTGCCATCCCTACCCCTCTGTTCTCTCTCTAACCCACAACCACACACCTCGCCAGCCACCCATCTCTCCGTTACATCCCTCTCATGTATGAACGGAGCTCGGCAGACCTCCTATCTCTCCCTCTCTCCCACTCGCTCTTCACACCGCCACGGATCCCTCTCCTCGTCTCTCTTTCTCCTCCGCCTGCTAGCCACTGTAACTGCCAGTGACTCCCTTTCTCACACCCCCCTGTCTGTAGAACCCGACCACACCGACTCCCCACGGCACCGCCTGCCCCCCCTCCACGCCAGGTGCCACTCTCCTCCCTCTCGTTCGAGGCCACCCAGCGGCCATCCCCACGTTGACCTCCCTCCTTCACGCGTCCACCCGCCGACCCTACACTCCTCCACCACTGGCTGTCTCCCCGTGAGTTTCCTCCACCTGTACTGCCGTAGCCACAGCCTTCCCTCACCGGTGTCGTCGACCATCCGCTACCACCCCTTCGCCACCGCCCGCACCCCCCTCTCCTCTGCTACCTCCTTCACACCTGCACACACCTTCGGCGGGACTCCTCTCTCCCTCTCTTTCTCGCTCTAACCGGTAGCCACCGTGGCCTCTTCGGCAACCCCCCTCTCCTAATGCATAGGCCTCTCGTCTCTCCCATACTCACCCCCTATGCACCCCCAGACCCAGCCGGGCCTCCCCTCTCCCACCATCGGCCTCTCTCTCTCTCTAACCCACTCACTAACCCAGCCCCACACTGCCAGGCATCTCTCCCTCACCTGCTCTCTCTCTCTTTCTCTCTCTATCTCTCTCACCCACACCCTCTCTCTCTAACTCACGCACGCACACACGGCTCTCTTTCTCTCTCTCTATCTCACTCACCCACGCCATCTCTCTCTCTAACTCTCTCTCTCACACGCACATGGTCTCTCTCCTCTCTCTCTCCCCCTCTCTCTCGCCTCTCTCTCTTTCTCTTACCAACACCTAGAAGGTGCTATGTAATCTCGGTAGAAGCTGTAAGACCTGAGGGCAAAAATAGAGAGCTTGAAATAATCGAGGACAAGCCGACAGCAGGCAAACCTGATGGGGAGTCACTGTCGATCTTCCTCAGAGATGACCCAGCTCTTGAAGTTAAAATTGGGCCAATTTACCACCCGCGCATCACCCCAATCTTGACCCAACGGTGAAACCAGTTCAACAATGAAAAAGAAAGCACGCCCCTGAAAAATAGGCAATCATTAAAGAGCAAATCAGTAAGGGGAAGAAAACTAGGCTATTTCACTCGGTCCTTTACCCAACTTAGCTCACCAATGTCGTCCTGGTACCAAAAGCTTCAGACAAATGGCGGAGCCACTCCAAAAGATTGCTATCCATTACCGAGCATCGACTAACAAGTCGATTCAACCTCGAGTAACGAACTACTGAGCTCTGGATGCTTATTCTGGTGCGGCCACCCTCCTGCGTCAAAGATGTCTAGCGCCTCGCAGGAAGAATCACTTCGCTCAACCGATTCTTGTCCCGAGTGGTGAAACGACGCCTCCCCTTCTTAAAAACTATAGAGAGGGCCAAAACTGGCATTCACTACCTTCGCTTGGGATAGTCTTGCTCGAGGCCTACGACATCTCTTACCGACCCTGCACTGCCACCAAGGGGTAGGCTCTTGCAGATTTCATTATGGAGAATGCTATCCCGACCTGAGGAAACGTCCCAGCCAACATCCAACCCTACCTGGGACCTGTTCGTGGATGGATCCTCAAACGCGACCGACAACGGCGTCAGTATCTTCCTTACATCCCCGGAAGTAGTGGAGTTGCAATACGCTCTCCGAGTATGAGGCCCTAATCTTTAGGGCCAGGATGGCAAAACTCTTGGGAGCAGAGCGGGTCAGGATCTACATTGACTCTCAATTGGTCACCAGTCAGGTCAACGGAGACTACGAAGCTCGGGAACCACCACTAGTCAAATACCTTTAGCTGGTAAAAGAGATAGCCCAACTTTTCGAGAGTTTTCAGGTGATCTAGATAGCTCAGGAAGATAATTCCCGAGCAGACGCCCTCTCTCACCTGGCCTCTTCTATTAGTCTGAAGTAACCGGGTTGATCCTCCTTGAGGAGTTAGAATGACCTAGCGTGGAAACCAAGCTCGTGGCCATTGTATAGGCATCATCCGATGATTGGAGGACCCCGTACGTGGCCTGGCTAAGTGATTCCCAGGAACCTGCCGACCCTCGGGAAGCAAGTGCAATTTAAATCAAAACCTAATCTATGGAGATAGGAGAGGGGTGGGAAGTCTATGGCCCTTCTCGAAGCTCGGTGGTCGAAAGGCCCTCATCGCTCGACTCTGTCCCTATGGTCAAGGGTGGCGCACCCCCAGTTCCCTCGGTGATGGCCGGTTCGGGCACTAACCCCACCTGCATGGGAAGTGCCTTGACCGTGCACTCTCCCGAGGCTGCCGGAGTTGGCGATCTTCCCCCCTCAGGAGCAGAAGCGTCCTCGATACCTTCCCCGTCGCTCGACGCCGAAGAAGATGGAGAAGTTGAGCCTTCTTCGCCCGAGTCATAACGTTGTCCGGGGTTAAAAATAAGTTGATCGAGGATCTGCTCTTGAGTGAGATTTGCTGTCTGCCTGAAGCCTTGCGTAAAACCCTTCTGCAGTTCGCGCTGGTAACCGAGATCGTAGTAGGTAAAGATGGCCTTCTTGAGGGCCTCACAATATTCCTTCGAGCCCGGATACCACTCAACTGCCTCTGACTCGGCCCTAGTTGCCTTCTCCCCGACCTCGGTCAACTTTGCCTCGACCTCGGTCAACTCAGCCTCAGCCTCAGCCTGCCTTGCCTCAGTCGCCGCTTGAATGTGCATAGGCACAACAAAAAAAAAAGATGCATAGAAGACCGATAGCTCGGTGCAGACGAGGTTCACAGCTTCATGTTGGGAGACCGAAGATCAATCTAGAGGGGGAGGGGGTGAATAGGTTGATCTAAAGACCAATTAAAAATAATTCGCCTCCCCCTTTCTCCTTCTCCCCCCTATGGCTATTACTCTCTTTCTCTCTCATCACGTCTCTCTCTCTAAAACTCCCTCCGTGCGACCCCTTTGCCCTGTCTCCAGCTCTCCCATCTCTCTCATACACACCTACCTCACCATCCTTCTTCCTCTCTTCCTACACCTCTCACACACGCATGGCACCGTCAACCTCAGTGGTATCGACTCGACTACTCCCGTCCTTGCACTGCATGCACACACTCCACTCACGCACTCTCTCTCTCTTCTCTCTCACACCCAGTCCACAACACTGCACAACTCTAGCCCTCTCCCTTTCTCTTTTCACCTACACTACCCCACTGTCGGACTCTCTCTCTAACCCACACAGATAGCACCGGCACTCCACTGCACCTCCGCTCTCTCCCTCTACACCTCACAGCCACCACAGACTCCCCTCCTCACCGACGTCTACGCACTCTTCCTCTACACATGCCACCTCTCACTCTCACATAGCCGTGGATGGTCCCCTCACCCCATCTCCCTCTCTCTGTCCCCTCTCTCACGTCCCACGCGCAATGCACACAACACCGCAGGTTGACTATCCCGCTCTCCGCGGGTTGACCCTGCCTGCCTTCTGACACTCCCCACATTCTCTCACTAACCCTCACCTCCCGCTCTTTCCACCTCTCGTCTCTCCCTCCCCACACATACGTTCTCCTCTTCCTCTCTCCCTTCACACACACACATCCACACACGGCCCTACAGCCCCGTCCCTCCATCCCTACTCTCCTGTCCGAAGCCACCACGGCAACCTCCCTCTCCATCTCTCTCCCATGCACACCGCACTGTGAGCTCCAACCCCATCGGCCAGTCACGCTCAACCTCTCACCCGTCTGGTGCCTCCTTTCCACAGTGGCGCTCCTGCACCCCCGCATAACCTCCCTCTCCCTGTCTCTCCCTTTCCCTACTGCAACACCGCCACCCCACCCCACCTGCAACACCTACCACCGTCCGCTCTCGCCCCCCCGTCGTGACCACATAGCTGGCCTCCCACACCCAGCCAACCGGCCGCCCGCTCCTTCTGCCTCACATCTCTCTCCCATGCACGTAACCCCGCTGCTTTGCATGCCCTCTGCCTTCACCTACACATGCACTGGATAGTTGTTTGCCTCCCCCTCCATAGTTCTCTCCCCCACGTTAACCTTCACATACATGATTGCGAGCACCCGCCATGCACACACACCCACCGCCGTGGCATTTCCCCTAACCCCGCCACATCTCTTACACTCTCGTGAACACCCCGAAGCACCCTCCCTCTCGTGCCACAGCACACACCACAACCTCCACCTACTAACCTTCCCAGCGGCCACACAGCACCACCACCCACTGTCGCTCTCCCCCCCTCTCTCTCTAACCCACACGCATAGGGGCCTCATCGCCTGGTTCGCCCTCTCTTCCCAACTCAGTCATACACGCACCAAGCTCTCCCCCCTCCCTCGCAATCTCTCTCCTTCATGCCCCCTCCATCTCCATTCTCACTCTCCCTTTCTCTCTCTTCTTGCCTCTCTCTTTATCTCTCTTTCTCTCTCTTCTTTGTGTTTCACTCTCTCTCTATCTCTCTCTTTCTCTCTCTATCCCACACACACACACACCGTTTGAGGTAGCCCCCATTGGACACCCTCTCTTCCTCTACCACTCACCACTAGAGCCCCTATGCCAACAACGGCCTCTTTCTCCCTCTAACCCATACGCACACCACCATCCCACAGTAGCCATCGTAGTTCTCTTCTTACCAGTGTGAAAGCACCGCGGGACTCTCTCTCTCTCTCTCCACGTAGCTGCCTCCGCTCTCCCTCTCTCTGTCATCTCTTATCTCTCCCTCTCTCTCTCAATTCTCACACAAGCACACACGCATTTTAAATTTTTTATTTATTTTACGTTGATTTAAAAACCCACCTTTCTCTATTTCTTTCTCTGCCAATGCCAATAGTTTTAATTAGGGTTGGTGCTTGACTTCTTGTCGGGGCTAACCACTAAGGTTTTACAGCTTTGTTATAAATGTGTTTTATTTATGCCAATTGCCTGGTTATTGTTTTAAATGCATGCCTTAATTGTCTTACATTTGTATGCCTTCTTTTTTAGTTGCGAGGTAGGGATCCGCGTGACCCCTCCTGAGTCTGGCTGTGACTCACCCTTCCTACTTTCAGGTGGGCCACTACCGTCGTCTCTTGGAGCTTTGCGAGATTTCGTGTAGCGTGCCAGCAGTAGTCGAGTCAGTCTGCTCGTACTTTTGGCCGGGGTATGTCCCGTGTAGTTGTACAGTTAGGCTTTTCTATTAATTTTAGACTCGTGGCTGTTGTAAATCTGGACTATGGCATATATTTTATCACTCTCATAGTTTAATTTGCTTCCGCACTTAGTTACTAATTGTCATGTAACTAATATTGCGCGTTGTAATTCCAATTCGTTATACAACCCCTCGACAAACTCCACTAACCCTTCAGTGGCCTCATCAGCCTCTTGGGTGACGTCCCCAGTTCTTAGTGGCGGTAATCCGATATTATCGGGTTATCGGTATTCGGAGCTCTTAGTCGTTACACTAACAAATAAGCAAATGACCAGAGCAATCCAAGGGAGGGCTCCCCTGGGCCTAGCCCACTGAATTGGGCCCATTTGACACATAACCTAAGTAAATGACTCACTAACCTAGGTACTTGACTCAAATTAAAAGAAAATTACATGATAAGACTCAAATAAGAAAATAAAAAATACATCATATGACTCGAAATAAAGTGGCGAACAAGACGTTGTTCTGCTGGCGATCACCAAAAGTCTCAAAAAATGTGGAAGGGATAGAGATGTCCCCATCAATACCTCCCTCCATGACTCTTTTGAGCAGCATGGGAGGGGAGCAACGCCAGAATTCCTCCAAAACCGATGGAGATGCTAGATCTCGGCATCGAGCGTACAAAGAGGCCTGGACGGCGAACCGCCCTTGCTGAAGAGGAGGAGCCTCCTCTGGAAGGGACGAGGTCAGAGCATCCTCTCCAGTCGTCCCTAAGCTCGGGATGGCGACGTTTGGCTCGGCCCGGGTCCGCACCTCGACGTCTTCCTCCTCGCCATGCACCCTATCAGCCTTAACCGGGATCTTGGAGCCGACCTCCTCCCCCTGCGCTCCTGCCTTCTCAGAGGAAATCCCTTCAATCGCCATGGGCACCTCTAAGTCGGTCAGTGGGAGGCTCGGGTGACGGACACCCTCGGCTGAGAGCTCCTCGGTCGGGTGGGAGGTCTTCGCCTTCTTCAACCGCCTCTTCTCAGCGGTCAGAGCCTTCATTAAAGCCAACAACAGTCGCTCCCTGACATCCTTTCGCTTCTCATCCCTATATCAATTTGAAAGGAACAAGATATGGCACCTAGTTCCACCACCTGATCATAGGACTGTCATTGGAACTAAATAGATTTTTAGAAATAAATCTGATGAGCAAGACAATATTGTTCGGAATAAGGCCAGATTGGTAGCACAGGGGTATAATAAAGAGTATGGTATTGACTTTGAAGAGTCATTTGCCCCTGTGACTAGGATAGAGGCCATTAGAATTCTGTTAGCATACGCATGCTCATTAGGAATCACTCTTCAGCAGATGGATGTGAAATCTACATTTTTGAATGGCGAAATAAAAGATGATGTTTTTGTAAGACAGTCTCCTGGTTTTGAATGCATAGATTTTTCTAATCATGTATACAAATTGAATAAAGCTCTATATGGACTGAAACAAGCTCCAAGAGCTTAGTATGACAGGCTCAGTAAGTTCCTTTCAGACAAGAAGTTTACAAGGGGTGAGATTGACCAAATCTTGTTCACAAAGGTATGTGATGTGAAACGACCTCGGACCTAAGCACGCAAGCACAACAGCGAACCGAACGGGCCGAAGTCGGCGGCCAACTCACACGGCGCTCACCTAAACTCGGGGGTGAATCGGCGATGCCGAGTGGAGGGTGTGGGGCTGGCCCCTTGCTGGTAGAGGGCCAGCAAGGCCAGAGGGACTCCCAAAGATAAAAGTTGCCGCGCCACCGGGTATCTTCCGCGCTCGAGGCGTGACAGGTGTGGTCCCCATGGTTGCTCCGTAGCTGCTCCCAGCATCTACGCCCGATCGTGTTGTCGACGTGCCGCGCCTTTCTCCAGCATCGGCGGCCCATCCGACCATCAGGTCGGGGCTTCCACCATCGGCCCACGTAGGGGTCCCAGATCATCTCCTGCTCGGGCAAGCATCAACCCCCGGGTCAAGCACCGACCGATCTCCAATGCGGGCCTTGTGCCCCGGGGCTCAGCCACCACCTCAGTATTTTACTCTGGTCTCCAACCCCAAGTTCCAGCTAAGTCTGCACCCGACGTCAGCTCCTTGCCCCGGGTCCCCGGCTTCCCAGTATCTCACTCGAGTTCTTAGCCCCGAGTCCCAGTCGAGCCAGCTCTCCACGTGGGCCTCCCACCCCGAGGCCATGGCTCCTCAGCTTTTTACTCAGTTCCCTAGTCCCAAGCCCCAGCCAAGCCAGCACCTGACTCGGGCTCTCAGCTCCGAGTCTCAACCAAGCCTACCCCCAGCACGGGTTTCCCACCCCGGGGTCAAGGCTACCTAGTACTCTGCTCGAGTCTTCCGTCCTGAACTCCGAAAGAGCCGTCACTCAGTGTGGGTTCCCAACCCCGAGTTCGAGGCTCCCCAGCATCTAGCCCAGGCACACAACCCCAAGCCTTCCCAAGGTCGGTCCCCAGTGTGGACTCTCTGCATCGGGTCCCTGGCCTCTCAACTTTGCCACGAGGTCTTTCCCCCTATCATCCAACAACGCCAACTCCCAGCACAAGTCTTCCTCTTTGGGATACAGCAACCTCAGTGCCCGCTGTGGGCCCTCTGCCCCACACTCTAGCTACGTCAGCATTCGACATACGATCACAACCTTGGGTTGCTGGCACCCCAGTACCTTCTACGATGTTGGTTCTCGGTGCAAGAGCGTCACCTCGAGCATCGGCAACACTTTTATCGGCTCGGGCAAGAGCTTACACCCGAGTTTCCCAGCCATCGGCTCCTGACGCAGGTCTCGTACCCTCAAGGTTGATCCCAATACTTTTGGCTGACAGCCTCGCGCTGCCAGCAGTAGGAGATCGGGTCTTCTCGATCTATCATCTCGGAGCAGGATCTTCCTCCGCTCCCCAGAAGAAGCGTCACCACAGCTGCAAAGGCAGGCGACTCGCTGCTGCGACCAATAACTCTGGCAAGACCATTCTTGTCGATGACTTGTGGATTTGTTTCAACGGGGGTGAACCAATTATACCCTGGGAGTGGGCCGTCCCTACGGTCCCCACAACCAACCGCTTCAACCTCCTGTGATGAACGCGAGGGGATAAATCAGAGCTCAAAGAAGCAAGAGCCTCTGCAACAGTCCAGGGGCACCTGCACTAGTTTGATACCCAGGCTCCCAAGTCTCGTCGAAGAAACAACGATAAGGGAGATCAACAACTTAGCCTGAGAAGAATCTGGGTTATCCCAGAAGAGGCTCAAGCTATTCGGAGGGCACGAAAAACCCCCTTCGAGCGCTCAGGCATGGCGTCAGGCAAGACATAACCGAGTCTACATTGGCACAGTCCGACGACACCCAGTCACCCAGTGTCTCCCACCTAAATAAGCGGAAGCAAAGATAGGCTTGTTCCAGGCCCCGCCAGCACCCAACCCCGAGCTCTTCGCGGGTCGATACCGCGATGAAGGCTCCACAACAACGAGCCTCGGTCTTTGACAGATTGGGGGAACCGGTCCACTCTGAGAAGCACTCCCAGAGGAAGCGGATGGTCCAGTTCATCAATGATGCGGTTAGGGTGTTCACGTGTTATGCTACCGGACATCAACCTGACACCCAGTCCCATGACCTGAACCAGCCTCTGGCCCAGCTTAGGAGGCCTCGCCGCCAGACTCAGCCTCCGACGTCGACAGGTCACATCGGCACTTCCGTCGGACCTCAGGCATCGGAATGTGTAGATAAAGTTCCAACCGAGGACAGCGCCGCTCCTATCAACGCAGAACCGGTCAACAATGATCCTCTAGTGAATGAGGTTCAAGAGGTGACTCTCGAGATCCTCATGAAGGAGAACCAGCATTTGAAGGCCCTCCTGCAAGAACTTCTTCAGGAATGAGACCTTCACCCTCAGCCACTTTCTAGGCCTCCGGCTGAAGTACTGGCCCTGCCAGTCAGACGCAACGGTGCCAACGCCTCGGCGGTGACTGCCCGAACCCCGACAGCAATCGGGTTCGACACGCCCCCAGCCGAAGCTCATCTGCGAGCATCCAACACGCCAGTGCTAGAGAATCTTGTGGCACAACGATAGATGATCGAGCGGATTGTCGAGACAAAGCTCGCCTAGTTTGGGGAGGGGTGGCAACTATAGATCTCTACAGTGTCCCCTACTCGCTACATCACCAGCTGAAAAAGCTCCCTCTGGAGTACGCCAAGCCGCCGAAGCTATAGAAGTTCGATGGGCAAGGGTCTCCACATGAGCACTTGGCCTACTACATCACGGCCATGGGCGAGCTAGCATTGGATGACTCATATCACCTCCACTACTTTGCCACTTCACTTATGGGAACGGCCTTCCAATGGTATTACCGCCTAAAGCCTAACTCAGTCATCGACTGGGTAGATCTCCAAAAGAAATTCCTTGACCGTTTCCAGATGGCCGGGCAAAAGATCTCCCTGGCCGAGCTCTGTTCTCTTCGGCAGAAAAAAGGTGAGAGCGCCCTCGACTTCATCAAGAAATGGAGAGACCTCAGCATGA
Source organism: Amorphophallus titanum (assembly GCA_024336825.1). NCBI lineage: Eukaryota > Viridiplantae > Streptophyta > Magnoliopsida > Alismatales > Araceae > Amorphophallus > Amorphophallus titanum. The sequence continues at coordinate 18,428,861 of JANBPO010001714.1, read as the reverse complement.
GGTGTATCAACCCGCCAGTCCAAGAGGATGCCATTACCATATGTCACCAAGGCTTGGCAACTGAGGTCAGCGAAAAGCTCATTGGCACCAATATCAAAGGCTTCGACCAGCTCAACTCGACAGTCACCGAAATAGAGATGTTCTTCGCCGATAACCCGAGCTATACTTCAGCAAAGGGTAAGCAGATGCGAGAACGCCAACCCAGTAAGGAGGTGAACATCATTGAGTTCACCCCCGCCGCTAAAGCCAGTAACGAGGCCGAGCCAAGCGATTCTGACAAGAAGCCAGCAGACAAGTCGGTTGCTCCTTCCTTCTCAGAGCGTATGAAGACTCCCTTCTCCTTCAAGAAGGAACACGCGAAGATGCTCTTTGACCTCTGCATGGCCCAAAAAATTATCGAGCTGCCAGAAGCTCGCAAGCCGGACGAGGCCCAGAAAACTGATGATCCCAACTATTGCTCGTATCACCACATGCTGGGTCACCCACTTGAAGATTGCTACATCTTCAAGACTCAGGCACAGAAGTTGATCCGAGATGGCCTCATCAAAATAAAGAGTGGTCTCGTCAATCCCCGGCAACCACATATGTGGTCTATGCTAGCCAAGGCAGTGCGTGTGGTTCAATATTGGCTGCGTTCTCTCTCTCTGACGTTGAAGCAGAGGAGCCCAGCATCAGTCAAGGCAGGCATTCGCTCTGGTACCCAAGGTAGAGACCCTGGCATGACCACATACCCCTCTCCTTTCCCAAAGGAAGGACCCAACGACTCTTCGACGTTCTCGTCAAGAGGGGGCAAATCATGGCCCACGACCCGTCGGTAGACTACACTCACTGGGACTTCAGTCACCCCCAGTACGGCCCTTTCCACGCCAGAATCTGCCATGCGATTGAGTCTTGGGAGGAAGTTCAGTACCTAATCTAGGAACAGATCCAGTGGGAGCAAATTGATGCTGAGGGAAACTCTATGGCACTCCTGAGACTTCGACAAGCCGTCGAAGAAACCATGAGCATCACCAAGAATGCACCAAAACGACCAGACCCTCCTCAAGAAAATGGGCACGGGCTGCCTTATCAACACACACCAGAATGACTCGAGTTTTAGACTGACAATCGAGAAGCTCTTGAGCGATTGTAAAGGCGTAGGGAGCGGGATGCCAGTCAGGAGATTGGGCCGAGCGATTTCTCGATCAATGTCATCCATCCTCCCGCCACTTCGGCTCCTCCAGATTCCCAGACATCGACAACCAGCCAGCCAGCCCCTACCACTTTAGCCGTACAGTGGTGGCCCTGGAAAGAGCTAGAGTCTCTCCCATTCTCTAAAGGGGATACTGCCAGGCTACTCCGAGTCCTTCTCGGTCGAGAGGACATCCTGGTCGGCGAGATAGCGATGGGCTACCCAAGTCCCTCTTACTCTCCTCCTGCCCTACCTCCATCTCTGGCATCAGGGGATAGGAAGGGGAAGCAAAACCAAGGTGAGGTCCCAGCCCGACTGTGCCGTGTCTCCTCAACCGGTGAGCCATTGGGTCCTCTCTGCCTGCCCCGTAACCTAGTCCAGATTGTGAAGAAGACATCTTCAGAACCTTCAGTGACTCTGACTCGCAATTCGGACACACCGCCACAAGGCACGCTCAACACGCGAAACCAGGGAAACTACTTAGAGTGACAGTACCCCATGATGTCGTCGACCGTCACCAGACCCTGCTCCCAGCCAGACTGCAAAGGCAAGTGATGGGGACATCACCAGCAGTTCCAGCTCCCACAGTCTGTCACCTCACCCCAGAAGTGCTCAGCTTGTTCTAGCAGTCTATTTTTGAGTCATATGATGTATTTTCACTTTATTTGAGTCCTATCTATGTCCTTGCATGAAAGAGAGGTTCATATTCAGCCTCAAGCAATGCCCACTTGAGTGGAACAACAACCTCCTCCTATTCCAGTCACGGCTAATGCTTCGGCTATCGCGACAAAACTACCGGTAGCAACAGAGTTTGAAGCTCCGCAAAATGAGGCCAACGTGCGATCGCCTGCCACTCCAGCAATCGAAAGTTTAATGGCTCAAAGGCAGATGATCGAATGAATTATGGAGGTAAAGTTCGCTCAACATGGTGAGGGTGTGGCTACCGTTGATTTGTACAGTATGCCCTATCCCCTCCACCATCAGTTCAAGAAGCTTCCACCAGATTGCTCGAAAGCTCCAAAATTTTAGAAGTTCAATGGGTAGGGATCGTCGCATGAACACTTGGGCTATTATATAACGGCCATGGGTGAACAGGCAATGGAGGAGTGATATCTTCTGTGTTACTTCGCCACATCCCTGACAAGCATCGTCTTTCAGTGGTACTCCAGGTTGAAGCCTAATTCAGTGGCTGATTGGGCCGTCATACAGAAGAAATTTGTCGACCGCTTCCAGACAGCCGAACGCAAGGTTTCTCTTGCGAAACTCTGTGCTCTCAAATAGAGAAAGGGTAAAACTGCATTGGACTTCATCAAGCGATGGAGGGACGTCAGCATGCGCTGCGATAATCCTCCAACCCCCGAAGATGCGATTACCATATGCCATAGAGGCTTAACGGCGGAAGTTAGTGAGAAGTTTTTGGGGTCAAATATCAGAAGCTTCGACCAGCTAAACACGGTGGTAGCGGAGATTGAAATGTTCTTCGCTGACCACCCGAAACATACTCCCGCCAAAGGCAAATCCTCCAAGGATCGCCAAAGGCAAAAAGCCTTATGCCAAGGCGCCAGCTGTTGTATTAGCAGAGCGCATGAAAATGTCTTACTCTTTGAGAAAAGAGCATACAAAGATGCTCTTTGATTTATGTATGAAGGAAAAGCTAGTCACCCTATCTGATCCACGAATCCCGCAGAGGTGGACAAAACAGATGACCCTCACTACTACGTGTATCACCGAAGGTTAGGTCATACCATCGGGGACCGAAAACATAACAGAAGAGCTAATCCAGAAGGGCCTGATAAATATGTTGGGCCATGCGGTCGACCCGTCATAGCCTGATGCTTAGAGTCGATCGAACCGATCGGTCAATGTAGCCTACATGGTGGCGACTACCTCAAGTTCAAATGCACCAGAGGCCAGGCCATCAAACCAGCAGCCCAGAGCTGATTCTGGATCCTTCCCCTTTCCGATGCCTGAATGCCTAGCAGTGTAGAGGATCATTCACGAGATCTAAAGGGAGATCTGGCAACTACAACGGGAACAACGGGAGCTACTGCAATTCCTGAAAAGTGTCGACGAGCAGTTGGCCACTTTCTCGTTCGGGTCGTTTGCCAATGAATCTGCTTCAACACACATGCGGGGAGCAGACGCATCATCATCCACCCAGATACCTCCAAGGTTGGGAGGATGGCTTTCTGAAGACTCTTTAGATTCCTTTGAGGACGAGGAGCCAGAAAAGCTATACTCCTTCCTTTGTCACAAAGTCTTGAAAATTTTCCACGTGTGTTATCGTGAAGGGCTACTAGATCTTCTGGTGTCAGAAAATGACGAAATGACATGCACTATGCTGCAACGTGCCTATTGTTTATATCATTAGATAATATGCCACATCATCCAGGATTGCTACGCCTTCAAAGACACTGTGGAAGACTTGATCAACCACGGGGTGCTTGATGTAAGCGACCATTTGGTCCGCCCGCCACAACCACATGCGCGGAGAGAGTTAAACTTCTCCGTTAATGTGATACACACATCAGCCTTCTTCACACTCCTCGAGTTAGGGAAAGAAGAGTCCAACTCCAGCCAGGCTAATCCCACACATTGTGGTACCCAGGATGGCGACCCTCTCATCAGTGTTCTTTCTCTAAGAAGGACACTGAAAAGATATTCAACAACCTCCTAAGAGAGGGTCGAGTGATGGTGCAGACCTGGGAGCGAACTCCCACCTAGACTCTTGCCGCACGGGGCATTACGTATCGCCATCCCCCGTGTTCTGTGACATTACGTATCGTCGTCCCACAGAATGATCCAGCCGAATCAATAGGTTTTGACTAGGGCATTACGTATTGTCATCCCCTGGTATCTTTTTCTTTTGTGGCGTTACATATCGCCGTCCCGTAGAAGGGACCAAAGTTCTACCTCACAGAATGCTGCTATTTTCCATTCATAACATTCACATCATATTCGCATTCACATTCGTACTCATTTTTTCAAATACCAGTGTGATACTTTATCATAATAAGCATGCCTCCAAATGGTTTAAGTGAACAAATCACAATCATAAGCTTACTTGATGTGGGATAGAGCATGATCAGGTTACTATATCAAAGAGGGCAGATTTATTTCTAGGTTACACATGCACGAAAAATGACTCATAACTATAAGTGTAGAATTTTTGTGAGCATAAAATCTTTACAGTGAGTTACTAACTTAGTCTTCATCATTTTTCAATTTTTCAAATTTTTATGAATTAAAATACCCTTTTAAAACTCTTTTTTCTGAGTTTCTAGAAATTGGGACAGAGCCCCAGGTGCATCGACCTATCCAGGGACCTGCACTAACCTGTCCAGAGATTGCACCCCAGGTGCATCGACCTATCCAGGGACCTGCGCTGACTTGTCCAGAGGCTGCACCGACCTATCCAGGGACCTGCACTGACCTGTCCAGAGGCTACACCGACCGATCTAGAGACCTGCACTGACATATCTAGAGGCTGCACCCCAGGTGCATTGACAATTCTAGGGACCTGCACTGACCTGTCCAGGGACTACACCGACCTATCTAGGGACATGCACTGACCAGTCCAGAGACTGCACCCCAGGTGCATCGACCTCTCCAGGGACCTGCACTGACCTTTCCAGGGACTGCACCCCAAGTACATCGACCTATCTAGGGACCTACACCGACCTGTCCAAAGACTGCACCCCAGGTGCATCGACCTATCTAGGGACCTGCACTGACCTATCCAGAGACTGCACTGACCTATCCAGGGACCTGCACTGACCTGTTCAGAGATCGCATCCTAGGTGCATCATCCTGTCCTGGGACCTACACTAACCTGTCCAGAGGCTACACCGACCTATCCAGGGACCTGCACTGACCTGTCAAGAGGTTGCACCCTAGGTGGATCAACCTTTCCAGGGACCTACACTGACCTATCCACGGACTGCATCGACCTATCTAGGGACCTACACTGACCTGTCCAGAGGTTGCACCAACCTATCCAGGGACCTGCATTGACTTATCTAGAGTCTGCATCCCAAGTGCATCGACCTGTCCACGGATTGGCACTGACCTATCCAGAGGCTGCACCGACCTATCCAGGGACCTGCACTAACCTGTCAAGAGGCTACACCCCAGGTGCATCGACCTTTCCAGGGACCTGCACTGACCTATCCACAGACTGCACCGACCTATCCAGGGACCTGCACTGACCTGTCCAGAGATTGCACCCCAGGTGCATTGACCTCTCCAAGGACCTGTACTGACCTTTCCAGGGACTACACCCTAGGTGCATCGACCTATCCAGGGACCTGCACCGACCTGTCTAGAGACTAGACCCCAGGTGCATCGACCTATCCAGGGACATGCACTAACCTATCTAGAGACTGGACCCCAGGTGGATCGACCTATCCAGGGACCTACACTGACCTGTCCAGAGACTGCACTGACCTATCTAGGGACTACACCAACCTATCCAGGGACCTACACTGACCTATCCAGAGGCTGCACCGACCTATCTAGGGACCTACACTGACCTATCAGGAGGCTACACTGACCTATCCAGGGACTCTAAACTTCGATAGAAACTTAGAGGAACCTCACGAAAGCTCGTAACTTGATGGAAAAATCAGGAAAATGAACATAGTGGTCGATCCCACATACCCTTAGTCCCTCTTTAAAGTATAAAACTATTGTGAAATCATTCTAATGCATCGTTGTTCGATTGTGCATTTTAGTCAAGCCTCATCTTGTGCTTTTTACCATCGTAGTGCTTAAGTTTAATTTGGTCTAAAAGTTCTCGATAAGGGTGGGCAATCAATTCACCCCCCCTCACGATTGCATCCAAACCCGGGCGAGCACATGCTAACTCATACGGCCGCTAGAAGCTTGATGGATTCTCTATTCAAGGGGCAATTGGTCGTATTCTCAAGATTTTCCAAGGATATTCTGCACTTGTTATGCAATCTTCCTCGGTTCATCAGTACGCCAACCACGTCAACACCACGTATTACTCTCCCTCAACTTCATTCTCATCTATCAAGGGAGTTATGCTTCACAGCTGATTGCCGAGTGGAGTTGCCAAATCTCATGCTGCTTGTGCCAAGAGTAAAGACTCCATGGTTTTCTGATACTCATTATTCTGAGGAGTTACTTGTTCAAGAATGTCCACATATTGTTAGCTCCAGGTGTCTAGGGGCAACCGCCCCGATGAAGCTGCATGTTTGTAATCGGGCCAGGCCGTCTGCAAGATGGGCTTGTCACTTAAGAAGGTATTTCAAGTCAAGAGGCCCGAAGGTTCAAGCTCGCACTAAGCAGGCCCATTTTCATGAAATGTCAGCTAAGAAGAGGCGGTGGCATAAGTTTAAGGGCCGTCCTTTATGCACTTAGTGGTCCACTTCTTCCTCTTCCTCTTCCTTTCATTCATCTTTTCTATTTCTTAACTCCCACCCTTGGGTGGTGTACCTCCCTTCCTCTAATCCAGTTTCCATAGTTTTCTCCTCTCTTTCTAGGTCCACAAACCCCCACCCTTCCCATCCAGGTTCTCCGGATTCTCCTTATTCTTACTGTTTTAGGCCTCGGCCCATGTCAGCCCTTCATCCCGACCTAGGGATTTCTTCTTCTGATCCTTCTCCTCTGGTATCCCCCGGCTCTGTTTCTGATCCTTCCTTGACCATGTCGGGTGATTACCCTTTTCTTTCCCTGGCCCTATCGGGTGATCCCAACTCTTCTTCCCCGACCCTGTTGGGTGATTCTAATTCTCTTTCTCCGACCCTATCGGATGATTCTCGTTCCTTTTCTCTGACTACGTCGGATGATTATTCTTCTCCTCTTTCTACTTACTCCTCTTCACCCTTTCGGGATTTTCACCTTTTTTCTTGCTACTTTTGAGACTTTAGCCCACCTTGATCTCAGCTGACCTGGTTTCTTCTATATTTAGTTTCTTGTTATCAGGGTCTTTATGCCTTAACGAGGGAGTTCTAGCCCTTGCCTCTCTTCCTTTCTATCCTTCTTCATCAAGTATGATGTCTGCCGCTCCTCTGTGTCGAGGGATCATCAACTCTTTTGCTATCCTCTCCATTTTGTCCTGTCCAGCGAGGAAAGCAAAGCTCGTGCTGCTCAAAGCTCAATGGTCAAGATCACTTCAGGATGCTATTTTCACGCTGTGGATTGGCAATGTATCTTTATTTTGTGCAAGAACATGCTATTATTGCCATCATTTCTATTTCTCCTACGCATGAGTGTATTGCTTGTTCCTTCACGTGAATGAGTGGTCTTAGTTAGGTTAAGTTTGGTTAGATGAGTTGGCTTCTGCAGCATCCTTAGGCTGGTAATAGCTCCGCGCTGGAAATCTATTTTCTTTCCTCGATCGTTGAGGGTGATCCTCTTGAGTATGCATTTTTCACACATTACACGACAAGCCATAGTTGATTCCTCTGAGACACACCGTTGCTACTTTGACCATACTATGGGTATGCACAAAAGTCTTTTCTTTTCTCCACTCGGCCAAGTGCAGGGGCAAGAGATGGATGGATGAGATGAGTGACCTAGGCGCTCCCTAATACGAGAGAGATCTCAAATAGGGGCAGTCTTGACCCTCAGAAGTGAGCTTTCATGAGAAGTCTGGCCAATAAGGGCTATGTCAAAGTCATATGAAAACCAGTACAAAATTCTGAATCAAAGGCACAGCAAGAGTGGCAAAGTCCTCGCGGGTCGTCATGAGCTCGGTCATATGAAGATTGTTTGAGATTTTAATTGGACATACTTTTAATAGAAGGTTCTATTCACTGCCCCCCTCTAGAACTGTGTTCCTGCACTACGGGACCCAATAAAGTGCATCCACAAGTCTGGCACGCCCGGTGGGACCAATCCACCCTTCATCTCTTTACCATGATTAAGGGCCCTGCGGCCCCTTTCTTATAATACTAATTGCTCTACTTTGCAAATGTAGATCGCGCTTCGACAACAAGAATGGCATTCACCTTCGGCCCTCAGGTCGTAGAGAGTCACGTGCGGAATGGCTACTTGGTTGTTCCCCTCTGCTTCGAGAGCTTCCCTCCCGTGGTGGGCTTCTCCAATTTCTTCGGGATGGCCTTCACAAACTTGTTGGATGTGGAAGTGTCTGATGCTGCCGAGGTCAATGCTGCCACTCGTGGAGCTGCCGAAGCTACCGTTGGCCGATCATCGGCCAAGAATACCAAGGTTGTCCCGACCGGGACAGTGAGTTGCTGTGTGCACCACGTGCACTCAAGTGCCGGCCCATCCCACCATGGATTAGCGTCCCACCACAGAAAGCTCCGGAGGAGCTACGCCACTACTGCACCTTAGGGCCGGATCTCCAACTCTGGCAAATCTGTCGTTATTGGAAGCATTCGAGTCCACCTCAATGGACAACGATCTGAGGTGATCCCGGAGTGGATCGTGCCCACTGTGCCAATGCGGAACTCATTCCTAATGCTGGAAGAAAGGAAAGGCAGGATGACGCCCACTACCCCGGCCAGAGCACCGAAGCATGTGCTAGCCCATAGGCCGGCCAAATCCAAGCACGTATGGATCCCCAAGGGGGCCTAGATTTCTCTGCCTGCCCAGGCAGGGCCCAGCACCTTCCGTCCTGCGAGGGCACGACAAGAAGAGAGGGTCAAGATAGCGACCCCCCGTGTACCAGCTAGTATTCACAACATCAGCATCACCGGAAGATACCCGTCACTGACACCGTAGGCGTCGTCACTGAGCTGCCCACACGAGGCCCTTAGCTTACGCCCCTGCTGCTGCTGTCAGTGCACTATCATCGGCTTCTCCTCCTGATCAAGACTGGGAAGGGGTGGAGTAGGCCATGAGAAATTACATACGGGGCCCAGGGAACACCCCTTTGGGTCGCCAGAGACTACTGTGGGTAGTAGCCTCCGCTTATGAAAGAGAAGAAACTCGGCCTATGCCCAGCGTAGAGTCGAGGAACTGCTCGGAGGAGCGCCATCAATCCCCGTTGCGGGAAGAAATGAAGCCCCGGAGATCGATCGTTGACAGATTGGTCTTCCCAGGCAGGCCGTCGAGAAGAATGGTGAGAAGAGGCAGGCCCCTGAGAGTCTACACCTGCAACATGGCAGGAGTGTTCGGTCAGTACGGGGCCTTACCCAACGAACCCGAAGAAGTGGCCAAACTTGCCGTGAGACCAGGACCCCTCACTAGGAGGGAAAGAGCAGCGAACGAGATAGTGCAAGTTCACAATGAAGAGGTTGTCCATGAAGAGCCCTCAGTGGCCTTGGCTGCCAATGTTGTTACCACTGGAGGCACTAGTGGCAGACCATCCACGTCATCTAAGGAGGCGCCAGCCGAAGAGAGAGGAGGTACCCCTAGCCCCTCCATGAACGATCCTGCAATATTGCACATGATGCAGCAGTACCAGTGAGAGATCAAATTGATAAGGAAGCAGCTGACCGAAAGGAGTGCCCAACCCTCAACATCCTGGCAGATTGAGGCCTTGCCCAAAACTCCTGGGGGCAATGGTCAGGCCTCAAAAGCTTCCCCACAGGCAGTGACATCTCTGCTGACTTTGCCATTCCAAGGGTCTACTATTGCACCACAGGCGATAGTGCTGATAATGCCGCTGGTGTAACCGGCCCACTTCTATCCAAGCCCGGTCGACCCAGCAGCAGTGAGCTGGCTAATGCTCGAACAGATGATAGATATGAAGTTGGCGGAGAGGGGTGATGGTGATCATACGCCATTCGATGTGTACCGGGTGCCTTACCTGTTGGTGGCCTGGGATGAAGAGAGATGTAGCAGACTTTATGGCCAGGTGTTTGACCTATCAGAAGGTGAAGGCTGAGCACCAGCAACTGGGAGGTACACTTCAGCCCTTGGAGATTCCTGTGTGGAAGTGGGACTACGTGGCCACTGATTTCGTGGTTAGGTTGTCGAGGATGCCCAGTAGGCATGATAATATTTGGTTACTGGTGGATAGACTGATGAAGACGGCTCGGTTGTTGCCGATCAAAGGCAGTTGGAGCGTGCAGAAGTTGGCCCGTTCGTATGTGGAGTGGATCATCCCGTTGCATGGAGTCCCCATCTCCATTGTGTCCGATTGTGATCCACGCTTCACTTCGGGATTCTGGAGGAGTTTTCAGAGGGCTCTGGGCACGGAGTTAGCATTCAGCTCGGCCTATCATCCTCAGTCAGACGGTCAGTCTGAGAGGACCATCCAGACTTTGGAGGACATGTTGAGGTCGTGTTGCTTGGAGTGGCAATGGAGTTGGACCGACCATCTACCGTTAGTGGAGTTTGCCTACAATAACAGCTATCATTCAAGTATTGGTATGGCTCCTCATGAGGCGTTGTACGGGTGACCTTATTAGACTCTGCTTGATTGGTTCGAGGTGGGTGAGCGTGTCTTGACAGGACCGGATTTAGTGCAGCATTGTGTTGAGGTGGTGCATTTCATTCGGCAGAAGATGTCAGCAGCGCAGAGCAGGCAGAAGAGTTATGTCGATCGGAGGAGGCGACCCCTCAATTTTACGGTGGGAGACCGAGTGTTCCTGAGAGTTTCTCCCATGAAGGGTGTGATGCGCTTCGACAGGCGTGGGAAGCTGAGTCCCTCCTACATTGGTCCTTTTCTCATTATTGAGCATATTGGGGAAGTCGCATATCGATTGCAGTTACCACCGGAGTTATTCACTGTGCATGATGTGTTTCATGTGTCAATGTTTCAGAAGTATATGCCCGATAATTCCCATGTTTTGGAGGATGCTGTTTGGCTTGAGGTGACCACAGACTTGTCTCTACCGGAGTATCCTATCCTCATTGAGGATCGGCGTGAGCAGCACTTGCGAAATAAGGTTATTCCTCTAGTTAAGGTGGTCTGGCAGCGTCATTCTGGCAACGAGGCGTCGTGGGAGCATGAGGATGAGATGCGGCAGCAGTACCCTTATTTGCTCGGGTGAGTCTTCGCCCCTATCCTTGTGCTCCGTTTTTAATTTCGAGGATGAAATTTGTTTAAGAGGGGAGGGCTGTAATGTCCTGAATTTTTTAGACATTTGTCAGACTAGGATCCGTGAGTTTCGGATCACTTTCGGGGGTCCCGGAGCGCGTTTTGTATGCGTATTTTTACGGAACCCTGTGTAGGGTAAACCGTTGAGTTCTCCTACTCCGGGATGGTACCAGTGCGACGATCGTGTTTCGAGGATCGAGAAAATAATTTTTTTAATTTTTTAAATTTTCTATAAATATCTCCTTCCCCCCCCGTTTTCTTTTCCTCTTCTTCTTTCTTCTTCTTTTTCTTCCTTCTTCCCATTGGAGAGCCGACCGTTGCTTCCCCTCTCTCCCGTGCGGCACGATCGCGGCTTCCCTCCTCTCCCACTGCAGACGGTGAGACGAGGTGACGATGGGGTGGCGGTGGCTGCAACGAGGCGAGCGTGACGGTGGCGGTTTCGTGGAGATCGTGGGTTTAAAGGCGAGATTTCAAGATCGGTGGCGATCCGACGACCTTTGAGCTTCCTTGAGGTAGGGGGACGGATCCCTGCACTCTTTACCGCTTTCCTCGTGATTTGTAGGCCGAGGAGAGGTCGAGAGGGGTGTTTTTGAGCCGGGAGAGTCAAAATACATGTTTTGGGGTTGAGCACTGGATCTCCCATTTAATTAGATTTTTTACTGATCTAAGGGTGTAGAATCATGCTAGGAGGGTTGGGGATGGATTCCCCTTTATTTCCCCATCATCGGGTGATGATCAGGACGTGGATTAGATTTTTTTGATATTTTTCGTCAGTTTCGGGCTGGGGTTTGCAGGCTTCCACGGCTGCCGGATGACTTCCCCGATAAACAAATAGAGAAAGTGATATGTGGCATAGAAACTAGAATTCTGCCTCTACACTTCTTGACACCGTCTGTGAGAATACGAGCAAAAAGTCATGACACCTCATGGGAGTTTTCGCAATGCTAGTAACTGGGGGCGCAGTTCTCATCAGGGGGCCAACTCCCGCCGTGGATCATAGGAAGCATCCTCCGCTCACCCACACCCTGAAGTCACACCGGGCGATCTCGAAGAGATTTGCCACCAGATTGCGGCCCTGACAGGGCTCTCTCAGGACCTCTTGAACCGACAGGCAGACCCCCAACGCGTTCTGCCCGAATGCCACCAGAATGAGGAGGCCTAGATTATCCCAAATGCCCGCCTGGCGCGGGAAGCTTCCCACCCCTCCGTCACTAGAACGCGACGATCGCGCAGCTTGCCCACACCAAGGGTGCGCAGCCCACTGCATTCTAACCCGGAGATGGATCGACGACTCCAACACATCGACGAGATTGAGGAAAAGGTACGCTACCTAGACGATGTCCTCCTCGCCGTCACGAACCAGGGCCTCATCAACAAGGACCAAGACTTCCATCCTCCCTTCTCCAAGGAGATCATGGAAGCTCCCATTTCGCCCAAGCTACAGTTGCTGTCTTTCACCCTGTACGACGACACCACCAACCCGGCCGATCACATACACAGCTTTGAGTCCCATCTGGTTTTCCACCGGGCCTCAGATGCTGTTAAGTGCCTTGCGTTCATCACAACTCTCTGGGAGAACGCTCGGCCTGGTTCGAGTCCCTACCAGTCGGGACTATCTCCTCCTTTCAGCAGCTCAAGAAGCTGTTCAAGGAGAACTTCATTAGCTGTCAGAAGGTAGCCAAGTCTGCGGTGACCCTGCTCACTCTCAGGCAGGAGCGAGAAGAGACGTTGTGGGACTTTGTCTCCCGTTTTCAGACGGAGGCACTCTGGATCCCACACCTCGATGTCAGCATCGCCACCACTGCACTTACCCAGGGAACACGGGACAACATCCTTCGACGTGCTCTTGGAGTCAAAGCCCTGACGACCCTCACCGACCTCCTCGCCTTGGTGCAGAAGTATGCGCGGTGAGAGGAGAACACTATGGCCCTGGGCTACGTGGCTGGAACTGAGAGGTCCGACCGAAAGAGATCTGCCGACTCACCCTGCGAAGGGCGGAGCAAGCGAGAGCGACAGGACCGAGATCGCCGTGATCGCCCAAAGAAGAAAAGGGGCAACTACCACAATTATACGCCCTTGACAGCTCCTCCTGACAAAATCCTGATGGAGATCCACGAGGAGCCATTCTTCAAATAGCCTCCCCGGATGAAGTCGGACCCAAGCTCGAGGAGCAAGAAGAAGTACTGCCGCTTCCATCACGACCACGGCCACGACGCGACGAAATGTATCAACCTGAAGGACGCCATCGAGGACCTCGTCTGGCGAGACCTCCTCGACAAGTTCATCGACAAGGCCGCAGAGAAGCGACAACGGACCCCTCCGCCCATCGACAACCGACCAAATGGAAAGGAGATCATGATGATCTCTGGAGGGCCAGCCTCGGGCGGGGACAGCACGACCAGATGACGATGGTACGCGTCAGCCATCAACAATATGGAGTGAGGCGACAACACCCAACGGGAAGCTACCACCTGGGAACACCTGAAGGATCCCATCGTCTTCTCCGATAGTGATTTAGACGGTGTAACCACTCCCCATTATGACACTTTAGTGGTCTCAGCCACCATCAATCAATGTACCGTGTGCCGTATTTTGATTGATAATAGAAGCAGACCTGATGTTATCTCGTACGACTGTCTTGTGCTTATGGGTGTGGACCTATCCCAAATCATGTCGTTGCACATATCGCTCTATGGCTTCTCCAGAAAAATGGTTCACCCAGAGGGACGCTTCTTACTACCAATCACGTTTGGGACCGTGACCAAGGATGTCACCTTCGTAGCAGATTTCACAGTCGTCTTGTAGGCCGCCATATCTTGACGAACCTACGCTAACCTCATGCAACACGAGCCCTCCTCTTCCAGGAACTAGCCCCCAGCGTCTGGTCTCTTCCCCTATTCCCTAGTACCCAGCACTCAACTCCCTGTATTCAAAATCCAAACCCAATCCTCTGTTTTAACACCCAAAAATTGGGTGAACCTGGCCTATTGCCCCCTGTACCAGTACATGGTAGGGAAGAATCAAGCAGACTAACAGTAAGTGGTCGCTAGTCCCTGCATCCAACACTATTCCATGGAATAAGAAGTGGAACAACTCAGCAAATAACATCATCAAAATCTGGAATTTGTCATTGATACTCTGAAAAAGGGAGCCCAAGACATGCCCTTGGGGTAACAAAAGATGTACAATCAGGATAACAAAAAAAGAGGGGAAGAAGTGATACAATCACAGCCCAGGCTCGCTCCCCTCAAGTGCCGCCAAGCGAGACTCCGTAGCAGCCAGCTCTGCCTCCAAGGTCGACGCAAGCTGCACGCTCGCCTCGGCCCCTGTCTCGATAATCTGCCACTCGGTCCTAGCGAGCTCTACATCTCGCCGCTACTCCTCTAGGGCCTTTTCCAAGGCCTCCACCCTGCTCTCTGCCTTGCTCAGCAGCACGGCGCAGTCCCGAGCAAGTGACACGGCCGCATCTGTGCACCTCCTCTGCTCGGTAGCCACCAACGCGAGTTGAGCCCGCTGCTCTTGCACCTCTCGGACGGCCGCTAGCCACCGAGCCCTCTACTCCTGAGCCTCTAGGAGCCGCAGGTACTCTACCCAGATGCCAGCCAAGCCAGACATCCAGAGCTCACGAGGGAATCCAAGGCCATGGTAGCCCAGGGTGCAGTCCCTTAGCCGCTGCTGAAGCTCCTCCAGAGAAGGCAGGGGGTCACCTCCTACGTAGCCTTGGGCACGCTGGAGCGAGGCTGCACCCACACTGGCATTCAACAGTGGCTCCGGTGGTGAAACAAATGTAGGCCACTCGATCCCCAGCTCCAGGGAGGATTGGCCCATCTCATCCAGCACACTAGAAGGACCTGTACGACCCCGCCAAACACAAAACGGGTCAACAACGTTCGAAGCTTCCCTATGACAGGACAAGGTGAAAAACCTGAGAAAGGTCCTAACTCTCACCTAGTGTGGCTCCCGTCGCGCCTGCAATATCCCCACTCGGGGTCAATGAGGGTAACCTCTCCTCCACCTCGGCAGCATCTACTGCTGGAGTCGGAGAGGGTAGAGGCTCCTCTATGATTCGGTCGTCCCCAGTGACCATCGGGGAGACAGAGGGCTCTCCCTGATCCTCCTCGACAAGAGCCGGCAAGCGCTCCTCCTCAGATTCCAGCCCTAGAAATAACACAAGATGTCAACACTCTACCATAAACTCTAAATCAACGCCAATGAGGAGGAGAGAAGGAGCTATATATACCTTTTAATGCCCCCTCCATCTCGGCATCCCCGGCAAAAGAGGCCTAGAAGGAAGAAGAGCTCAAGCTCGAGCTCTCGTCAGTCTCCATTGTTGCACTGCCACTGCCTGAAGAACCAGATGAGGTCTCTGATGAACCCCTAGTCGTGGGCAAATCAGAGGCACCTGTACACCCAGAAGCAAAGTTAGGCTACTATCAAATCCAGCCTCACATGAAGATAGCTCCCTAGCCAGAGGTGCTAGGCGAGAAGCTCACCAACTGGGGCGTCCCCTTAGAAAACCCCCTCAATGTCGACGAACTCCTCATCGCCCCCAGTAGAAGCTGCAATAGGAGGCTCGTCTCCTGCTACCCGGGCCATGTTTTGGGGAAGCTCTCCCTCCTCCAGAGGGGAAGAAGTACCTATAATCAACCCCAGTGAAAACTCAATATGGGTGGGTAAAGTAAAGTAATCCACCCTAAAAGGATCAAGTGCTCAATTACATAGCTGATGGTCCCACACTGGAAGACTCCACCAGCCCCACCGTGCAGGCTGACACCACGATCGGCAAAGGTGGGAGAGGCAGCTTTCCCAGTAGCTTCCCTCGCGTGGGACGTACCCAAGCTTGCTTAGAGTCCCAGTCAGTCTCGAGTCCGTGGGTCCGTCCCGCATCACAATCGAATGCCATCTCATCTTAATTACTCTAAATGGACGTCTGCCAATCCCGGTTCTGCTCTCACCACAGAGCCACGAGACACACAACTTCTAACAACTCACGGCACACATCTCTAGGGGAGGAAAGTGCCATCCAAATCCACGGCAACCAGGTAGACAACACCACGACCAGTGCACACCGGTCCTCAGCAACACACATCTTACCACGGTCGATCGCTCGGCCAGCCCACTAACCGCTCACAGCTACCAACCTGGACCCATAATCTTGCCAGAGATCACTTCTCAAAAGCTTGATCTCATCCGAGGATACAGCTTCCAACACAAGAATAGAGTACCCATGCGATACGCTTGCCAACATATTTTCCCGATTCTCCATTCAGCCAATGCCACAAATCACAATGCCTCAAGCAACGGCACGGCAACAACACGTTTCACGCAACTGAGACAACGCTTATCAAAGAACCAATCCTCCCATGCTCTTCTTAACCTCGAAAATCCACCCGTCGCAGCCAACGCTACAATCTTGGACCTGTGGATTATGGGCCCACCACCCTTCTGCTGCGCACTCTAATCCACGCGCACAGCTATCATAGTGCCAACTCGGGATCCTCCATCCTGACAATCCTCTGCACTCTGTAGGCTCCGATCCTCGACACATCGGGGATCACAACACCAACCACAAATTCTTACGAACACTGCCCAACCGGCACTCGCCCTTCCAGAATAGCGCCAACACGCCCTTACACAACCAGGGAACGGGCACAACTTCTCACAGGCAACCACCTTTCCAAGATAGGGAACACGTCTTGCACAGACTTCTCGGCACACAAAGGCCAGCCAATCCGGACACACAATGCAAGACAACGAACCTTGGCCAAATAGAATCTCTCCAACTAACAGAGAACCTGACACACCGTCCAACCAACGAAAAATCTCCATGCTTGACCTGACCTTAAACTTTACGCATGCTGGAAACAGCACCTTCCAGCACCAAGAAAACCATCACTTCCATCAGGTCAGTGCCCCCGACACACTCGGCGAGTGTCACGTCGGACCATAATCATAGCATCCCTCGATGCACCACCGCTGTAATTCCTCAAACTGCAACACGCCACGCCAAGAGCCGCAATACGAGCCACAATGGGCAACAGCCAACACTCATCCTCGAGTCCTGAACTTGCCGCGGAGCCTTCACATCTCAAGCCAATTCCAGGGTGAACACAACCCATTCACACGCAGAAGCGCAGGAGCAAGGACTTACTGGTCAACTCCGCCCAATCCTACCTCAAAATCCGTAAAAATAGTTGAGACTAACACGTCATGTCTGGCGCCACATAGCATGATGAGAACATCAGGCTCGATAATCAGCAACTCAACAGAAGATCCTCCGCTCACCTGAGTACACCTCTCGATCAGAGCACCCGCTCTGACACCTTAAACCATGACCTTAACACCTCAGGGGCTGGATAAACCTTAAGTTGGAGTGGCCAACCCGATGACAGCTTCCTCAGAGCACACTTACGGCCACTTAACTACGAACAATCCTCGCCAGCCACCTGACCTCGCTACAGATTCCTCAAACGCAGCACCACAGTAACACACCTACCGGCAACCTCTGCCCAACGCAGCACAACTGAGGCCACCACCGATGAGGGAGAAGGCTCCCGACCTCGATCCTCAGACCCCACGCTGGCACGAAAGCCGCGAACAGCAACCGCCTTCACAGTGCCACACAACGCACTCAAGCTCTTAAGCGAGAAATCAAGCGAAAAATAAACATAAAATCCTAAGCCAGCTGCCAACTATACTGGACCTTATGGACTCTGGTCACTGTAATATCTCGAATTCCTATGTACGTCCACAATCACTGCTCTGATACCATCTATAATGACCCAAGATCTGGATACCGGGAGGAGCCCAATACCATTCGAATCCTGGCCCGTAACTCGGCACCAAGATATGGAGATTCGGCAACTCCATTCGATAATCAATCTTGAAACATAACCCCCTTGACCGAAGAGCAGGATGAAATTGAGGGAGAGTAATGCACGGCGTTAACGTGGTCGGCTTGCTGATGAACCGAAGAAGATTGCATAAGGTGTGTAGAATGTCCTTGGGAAATGCTGAGAATACGGTCAATTGCCCCTTGAACATAGAATTCATAATCTGCTTAGCAGCCATATGAGTTAGCATAATACAGGTGAAGACCCCTTCTTGGCTAGTAATCTGAACTGCGACGGAGTGAGAGAAAGTAATAGCATCAATGGTAAGACTTCCAGCGGGCAATGAGATTGCCACCGGCTTCACTCGAGGAGAAACTGGCACCAAGGCAAGGGGACTCTTCTTAACAACCGTCATAGGCAATATAGGCTCATCATCCCCAAAATAGCTAGAGATTAGGACGCGGACCGGCATGCGATAGATGAAATCTTGAATCTTGAAGTGTAGAACCGGCATAGAATCATCCTGACTCGGCTCATCGTCTCCCTGGGGACCAGACCCAAGGGGTACCAAAGGCAATGCACACCCACTCCATGAGGTGGAAGTAGGTAGTGGAGGAGTGGAGGACCTGGAAGGCATAGAGGGCTGAGGGTTAGAGGTAATGATAGGCTCGGGTGGAGGCGAAGGCAAAAGTGAAGGTGTAGGTGAAGGCAGAACTTGCTCAGGCTCAGGTGGCGAGAAAGATGGAGGAGAGGGCGGAGAAGGTAAAGGCAATGGAGATGCAGGCGATGGTGGTGATGTGGGCAATAGGGGTAATGTTGGTGGTGGAGACAGTGGAGAGGGTGAAGGCGAAGTTGAAGGTCGTGGGGCCCAACGTCAACGTATTGACACAACACATGGCGCGGCGTTGGGGGAGGAAGTGGTGGTGGCAATGGGAGTGGAGGAAGTGGAGGTACTGGCCTGAGGAAGGGCTTGGGTTAATAGAGGTTGCGGTGACGGGGTAGGAGATGGAGATGGAGATGGCAATGGGGTAGGCGACGGAGCGGGTGCAATGCTAGATAAGGAATCACAGGGGTGGCCCTGGCCTTGTAGAGACGGAGACGGCTGCCTAGGTGGTGCTTTTTATTACTGCTTACTATGGAGATGTAGAATAATCTTGCGAATGGCGGCCCAATCAATCCTCTTCTTGTCTTCCAAGCCATAAACACGCTCCCAAAAGTCAAGGCAATCCTCAACCAATTGCCCCTGTTGGCGATGAAAATCATAGAACTGGACCATATTCCGGACCGCGGGTCGACAAGGTGCAACCGAAGGGAGTTGCAATGCGTGAGTGGCCATCAAAGCCCTGAAGAGATCGGTAAAACACTCCCGCAACAGAGAGCGAGGAGCCCACTTTGGGCAAGGTAGATGCTGAGGTATATGAGATGAAGGAGGTTGTGGAGAGGGTTGTGGGGGTTGCGTAGGCAATGGAGCATGGCTAATGGCGGAGGGATTAGGCAGAGACAAATGTGGAGCGGGACGTGGAGGTATGTAGTGGACGGCATCCACTTGCTCAGGATGTGGTGTTCCCTTGACTGGGGAAGATGGAGATGGGCATGGGTACATGAAAGTGGAAAGCTGACTTATGGACGGTTGGCTGGTGGGAGCGGACTGGTGCGTAGGAGCGAAGGGTTGACTCATAGAGGGATGGTATGCGGGAGCTGACAGGTGCGTAGGAGCTGAGGGTTGACTTGTGGAAGACGAATAGTAAACGGTGGATGTGGATGGCGAGGCGGATGTGGAGGGTTGTTGTGTGAGAGTGGTGGATGCGGATGGCAAAGTGTATGCGGACGTGGAAGATGGGGAAGACTCGGTGTCAAGGGAATCTTGAAGTTGTTGACGAACGAAACGGGCTAGGCTATAAAGTTGTTGGCAAGAGGTGATATCATTCAAAGCTAAGATAAACCGATACTCGTGCATTGTATTGGAAATGAGCATCTTGATTTGTTCCCCCTCCGAAATGTACCCCAGGACTTGGGGCGCGGCGGCGGGCGGAACAGCACGCCTCGCATCGGTACGCCCGCGCCGTTCCGCGACCTGCTCATCAGCATCGCAAAGACTGCGCAGCCTCAGAGGGTCGCAGCGTGACACATCTGCACTCACACGCTCATATCGAGGAAGCCTGTTACCACGCAGTGCGTCACGCCCTGTTCCCGAATGGGTATCCTCTGGAACGCGATCCGAGAACAGGCCGCTTCCTCAGCCACAAGGCCGTCACGAACGATCGTCTTCGCAGTGAAATGCAGTCCCAGAACAATGGGACAATCGCAGAAGAAATCGAACGGGTGAGGGCAGCATGAGCATCCTCATAAACAAGGAAGCGATTGCTGCGGAGAGGGCGGGGAGGGGAGCGTGACGGAACCGTTTACATGGCTCCAGTGGTGCGCGCCTGAATTGGCTCGGGAAGGGCTGCTCGTCAACGAGCGGTGGGTCGAACTGCATTCCGCATAGGCCGTCGGCATGTTCGGCAACCAAGGACTGCATACCGCGGCGACCATTATGGCGGCAATCAACCCGCAGGCCATCGACTATATCCGGCAGGCGCCGGTACTCGTCCTAGCAGGCTCGGGCGGAAGCTCCTTGAGCCGACGGAAGGACCGCCAGTTCCTTGCCAAACTGTGGTCGCAGACTATCACAGAGGGCCCCAAGCTCAAAGAAGTTCTCGCGGTTTTCGGCCTCAAGCCGCAGCATCGAAAGCTCCGGCCGGGCATCCTCACTCCCACGCGCTGGGAAGCGGTGCAGGGGCTCGCAGCGCTCGCCCCCTCCACACTGTCTCAAGCCATCCCTGAGCAAGGGCAGGGCAACTGGATCCAGGCTCTTGCGTCGTGGCGCAACACCATGCGTCGCCGCTACGATGATCCCGGGCGCCTCTACTCTTGGGCCGCGCTCGCCTTCTCTCGCGGCAGCGATCAGGTGTTTGCGGTCGGTGACCTTGCCGACTTTGCAGGCTCGCCCGCCGTCCAGTTCGATATTCGCTGGAACCTCGAGCAAGCCCGCAATGCATCCACCCGCTGGCATGTCGAATTGCAGCGGATGACCAGCGAAGAGAAGTTCTACCAGCAACACGGCATCGGCTTCTCCGACCCCATCGACTACGGCGCCCTTCCAATCCTTGCCGAGCACAGCGGCTATGAAATTGTTGCTCTGCGCAGCGGCGAAGACCTCTACGCCGAGGGCGTTGCGATGCACCACTGCGTTGCCTCGTACACCCGCGAGGTTGTGACGGGGAAGAGCCGCATTTTCTCGGTGCGGGGCAAGACTGGAAAGCGGATCGCCACATTCGAACTCAACCCGCGTTCCCAATTCGGCTGGAACCTCGTGCAGCTCAAAGGGCCATGTAACGCACGCCCCGCCGAGCATGTCGTCGGTGCGGTCGCGGCTTTCCTACACAGCGTGAACCAAGCGAGGACAGCATGACCCCTCCCCACTCCATAGAGGGAGAGCTGAGGTTGGGCTGGCCGGACAAAGGCCTGAGCCCCAATGCTCGGCTGCACTGGTCCCGCAAGTCCAGGCTGGTGAAGTCGGCTCGTACTGCCGCATGGGGTGCGCTGCTGGAGAAGTTCGGTGCGTCGCCGCATTTTCCGGCCGGGGCGCGGGTCACTCTCGAAATGGTGTTCTGCCCGCCGGACCATAGGCGTCGCGACCTCGACAACATCATCGCGTCGATGAAAGCCGCGAATGATGGAATAGCAGATGCCCTCGGCATTGACGACAGCAGATTCATTTCAACTTACCGCATGGGCGAGCCTGTGAAGGGCGGTGCTGTGCTGGTGACTGTGAGGGCGGCATGATGGGCAGCGACAAGTATACTCCGCAAGTCATGCACCGCGCCAGAGAACTGCTGGATCGTGGCTATCGCATCAGCCGCATAGCAGCGCGGCTCGGGTTGAGCGAGGACGCCCTGCGGTGTCGGCTTGACGCTCGCTACCGCGACCTGCGCAACGAACGAAAGCGGCTCGCCAGAGGCTATGGCGTGCGCGACGACGACACGAAGGCAACGAACCAGGGCGCAGCGACGCAACTTGCCTCTCTCGTGCCGGACAATCGCACGCGTCAAGCACGATGGATGGGTGACCCGCCGCCCGGCCGGTCAGCGCTCGACATGAGAATATCCAGAGAACAACGTGGAAAAGTTCGGGTATTTTCTGCATCGGGTAGCGAAGCGGAATATATGGGAGATCGGCACAAATTAGAAGGCCGATCCATTTGAGAAACATCGTTCAACTCACCGTCGTAAAGCAGCAGCGCGAGGCTTCTCAGGAAGCCTTGTGGCAGCGCTTTGCCGAGTTGAAGCAGCGCTCCGAACAGACGCTCGACATCAACGACGGTATTGCCGCCGGCAAGGCGTATCGCGAGTTCTGCGAAAGCTTCCTGACCAAGAGGGCTGGCTGATGGTTCAACTCGCCTCACAGATCGTCCTGGCGGAGACCGACGCCGAATGGACGCTACTCGGCTCGCTGTTCGACGCGCTCGACAGGTTCGGTGAACTGGCTACGGACATGAACCCGGACTGGTTTTCGGACCAACTCGCCCGCTACATGTTCGATGAGTGCAAGAAGCTCATCGACGAAGGGCATACGCTCTCGACGCCCGTGGTTATCTCGCTCCTGCCCGAGGACTGCGGCGGCATTCCTCGCTCCCGCTTCTATGCGAATGCGCGTCTCGGCGCAGTGCCGGCGGACCAACTCGGCGGGCTCATCGCCACCCTCAAAGACAGATGGGCTCGCCGGGAACTTATTGCCGCCGCCGACGCCATGAAGGCGAGTGCCCCGCTGTTCGGCCAAGACCCTTACTCGATAGCGTCTGAGACCGTCTTAGCGCTCGACACCATCAACGCCGCAAAGGCAGAGAAGCGGTCGGGGACATTCGCCACGGCCAATGAGGCGCTGTTTGAGCACTTGCGACAGCCCTCCGGCTTGAAGGGCGCCCCCACGGGTCTCCAGGCCATCGACAAGCGCCTCAATGGGTATGTTCGCGGGCAACTCTACGTCATCGCCGGTAGACCGGGCATGGGCAAGAGCGCGTTCGTGTGTTCGTCCCTATGGCGCACTGCGGCGGCCGGCTACGGGGTTGGTATCTTCTCCCTCGAAATGACCGAGGAAGAGATCGCGGCCCGCATCATTTCCGACCGCATGGATGACCGCAAGGCACCGTCCTATGGCGACATTCTCCGGGGCCTGATGGGTGACGCGGAGTGGGAACGGGCGGGTGAGGCGGGGTACGCCCTCAAGGATATCCCGCTCCACATCGACGCGAGCCCGCGCCTGACCTTTTCGGAGATCGCCGGCAGGGCTCGCCAGTTCAAGGCCAAGCTCGAGGCGCAGGGGCACTTCCTCTCGGTGCTGTGCATCGACCATATGGGGCTGGTGACGCCATCCGATCGGTACCGAGGCAACAAGGTTGCCGAGGCCGGGGAAGTGTCCGGCATGGCCCGCGCACTCGCCAAGGAACTCGACTGCTGCGTCGTCCTCCTGTGCCAGCTCTCCCGAGAGGTTGAGAAGCGCGACGACAAGCGCCCGATCATGGCCGACCTCCGCTGGTCCGGTGAGATCGAGCAGGACGCCCACGTCGTGGCCTTCCTCTACCGGCATGGCTACTACCTGGCGCAAGACCCTAATGCCGATCCGTCGGCCATACAGGATGCCCGCTGGTCGCTCGACTTCCTCATTCGCAAGAACAGGAACGGGGAAACCGGGGACGTGCCTCTGTGGTGCTCTATCGCTCATTCCAGTGTGAGGGACGCCGAATGACCGACTGGTACAAGATGAACCCGATCGACTGGAACGAGGGCACCGACGAACTTTCGCTCGAGCAGGAAGGTGCCTACCTTCGCATCTGCAACGCCATCTACATTTCCGAGCGCCCGATTCGTGACAACATGTTCGTCGTCGCCGGTCTTTTGCGGTGCTCTGACCGGAAGGCTCGACGCCTTGTCGATGATCTCGTGAAGGCGGGAAAGCTGTTCATCGAGGATGGCTGTATCGTCAATCGACGGGCCGTGGACGAGGTGTCGGCGCGCGTTCGACTGAGAATGGAACGGCAATCCAACGGAAGTCGCGGCGGGGCCAAGAGTGCCGAGAAGCGCGCTAACACGTTGAAAGACAACAAAACCGGGCAAGCAAATGCTTCAAGCAAAAACGAAGCAGAGGAGATAAGACAAGAAGAGAGGAGAGAACCCCTTACCCCTTCAGGGCCGAAGCGGCACGCGAACCCGGTGGTGGTTCTCCAAACCGCGCTTGATCCTGTCGCCGCCCAGCGGTGGGTTACGCATTGTGAGGAGCGCGGCAAGCGGCCATCGTCGCTTCAGGCGGAGCAGCAGGTTGCGGTTCTGCGTGAGCTGCGAGCCCTCGGCGCCAAGCCTGCGGAAGCCGTTCGCTACGCCATCGATCGCGGCTGGGTGAGCCTGAGCGTCGAGTTTTTCCGAAACGCCGGCTACGCACTTAAGCCTGTTCCCCAGCAAGAGAACTGGCACGATAGGATGAAGGTCTGGAACATGGACCAGACATGGGCGCCGGCATGGGGACCGAAGCCGGGCGAGACTGGCTGTCGCGTGCCAGCCGAATTGCAGAGGACCGCAGCATGACAATCCTGGACCTTTAACCAATTCATTTAAATGCCCAAAAATAGCCCAAAAATTCGTAAAAATCGCCTGAAATCACCCGATAAATTCTAGACTCGGCCCGCTAAGGATCCACTAAATCACGGGCGCTACAGTCCCCCCCTCCTTAAAGGAATTTCATCCTTGAAATTACAAGGAAGAACAAGGAGGAAACTGAAAGTGAATTACACCTAACCACAGAAAATGAGAATAACAGGATCAGGTATCTTGAAAATAGAAAGTTGATTTCCCACGTGGCTAAAAGTAAACTTTCTTGGATCCGTAGTCAACCACGGCACGATATCGCTCTAACTAGTCTATGCCTAGGATCGCATCATACTCGGCCAATCGCAGCGCATACAACTTTGCTGGCAACTGCTGGTCATTGATGATAACAGGACAATCTTCCAGGCAAAATGGAGTGGACATGAAATCTCCAGAGGGTAACTCAACGAGCAACTCACAAGGCAACTCGGTTACCGACTCCTCGAGACGAGCAAGGAAATCCTCGAAAACAAATGAATGAGTGGCACCTGAATGGAATAGCACATGAGCTGGATGACCAAAAAATGAAATCGTACCTTCTACGAGATTGGACGTAATGGCTTCTGCACGAGTGATGTGAGTGATCCGACTCCTCAGCTTCCGGCTAGAGGCTACAGAAGATTGCTGGGAAGAAGCTGAAACTTATAAAAACGACGGCTGAGGCAGAGGTGGTGCAGGAAGATGAAATAGAAACTACTGCGGCTGGGTAACCTGTGAGAACTGTGCCAGAACAGACTTCATCGGGCAATCTCAGACAATGTGACCCGACTGATCACAGTGATAGCAAACCATCGGTAAGGAACATGGTACGCTGGGACGGCTGCCACGACACCTCAGACATGGTCTCAGCTCACTCACAGGAAACTCACGGCGATGCTGAAACAAAGGAACAGATTGCTGCATAGAATCAGAAGGCACTGATTGCTGCTGCACAAAACCTGAAGATGCTTGATGGTTGAAACGCTTCTTGGATTTTCTAAACATCCTCCTCGAAGGACCACCAGGAGTAGGCACAACGGACGGAATGCCAGGTGTTGACAGCTGAAAAGACTGGTGCAATGGCATTGCCGACTAAGCAACACTGGACTGAGAGAACCCTGCAGATCTCGCCAAATCGAGCTCAACCGCGACTGCTGCCTGATATGCATCGTCCATGACAGTGACACGGGTAGCAAGCAGTGGCACTCTCAATTCGACTCTCAAACCACGGAGAAACTGCTCGGTCTTTAAGGCTTCATCAGCCATAATATGTGGCGCATACCGACCCAACTCGATGAACTTATTCTGATACTGCAGCACGGTCATCTCACCCTGAACCAGATCTAAGAATTGGTGCATCTTATCCATACGAAGACAGGTCGGACTGTAAGTGCGCTCGAAGGTAGTCACGAACTCTGCCCAGGTGATCTGACGAAGTGGTGGGGAACAGAAAGTAACTTCCCACTCTGAACTCCACCACATTAATGCTGCACCCTAAAGTTAAAAAGTAGCCAGTATAACCTTCTCGTCCTCCACGCATTCCATTGATCAAAACAGACGCTCAGTCACCACAATCCAAATTCTGGCAGCATTCAGATCTGACTGACCTTCATAAGTCGGCGGGTGGAATAGCAGAAATTCCTTGAGTGCTCTACCATGGCCACTGGGTAAGTCATCTTGCGGAGCTGGCACGGCAGGCACAGGGACTGGCACAATCGGAGGAGGAGCAGGCACGACAGGAGGCGAAACGCTGCCACTCTCTTCCAGGGGAACAAGAGCTCTTCTTTTACGGGGCGGCATCTAAAACATACGACAATGGAAAACGCATTAATAATCACGAAAAATATCCTAAGTCAGCAATCAACGACTCGACTGGACTTGTTCTGGACAATCATATGTAATTTTAATTCCTTACACGATTCCCCAACGCCGCTCTGATACCAACTGTAACGACCCAGAGCTCAGGGTACCGATAACCCGATACAAGTGGTAATTTCGCAACAATGACAGAGGCGTTGGCCGTGACTGGAATGGGAGGAGGCTGTTGTTCCATCCCAGTGGGCGCTGCTTGCGGTAGAACATGAACCTCCTATTCACGTAATAATGCTTGCAAGAGGTTCTTCAGTTCCTGATTTTCGCATCGGAGCTCTTCTAACGCGAGGGTCTGCACCTCTCTTCCAAGATCTTCCTCGTGTCCGGGGTTACTGTCCATATCGACACTATGGACATCTTGTTGGTGTTCTTCTTGCTGCGCCGGCTCAAGCTGAGATGTTCCGGCGGCCGGCGTCTGCTGTATTTGTGCAAGAACTCGGGAGACGAGCCTTGACCTCCTCAAAGACTAGAGAGGCTAGTTTAATTCTCCCGAGGTATCCTCCGACTACCTATCGGCAGAGGTTGTGTAACTGGTGAACACTTTGACAGCGTCATTGGTCACCTGTACCACCCGCTTCTTCCTGGGCGATTGTCTTTTAGGCTTGGATGCCATCCCTAGTCTGTCAAAAATAGATATTCGGGACGAGGAGGCCTGGGCTGAGCAGTCCTCGTCCGTGTGCGTTGACCTAGCCCACGGAGAGCTCGGTCGCACCTTTTTGCCAGCTCCCCTGCACTTCTGCCCGCGTGGCGGCTGAGTTGTGGACCTCGGGATGTCGAGGTATCAATGATTGTCGGACTCCGCATTTGTTGCAGGTTCGACATGCGGAAGGGCCCTTCCGCCCGTGCTCGCTTTATAATTCGAGCCTCCTCCTGGGTTACCTATAGTTTCTTCAGATGGAGCTGGCATTCCTCGATTGGGTTGCCCCTTGACTTTGATCGGGGAGAAAGTGGTTTGGGCCGTTGCATTGGACCCTAGTTTGCTACCGGTACGGTGGGCTTCTTCAATTTCGCTCCATCCTCCCAAGCTTGCCGAAGAAGATCGAAGCGGTTGAAGGTAGAGATGGTTGGGACATGGTTGGGACATGCCGGTCTCGAGCCAGAATCGGCTCGCCTCCATAGAGCCGGATGCGGAGATCTCCGACGATTATAGTCATGCCGGAGCGGGATGTCGCCGCTGCAGGCTTTACGCCCTTGCGGCTATGACACTGCCCTGTTGAGTAGGAGCGGCGCCGATGACGCCTGTCGTAGGCACGACGTCGTGGTAGCGGCGACGCTGCCCCCGTTGCGCAGGAACAACATCTTTGAGGGTGGCCGCAGTAGAGCTTGGGCTGTCACGGCAACGGCGCTGCCCCCGTTGAGCAAGAGCGGCGTCGATAGTAACTTGATTGACAGAGAAAAGTCGGCAATTTGTTGGGGTAGAAGGCCTAACACCTTCGGCAGTTGTCATGGCAGCCGAGCGGACTCGGACGATTGCTGAAACAAAGGGCCTGAAGCCCTTGGTCAGTGAAAAGTTGGCCGGACGAAGCCGGCCGGCTACTGACGTAGAGGGCCTGACACCCCCAACAGTTGATCTGTCGACCGAGCAGACTTGGCCAATTGTCGAGGCCGAGGGTCTGACACCCCCGACGGTTGGCTTGCTGACCAGACGAACCCTATCGGTTGCTAAAGCCAAGGGCCTGACACCCCCAACGGTTGATTTGTTGATCGAGCGGGCCCGGCCAGCTGATGGGGCCGAGGGTCTGACACCCCCGACGGTGGTTGCTGTAGGCGTGGCTGAACTAGCTTCAACCACAGGTATGACACCCAAAAAGAAGAGCGAGCCAACGACTGGCGGAAAGCTGTCGAAGATTAATGATGTTGTCGGGTATCCGAACCTGGCGTGGTTGGCGATGATCTGAGGGCCATATGTGACGGCTGCCATCGTCGTCTTGCTATTGTTTTGATGGTGATGCGAATGAAATAGCGTGCAAATGCACAAAGAGCCCACAAGTGAGCAGAGAGATCTGCCCTCCTCTTCCCGTCCTGTAAGAGGAAGAGGGGCAATCAGAACCTTAAAGAAGGTTTGGGAATTTTTTTGACAGAAAGAAGAAAGACGGGAAAGGTCCCACCGGATGTGTCGGTCTGTTGGCCACACACACATAATTAAACAAGGATGCAAATACAAATCAAAGGACATGGAGGTAAAATAAAAATACTAATGTCCCACACATAAAAACTCAATGCTCGGGCGGAGACTCCATGTGGTCGCCCAACCATAGAGAGGCCGGAGTCACTTGAGTAGTGCTGCGTGTCTGATATGGGCGACTGGCTCTCGTGTCCTCACCACTTCTCCCCAGTGTGGGGACCATAGCTTGTCGGGCGCATGCCCTGAAGCTTGGACGGCGTGGAGGGTCCACGGCCGCTTCTTCTCTTCTCGAGGCCAAGCCCCTTTCATTCTCCTCCCTCGCCTCAGCAGGCTCGGAGTGGTGGCAGTCTTGCGCCTTGTGGCGAGCAGGTTGGATCCTCTTAGGAACCCACACCTATTTAAAGGTCTTTGGCCTCGAGGCCAGCTTCTTCTGGTCATGACAATCGGCTTCTCCTTTTTCTGGCCTTCTTCCTGACAGGGCCTGGAAAGCATTGTGGGTTGGCACGACAGCAACCACCCGATCTGGGATTGCTTGGGCTTCACAGCCGTCCAAGAAGATCCGGACGCCACCGATCAGAACAGACTTCCCAGACATTAAGAGTCGTCCAGTCATAGGGACAGTAGTTCTTCTGCGGGAATTCCTTTGGCGTGGATTCTTGAGCCTGTTGTAGCAAGCGGGGTGAGCCCCCTGAGCTACATGGTGCACCATGCAACCCATCAGTTGAGTTCGACTTGTCACCGGACTCTTGCAGCTTCGGGCGTTGTAAGCCCTCGTCTTCACGCCAGCCTCTCCCTTGATCGGTTCCGGGAGCTCGACGTCCAGCACGTCGGTGAAGGCCACCCCCATGAAGTTGGGGAAGCCAACCACCAGTGGAAAGGAACCAAATGTTGTTGGTATCGCCAGGTACCCAGCAGCAGCATGGCTGGCCACAATCTCAGGGCCGAAAGTCAGTGCAGCAAATCCAGCAGTGATCGACATTCTTTTTCTGCAAACACAGAACAAGCAAACGATCAGCAGTCTTTGGGTGGGCCTCGGGACCCACATATCTCGGTAAAGAGATGAAAGGAGACACTAGTCCCACCGGGCGTGCCAGACTATGTTTGACGCTTATTTTTTATTATTCTTTTTATTAGGTCGACCAACCAATTAATTAACACATAATTAATTGACTGATTGACCGCGCAGGCGCACCAATCACATGAGTGACAGATTTATTATGCGCTCAACTTAACCCTTATTGGGTGAGAGTGAGATTCGGGTCGGGACCAGCAGTCTGCCATACCATAAAGGCTATGACGTTAAGTACATCTCCCGCGAGAAGGGAAAATCTTTGATTAGTTGCCGAGATAGTGAGCCGTCTGAGGCCAAAAAAAGACGCAGAAGTGCATATGACGAAGTCACATGAAATGATTTTTTATCTATCATGCAAAACAGGCATGGTTTATTAAATTGGAACCCTCAATACGTGGCAGAGAACATAGGTCTGAAGACCACCATCACGCATAGCGAAAGCTTCCAATCGGACGTAACCCGGCCTTCTGTCAATGCCATTTTATATACCGAGGACCCATGCAAGCACGCATGCATTAACATGGCATTTGTAGATATGCTAAAGCAAAATAACAGAACCATGAAGGTAGACCATTCAGACTTAAGCAGTCCCTTTTTATTTGGTTAATGATTAATCGAGTTTATTAATCCCCACGGGGGGAAGCCAAAAATAATCCCAAAGATGAGTGGGGGATTAAAACGGCGTGAGAGAGGAATCTGGATCAAAATCGGCGTGGCTAGGCGTAGGTGTAGGTTCCCCGGAGCGGTGAAGCATGGCAAAAGGGATTTAACGGCGCGGCCATGACCAATGAGCTAAAACGGCGTGAAGGGCTTAGGGCACGTCGGATTAGGGCACGCCGGGTATAGACCATTTGAAAATTTTTGATTATGAGTCTAAGGTTAATACGGCGTGGGGGGGTAGCACGCCGGATTAGGGCGCGCCGGTTTAAGGCCACGCCAATTTAAGGGAATCACCCCGTGGGAGCTACCGCAACACCAGCAACCCAAGCCAAGGATCCCACTAGGGTCCCAATTCCCACCGGGGATCATAAGAAACCTCGTCTTCCACCTGACCACGTCGGGAGGTCATCGCTGACAAGATCGTCGAGATGCACCATCAGCTCTAGGTCATAACGGACCTTTGTCAGGGCCTCCTCAATAGAGCAACCTCAAAACGGGGGGCTCTGACTGTAGCGAAATCTTGTCGAGTGCGAGAAGCTTCCCATGCCTCCGCTGGGTGAGCGCAACGCCCGCACAGCTTGCCCGCATCAAGGGTGCACAGTCTGCTCCATTCCAACTTGGGGATGGCCCAGTGACTACGTCATTATGAACAAATCAAGAACAAGGCCTGGTACTTGGATGACATCCTGCTCGCTGCCAAGACTCATGGCCTTATCGACGACGATGTGGACTTCCATGCTCCCTTTTCCAAGGAGATCATGGAGGCCCCTGTCCTGCCAAAGTTTTAGCTACCGTCCTTCACCCTCTATGGCGGCACCACTGACCCAGTCGACCACATGCATAGCTTCGAGTCAAACCTGGTGTTTCACCGGGCCTCGGATGTTGTAAAGTGCTTGGGCTTCGTCACTACTCTCCAAGAGAATGCCCGAACATGGTTCGAGTCCCTGTCAGCTGGAACCATCACCTCTTTCCAACAACTGAAGAAGCTGTTTAAGGAGAACTTCATTGGCTACCGAAAGGAAGCCAAGTTCACAGTGAGCCTACTCGCCATCAGGCAGGGACGAGAGGAGGCCCTCTGGGATTACGTATCCCACTTTCGAGCAGAGGCACTCTGTATACCCCGCCTCGATGTCAGCATCGCCACCATCACCCTGACATAGGGAACTTGGGATTCCATCCTCCGATGGTACCTCAGAGTTGAAGCCCCAACAACCTTGATGAACCTCCTCACCTAGGCACAGAAGCACGCAAGGTGTGAGGAGAACACTGTGGTGCTCAGTGGTACGGTCAGGATAGGTTAGTCTGACCATAAGAGATCCGTCGACTCACCTCAAGAGGGGCGAAGCAAGCGAGGGCGATAGGACCAAGAACGCCGCAAATGCTCGGAGAACAAAGAAAGGGGTCAATACTGGCACTACACTCCCCTGACAGTCTCACCCTACCAAATCCTCATGGAGATCTGTCTGGAACCCTTCCTCCAGTGGCCTCCTAAGATGAAGTCTGACCCAAGAACTAGGAGCAAAAGGAGGTACTGCAGCTTCCACTGTGACCACGGCACGACATGCCCAACTGCATTCAGCTGAAGGATGCAATTGAGGATCTCATCCGACGAGGGATCCTTGATAAGTTTGTCACCAAGGCCGCAGAAAAGCGACAGCGTGAGCAGACCCCTCCGCCCATTGACAAACAACCCAATGGGAAGGAGATCATGGTGATTTCTGGAGGACCGGCTTCGGGCAGAGATAGTTCTAGAACACGCCGTCGGTACGCTTCAGCCATCAGCATCGTAGAGTAGGCGACGGTGACCACAGTGAAATAGCCACCCAGGAACATCCTAGAGAGCCAATCATCTTTTCAGAAGAAGACCTCGAAGGTGTAACCACTCCCCATTCTGATGCTCTGGTGATCTCGGCGACCATCAACCAATGTACCGTGCGACAGATTTTAGTTGATAATGAAAGCGGTCCCAACGTGATTTCCTACGATTACCTCGTACTTATGGGAGTGGACTTGTCAAGGATAACATCACGGCACACACCATTGTATGGCTTTTTTGGCACAACTGTCCTCCCGGAGAGGCAAATCTCACTACCGATCACGTTCAGAACTACACCCCGAGATGTGACGTTCCTAGCAGACTTCCTATAGTGCGCAAAATGACTAGGTACAATGCGATAGTAGGGTGAGGCATCCTCGGCACCCTTCACAGTGTCTGTTAACACCCATTTTCAGCCTACAACTCGAGTTATTTCTCTTATTCATATCTTGTAATGCCCCAAATTATCCAATATTTTGGAGCTTTCTTTGCTCCACAAGTCTAGTGACGTCTCGCCCTCCGCCGTGTAAAAAGTGTTAGTCTCTGCACTGAAGACTTCAATCATTCCGCAGTAGAGCCCCTTTAGAATAGAATAGCCATAGCGGGAGGCGTAAACACTATGATAAATACCGGCCCGAATAAGGAGTGGGGTGTAGTTGAATAATACATATTCGGTAAACTCCACTACCCCTTCCCTGAAACTGTGGGCGCCTTGGAGTTTCAACTCCCCGAACCATCCCAACGCTAGCTCATGCTTAAATCTGACAGCCAGGCAGTCCAAAAGGAATGGTTCTTCTCTGTAACCCCACTTTAGCGGAGCCAAGAATAAATCGGAGCAGTGCTGCTCGCCCCGCGGCCATGTCCCATTTAGATGGAGTAAAATCGGGGGTTCTCACTAATTTGTCTTCTGCTGGCAGCACGGCCTCCAGCCCCAATACGGGTTCCCATTCATAGGCTTCGCCCACCAAGTGCAACAGAATACTTCTGGGAACAACATGGGACAAGCTATCTCGAGCCTGTAGAACTGCATGCTCCATCGCCTTCACAACCCACAGCTCTTGCCTTTCCCGAGATCGTAACTGCTTAAGGAAGCGGAGCAAGTGCTGGTCCTTCGGGAAATCTCCCCTATAGCTCCCTGTAGTACTGTCAAAGGTGAAGCCTTTCTCAGCCTTGGCAAGCCTCCGAATGTCCATGCTCTTGGTGTCCGAGCCTGAGGACTCAGCCAGTGCCGCTACCTCGGCATGATCTCGGTCCAGATCTTCAACATTGAGCCATGTGACCACTGGCACTGGAGGCGGAAGGGCGCATTTGGCACCAGTAGCAATGGGAGCGGAAGAACCACTTGGGGCAGCCATCTATCTGCAAAGTGCAATGAACAAAGATCAGAACAAACTGCAAACAATGAGAAACCAAAACCATAAAGGGAGGGGATGGTTCCACTGTAAGCAAAAGGGAGGAAAAGAAAGAAGAAAGAAGTATATTAGGACACCACTGAACGGGTCCTCCCTGGCACGCCCTAGGCGGCCCTTCCCTGGCACGCCTTGAGGGACCTTCATCGGTACGCCCTGGAGTGCACCTCCCCCGGCACGCCCCAGGAGGCCCTTCCCCGGCACGCCTTGAGGGGCCTTCGCTGGCACGCCCTGTAGCGCACCTCCCCCGGCACAGTCTGAAGCCCTTTCACCGTCACGCTCCTTAGCGTTCTTCCCCGACACACCCCTTGTGTGCACTTCCCTGGCACAGCCCCAGCTCCTCCGCCAGCACGCTCCTTAGCATTCTTCCCTGGCGCGATTGCAAGGGACCCAGTTCGACACAGCCCTGGCAAACGGCATTAAGTGTCAGCGTGAATGTATGAAGGGAAAGTGAAGAGGAAAGGCTGAAGAGAAATGATGGGGGATGAAGACAACGGGGGACCCTACTACAAGCAAAGAAAATGAAACACCGATAATTTCTGACGAAATTTCGACAGAGTTTTTCCTAGGCCAGAGGCATAAGGGAAAACATGGATGCGTGCCCACAAGGAATGACGGCCCCAACAAAGTGACGGTGGGCCCCGCGGGGTGACACCAGAAGTCCTCAGCATCAAATAGGTATGCCTTTCCCTCTCACCAGTACACCCTGTGGGAAGCCTTCCCCGGCGCTCCCACTATGACCTTCCCCGGCACACCCTGTGGTGGCCTTCCCTGGCATGGTCCCTACATTCTTCACTGGCACACCCGCCAACATCCTTCCCCGGCACACTTGGCGAATCGCTTCCCCAGCACGGCCCTGCATCGTTCCCCGGCACACCCGACACTCCTCTCTCTGGCACACCGGTGCCCCCTTTCCCGTGCCCTGATTCCTATGGCACCCCTATACTCCCGTCACCCAGCATGCTCGATGGCCTCCTCTGCAGCACGCCCGGCATCTCGCTCGCCGGCACCACTGGCACCTCCAGCCCACGACACCTAGTAGCCCTCCCATGGAGTCAGAGAAGAGGGGAGAAGAAGAAGAACAGAGGGAGAGAAGAACAAGGCTAGATGCATCCATTGACAACTTAGTCCCCAGCCCCAGGTGTCTCCCTACGACGCCCCAGGCGGAGACTGAGATACCGTACAATAACCAAGAACATAAAACAAGGACTAACTGGGGTCGCGCTCGTCAGCGTGGGTCTGACACCCCCAGCCACGTGTGCACACACAGACTATGCGCTCTAAGTCGAGTCCTCTAGCTGATTTTCTCCCCAGCCCGGATGCAGGCTGCAAAGACGAGGGGCCCTACAGTAACCAACCTAAAAATCGTGTCACTCAGGTCACGCTCTCCACCACTCGCAAGTGGGTCCACACACGTGTGCACAGGAAAGCTACGACTAGTGGGGGCTCACTAAACGTGAACACTGAAAACCACACATGCACCCATCGCAAGTAATGCGGTGTAATAGGTGACTCAGAGCCACCCGACTCTAGATAGCCCACTAGACCTACTATACCCGGCGGCCCTTGAGTCACGAGACTCGGGTCAAGACTATCATACATGATGGTACAGCCCCGTCAATCTAGCCTAATCCCTAGGTCTGAAACCACGGTAGCATGATTCCCAAGGCAGCTCACAAGCCGTCGAGTTGATCCCTCATCCAAGGGGCGCACGAAAAACCTCTAGCCCCAGGCTGGTTAACTGGACTCACAGTCCAAGGCCACACACATGGCCCACTCGAAAACTACTTTTTCTGAGAAACCCACATCGTGCGGGGAAGACCCTCCGCACTCCTGCTGACTCATGGCGACTCAATCTAACAAAACACAAAACCTGAGAATGCACGGGGTCACCCGGACCCCCAAGACCTATGGGCATGCTAATCGAGATAACTCGGTACCTTCGGACACCCCCAGAAAAATGAACACGGAACCCATAGTGTTTGGGACATCCACGAGATCGAAGGTCAACCACTGGGTCACAACCGGGTCGATCGGAGGCCACCAC
The DNA here is from genome assembly GCA_024336825.1 of Amorphophallus titanum. Taxonomy (NCBI): domain Eukaryota; kingdom Viridiplantae; phylum Streptophyta; class Magnoliopsida; order Alismatales; family Araceae; genus Amorphophallus; species Amorphophallus titanum. The sequence continues at coordinate 18,393,218 of JANBPO010001714.1, read as the reverse complement.
AACGTGAACCGAACACGGCTAGCACGAAAAACCTAGTGGCGGTCCTCTCTAGATCGTCAAATCAGATGGCAGCCCTCTCAGGACTGCAAAACCAGTATTACAGTCCACTCTGGACCGCTAACCATGGGGGACACCGGGAAAAGAAATGGTCTTCCTTAAGACTGCAACCTTAGTGGCGATCCTGGCCTGACTGCTAAAATCGATTTAGTGGTCAGTCGCAAGGCCGCTACTATACGAGGAACATAGGACACAATGCGGCCATGCCTTGGCCGCAACTCAGAGAAACAGTCATCCACCTGATCGCCAGCTTCGGGGACTCAACGAGAAACGATCATGGATTAGCAATCCTGACCTGACCGCCACTGCAATTGGCGGTCAATCGTAAGACCGCAACTACCCCAGGCAGTCACATCTGAACCACAAAACCTGTCGACACTTCTGGGTCGAATAGCGGGCCCCAGCGGACCGCCTCTATGCAATGGCAGCTACTGGTATGACCGCTACTTCCTCCCGAGTGTGGAAACGGCGAACACGGTAGAAAATGACATTCCACGCCCCATTCACACCCATGTGAAGGGGAAAACAAGGGGAAACCAGTCCCCATCCTCTCCAGCACCGGTAGGGCCTATTTGAACCCCAAAAATGTGATCAAAACACTCGATCCGGCTCACACCCCAAAACATGTATTATTCCCCAAAATATGAAAATAACCTCGCTCGGCTCACCACGGTCTACAAAACTCCCGCGAAAGGAAGTACAGAGGTTAAGGATCTGTCCCCCTACCTCCAACAAAGATTTCACGCACCGAGGATGCCAATCCGCCAAGAAAACACCATTCAAACCATTGTCGGCACCCCGAACTTGCGGCCGAGCTTCGCCGCGCCACCGTCCCTCGATCCATCCTCGCCCCTACGCCATCGTCGCCTCACCCCTGCCTGCTGCGGTCGGTCACTCGCAGAGAAGAGAGGGAGAGTAAGAGAGAAACGGAGGGGGAGAGAGTTAGAGACGTGAGGGAGAGAAAGAGAGAGGGTGAGGGGGGTTAAAAGAAAAAAGAAATATATTCTTAAGGAATTTTATCCTCAAAATTTACAAGGAAAAATGAGGAGGAAACTGGAAGAAAACTGCACACATCTACAAAAAGCGAGAAAACAGAATCAGGTACCTTGAAAATAGAAGGATGATTTCTCGCGTGGCTGAAAGTAGACTTTCTTGGATCTGCAGTCAACCACGGCACCATATCGCTCTAACCAATCCATGCCTAGAATTCCATCATAATCGGCCAACTGCAGCACATATAACTTCGCTGGCAACTACCGGTCACTGACGATAACAAGAGAATTTCCAGGCAAAATGGAGTGGACATGAAATCTCCGGACGGTAACTCAATGAGCAATTCACAAGGCAACTCAGTTATCGGCTCCTCGAGACGAGCAAGGAAATCCTTGGAAACAAATGAATGTGCAGCACCTGAATCGAATAGAATGCGAGCTGAATGACCAAAAATCGAAACCATACCTTCTACGAGGTTAGACGCAATGACTTCTGCATGAGTGATGTGAGTAATCTGGCTCCTCGATTTTCGGCTAGAGGCTGCAGAAGATTGCTGGGAAGAAGCTGGAACTTACAAATAAGATGGCTGAGGCAGAGGTGGTGCAGGAAGATGAAATTGAGACTACCGCGGCTGGGTAACCTGTGAGAACTATGCTGGAACGGACTTCATCGGGTAATCTCAAACAATGTGACCCGACTGATCACAGTGATAGCAGACTACAGGCAAGGAACATGATACACTAGGGTCACTACCACCACACCTCGGACCCGGTCTCAGCTGACTCACGAGAAACTCTTGGCACTGCTAAAAAGGAGGAACAGACTGCTGGACAGAATCAGAAGACACCGATTGCTGCTGCACAAAACCTGAAGACACTTGACGGTTAAATCGCTTCTTAGACTTTCTAAACATCCGCCTCGAAGTACCACTAGAAGTGGGCGTGACAGACGGAACTCCAGGCGCTGACGGCTAAAAAGACTACTAAAACGGTCCAACCTACTGAGCAACACTGGACTGAGAAAACCCTACAGACCTCGCCAAATCAAGCTTAATCGTGACAGCTGCCTGATATGCATCGTCCATGACATTCACACGGGTAGCAAGTAGCGGTACTCTCAATTCAACTTTTAAACCACGAAGAAATTGCTTGGTCTTTAAGGCTTCATCAGCGATAATATGCGGCGCATACTGACCCAACTCAATGAACTTGTTCCGGTACTGCAGCACGGTCATCTCGCCTTGAACCAAATCTAAGAATTGGTGCATCTTATCCATTCGAAGATAGGTCAAAGTGTAAGTGCGCTCGAAGGTAGTCATGAACTCTGTCCAGGTGATTTGACGAAGTGGTCGGGAATAGAAAGGAACTTCCCACTCCGAACTCCACCACATTAATGCTGCACCATGAAGTTGAAAAGTAGCAAGCATGACCTTCTCATCCTCCGCACATTCCATCGATCGAAACACACGCTCAGTCGCCTCAATCCAAATCCAGACTGACCTTCATAAGTCGGCGAGTGGAATAGTAGAAACTCCTTGAGTGCTCTACCACGACCATCAGGTAAGTCATCTTGCGAAGCTCGACCAGGCACGACAGGAGCAGGGACTGGCACAATCGGAGGAGGAGTAGGCACGACAGGAGGAGGAATGCTGCCACTCTCTTCTGGGGGAATAGGAGCTCTTCTTTTATGGGGTAGCATCTAAAACATACGACAATGAAAAACACATTAATAATCACAGAAAACATCCTAAGCCAGCAACAGGCGACTCGAGTGGACTCGTTCTGGACAATCACATGCAATTTCAATCCCTTATACGATTCCCCAACGCTACTCTGATACCAACTGTAACGACCCAGAGCTCTGGGTACCGATAACCCAATACAATATCGAATTACCGCTACCAGGAACTGGGGAAGTCACCCAAGAGGCTGATGAGGCCCCTGAAGGGTTGGAGGGGGTTTGTCGAGGGAGCGTATAAACAATTGGAATTATACCACTGGCAATATTAATTAGAGCAGTAATTTGACTAAAGTCAAGGGGTTTACGCGAACCAGATTTCACCCCCAATCCAACCCGCGTAAAGTCCCCCTGACCCTTCAGATTCTCCTATAAAACCTCCCTTAGAATCTCAAGGGGCATATGGACTAACAGATGCACACTTGGACCTCCACAGGCACCCAGCAAGGACGTAAGGAGATAAGTGCATGTGGGGTTGGCTTGTTGATTGGCTTGTACACGTCGAGGTTATGTCACACGTATTCCCCTCACATGGCATCTAGTCATCTCACACAAGTCCATCTCCATCGCATGTAAGCCATTATGATAATGGCGAACACACCCGCACCTCGAGTCCGCCCGCTTTTGACACCCTATGACAACTGCACATATGCCATGACGCCGCATTTGCCTCCGTCACGAGACCACGTGCCCACCATTCGCCCTGAGGCAGCCATCGACCGTCCCAACCATAGACTCAAGTTAGCCGGACCCTAGCCCGAAGGGAATATCCCTGGGGCCGGCCTTAACTCCCTGGCATGAAGACATCCACCTTCTGGGACTCATACCTAACTACTATTCTCGAGCTGTGTTTGGCCTCCCTTAAGCGCCCGCCAGTATCTACTCCTGCCATCTAGTCTAGCCTTCCCTCGATGAACCGGGCATGTCCTACACGCGGATATCCTCCTTGTTACGCATTGACCCAGGGACTGACCCACGCATCGAAATTGTCTCACGGCTTGCACCAGTTGTATTTTGGCCTCCTCGGCCCACTTATAAAGCCCACGTGACTCTCATAAAACATGAAACCAGTTGAATATGCATACCCGTACCTGGGTCTCAGCCCCACCTCCACACCACCCAGTGTGTGTCTAGTTCTCTGACTCCAGTTCATCAAACATCCCTATCGAGTATAACTGTCACCTCGTACCAGCAGGGATACCCGGTCCTCTATCCATGGCTTCAATAATATCTAGGTCCTTCTTCAGCACAGATCAAAGGTGTTCGGATTCAATCTGATGTAAATAAACACTGACTGCTTGCGGTCGATGGGGAAAGATGTCTCGTACAAGAATCCCCACAATCGCCTGCACACTCACACTTGTGGAACCTCCCCTCTCTCCACGTGCTGCCCGATACCCTGAGCCCATGTGCCGCATCCTGGCGATGCTCCCCCAGTCAACCTTTGGTTCCATAGGTGTTCGTCGAGAAATCACCCCCGCACCTGTTGACACAAAAAATATTCTTAATACTGTGTCTGTAGGTCTTAAGCTCCGACCGAGTTCTCTCACGCCGACAGAGAAGAAAAGAAAAGAATGGTTAAAGTCGAACAAAGATGGGATCAAAGGAAATGAAGAAAGGAAAAGGCACTCATCTATGGGAGATAGCTGCTAGAGCAGGACCGAAGAAGCTCAATAGAACATTTGGGATGTCTGAGGAAGGTTACATCGACTCGGCAATGCTATACGGCAAGCTGAAACCAACAAGCTCAACGAACCGGCATCGACTCACTCATGACGAATAGGCCCTGTATCTCATCCGATAAGGACAAAATAACACCTGGTGGTTTGCCGAATGATGAAGAAGCCGCTCGAGGTGAAAAGATGTCCCTGGCCCCTCCAGACGGTGTGCCGAAGGGAATGTCAGCAAAAAACCTGAGTGATCCGATCAGGACACGCAGGATGTCAAAATGGTCCGTAAGTGACCAAAGAGCTACCCCACAGGGGTAAAAACACTTTGAGAGGTTTCCCACTCGACGAAGATGCTTCCCTAATGTGACACAAAGAAGGGGGTGGGCAGCAAATAGGAAATATGCCCTCGGACCTAAGTCGCAAGCACAACCACAAGAGCTGAAACCAACTAGCGAGTCGCCGAAACACTGTGCGCACCCGTTTCCCGTGGTGACTCGGTGAAGCTGAGTCGGGGTGGTGGAGAAGGACCCTTACTGGTTAGGGGACCAGCACTACTAATGTTGATCCTCCCGAAGTTAGGAAGCCCACAAACGCGGGCGGCCGGGTGCCTTGGGGGCACTAGATCACTCTCTCACTCAATCCACTTCCCCAACAAATAAATAGAGAAGGTGGTACGTGGCCTAGGAACTATTTTCCAACCTCTACACTTCTTGGCGTCATCTGTGGGAAGCTCGAGCAAAAGGCTATGGCGCCCCGTGGAAGTCTCCGCAACACCAGCCACCGGGGGCGTAAGTCCCACCAGGGACCCAGCTCCCGGCAGGAGTCGCAAGAGGCTTCTTCCTCCCATCCTCGGCAGGAGGTCACCCCAGGTGACCTCGATGAACTGTGCCAATAGATCTGGGCCCTGACCGACCTCTGCCAGGAGCTCCAGGACTAACGGGTCGACCCCCAGCGCGTCTTGTCTGAATGACGGGAGGACGAGAGGGGTCAGACTGGGGGGAACCCCCACCTAGCGCGAGAGGCGTCCTGCGCCTCGGTGACTAGGACTCGGCCATCCCGTAGTGTGCCCGCGCCAAGGGTGCGCAGCCCACTCCACTGCAATCCGGAGATGGACTGTCGACTCCAGCCCTTCGAAGAGATAGAGGACAAGGTCAGATACTTGGACGACGTCCTCTTGGCAGCCAAGAATCATGGCCTGATCGATGATGATCTGGATTTTCATGCTCCTTTCTCCAAGGAAATAATGGAAGTCCCCATCCCACCGAAGCTTCAACTACTGCCATTGACCTCCTACGATGGCACCACCGACCCGGTCGACCACATGCACAACTTCAAGTCCCATCAGGTGTTCCATTGGGCCTCAGACACTATGAAGTGTCTAGCATTCGTAACGACCCTCCTGGAGAATGCCAAGGCTTGGTTCGAGTCCCTACTGGCCGGGACGATCTCCTCCTTCCACCAACTCAAGAAGCTATTCAAGGAGAACTTCGTTGGCTGTCGGAAGGTGGCTAAGTCTGTGGTGACTCTGCTCGCACTCAAGCAGGGAAGAGAAGAGACACTATGGGATTTTGTCTCCCGCTTCTACTTAGAGGCGTTACGGATCCTACACCTAGACGTCATCATCACCACTACGGCCCTCACCCAAGGGACGCGGGACCACATCCTTCGATGCACCCTTCGGGTCGAGGCCCCGACGACTCTTCCAGACCTCCTCGCCCTGGTGCAGAAGTACGCGCGCTGTGAGGAGAACACGGTGGCCTTGGGCCGCAGGCCAGAACCGATCAATCTGACCGTAAGAGATCTATCGACCCCCCGCGAGAGGGTCAGAGTAAGCCAGAGCGACGCGACGGAGACTGCCGTGATCACCCCGAGAAGGAAAGGGGCAATTATCACCACTACATGCCCCTGACCGCTCCACCGGATCAGATACTAATGGAGATCCACGAGGAGCCATTCCTCAAGTGGCCACCTCAGATGAAGTCAGACCTGAGCACAAGGACCAAGAAGTACTCCCTCTACCACCACGACCATGGTCACGACACCACTGACTGCATCAACAAGAGGAACGCCATTGAGGACCTCATCCGGAGAGGACTCCTCGATAAGTTCCTTACCAAGGCAGCAGAGCAGCGGTAGAAGACACCCCCGCCAATCGATAATCATCCCAATGGGAAGGAGATCATGATGATCTCTGGGGGACTAGTCGCGGGAGGGGATAGCGCAAGTAGGAGGGGACAGTATGTGACGACAGTCCGCGCTATGGACCAGGGCAATGACAATCCGTGGGGGACTCCCACCCCAGGACATTTAGGAGATCCTATTGTCTTCTTTGACGATGACCTAGACGGCATAACTACGCCCCACTCAGATGCTTTGGTGGTCTTGACCACCATTAACCAATGTACTATGCGCTGCATTTTAGTAGACAATGAAAGCGGACCTGATGTTATAGCCTGCGACTGCCTTGTTCTTATGGGTGTGGATATGTCTCGACTAACACCCTTGAATATGCCGCTATACGGGTTCTCAGGAATGACCATCCGCATAGAGGGACGCATCTCACTCCTAATCACATTGGGGACCATGCCAAGAGAGGTAACCTTCGTCGCCGACTTTACTCTAGTTCACACAATGATAGGATATAATGCCATCATCGGTGGTAGGGAGAGAGAGAGCGGCACAAACTCCGAGGGTGCCACTGAATGTATGGGTCCGTCATTTCTATAATGGGCTGTTCTCCTTTTACCAGGAGTTCGCCAGGGACCAGAGTCCCTGGGAGGAGTACACAGAGGTGGAGCTTCACTTCAGGACCTACACCAGGTACATTTATGCTACACAAGAGGGGTCAAACCCCCACGGTTTTCCAGATGTGACACATCTCGCCACCTATTTGGCATATTACTTGGCAACGTTCATGGTTCTGCACAGAGAGGATGGTTTGCTGAGAGTCGAGTTGCTGTGGTCGGCCTTTTTGTTAGCTGAGGGGAGATAGTTGGCCTTGGCTCTTGCTGCACTGGCCAACATCTACTAGGGACTGAGAGTTCTGGCGGTGCACCCGGTGCCGAGAGAGAGGAGGGTGCTCCTGCCGACCCACTACCTCAGTGTGTAGGCCGGGTTGCTATTTCCGGGACTGGTGACGCGAGGGACAGTGACGAACCCGATGGCACCGCTCTTGTTCAGCTTCCCCGGACAACCTGACGGGGACGCAGAGGCGCAGCTGGAGGGGGCTAGGAGTGCCCTTTGCTACTTACCCAACTGAGGCGAGGAGGGGCTACCCTTTGACAGCGCCATGAGGGAATCTAGCCTTTTCCTAGGGCCTTCAGGTGGAGGGGTGACCAGCGCCCACCCTGGTCAGGAGATGGTAGGTGCAGGGCTGCGGACGGAGTGGATACTGAGTACTCGATCGGCGGTGTTGCTGTTGCACCGGTCAGCGACGAGTTCCTTGGAGTCATACTATCCACACCGGTTCGCAAGGAACTTTGGGCACGACTAGGGGATCCCGCCGAACCGTGAGTTCCCTTTGGCGGGCAGACAGTACCGAGGCAGGGACACCCACCTACTTGCAGCAGCGTGGTGGGACTTTTACGGCTGTCAGGAGCCAATGTAGTTCCCGATGCTGGGACAGGGACATCAAGGGAGGTTCGACATTCACTACGCCAGGTGGTGGTTTGAGCACGGCCACTTGTACTGACAGAAGGCCTCCGCGATCAGGAAGGTAGAGGAGAGCCGCTTGCTGAGGGAGGATCTACCTCCTATAGTGCTAGACGAGGGGTACTTGAGGACCCACACTACTCGGATGCATTGAGAGATCAAGCGAGTCATGGAGCGGTGGCCCCGGAGTGGCCGGGGTTCGTCATCTGGGAGCCAAAGCAATGGCGGGGCACTGAAGCCCCTGAGACAGGCTTCGACGAGAGCAATGGCGATAGGAGGGGAGGTGTCCCGGTCGGGGGCACTTAAGGCCTGGTGGGCTCAGTTCTTGGCCGACTACGGCTTCTAGAGTAGGGGTTCACTGGATCGGGAGCTCCCGCATGGGAGCGTTGCCAATTCAGCAATCGACGACTGGTGAGGACATATCGGCCATGCGATCGGGTCAGCCGGACCCATGGAGTTCTTGTCCCAGATTGAGTGCGCCTGCACTCTACGGGACATTCAAGAGGCCGTGACGATGGTGGCCCGGGTGCTGGCGCTAAAGCCAGAGCAGTTGGTGCTCTTGCCACTGACCCCCTTCGGGGCTCCAGGTCCGGCTTTGTTTGGTTTACTCCGTGCCTTTTGCTTTTGTTGCTTTTTGATTATAACACTGGGACATCATGTCATGTTGTGTCTATTGACAGGTTCTGTGGCAGAGGGGGACAACCCCTCCACGGAGGTGTCCTCAGGGAGTGGGGACGGAGGTTTGCAACTGAGGTGGAAACACCCAAGAGTAGAGGCTACAGTAGCCGAGACTGGCGAGTCTTCTAGAGGACTCGAGGCTGGCGGGCAAGTCAAGGCAGAGACAGCCTTGAGTAAGTGTCATTTTTGCCTTCCTTGCTTCTGGTCGATTTAGCTATGGTAGTAGGCTAATCTTGCTTTGCTGGGTTTGTGTCTTGCAGCTCCCATGGAGGCTTGGGTGGAGGCGACCTTCTCGCCCCCTTGAGAGGAGGACCCTCCCTATGTAGAGGGAGCTGAGTGTGAGATTGACACGGAGAGTTTTCTCTGGCTGATGGACGAGATGGCACCCAATGTCAAGGCCTCCCTGACTTCGAGTCATGGGCAGGTGTGGGAGGAGCCCGTTCAAGTAAGGGCTTCTGGTGGTGGTTGTGAGTTACGACTTCGCTCGTTTCTGGTCGTTGATGTGACGGTCTGGCTTGTGCAGAGGAGGCAGAGACTTCGAGGGCCAAGGCCCCAGCTGAGGCACTGAGCGGCGATCCTGGACAGGCGAGAGAGCCATCACCCACGGTGGCTGGTAGTTGCCTAGGTAAGTGTCCGATTACTTCAGAGGGAGTCTTCCTGTTGTAGTTGTACTCTTTGCAAGCCAAAATTGTTGACCTGGTCTGAGTTGCTTGTTTGGCAGGTGAGGATGCGGTGGCCAACCTGGAGATGATCCAAGAGCTGGTGGACGCCGGTTCGTCAGTGGTCCTGCTGTCCTTTGAGGACGAGTCTGGGCAGGAGACCTCTATGTCTCCACCCACGGTTGGGGACACACTAGGTAGGCTACCACAGCTATTGGAGAAGCTGCCTCTCCCACCTTTGCCGACCGTGGTGTCGGCTTGCACGGTGGGGCTGGTAGAGTCATCCAACGTGGGACCCTTAGGTACGTAGCCGAGTACTTAGTTATTTCATGGTGGATTACTTTGCTTTACCCACTCATGCTGAGCTTTCACTGGGGGTTGGCTGCAGGGACCTCTTCCCCCCTGGAGGAGGGAGAGCTTCCCTGGGACATGGCCTGGGTAGCAGGAGACGAGCCTGCTGTCGCTACGTCTGCTGGGTGCGATGAGGAGTTCGTTGATATTGAGGGGATCTCCAAAGGGGACGCCCCAGCTGGTGAGCTTCTTCCCTAACACCTTTGGCTAGGGAGTTATTTTTATGTAAAACTGGACTCGGTAGTAACCTGACTGGGCTTACTGGTGTGCAGGTGCCTCTGATTTTCCCATGATTGAGGGTTCATTAGGGGCCTCATCTAGTTCTTTAGGCAGCGGTAGCACGGCCATGGAGACCGACGAGAGCTCAAGCTCGAGCTCTTCCTCCTTCGAGGCTTCTTTCACCGGAGATGTTGAGATGAAGGCTGCGTTGGAAGGTACATGTAGCTCCTTCGCTCCCCTTCACTGGCTTTGACTCAGGGTTTATGGCAGAGCTGACATTTTGTGCTATGTCCAGGGCTGGAGTCTGAGGGGGAGTGCACGCCGACTCCCATCGAGGTGGATATAGGAGAGCCTTCTACCTCTCCGATGATTACTGGGGACACCCGGATGTCAGAGGAGCCTCTACCCTCTTTGACTCTAGTAGGAGACGCTACTGAGGTGGAGGAGAGACTACCCTCATCGACCCCGAGCGGGGGTGTTACAGGCACGGCGGGGGCCATAGTAGGTGAGAGACAAGACATTTCTTAAAATTTTCACCTTGTCTTGTCATAGGGAAGTCCTGAGCGTTGCTGACCCTCTTTGTGTTTGGTGGTGTTGCACAAGTCCTTCTGGCGTGCTGGTTAAGGTTGGCCACTCCTCCCTGGAGTTGGGGATCGAGTGGCCTACATCTGTTTCACCAGCAGAGCCGTTGCTGGACGCCAGTGTGGGTGCGGCCTTGCTCCAGCGAGCCCGAGGCTACGTAGGAGGCTATCCCCTACCTTCCCTGGGGGAGCTCCGTCAGCGGTTGAGGGAGTGTACCCATGGCTATCACGGCCTTGGGTTCCCGTGCGAGCTATGGATGTCCAGCCTGGCCGGCATCTGGGCGGAGTACCTGTGGCTTCTAGAGGCGCAGGAGCGAAGGGCTCGGCAGCTAGCGGCCATCCAAGAGCTGGAGGAGCAGCGGGCTTAGCTTACATTGGCGACTGTCGAGTAGGAGAGTTGTGCTAATGCGGTCGTGCTGCTTGCTCGGGATCATGTCGCACGGCTGAGGGAGGCAAAGAGCAGAGCTGAGGCCCTGGAGGAGGAGCAGCGAGAGGCGGAGCTCGCTAGGGTCGAGTGGCGGACTGTCGAGACGGGGGCCGAGGCGAGCGTGCAACTTGCGTCGACCTTGAAGGCAGAGCTGGCTGCTACAGAGTCCCGCTTGGTGGAGCTAGAGGGGAGCGAGGCTAGGCTGTGATTATATCACTTCCCCCCCCCTTTTGTTATTCAGATTGTACATTTTTGTTATCCCAAGGGCATGTCTTGAGCTCCCCTTTTATAGAGAGTATTAATGACAGATTCTGAATTTTGATGTCATTATTTGCTGGGTTGTTTCACCTCTTGTTCCATGGAACCGTGTCGAATGCAGGGACTGGCGACCACTTACTGTTAGTTTGCTTGATTCTCCTCTACCACGTATTTGTACAGGGTGTAACAGGCTGGGTTTTACCCATTTTCGGGGCATTGAAGTGGAGAACTGGGCTTGAGGATAGTGTGGCTGGATTTTGGGGACTGGGAACTGGGGACTAGGTACTGGAAACAGACTAAGTACTGGGGGCTAGTCTCTAGGAAAGAAAAGCCCGTGTTTTATGGGGTTAGTGTAGGTTTGCCAGGATGTGGCAGCCTACGAGGTCAAATCTGAGGGTTGGTTCTGGGATGCGTCAGTTATAGGCTGACGCATGGGGTGTTGGTTGTCTTCGTATCGGATTGAGTGTTAGTGATGTCTTTATTTATTGCGCACTCTATCATGGTCAAAATTCTCAATGCTCTGATTGACATGAATGATATAAACTCGCCGTGCCCTCCAGGTTCCTTCTGCGCTCGGGGCATGACAGTTTTTGTGGTATCAGAGCCTAGGATTTTAAATTCTTAGGAAAAACCCAAGTCTAAGGATAGGTCAACTCTTAACCTGTGAGATTGGGTAGAGCCGAGGGATTAAGTTATTATAGGATGTCCTATCTTGACATACATCCTATCCTATCTTGTCGAACTTTGTAAAAGTAAATGCATGAGACTAATTAAGATTTAAATCCTTGTAGGATTATGGCTGCGAAACGCGCACAATGGCGGGAGATGCAACAAACCGTCCAGAACTTTACCCAAGCGCTACAACAGATGGCGCATGGCGGAGCACACCGTGGAGCAAGAGATCTCCACAGGAGTTTCAGGAACCTGAACCCTCTGAAGTTTACGGGTTCTTCTAACCCCGATGATGCTGAAAATTGGCTTAAGGAGATTGAACTAATCTTCCGGGTTATGCAGTGCGTGGACGATGAGAAAGTTTTGCTAGCCACGTTCTAGCTGGAACGAGATGCAAGGTGTTGGTGGGAATCTGTGGAAGCCACCTTGATGGCAGACAATGTGACCTGGCCCGACTTTGTTGGCCATTTTAACAACAAATACTTCTCCGACCGCATCCAGGAGAAAAAGGCTACAGAGTTTGCCATTCTGAAATAGAGAACCTAGACTATGGCCGAGTTTGAGGCCCAATTCTCCTGACTGGCTAGGTACACGCCTCACCTGGTGGGTACAGAGAAGATGGAAGCTCGACGCTTCTTGAACAGGCTTAGGCCCCAGTTCATCACCCAACTGGCTCTGATGGATATCCAGTTATATCCAGAGATTGTCCATCGTGCTCAACTGCTGGAGGATGCCACGGAGTTGTCTGATAAAATCCGTGGTAAAGACAAGAAGGAGACCGTCACTAACAACTTCAAGCCCTCCTTCAACAAGAAGAGACCTTCTAATGGGGGTGAGTCCTCCAAAGATAGGAAGCCCAAGGGTAACAACAAGCCATTCTCCATCACTAAAGAGAACTGCAAATACTACGACAAGCCTGGCGATAAGGCCGGCGAATGTTGGAGGAAGCTGGGAGCATGCCTCGGATGTGGGAGTCGGGAACACAAGATTCCTGATTGTCCACTATTGAATGTGCAAATTGAAGTGACCAAGGATGAAAAGCGCCAAGCCAAGAAGCAAGGACGTCTCCAAGCTCTACAGGAGACTAAACCAACAGAAGGCGGATTGGTGGAAGGTACTTTGTCCATTTGTTCCAAGTCTGCTCAAGTTCTATTTGATACCGGCGCAACCCATTCCTTTGTTTCAAATAAATTTGCTACATCACTCTCTATGCAACCACAATGGATGAACTTAGTAATTTATACTCTATTAGGGAATGAATCTGGCGTCACATATCGTTTCCCAAACTGTAAGGTCAACGTCAAAGGTCGCAATCTACCTGTTGATCTGATATGCTTAGATCTATAGGGATATGATGTCATTCTAGGTGCCGATTGATTATCCACCCATCGGGCAACTATAGATTGCCGGAATGGAAAAGTGACCTTTGTGTACTAGCTAGAGTTAACATATAGTACCTCTCAGAAGAGGTCTCCAGTTATTTCTGCTCTTTAACCTCATAAACTTATCAACAAAGGATGCGAGGCATTCATGGCTTTCGAAACTGCCACGGAAGCTAAGGTGGCTAGATTGGAGGACATTCAAGTTGTTCAGGAGTTTCCCAATGTTTTCCCAGAAGACTTTCCTGGTTTACCACCAGAAAGGGAACTTTCATTCACCATAGATCTTGTTCCGGGTGCCAGACCCGTATCCAAAGCACCCTACAGAATGTCTCCCGTAGAATTGAAAGAATTGAAGGAGCAACTCATGGAGTTGTTGAAGAAAGGTTTCATCAGACCAAGTACATCTCCATGGGGCTGCGGAAGTAAGCTTGGTAACTCATCAGGGAAGACATCAGGGAACTCACAAATCACAGGAATAGCATTAATATCCTGCCATGGTGTCTCAACAGCAACCATTGAAGCTAAGAATCCCTGACAACCTGCATTAAGCAATCTATAGTTTTGAATAGTAGAAATAATCAAGCGAGAAGAATAGGATTGAATACCTTGAAAATAGAAGGCTGGTTTCCCATGTGGCTGAAAATAGATTTTCTTGGATCTACAATCAACCACGGCTTCATATTGTTCCAACCAATCCATGCCCTGAATAATATCATAATCAGCCAGCTGCAATGCATATTAACCTCGCTGGCAACTGCTAATTACCGATCACAATAGGTGACTCCTCCAGGCACAAAGGAGTAAACATGAAATCCCCATAAGGCATTTTAACAAGCAACTTACTAGTCATCTCAGAAGTCGGCTCCTCAATATAGGCGATAAAATCTTCAGAAATAAATGAATGAGAAGCACCTGAATCAAAAAGAACACGAGTTGCATGACCATAAATCATAACCGTACCTTCCACGAGATGGGACGCCATGACTTCAACACTTGTAATATGAGAAACCTTCCCTTTCTGCTTTTTGCTAGCTGCGGAAGGCTACAGAGAAGAAGCTGAAGCTTGAGGATAAAATTGCTGAGGTTGGGGTGGTGGAGGAGGTCTGAACTGCGACGGCTGTGGTTGAGAGAACTGAGAAAACTACACCAGCTTCGGCCTCAGAGGACAGTCTTGAACCATATGTCCTGACTGATCATAGCGAAAACAGACCACCGGCAATGAACATGGCTTGCCTGGGTGGCTACCATCACACCTCGGACATTGCCTCGGCTGACTCACTCCTGAACCTTGATGCTGTTGAGAAGAAGGCGTTGACTACTGAATAGTGCCTGAAGATGCCTGCTGATCAAACCGCTTCTTAAATTTCTTGAATGTCTGCCTGGACTTGGATTTAAAGAAAGAAGCGTCACTAGAAGTAGGTGCAGCAGACAGGACTCCTATCACAGATGGCTGACTGACCTACTGATATTGCACACTGGGCTGAACAGAGCCAACTTGAGCATGACCTCGAGATCTTGCCATGTCAAGCTCTAACGTTGCAGCTACCTGATATGCTGCATCCATCTCGGCCACACGAGTCGCAATCAATGGCTGCCTCAGCTTTGCTTTCAACCCTCGCAGAAATTGCTCAATCTTCAAGGCTTCATCAGCAAGAACATGGGGCGCATACCTACCCAATTCCATAAACTTATTCCGATACTACTGCACAGTCATATCACCTTGAGCCAGTTCCATGAATTGATGCATCTTATCCATCCTGAGGTAAACAGGACTGTAAGTGCACTCGAAGGACGTGACAAACTTTGTCCAGGTGATCTGACGAAGTGGACGAGAACGAAAAGCAACTTCCCACTTCATGGTCCACCACGCGAGTGCTGCTCCCTAAAGTTGGAACGTAGCAAGCATGACTTTTTCATCCTCTGTGCACTCCATTAAACATAATACATGCTTGATTGCATCAAGCCACACTCAGGATGCATCGGGATCTGCCTGACCTTCATAATCTGGTGGGTGGAACAACAAAAACTCTTTTAGTGCTCTGCCACAGCCAGCTGGAGGCAAATCTACTTGAGGAGCAGGATCAGCTTGAACTTGAACCGGCACAACCGGAGGAGGAGAAGTGCCACTTTCTTCCCTGGGAACACGACCTCGACCTCTTCTTCTTTGCGGCATCTTGATCTAGAAGAAAACACACAATGATAGGAAATCCATCAGTAATCATGGGAAACAACCTAAGCCAGCAATAGACGACTCACATGGACTTGTTCTGGACTGGTGCCATTTCAATTCCTTATACAAATCCTCAACACCGCTCTGATACCAACTGTAACGACCTAGGAGATCCGGATACCGATAAACCGATATCATCGATTTACCGATACCAAGAACTCGGGGAAGCCACCCAAGAGGCTGATGAGGCCCCGTAAGGGCCGCATGAGGTTTGTGCGGCCCTATGTGGGCCGCATGTTCTTGGTTATACGGGCGATCTGAGACCGCACATCCGTCATCTTCCCCGATGACGGTGATGACCTTCCCCACCGGCGGGAGCTCCCGTAAGCCCCCAAACCGGTCCCTAAGCATACATCTAAGCCCGCCCCTAAGCATGCTTATTTGATAATGACAACGGGGGGGTTCGTGGCCTACCTCGGGGTCCCGCGTGACTTTCCCCGACGTCACCGGCGCGGCGGTGAGCTCCTCCGACGGTGACACTTCCTCGGCTCCTTCATCCGCAACGGGCTCCGCCGCAGTGGCCCCTTCCGCGATGACGGACGGCGCGGTGGTCTCCTCCTCCACGGCGGCGGGGGCGGTGATCGCCGTCTCTTCCTCCATCGCCGACGGCGGTGACTCTTCCTCCCTGGACGATGGCGGTGGTCGGCGAGCTTGGGTCTTGGTTCTCATCGGTGGAGGGAGAGAGTGGGTGGTTGGAGAGGAAGAGAGAGGGGAAGGTGGGGGTTTGTTCTTTGGGTATGGCCCTTCTTCTCCCCTCCCTCTACCGGTTACGATGGAGGAGGGGGGAGATGAAGGGTCAGTTGCATTTAAAAACTCCCAGGGTTGTGCGGTCTTACGATAGACCGCACTACTTAAGCGGTCTATCGTGGGCCACACATCAACCGATAATCATCTCGCTATAATGCGATTGATGATTGACCGCCCTTACCTTTAAGCAGCTCGTTTTGGACTGCTTATCTTTGGAATGCATCTTTGTGAATTCTTCCCATGCACATCATTCTTGCTTAATACTTTGGTTTTTTTAATGATAACTCTCTGTGAATTCAGCTGACAATTTGCCTTGCAGTATTATCACCCACTCACCTGGTCGCCGACAGGTAAGTCAGGTAATGTATTTCGTTCCCATGTCCCTTAATGCATTACTATATGGTATTAAGCTACGTTATCTCGAGAACCAGTTGGATACTCGCGTGTTCCAGGATCTGATGTTCCCCTTTAACAAAAACAGGTGATGATCTAGGTGCACGCGTTTAACCTCCGGATAAGCCGTTGGGTTGGGAAAGTCATGGGACGACGGTTCTATCTCGCACGCCATGGTTGCAGATAGAGTCCTGACCTTGATTACCCCAGTCCAGCATAACTATTCTCAGGTAGTTTATATTTTATTCTTTCTTTGCATTCGTTTTGATGATTTCTTTATTTTAGCCCAGCATGCATCATACGCATCCTTTTGAGCATTCATAACCCGCGGTTTGCCTGATAATGTCCCGTTAGTGATGGATGGCTATGCGTTCAGTGTCTGAGTAAGAGGAGCAATTCCATTCAGAATTGGATGGATCTCTCTGGTATATTCACTTGGATTGATTGACTAAGAGTCGCCCGTCTGGAGTTTTAGTTCGTCTCTTTTTAGATTTTCTACCTGATTTGATTCCCTCATTGGCAGTGGATTGTGTCCCCCAATGAGGTTGCCTCCTCTTTTATCTTGCCTTTACTTAGCTAGTTCCTCCAGATTGGTGTTGCCTATTAGTCTGGTTATTCCTTGTATTTGATTTAAAGTCTTCCGGACAGTTCTCGCTGCTTGTTGGTCAAGAAACAAGTGTCGTTTTACCTTAACACCCGCTTTTCAGTCCACTCCGCTTCATCTTCGCTTCGTCTCCATGTCCCATGTCACTTTCGCTTTACCTCTGCTCGCTCCCCTACAAAGAGGATGTTAAGGAGGGGCATCTATTGACACTCATTTTTACCGATAAGTCAGATCATCCCGCTTACTCCCATTTTTTGATGCCTCGAGTTGTCCGTTGTTTGTCGGCTCATCTTCGGGCAATGTTTGGGCCTATTTCATGAAAGGCCTCTCTCCTTGGCTGGGTCCATTTCAACTCAGGGCTTAATGGGCCTTGAAATTATATTTTCTTCCCATTTTATTACAAATTTCAGCACCCAACACTTGTGCGGCCCGTGACTAGCTGCTCATGTATTTATTATTTATTTTCACTATGTCTTTCTTCTGACTTCCGATTCATCTGTCTCTTCAAGAGCAGGCCTCGAAGGATGGAAGAAGAGGAGGAGGAGGAGGAGGAGGAGGAGGAGGAGGGGAGAGGAGGCCAAGCGTGCAGGGTGGAGGGGCGGCAGTGAGGATCGGCGGTGCGGTGCGCTGACTGGATGGGATCCCGCCGCGCGCGATGCAGGTCGATCTCCTGAACGGTGGTGTGCGGTCGTTGAAGGCGGTGCTTTGCGCGAGGTGCCGGCGGGCTGACCACCGTGTTCTTCCCTTCGTCCCCTGCAGCACGGACAACGCTCCGGATGGCCGCCTTGGCAATGTCCCCGCAGCTGCCGTCAGACGACCCTGCTTCACCCCCACGATCTCGGCTCCTTGCCGTCCCGCTGCGTCCCACCCGCGGCCGCCTGCAGCTGACGCCAGCGAGGACCTGCCCGCTTGCCAGACACGAGATGCCCGCTCGGCGGCTCTTCGACAAGCCATCCCCACCTACTGCGTCCACGACGGCTCCGTCGCCCAGCGCACAAGCCTGGCCACGCCTACTTTGTCGACGCGTGCGGGATCGGCGTGCCGCCGGGAACGGCGCCGGACGCCTCGCAGGACCCGTGAGGCGTGTGCAGCGCGTCGATGAACCAGTGCGGCGTCTCCAGTACACCGGTGCGTGCCGTCAGCCGGTCGGCGAGGACATGCCCGTGCTACATCGACTGCGACGGCGTTGCGCAAGACCCGCTGCAGACGCAGGTGGATCGACGCGGCCGTCTCCGAGAGCCGCGCCACGAACTGTCAGCTGGACTTGCGCCGACCGGTGGGACAACACGCCCTCGCCCCCCCCATCGCACCACAGCTGCGCTGACCAGTCCAGCCGAGCAGAACTGCACCAGCCTGCTACAGCAGCCGCTGTCCCCATCCAGCGCCGTCAGCCCGGCGCCCTACTTCCAGGCGTCCGTCAGCATCCTTCGGTCTTCATCCAGGAGTTGGCTGCGTCGTGAGTGGACGCCCGAGCCCGGCGTACGAGCCATCGTTGCTTACCCTTCCCCGTGATCCCCCCTCCTGCGCGAGGGTAGTGAATGTAACGTTTGTTCCCCTCCCCGTGAACCCCCCTCCCTTCGTGGAGCGTAGTGCATGTAATAGCAGGAACGACACCAAGCCTCCCCGACGCAGCGTGTCCACCGGGTGCGCACGCTCCTCGGCTCGCCATCGTCTCTGACCGGAGCCAATCCTTCAGATGGCTAGGTACGTGCGTTCACCACTCCACCTGCTTGCTTAGTATTAGCTCCAACTGCCATGCCGCGTGAGGAGTGCCTGGCCCAAATTCCACAATACGAGAGTTCTTGCTGTCAGTGTGAGAGTGCACACCAGAATCGATCCCCTCGGTATCGGTCCGCCTGGTTGAAACCGACGCCCATCACTTGTCCCTGGGTGGCTCACCACCACCCTCCATGCTACTTGGACAGTGTCCGACCCCGTCGCGAGCCACAGCTCACTGAACAGTCATTACGTGCCCCGAGTGGAGTTCGTCACGTGCATGATTGTTAGCTTCATCGCTGGACGACGTGCGCTTGGTTGATTGCTGGCTTAGGGTCCCGCGTCTCGACCGGGTTCGTCCCGCGTCAGTTCTCCTTCAAGAAGAAGAGTGATCGTAACTGGAAGAAAGAAAGAAGAAGCAGAGAGAGCCAAAGTTAGCATGATCCAGAGAGAGGAAAAGAGAGAATAGATAAAAGAAGAGAGACAGATAGAAGCATCATTCACATAAGATGAAGTGAGACGGATAAAGAGAAGAAAACTGCACGAGGTTTCTCTTCAATAGAGAACTGCTCGGACCATAAGCCAGAGTAAAATGCACAAGGTGCGACAGTGATAAGCTCGAGGTAGGAAAGTTGAAACATGCATTAACTATGGTTTTTCGAAAGAGGCTACTCGAGGTATGAAAACCTGCTCGAGGTAAGGCAAACTTGCTCGAGGTAAGGTTTTTGTAAAATAACACGGAGTAAGCTTTTCGAAAGAAACTGCTCGAGGACCAAGCTCGCATGGCCCGCGCCTTCGATAAGCTGGTCAGAGACCGGGAATTCAAGAACAGGGACCTGGTAATGGTCAAAAGAAAAGAGGTGATGGCCTCCAACCCCAAAGGAAAGCTGGTGGAAAATTGGGTCGGACCGTACATCATCCGCCGGGTATATGAAGGGGGTGCCTACATCCTGGTGGACCATAAAGGAGTCATCCAGTTCTCTCCCCTCAATGGAAAGCATATAAAGCTTTACCACGCGGCTCAACCGGCGTCGTCGGAATGACTACCTTTCCTTGGTTAGTGGCACTCCGCCCTAGCCGAGCTACCCTTCCTTGGTTAGCGGCACTCCACCCTAGCAGAGCTACCTTTCCTTGGTTAGCGGCACTCCGCCCTAACCGAGCTACCTTTTCTTGGTTAGCGGCACTCCGCTCTAGCCGAGCTACCTCTCCTTGGTTAGTGGCACTCCGCCCTAACCGAGCTACCTTTTCTGGGTTAGCGACACTCTTCCCTAGCCGAGCTACCTTTCCTTGGTTAGCGGCACTCCGCCCTAGCCAAGATCCACTTTCCTTGGTTAGTGACACTCTGCCCTAACCGAGCTACCTTTCCTTGGTTAGTGGCACTCCGTCCTAACCGAGCTATCTTTCCTTGGTTAGCGGCACTTTGCCCCAGCCGAGCTACCTTTCCTTGGTTAGCGGCACTCTATCCTAGCCGAGCTACCTTTCCTTGGTTAGCGACACTCCGCCCTAGCCGAGCTACCTTTCCTTGGTTAGTGGCATTCCGCCCTAGCCGAGCTACCTTTCCTTGGTTAGTGGCACTCCGCCCTAGCCAAGCTACCTTTCTTGGTTAGTGGCACTCCGCCCTAGCCAAGCTACCTTTCTTGGTTAGTGGCACTCCGCCCTAGCCAAGTTACCCTTCCTTGGTTAGTGGCATTCCGCCCTAGTTGAGCTACCCTTCCTTGGTTAGTGGCACTCCGCCCTAGCAAAGCTACCCTTCCTTGGTTAGTGGCACTCCGCCCTAGCCAAGCTACCTTTTTCGGTTAGTGGCACTCTGCCCTAGCCAAGTTACCCTTCCTTGGTTAGTGGCATTCTGCCCTAGTCGAGCTACCCTTTCCTTGGTTAACGACACTCCGCCCTAGCCGAGCTACCTTTCTTGGTTAGTGGCACTCGGCCCTAGCCAAGCTACCCTTCCTTGGTTAGCGGCACTCTGCCCTAGCCGAGTTACCTTTCCTTGGTTAGTGACACTCCGCCCTAGCCGAGCTACCTTTCCTTGGTTAGCGGCACTCTGCCCTAGCCGAGCTACCTTTCCTTGGTTAGCGGCACTCCGCCCTAGCCGGGCCACCCTTCCTTGGTTAGTGGCACTCCACCCTAGCCAAGCTACCCTTCCTTGGTTAGTGGCACTCCGCCCTATCCAAGCTACCTTTCTTGGTTAGTGGCACTCAGCCTTAGCCAAGCTACCCTTCCTTGGTTAGTGGCACTCCACCCCAGCCAAGCTACCTTTCTTGGTTAGTGACACTCTGTCCTAGCCAAGCTACCCTTCCTTCGTTAGTGGCACTCCGCCCAAGCCAAGCAACCCTTCCTTGGTTAGCGGCACTCCACCCTAGCCGAGCTACCTTTCCTTGGTTAGTGGCACTCCGCCTTAGTCGAGCTACCTTTCCTTGGTTAGCGGCACTCCGCCCTAACCGAGCTACCTTTCCTTGGTTAGCGGCACTCTGTCCTGGCCGAGCTATCTTTTCTTGGTTAGTGGCACTCCGCCCTAGTAGAGCTACCTTTCCTTAGTTAGCGGCACTCCGCCCTAGCCGAGCTACCTTTCCTTGGTTAGTGGCACTCCGCCCTAGCTAAGCTACCTTTCCTTGGTTAGCGACACTCCGCCCTAGCCGAGCTACCTTTCCTTGGTGTTGACATGCGAAATATGAACAAAGTCAAATGAGACCAAAATAAAAGATCAAGATGAAAATGAAGCTTCAGAAGACTCTTATGAAGCCAGAACTGACGAAGAGCCGTTGATACCAACACTATATTCAGCTCAAATTTTTTACACAACATAATCCATGGGACTTGAGATATATGTAAGAAGAAAAATTGCATGATTAATATTAACTTGAGGGGCTCAACTATAATTTTTTACATAAAACACACTTTGATTAAGGTTTTCTATTTTTTCAACAGTGCATCCTCTCCACAGGCTTCACGGCGAGCAGAGCATCGCCTGACCGGCCACCAGCGGCGATGCAGGCCAAAGGAGGAGAAGACAACGGCGTCCCTCTGCACACCCACGACTGCAGCCCCCCTTCAAAGGCCCACGCCCATGCAGCACCGCCACTGCCATCGCAGCCGCCGCAGTTCTGCCCTCACCACCGTGAAAGCACCGTTTCCCTTTCAACCACCGTGTCCCACCTTCACACCACTTCTCCCTCCATGCTTTTCACCTCCGCCCTCCCTTCCCATGCGAATACATGCTCACGAGCCCCTCTCCAGACCCTCGTCGGCGTCACCCTGCTCCCTCACTCCGCAACCGTCCAGCGTCCACCCTCGCGAGCGCTCCCCCTCTCCTCCGTGCCCCACCCTCCATCAAGCGTCCATCACCTTCGCCTCTCCCGTTCTCACCCTGCAGCACCGTCTCTTCCCTCTGCAGCCATGCACACCGCCACCGTCTCACACCCTCTCTATCCACTCCCTCTCCTTGTCTCCCTCTCTCTATCCCTCACACGCGGTCCCCCTTCCCACCGTCTCTACCACAGACGCCTCTCCCCACACACGCACACCGCCAACGTAACCCCTCGCCGTGGCCACCCTCCTCACGCCATGCACCACCTCCGTCTCCCCCTCTCACCCTCTCTCTTCACCCACTGCCACCACCGCAGCCACCTCCGGCGTCTCCCATGCAAACCTCCGCCACCTCTCCCCTCTCCACGACCGGCCGCCACTGCATCTCTCTCTCCCCATGTACGCCACCAGCACCTCACCACGTCGACGCAACCACCCTCGCCGCTGTCCCTCTCTCTGCTTTCTCTCCCTAAGCCCAACGCCATGCAGCCCCACGGCTCACGCACCTCCACGTCGCTCTCCCTTCCTTCACACCGCAACCACCTGCTAACCGCGTTCGCCGCCATGGCTCACTTTCTCTCTCTAACCACCCACCACCGCCTGCCCTCTCTCTCCTCTCCCATACAACCACCTCGCCACCGTCTCCTCTCCACCTCTTTCTCTCTCTTCCCCCACACAGTGCCACAGTCGTCCGCCGTGGCCGCGTCCGCCATGCAGCCCTCCACTGGCGTCTACTCTCACCGACCGCACCTTCGCTCTCCCCCCTCTCCCTTCACACACATCCACACCACACCCACCTCGGCAGCCCACGCCACTGCCTCTCCCCTCAGTCTCCCTCCTCTCTTCTACCTCTCACGCCAGCCGCTCCCCATGCAGACAGCCCCCTTCACACACGCATGCGGCAGCTTCACATGGCCAACGGCCCACGAACGCGAGCCCACACGGTCCCCCCATTTGCGGGTCTTCTTCACGCAGCCAACCCATGCAACGACCCTCCTCGCGCTGGCTTCTCACAAGGGCAGGCCCCTTCACAACAAAGAGAGAGAGATGAGGATGGGAGAGAACGGTGGTTGGCATGGGCTTCACATGGCAGCATCAATTTTAGATTGAATGGCATGGCAAGGGTTGGCACAGAAAGTTGATTGGCTTCAATGCTGATTGAATGAGAGCAACCAAAGGTTGGCACCGAAAGTGAATTTTTGATGAGTGTGGGTCACAATTAAGGGGAAAACAACATGTGTAATGGGGTGATTTTTGCCCTATAAAAGGGCATGAAGGGGGCTTTTGAGAAAGCAAGCTAACCCTTTACGTAACACTCTCCTCCCCCTCATTTCTTTAGTTAGGTTAGGCCATTTCTTTATCCTTCTCTCTCTATCTCGCTATCCCTCTTGTAGTCACGTAGGAACTTTTCCCTCCCTTTTTTTGTTCTACCACCCTAGCTTTATTGTAATTTATTTTGTTATTTTTGTTATAATTTGTATGCACTTGTGAGTTAGTTTACGACGGCATTTCGGCCCGATTAATCAACTTACTTGCTTTGTAAATGTGAATGCGGACTAGGTCCTAGGGTTGTTGTGATTGCTGCCTTTTCCCCCACCTTGTGTCACATCAAAGGTCGTGTCACATCAAAGCCTCATAGATTTTGTCACTTTTAAATTTTAAATTTGTAACTAATTCACCAAGTCATGTCTAGACAATTTAGAGATTACTCCAAAACTAGCATGACCTAATCTTTAGTTCTATAACCATGCATTTCATGAATGTTTGATACCAAGCACACATCATCACATGAGATATCATCAATATCAATAGTATACACATTGTTATTTTTTTTCAACGAATTTAATTTTATTTGTGCTTTTATTCATGACAAGGTAGTAGGTTTCATCAAAAACAATCTTAAACCCTTGTCACATAGTTGGCTTATTCTTAAAAGATTGCGATTTAAATCCTTTACCAAAAGTACATTTTTAATAAGAGTTTTAGAATTCTTATCTATGTTGCCGATCCTAATGATTTTACATTTGTCTTTTCCTCCAAAGATAACTGAGCCTCCAACCTTGTCTTGTAGCGTAGAGAACACCTTCTTATCCCCTGTCATATGTCGTAAGCAACCACTATCCAGGTACCACTTGCTCCCCCTGGCTTCAAGGCATATCTGCAAGATGCAACATTCTCATGCAATTATTTTTGGTACTGTTCGCACGCAGCGGGAGCATGTGGGCCGGTGCGGTATGTGCGGTGACCGGAGTGAGGGGTAGGATATAACTATGGGAGAGATGCCAGAATATAGTGTGCTTCAGGCATCCCCTCTCATGGCCATATCTTTCTCAAAGTGGCACCGTACACTCACCTTTTACGGAAAGTCGAGGGGAAACCGAGTGGCACGGGAGGTTTTCGAGTTTTCAGGGAAGCATAGCTGGGATGCGGGCGTGCCAGTCGATTTCTCGACAATCACCAGTGGAATCGAAAGTTGACAGGGGAAGTGCCGCCAGGGCGCAACACATGGACTCGAGAGGTGAGGGACACGTGGAGGGAAGGTCGGTTCCATGGGTGCAAGTGTGTAGGCGATTGTGGGGAGTCGTGTACAGGACATCTTTCTCCACCGACCGCAAGCAGTCAGTGTTTATTTACATCGGATTGAATCCGAACACCTTCGTTCTGTGCTGAAGAGAGGTTTGTACAGGCCTGGAGTCCTAGGTGGAGAGCAGGGAGCACTTCACAGCTGTGGGTTTGCACTAGACAGGATGATGTTCACTGGGGCCAAAGGGGGTGTGGATTCATGCTAAGTGACGTGAAAAGAGGCTACATGCCCGAACGTGGATGCGAGCACATTCGTTCAAATGGCAATGTAATTTCTGAGAGCTATATGGCTTTACAGGTAGGCCATGGTGGCCGAGGTACAACCGACGCAAGTCGCGGGACAATTCCAACATGGTGGTCGGTCCCCAGGTCAATGAGTGACAAAGCGGATATCCGCATGTTTCACAGAGGGTTCCTCTCATGGCGTGGGCCATGTTAGCTCCACCGAACAAGGGGATTACAACTGGATGACTGGTGAAAGCATCAGACTGGTGCCTGGGCGAGGGTCAATCATGGCTCGGGTCGAGTGGTCGGACATGGCCTCATGACTGTGGGGAAGCGTGACGTCACGTGTGTGCATGGTTGCACCCTTGTCATAACATCTCACGCATGGTGGGCATAGACTTGTGCGTCATGGCAAAAGACCGTGAGAGGGAAGTACAAGAGACATACCCTCGACATCCTTAGCCGATGACCAAGTCACCCACGCATAATTCTCCTTGCTAGTTGCCTTGCCGTAGAGCTTGAAGCTTGTAAGTCCTTGATGCTTGTATCCCTGTGTGTATCTGTGTCTGTCTGTATATCTCACCCCTTAAGCTCCTAAGGGGCTTTTATAGAGAATTTGAAGGGTCAGGGAAGGGTTTAGGAGGGCTAGGTTGAATGGTTCAAGCTAGCCCAGGTAAACCCATTGGAATATTACCTCGAGCTACGTGCCCAATACCTTCAATCTACTGTCCACCAGTTCACAGCCCAGAAGACCTGAAGATTACAGAGGGAGCAGCATCATCATCTGGGCAATTCAGGAAGCGCAAGAGATACCGATAGAAGCGTCTCCAAGTCTTCTTCGCATCGGCAGTCGTCTCGTCCTCTTCTGATTTTGTGGCTACCCGGGGGAAGCGATCTACCCCGACTGTGCAGAGGAGGTCCGGCCAGTAACCTAAGGCCAGTTGCAGAAGCTGCCACAGCCAGCCGCCTAAAGATCTGTAGACGGGGCTTGGCCGGTGCCTTCTACCTCGAGTCTTCTTCCTCCTCCAAGAAGCGGGGCTCCGTTCGGCCACCAGAGCGAATTCTTCTCTTTTTTCTCCTCTGAGTGTGCAGTTCAGTCCACCCTGGGACAGAGAAAACCCACTGCCACTATTGAGAGTACTCAACTTAGAAACACCTTCAGTATGAGGAGATTAAACACATATGATCAAGAGTACATCATGCTAGACAATGAAACTAATTGCCCTGTGAGGGAGGTAGAAGATGTGGAACAGACACACAAGTTAAACCATAGCACACAAGATTTTTAAGGGGTTCGGCCAGACACCAGTTTTCCTACATCCACCCCTCACTCCAAACCGGAGTGAGGATTCCCTTGCAAAAGTAAGATACAGACTCAGTCTACAATAGGAAGCTGCCTAACAGCTTGATTACCCGAGGGAGACAAATCCCTCAACCTGGTTCTACAACCCACAAAACCAGAGACCTAGCTCCGCTACCCACAGAGCTAAAACCAGAGGTCCAACCTCCCTTCCTCTAAATCCTCAGAGGGAACCCATGAGCAACTGCCCGTCACTCACAACTGGAGACTAAATCTCCCTTTCTCTGAATCCACAGAGTGCAACTGACGTGACATCACCTTGGGGGTGATGGCCACTAGACTGATGCACCTTGGACCTAGACTTGCAAGTAATCAACCTTGAGCGGCGGACTCACTTTAGCAGACCGATTCGCATAGCATTCAAGGTTGCTCGTAGGCAAACCAACGATGATGGGAAGGGTCCGAGGTGGCACCTCGCTGTTCCAGTGATATGGCTAGCTTGGGACGAACCCCAATGGACCAGGGATGCCCAATTCGATGGGTGGACAGCACGCCGAGGGTGTGGGATGTAGGGAGCTCTCACCTCACTCCGCAATGGTCACTCGCGTTATTGAATTCAAGATCGAGCACTCAACTCTCTGACCAACGGTCCACTAGCAGCAATACTAATCTAAGCAAAGAGTGAACCAGCAAAGAAGTGTGGTCAGGGGCTCACTTGATCGGCATGAAAATGTCGATCCTGACTTGAGACGAAGGCGAGCGGGGAAGCGTGACTGCCCGCACGCCGCGTCGATGATGCTTCGATCGATGACCTATTAATACATGCACTACTCCCTCGCAGAGGGGTTGAACAAGGGGAGGGGAATTCAAATGTTACAACCAAATACTACCTCCCGCAGGGAGGGGCTATAAGCTAGCCAGGCGGGGTAGGGAAAACTAGCTAGGAGCCTAAAGGATGATGATCATCAGTTCTACTAGCCCTCTGGACAGCATGATAGTCAGTCACTGTAGGCGCTGCCACGGACTCTCTCGAACACCATTGGTGATGAAACTAGTGCAAAAATCTCCTGGGTTGGCCCAGGAGGACGTCATAATTTTTGGGGATTTTCTCTTGGATGATGACGGTCATGGTAGGGTCGTGATCAGGGCTACTTGACTCTGAACCTGACAGCTTCTAGGTCGCTACTGCTGGAAGGTGAGGCCGCCACGGATGCTCCAAACTCTAAAGCAGGCGAGGCCAGAGTCTCTGTGTTTGTAGTTGGGTCCTCTTTGAATGGAGACCTGCAGGGGCACCGACGGAGGTCAGAGCAGGCATAGGGGCCCAGAACAGTAAAAGGATGTCAGATTAGTCCCAGAGGGAACTGATCTAGTGCACCCGAGGGAAGAAATTTGGAACTTACTGTTCTGAGGTCCGAACGGAGTCCGAACGCAAGGAACACAACCCCCAAGCCCCTTAGCATGCTTCTATTCCCTTGAAATGCAGAATCAGGGCATAAAACGACGGATCGGGTGAACTCTCCCCGTGGCATGGATGACCCTTCCCGTCGTGAAAATAACCCCTCTCGGCCTCGCCTCGGGCTAAAACTCATGGGGAAGGAATGCAAGAGGCTAGGGATCATCCTCCTACCTTTGATTAGCATCGAGGTACGCCAGATTATCCACACATCGCAAAGAATGTCATTAAGAACTCCATCCCTTCATGCTTCGCATGCTCGCTACATGCCGTCTGGATCGTCCCGTCGTCACCCACGTCCTCGCACCGTCGCCCCACGCCGTTTGTAGCCGGAGGGGGCCTCGTCACGATCGAACAGGAGAGAGAGAGGGAGAGGGCGGCCACGGTGGGGAGAGGAAGAAAAAAGGAAGAAGAAGAAGAAAAAGAAAAGAAAATGAGGGGTTTAAATAGAAAATTTGAATTTTTTAAAAATATCAAAAAATAAAAAATCATATTTTCGCGATCCTCGGAATGCACCAATCGCAACAGCACCACTCATGCCCGGGTGTCAAAAATCGGGTCAGAAATCGGAAAAATGCACGAAAAAGTAGCGGAACACCTCCGAGCCTCCGAAACGGCTTCGGATAGCGCCAATCCGAACATAAAAGACGTTCGACACGCACAGTTAGACACAACAGAGCCAGACACTTTAAGAAAATAGATCCGGAACCCAAAAATAAGGATCCGAAAGGTTTGAGATATTATAACGCTCCCCCCTTAAAGGAATTTCGTCCACGAAATTGAGAACAAACCCACGAGGGAAGAAGAGGAAGACTCTCTCAAATAGGTATGGGAACTGCTGACGCATCTCATCCTCACGCTCCCAAGAAGCCTCACCACCAGAGTGCCACTGCCACACCACCTTAACCAAGGGGATGACCTTGTTCCGCAGGCGCTACTCTTGCCTATCCTCAATGTAGACCGAAAACTCTAGGAGAGAAAGATCTGGAGTCACCTTGGGCCAAACAGAATCCTCAAGCACATGAGAGCCATTGGGCATATACTTCCGCAACATGGAGACGTGGAACACGTCATGCACCGATGCCAACTCAGAGGGTAACTGTAGCCGCTAAGCTACCTTACCGATGCCCTCAACGATGGGAAACAGATCAACATAGCAGGGACCCAGCTTTTCACGCCGTCCAAAGTGCATCACCCCCTTCATCGGAGAAACTCTCAAGAACACATGATCGCCAACGGTGAAAGTGAGAGGCTGTCGCCTACAGTCAACATAACTCTTCTACCGACTTTGGGCCGCCAACATGTTCTGACGAACCAAGTTGACAACATTCACACACTACTGTACCAACTCTGGTCCCGTCAAAACACGCTCACCAACCTCAAACCAATCGAGTGGTGTCCGACACGGACGCCCATACAACACCTCATAAGGAGCCATACCGATGCTCGAATGATAGTTGTTGTTATAGGCAAACTCCACCAATGGTAGGTGGTGAAACCAACTCCCCTGCCACTCCAAACAACACGACATCAACATGTCCTCCAGAGTCTGGATGGTCCTCTCTGACTGACCGTCTGACTGAGGATGATATGCCGAGCTAAAAGCTAACTTGGTGCCTAGAGCCCTCTAGAAACTCCTCCAGAAACTGGATGTGAAATGCGGATATCGTTCAGATACAATGGAAATAGGAATCCCATGCAAAGGTACGATCCGCTCCACATACAAATGTGCCATCTTGAGCACACTCCAGCTGACTCTGATCGGTAACAATCGATGCCGTCTTCGTCAGTCGATCCACGAGCAACCAAATGCTATTATGCCCACTCAGATTCCTTGGCAATCCCACCACAAAATCAGTGATTATGTGGTCTCATTTCCACGTGGCAACCTCCAAGGGCTGAAGCACACCTCCTGGTCATTGATGCTCTGCCTTCACCTGCTGACAGGTCAGGTACCTGGCCATGAACTCAACAACATCTCTCTTCACCTCAAGCATCCAACCCCCATCTCTCCTTCCCCTAATCGAGGTTTCTCTTCCGGCTAGACCAAATCTAGAGGCCCCATGACCTTCTTCCTCCCACTGGCCTTAAACCACTTAGCCCTTCTTTCAGCGGCACACCCTGCCTTTCCTTCAATGGCACACTTCTAGCCTGACACAGCCCCTTCACCGGTGCAGTCCCTGGCTGGTGCACCCTCAACACCTCAGGGCCTTCCCCAGCACAGTCCTTGGCTCACCCGTTCACTGGCACGGCCCCCTCAGATTCTTCTCTGGTACACACTACATACGCCTTCAATGGTGCACGGTTTGGCCAGCCCGTCACCGGTACGCCCCTTGGCCGGTACACCCTTATCCCCAGCCTGACCTCACCCGGTGTACCCTTTCGCCAACGCAATCCCCTGGCCGATGTGCCTTCAACCCCTCTGGCCTTCCCCGGCATAGTCCCCTTTCAAGAAACAAGCCGGTGCGCCCCTGAGCACCTTGGCCGGTACACCAGATCCTGTCCTTCATCCCCTGCACCTTGGCCAGTCTTAGAGGTGTCTCCCACTAATCATTTCTTCCAGGTTTTTCAATGTTTTGCCAAAGGTGTTGCCGCTCTCAGGCGCGCACCTCCGATTGTCGGGTTTCGTCACTCCATGTGGGTGCGTTCCCTATATCCCCCTTACGCTCGGGTCAAGGGGAGATGCTGCCGATTTTTTGTTGAAAATAATAACATGACGAAGATAAAAGGGAGCAACAAACAAATGGATTAATAACAAGATAAAAGACCAAAGGAAGTAACGAACAAATGAAATGAACAATGGAAAACTGCTCCAATCGAGGTAAGACAATTGTGTGCAACACGAAGGGAACCGGGTCGAACACTGACTAAGTAACTTGAACACTCATCTTGCAGAGAAGAGAGAATAGGAAACAGTTAAGAGATAGGAAGAGAAGATCCCCAAGGTACTACATGAAAGTAAGAAAGAGAAGAAAAGAAAGGCCTTAAGAGAATGGGGGAGGAGTGGGTCCCTCGTCAGTTCCGCCCGGTACATACTCTAGTCATCCCAGCCCTTCCCCAGACTAACATAGACCCTACCCCATACTAGCTCAGGCCTTGACCCTACACTAGCACAGACCTCGTCCGGCTAGCATAGGCCCTACCCTAGACTAGCATAGACTTCACCGCACACTGGCTCAGACCTTGGCCCCACACTAGCATAGACCTCGTCCAACTTGCTTAGACCCTACCTCAGACTAGCTTAGACCCTTGCTCAGACTAGCTCAGACCCTTGCCCACACTAGCTCAGACTTCACCACACACTAGTATAGACCCTGCCCTAACTAACACAGACCCCACTTGAACTAGCTTAGACCTTGCCCGGCACGCCTGTGCCTTCCCCACCAGCACACCCCAGCTTGGCCTTCCACGGCACACTCTAGCCCTCCCTTCGCCGGTACGCTCCTTAGGCCCCTTGACGGCGCAGCTTCCACTCCTTCAACCCTTCACCGGTACGCCCTTTCATCGGTACACCCTTCAGCCTGCTTGCACCTTCGCCGGTACACCCCAGCCATTCCTGCCTCCACTTGCACGGACTTCACCCAGACATGCATGGACCTTGCCCCTAGCCTGCATAAACTTGCATGGACTTAGCCCACACATGCATGGACTTTACCCCAGTTGCATGGACTTTGCCCCCCAGACATGCACGGACCTATTCCCACCTTGCATGGACTTAGCCCGCACATGCATGGACTTTACCCCAGTTGCATAGACTTTGCCCCCTAGACATGCACAGACTTCGTCCAAACCTGCACGGACTTTGCCCAAACATGCACGAACTTCTTCCAAACATGCATGGACCTTAACCCCAGAACCTGCACGGACTTTGCCCAATCATGCACGGACTTCGTCCAAACATGCATGGACTTCAACCCCAAAACCTGCATGGACTTCGTCCAATCACGCATGGACTCTACCCCCACTTGCATGGACTTCACCCTGCATGGACTTCACCAGAACTCTCCCTCGTTTCTCCCCCCCTCTCTCACTATTTCTCTCTCCTCTGCCCCCCTTCTTACTTGTTCTAGGCTGTGTCGACCCCGGATCGTGGCGCAGATGGTACCATTGGAACTGGCTCGTCACAAGGATCGCGCCGGTGCCTTCCATTCCGCAGTTTGTGGGGCGTGGGACCGGAAGGTCACGGAGGTTCGTTGTCCGCATGTGCATTTTTTGAGGTCGTCGTCGCAATCGTGGTAGGGGGATAGACTCCTTGCTTCGCTAGGATCATTTTGGTACCACATGCATGCCCATGCGTAGGCGTTTTCATCATTTTTCACGCAAGGTGTATTTTTGAGGTTTTAAGGCTAAATTACTTGTAAAATTCATTAAGGCCATTGTAATTGCATTTTGATGCATACTGTAGTTATAGAAAAGTTGTTATTTAGCTTCTCCTACCCCTTTTCTTTTGTTTCCCGCTGATCTGGCTTGACCGGAGGGGAGTTCGATTCCGAACTCGTCCCTCTCATTTCCCAGCGGATATAACGCGCCTGCCAGAGGCCGTTATATACTTAACGGACCCTTGGGGGTGCGTTATGCAATACATGGCGGACCACTTTTGGACCGTTATGTAACTGTGATTTTTGTAGGTCTATAGGTTGTGGGGCATGACGGACTAGGTCCAGTCTGCCATGGCCAATATAACGCCCTTCTCCTAGTGCGTTATATGATGTGGTAAACTATGGATTTTTCTGAGTTTCATACGTTCGGGTGACTTTAACGGACCAATCCTGGTGCGTTATAGTCTCATGGTGCACCAATCATGGCGCGTTATGATCTGTGTGGTTTTGATGGTTTTCTAGTGAGTATAACGCGTAGGTGGAGGCGCGTCATACTAAGCATAACGCCCCAGCGATAGCATGTTATTGTCTACATATCTAAGTTTTGGCATTCGCACAGGTGAGCATAGCAGCCTGGAGGAGGCGCGTTATAGTCGTATAACGCCCCGACCCTGGTCCGTTACACTCTGATGTTTTGGAAATTTTGGGAAAGCATGTTTAATTCCCATTTAATGTATTCTATGCTACGTCTATGCTATAATCACGTTATTTTATGATTAATGGATTACTCCTAGAATCCCAATGGAGTGCTTAGACTTTCCATGTGATGGAACCACTAGACGTAGCCCTAGACTTCACGGATGGTCGACCCACCTGGGAGAGGTGGAGGGGTAGTCCCGTCAAAGCGGTTTAAGCTAGTACTGTGGGCCCTCGGCTCGACCATAGCGCTCTACAGGGAGGGAAATCTAGCTGGAGGCCTGACCCTAGGCAGGGGTCGGTGTGTGCACACGTGGTCAGAGGTGAGAGTTGACCCTGACGAGTGTTACTCTGACTAGTTCTCAGTTGGTGTGGTTCGATTATGACTCTCACTTGTCGTGACACAGACTCGTGAGTTGCCTGAGATGTAGTGAAAGTCGTCTGGAAGCGCATCTAGTCTCTCTCTTCTGGTGGAATTTTCCCTGTTCTTTCTCCCGTCACTGGGAGGATTGAGTTTATTCTGTTGGTAGATGTAGTTTTTACCGCTAGTTCCTATCACTAGCAGTTGCTTTTGTTATTTATTTATTTATGTTGGCACTTCGTTAGTCGATTTACTTGCCTAGATAGACATTTCTATTCTAGTCTAGTAGCGTGTTGAATTAGTGCATCTGCTTGGTTAATTGTTTAAATGCGCTCTAATTACATTTTAATTGCTTGCTTGCTTGCTTAGTGTGTTGTAGGGATCTGCGTGACCCCTACTGAGTCTGGCTGTGACTCACCCTTCCTTCTTGCAGGTGATCCATCTCAGCCGTCCACCAGTGGTTCTCGTGATTTTGGAGACCGAGTGTAGAGTGCCAGCCGTCAATATGTCCGTTGTGTTTTTGCCCGGGGTATGCCCCGTGTAGTTGTAGCTTGTCTTTTCTTTTGCTGTGGAACTTGTATATCCTTGGATTCTTGTTGTAAATCTGGACTAGTGTATATTATACCACTCTGATATTTTAATTTACTCTAACTAAGCTGAAAGAACTAGGGGCAACATCAAGAGAAAAGGGGTAATGAACAGAGAATGGTTAAGAGACAGTCAGAGGGACCCCTCATGAATCATACAGAAAATCAATTAAGAAAAGGAGGAAAAGAAGTATAAAAGAAGAAAAGAAAGGCCTTAAGAGGGTGAAGGAGGAGTGGACCCTTCACTGGTGCAGACCGCTATCCCCTTCGCTGGCACACCCCTAAGCTCTTCCACGGCATGCCCTTGGGCCCCTTCATCGATACACTCTTTATTCTCCCTCATCGGCACACTCCTTGAGCGATGCCCCCTTCCTCTTGCTACTGTTAAGCCCTTCACTGGCACACTTGCTAGCTCACCCTACGCCGGTACACCTTCCTCGCTAGCATACCCCTCCAATTCTCCAACGGCACGCTCATGGCCTTCCCCCGTGCACTCATCCCCTCATGGCTTCAACCCCATGCAATTGCAACCTCGTGCAAACCATGCACGGACTCCATCCCCTTTGCATCTCCAACCCCATGCAAACCTGCATGGACTTGGTCCTCCTACACGCATAAGCCCTTGCACAGCCCTTGCACAGACCATGTTCCCCTTTGCATGTGCATACGTTGACTTGGCCTGTACCTGCACGGACTCCGTCTGCACATGCATGGACCATGCACGGACTTCACCCCTTCGCACGCACGAGCCTTCTACAAGTCATGCACTGACTTACCCAAGGCATGCATGGACTACCCCCATTAACCCCATGCATATGCATGGACTTTGTTCCTGCCTGTATGCTCGACCTGCACGGACTTCATTCATACATGCATGGACCTCAGTCGAAAACTTGCATGGACTTTATCCTTAACCCCAAACATGCATGGGCTTTGCCCAGCATTGAATGGACTTAACCCCGAACATGCATGGACTTTTCCTGGCATCACATAGACTCAACCCCATGCATATGCACGGACCCTTCACTGACCTTACCTCATTTGCACTGACCATAGTCTGCATGTGCACTGACCTTAGCCCCTGTGTACTGACCTTTATTCTGCACGTGCACTGACTTCATCCCATGACACTGGCTTTCCCTACTTGTGCACTGACTTAGCTAGCATGTACACTGACCTTGTCCTTGGCATATTCCATAGGTGCACTGACTTTCCCTGCACGTGCACTGACTTGACCGTCGTGTGCATCGACCTTATCTCCCATGTGCACTGACCTTCCTTCAGCCCCTAGCCCCACGTGCACAGACCTTGCACAGCCCTTACACGGACCTTGTTTTCCCCCCTTTGTATACATGCATGGACTTTGGTCTCCATACACACGGACATCGCACTGACCTTGCCCCTAGCATGCATGGACTTAGCCCGCTTTACCTAAAACCTGCATCCGTGCATATGCACTGACTTCATCCCACAACCTAAACACTCTGCATGGACTTGGCCCTCATGTGCACGGACTTCACCTTACATTGCATGGACTTCATTCAAAACATGCACTGACTTGACCTTGCACTGCATGGACTTCATCAAACATGCAGGGACTTTGTTCTTCAATCCCGTGTAGAACATGCACGGACTTTGTTCTTCGACCCCGTGCACAATGTGCACAGACCTTGTTCTTCATGCACGGACTTTGTTCTTCGACCGCGTGCACAATGTGCACGGACCTTGTTCTTCATGCACGGACTTTGTTCTTCAACCCCGTGCAGAACATGCACAGACTTTGTTCTTCAACCCCGTGCATGATATGCACGAACTTTGTTCTTCAACCCCATGCATAACATGCGCGGACTTTGTTCTTCAACCCCGTGCATAACATGCACGGACTTTGTTCTTCAACCCGGTGCATAACGTGCACGGACCTTGTTCTTCAACACCGTGCATATGCACAGACTTTGTTCTTCAACCCCGTGCATATGCACAGACCTAGTCCAAACTTGCATGGATTTCCTTCCCACTTGCATGGACTTTAGCCTTTTGCATCTCCAACCCTGTGCATATGCACGGACTTAGTCTTCAGGAGATTTGTTTCTGCTTTGTCAGATAACGTAATCTGCAGTTGATGTGGTTTTGATATATAATTTTTAAAGGGCGATTCATTCACCCCCCTCTGAATCCGTAGCACCGTTCCCAACAGGAGGTCACGTTCCTGAAGCAAGTCTTGCAGGAGGGCCTTCAAGTGCTGGTTCTCCCTCATGAGAGACTCAAGGGTTACCTCTTGGACTTCAACAGTCGAAGGGTCATTATTGACCGGCTCCATGTTGACGGGGGCGGCACGCTCCTCAATGAAAACTTCCTCCGCTCGCGTCGATATCTGAGGCCCGGCTGAAGTGTCGACATGGCCGACCGGAGCCAGCGGCTGAGTTGGGTGACGCGGTCTCCTGAGTTGAGCTATGGGTTAGTTTACATCGTCAGTCTGGACCTCAGGCTGATGCCCGATGGTGTAGCATGCGAACACTCTGACCGCGTCATTGAGGAGCCGGACCGTCCGCTTCTTCTGAGAACGCCTCTTGGGCCGGACGGGTGCCCCCAGCCTATC
Source organism: Amorphophallus titanum (assembly GCA_024336825.1). Taxonomy (NCBI): domain Eukaryota; kingdom Viridiplantae; phylum Streptophyta; class Magnoliopsida; order Alismatales; family Araceae; genus Amorphophallus; species Amorphophallus titanum. The sequence goes on along the minus strand of JANBPO010001714.1, from coordinate 18,356,770 downwards.
AAAGACCGAGGTACGTTACAAAGGGGTATCCATCGCGGCATCTACCTGAGGAGAACATAGGGCTGGATATTGGTGGGGCCCGAAGCGAGCCCGCCTTTGTTTCCGCCTGTCTGAGTGAGAGGCGATGAGGGGCTAGGCATCATCGGACAATGCGGCTATAGGGTCAATTGCACCTTGCTTGGCACGACACCCTAGTGCCCGGAAGGGGTTGCTGAGACATGCCTCCCGGACTGCTTGAGCTTCCTCTGGGGTAACCCAGATCCTTCTCAAGTCGGGTTGTTGGTCTCCCTCGTCCCTATGTCTTCAACAGGGCTTGGGAGCTGGAATGCCGAAATGGCACAGTCGCCTCTGGGTCGTGGCCAAAGCGTTCACCCTTTTGAGTTCTGCCTTGTCTTCTCGTTCGATGCAAGATGCTAAAGCGGTTGGTAGTAGGCAGTGTAGAGACGATCCGTTCTAGAGGTATAATGGGGTCACCCCCATCCAGGCGAATCCGTAAATCCCGACAAGGATGATCTTGCCAGAGTTGCTAGTGGCAGTAGTGGGTCGCTTGCCTTTACGAATACGACGCTACTTCTTCTGGGGAGTCGAAGATGATTCCGTTCCAAGGTGGTAGACCGAGAAAACCTAGCCCGTAAATGCTGGTGGCGCAAGGCTGCTCACCGGGAATATCAGAATGGACCCCCAAGACGCATAGTCTGTAGTGCGGGCTAGAGGCTGAGTGACTCGAGTGTAGGCCTTCGCCCGAGCTGACAGTAGTGTTGCAGATGCCTGCAATGATGTGCTCTCACCTAGAGCTGACACTGCAGGGGGTACCGGGATACCGGTGACCCGAGGCCTTGAGCTTAGATTGGGAGCTGGCGAGATCAGAAGGCGTAATAGGCCCTCGGTCCATGCCGGATTCGGTGCATCCCATAGAGGCAGACCAGTGCTAGGAGTCAATGTTGTCAAGTTGTGGGAGCAGTGCCCCCGAGGTAGAGCGGAGAGATCTGGAGCCTGACGCGGACCACTCATGCCAGACGTCATCTGCGGGAAACCCCGGGGTTGTACGCCTAGTCTGGATGCTGGGGCTCCTCATACTACGGGTTGAGAACCCGAGTGAGGCGGTTGTTCTTCTGAGGTTTTGGTCAAGAGGCCTGAACGGGCTGCTGGGGAGCCGTGCCCCCGGGTCAGGGGACACATGTGGGGAGCCGACTCAGTGGAGGCTCGGGGTTGACGGCCCAAGCAGGGTGCTGAGGAGTCGAACACCTTGGGGTGGAGACCCACGCAGGATGTCGACTTGGCCAGGGCCCGGGGCTGGAGGCCCAAGCGAACTGTAGAAGTGGAGACCGGAACTCGGGACTCGAGGCCTGCGTCGGGAGTCAGTTGAAACTGGGCCCAGGGGCTGGCGCTTGCCCAGGCTGGGGCTGGTCCGGAACCTGATGTGACACCACTATGGGGGTGGTAGCCACAAGACCAATGACCCTTGGACCTACAATTGCAAGCGCGAACGGAGTCCGCCTTGGACCCTCGCCATCATCGCCCGGTCACCTTCGGGGGATCGTGTGCGCCGTGAGAGCGAGCCGTTCGCGTAAGTCCGTGATCGTCTTTATATGCTTGCTGGTCTAGGTCCTAGGGTCGTCATTGCATCCAATAACATCATAGGGTTGTGCCACATCAAGAATTCTACCCGACTATCGACTATCGCCCAGATGTCGTCGCTTGGCTCAGAAGAGGATGACGGTATATCCTGTAGATCGCCCACACTAGAACCAACCCCGACTGCTAGCTCAGTGGAAAGAGACCCAATAATGGCAACTTCTCGCCCGACTTTTGGAAGTGGAGCGGCCCTCTCAGTCTCAACAACAGTGGATGTCTCCTCTGCATGTCTAGTCTAGTCAGCCTCTACAGACGTAGACTCCTTCACAAGGGCCAAATCCATGGAAGTCTTACCCGCTTCCTTAACAATCTCCCCTGCCTCTATCTCAGGAGGACTTCTCTATTCCGGAGGCCACTCTTTACCAGCAGTGGGCGGCTGGTGTTCTGAAGCTTTAGTCGGCACGACAGCTCCTACGATTTCCCCTGGAGCCTCCAAGCCCGCTACTGCAACATAGTCCTTGGGGTACCATAGAGCTATAGGCTATAAAATTGGCGAGAATGTCGACTGGTCTGCACCCAAAGTTGGGAGAGGTATCTTCACAGTTATGGTCAGTAGAATCACCTTGGCCTATACGATGGAAGCCTGCAAAGAAAACAATGAGTATAACATGCTTTGGGCATCTGATATAAGGACCAACAGGAGAAGCCTTGAAGCGAAACTGATAGGGGATTTCTTAACTCTGTCGGCACTAGACTCAAAGCCCCAGTAGCGAAAGCTATCATCTCCGACAACCCGACTACTTCCCCTATAGAGGGACCGGGTGGCCCAAAGCTGCTCCATGCCAGTCGGGGTGGGCTGAAGGTAGTGTAGTCGCTCTCGTATGCTGAAGATGCTCCAGCATCCTCAGTCTCCGTCTTCACAGGGGGAAACTCCTCACCACTGGAGTCACCACTATAGTCGACCCGCTCTGATGAGGAGGAACTCTCTACTGGTGCCTCACGCTCCTCCCTAGGAGTGGGTGCTTCCCTAGTCTCATGACCTGCCATAGGGACATCTCGCTCGACAGGAACTTGTTCAGCCACTTCCGTAATAGGGGCATCGGCTTAATCAACCTTGGGAGTAGGCTCGCTCCCTGAAACAGTCCAGTCTACAATGGAGGTCTCTTCGCTAGCCCCGACAGTGGGCGACGAAGGCATTCGAACATCCACTGAAGTAAAAAGGGAACGCTTGCGTGAGTCGAAGACATAATGGGCTGTAGAGAGCCTCTAAATGAATCGTAGATTACCTTCCATATCGTGGTTGGGCGTTGGATAAGGTAAATCTACCTCAGCAGGAACTGCAGGCACTCCCTCCCCTCTGTCCCCAGCTGTCGTAGGGACAATCACCTCCTGTGCAACCACTACAGTAGAATTATCGGTGGCTACAAAGAACAATTGTTAGCCAATGTAGCCAGAAAAAAAATGGGTTGCAGAAAGAGAAAGAATATACCTACTATCATGGGCCTCTCCACATGGGAAGCCTCAAACTCTTCGAATGACACTACGGACGGAGGAACAATGATAGGTTCTTGCTCTGCAGCCTTCCTTCTGTGAGCCCGTGTCACCCTAGTGACCGCCTCTTTGGCCTTGCTGATAGCCTCCCTCACCTGGCACTTGGTTCGCTTCCGCGAGTCACCAGGAGGCAATGGCGTCGTGGTCAGGACCAGCTCAGGAATCCCAAAGTATGTTTACTTTCGGGCTTTTATCAACAACTCCATGAAGTGTCGGGTCTACTCCGAAGTGAGTCAGACTACATACGCATAGAGGAGAGAATGATACACACTACAATAGAAAGGAATAGTCTAGAAGGCTGAAATTAAGGACATGGATCTAGGAGGACTTGGGTTATGGGGAGTGAGGTTTCTTTCCACCCTAGGCCTTGAGCACTCCAATGGATACACTAGGCAAGTCTGACGTGACGGGTCAATGTCGACATTCCTTTCATCTAACCATTTCTTGCCTAGGATTATGTAGGGGCCCGCCAAAGTGCCAATTTGGCACCAAGCTCCATCACAGTATCTGGTCTTCCCGAACCATTTACGAAATTCAATGAAGACTTGGTCCCCATTGTGTACAATTTGTCCGGTTTTAGAAAGAGAGGCAACGATATCGGAGGATATCCAATTATCAGGCTCTAAGTCAATGAAATCAAGTTCCGTGGGCTGCCCATTAGGTAGGTATGCAATGGATATGATGGGAAGCGGGATCTCTTGGTCGCCTTGGGAATTAGAATCCATGGGGGGAGCCGAGGTTGAAGGGTCAGCCCGGAACAAGGTTCCTCTACGGATGGACATGACAAAAGATACACGACTCACGGATGATGACAATGCATGGCCCTAGGACTTAGACTTGGTAGAGACAAGTCTAGGACTTGCTCTAATACCAATTTGATGTGACACCACTAGGGAGAGATGCAGCAAATAGACAAGGGCACTCGGACCTACCACGCAAACACTGTCAACCAAAGAGTGAGGTCCGCGAAAGTGGCCGAACCATCGTTGCTCACACACGAACCCAGGTGACTCGGTGATGCTGAGTGGAGGTGGTGAATCAGGTCCCTAGCTGGTAGAGTAACAGCAGGGCTTAGGTGTCCCTCTCAAGGGTACGAGGCCCACAAGTCAAGGGCTGGCCGGGTGCCAATTGGGGCACTAGGTCCCTCTCTCACACAACCCACGGTGACCGCCCGGAGGTGGAACACTCTAGGGTCGGGCGCTCTCTCTCTTGCTCAACGGAGCAATTCCACGGATATTCTATGAACAAGTACTAGTTAAAGAGTGAGGTTTAGAGCTTACCCGGTTGGTTTGAAGAAACCAACCCCATTCGGAGACGAGGGCGAGCGGGGAAGTGTGGGTTCCCCGCACACTACGCCGAAGTCACTTCCCCTATTTTAAAAGTACATGCACTACTCCCCGCACAGGGGGGTTGGACTAGGGGAGGGGAACTTGAGATTACAACAAAATACTACCGCCACACAGGGAGGGGTGCTAAGTCGGCCAGGCGGGGAGGGGAGATTAACTAAGCTCGCATCGAGAGGGCAATGTCCAGCTCTGTCCAGGCCTAGAACTGCCCGATAGTGGGTCACTGTTGGTGCCGCCACGGACTGTACCAAACTTGGAAGACGCCGAAACCAGTGCCAATCTTTTGCTGACTGGTCCAGGAAGGTTCCAGAATTTTTGGGGAAGTGTCTGGTGTTGACGCTGGTCGCGGCTGGCTCTGGAACTAGGTTGTTCTGTTCAGACTGGGACTACTCTCAGGGTGCAGTAGCAGGAAGATGACACCGTCACGAGCACTCCCGGAGTCAAAAAGGTGCAGGACCAAAGCGGACGCATCCGTTTATGAGTCCTCTTCGATCTCCAATTAGGAAGGCCACCAGGGGAGGTCAGAGTAGGAAGGTAGAGGGTGAATAGTGGCAGGGTGTCAGTGCTGGTTCTGAGTGGACTGACCTGTGCACCTGGGGGAGAAAATTTGGAATGGACAGCTCCGGACTCCAAATGAGGCTCCGCCGACTGTGTTGGATGGAGGACTGGTAGGAGAACATCCCAGCCAAACGGCGTACCAAGAGGAGCTGAGGTGTGGATGTAGCAGCTTTTGCACCGGTGCTCTGGTCTTCCCTCGTACGCCAGATGGGCGCTCTGACGAGAACGGACCTCCCGGACAGCCCCGAACTCAGATGAAGGCGGGATCACCTCGCAGATGAAACTGACTGGAAGATCTTTCCAGCAATATAAGGTTGTCCCACTGGAACTTCAGGTTGCAATGGAGGCCGGCGCTGCAGCAGGTGTGTGCTCCGTAGGGCTTCAGCAGGGCGCAGTAAGTAGTTAGGGGGTGATGAAAAGAGGGAGGCAGCAGATAGGGGCAATAACGCACCAGAACAGGTGCGTTAAAGGATATAACACACCAGAACAGGGGCAGTAGAGGCTTCGTCCTCAGACTCCAATGATTTTGAAGAAGGCCATAGGGCCAGACATCTGAAGAATGTCCCGCAGAGGGAAGAAGAAAAGAAAAGAACTTCTGTGTTTGACCGTCTGACCTTCCCCAGTCAGACCAGTAGAAGAATTAGTAGACAAAAAGGGAAAATGAAGATTTTTGCTTGTAACATGGCAGGCGTTGCCGGAAGATATGGCGTGTTGCCAAGTCAGCCCGAAGAACTGACCAGGTTGGCACACAGGCCCGGCGCAATCACAAGAAGAGGCCAAGCAGCGAGAGACAAGATAGCAGTTGTTGATCAAGGTGACCTCTCGGTCGCCAATGAAGCCCGGAGAATCACCACGATGATGGTGAATGTGGTGACTGCCGAAGAAGAGGATAATGTTTTCACAGACCTCATTGAAGGGACCTCGGGAGAGGTGCAGATTCCAGCAACCCTGGATCCCATGATCCAGATGATGTTTAGAAGGTATCAACAAGAGATTGATTCTCTTAGAAAACAGTTGAATGAGAGAAATGAACAAACATCAGTCTCCAAGCAGGCTGAGCCAGTCAGGGAGATTCCATGCCCAGTGGAGGCAATGACCCCAGCCGCTCCTCATCGGGATAATCTTGGGAAGGCACCATGTCAACCCCTCCCACAACAAGTGACATCCCAGCCTGCTACATCTCAAGTGTAGTCTACAGTGCAGGCATCTCAGTCCGCTCTGAATGCAACGGTCATGACGACCCCCTTCAGCCATCAGCAAGCACATTTCTTTTCGGAGCCGGTTGATCCAACTATGGAAAATAAGTTGATGATAGAAAAGATTATAGAAATGAAGCTATGTGAAAGGGTCAGGGTGATTCTGGTACCTATGATGTTTATAGGGTGCCGTACCCTGCGCACAATGCTGCCAAGAAACTGCCACCCGGCGTCAGCAAGCCGTCGAAGTTTGAAAAATTCAATGGCCAAGGCTCTCCTAGGGAGCATATAGCCTACTATATTACAATTATGGGGGATCTAGCAGTCGATGAAGCTTATCTGTTGAAGTTCTTCAGCTCGTCTCTTATGGGACTAGCCTTTGAATGGTATTCCAATCTACCGGCGGGGTCAGTAGCTGACTGGCCTGGCATGCAGTGAAAGTTCCGCGACAGGTTTCACGTCACGGAAAGAGAGATCACTATAGCTGAATTATATGCTTCCAGGCAGAGGCAGGATGAGGTAGCTTTGGATTACATAAAAAGATGGAGAAATCTGGCCATGAGGTGTAGACGACCACCCCATCAAGAAGATGCAGTTCAAATATGCAAGCAAAATCTTAGAAGAGAGGTGCTGGAAAAGATGATCGGGGCAGATGTCAGAACATTTGACCGGTTGAATAACGTGGTTGCAGAGGTTGAGACTTTCTTGTCTAAGCGCCTGGCCACTAGTGCCCCCGCTATGCAGAAAGGGAAAGCTGTTGATCGGCGGCCAGCGCATTCTGAAGCCCATATTGTTGATTTCAGAACCTATGAACAATAGAAAGGGAAAAATAAAGCAGCCGATGCTCCTCCGCCGGTAGGTGCAACAGAAAAGAAGGAGGGGTTTTCTTTAAGAAACAAGATGAGAAAGGCATACTCCTTCCCTAAGGAAGAGACTGGCGCACTGTTCAACTGGGCATATAAGTTCAATAAAATAACATTGCTCGAGCCAAAGAGGCCCGCCGACACTGCAAAGAAGGATGACCCACTATTCTGTCCGTATCATCGGGCACTGGGTCATGGTATAGAAGACTGCTATGTCTTCAAGGATGTGATGGAAGGCATGTTCAAGAAAGGCGAGTTGCAATTGGGGGAATACCGAGTGGACCCTCCCCGACCTCATGAGCCTACAGCACTGAGGATGGCTGCAAACATGATCTCTGTATACCAGCAGTTACCTGAAGAGGCTGTCGAAGAGTGCACTAGACACACATATGAAGCGTGCTTCCTCACACCATTAAAGGATCAGGGAGGATGGCAATCAAAGCCGGTTAAGGGGTACCAATCAAAGTATTGGTCCATGCCATGTTCCCATTCTTCATAGGCACTAGGGTTATGGGACCCATCGAAGTTTGGGGCTTCTACCTTAATCATCCGTAAAAGGTAATCATCCGGGTCCTCTCGAGGTCGCCTCTCATTGTGTCGAGGTGGTTGGGGCCTCTCATATTCATGGTAGAAGTCATTTTCCCTATCAAGTTCAGCTCGTGGAGGGGGAGCTCTACGGACATTGTTCCTAGGTGGTGGTTCCCATTCTTCAAGCCTAGTGACCCGGGAGGCAAGGATATCAAACCTCTCAAGGAGGGCACCCATGGCAGCTTCAAATTGATCCACGGTCAATGGGAGGTTCTCTCTCGGGGACTCTTGGTCTCCTTGGGAATTGGAATCCATGGGTGGAGCTGAGGTTGAAGGGTCGGACCGGAACAAGGTTCCTGTACTGGTGGACATGACAAATTATGCACGACTCACAGATGATAGCAATGCATGGCCCTCGGACTTAGACTTGGTAGAGACAAGTCTAGGACTTGCTCTGATACCACTTGATATGACATGACAAGGGAGATATGCAGCAAATAGACAATGGGCCCTCGGACCTATCATGCAAACACATTCAACAAGCAAAGTCTTCGATAGTGGCCGAATCCACCGTTGCTCACATACGAACCCGGGTCACTCGGTGATGCTGAGTAGAGGTGATGGATCAAGCCCCTAGCTGGTAGAGTGCCAGCAGGGCTATGGTGGCCCTCCCAAGTGTACGAAGCCCATGATTCAAGGGCTGGCCAGGTGCCAAATTGGGGCACTAGGTCCCTCCCTCACACAACCCACGGTGACTGCTCGGAAGTGGAACACTCCGGGGTCGGGCGCTCTCTCTCTCGCTCAACAGAGTAATTCCATGGATATTAGGTGAACAAATACTAGTGAAGGAGTAAGGTTTAGAGCTTACCCGGTTGGCTTGAAGAAGCCAACCCTGTTCGGAGATGAGGGCGAGTAGGGAAGTGTGGGTTCCCCGCACACTGCGTCGATGTTACTTCCACTGTTTAATAGTACATGCACTACTCCCCACGCAGGGGGGTTGGACTAGAGAAGGGGAGATTGAGATTATAACCAAACACTATCTCCACGCAGGGAGGGGTGCTAAGCCGGCCAGGCGGGGAAGGGAGGATAGCTAAACTTGCGTCGGGAGGGCAATTCCCAGTTCTGCCCAGGTCTGGAACTGCACGACAGGGGGTCGCTGTTGGTGCCGCCACGGATGGTACCGGACTCGAAAAATGCCAAAACTAGCGCCAACCCTTTGCTGACTGGTCCAAGAAGGCTCCTAAATTTTTGTGGGATCATCTGGTGTCATCGCCGGTTGTGGCTGGCTCTGGAACCGGGTTGCTCTGTTCAGACTGGGACTGCTCTCAGGTCGTAGCAGTAGGTAGATGATGCCATCACGATCACTCCCATTGTCAAATTAGTGCAGGACCAAAACGGGCACGTCCGTGAATGAGTCCTCTTCGATATCCAACTAGGAAGGCCACTAGGGGAGGTCGGAGTAGGGAGATAGAGGATGTAGAGTGGAGGGGTGTCTGTGCTGATTTTGAGTTGACTGACCTGCGCACCTGAGGGAGAAAATTTGGAACGGGCTGCTCCGTGCTTCAATCGGCCCCCTACTTGTTGCGTTGGATAGGTGACTGGTGGGACTCCACTCCGGCTAAGTGGCGCACCAAGGGGAGCTGTGATGTGGTCACAGGATCTTCTGTAAGTTGCCTCTGGTTGCAAGCCAGACTGGTTCTGCGCAATCCGTGGAGAACGGCTCTCCCAGGCAGCTCCGAATTCGGATTGAGATGAGATCACCTCACCTGTGAAGCTAAGTGGGAGATCTTTCCGTTGATGTATGGAACACCTCCAGAAGTCACCGAATGACCCTGGGGCAGGCTCTGCAAGTTGGGCTCCTACTGCTGCCTGCGAGCTGGGTGTGCTAGGTGGTGATTGATGTGGTAGGGGTGGAAAAGGGGTGATGGGATTGTAGTGGGCTAAAAAGATAGGTGTGGTGTACATAGAAATAGAAAATAAAGCAGGATAATTCAATAATTAACACAAATAAATAATCTAAGTACAATAGAGTCCAATCTAACAGAAGTACAGTCTAAGGCAGAGAATGTACCCAACACCGAGTGAACACTCGGCCCAACGAACTGGCAACTAAGAATCTCCACGCAGTGCCCTCGAACCTCGAGGAAGAACCGCAACACTTGAAAATCAGGGGTAAGCTTCCTATCACTGGCTCAGTAGGGGTCCCGCGGAACCCCAACCGAAAATAACAGCGATACGAAAAGCAGCAACTATAGTAAGAACAACAACAACAACAACAGGAGTAGCTACAACAACATGACAGAAAGCGTGGCTATACACGAATCCCCAAAACACGACAGTCGATGAAACCACGGCTCTACAACTACTCCTACCGAAAACGGAAACCAACACCCCGATCCCACAGTCGGGGGACCACCAGACCACGAACCACCCTAGTCACACTACTAGGAAAATGTCACGACACCTCTGTCGTGGAGGCCTGTGCCCACACACAAAGGTCCACACCGAAACCACACGTAAAATCTCATCTTGCAGACGAGAAATGGGACCTCGAGTCACGATCAACTCACATCACGTGATGGGAGTACCTGCCCACCAGAAGGAAGGCCGGATGCGTCCACTGACGACTTAGTCTGCAGTCTCAGGTGTCTCCCTACAACCCCCTAGGCGGAGACTAAGACACCGTACAGTAACCAGGAACACAGAACAAGGACTAGCTAGGGTCGCGCTCGTCAGTGCGTGTCCTCTGCCCCCAACTACGCGTGCACACACAAACCATCTTCTCTAGGTCAGGTCCTCTAGCCAATTTTTCCCCAGCCAGACTCAGGCTGCAATGGTAAGGGGCCCTACGGTAATCAACCTAAAAATCATCTCACTCGAGTAACGCTCTCCACCACTCCCAAGTGAGTCCACACACTCGTACGCAAGAAAGCTATGACAAGTGGGGGCTCACTAAACGTGAACACTGAAAACCACGCACGCACCCATCGTCAGTAACGCGAAGTAACAAGTGGCTCGGAGTCACCCGACTCGGGACAGCCCACTAGACCTATTATACCCAACGGTCCTTGAGTCACAAGACTCGGGTCAAGATCGTAGCACGTGATGGCACACTGTCGTCAATCTGGCCTAATCCCTAGGTCTGAAATCACTGTAGCACAGTTTCCAAGGTAGCTCACAAGTCGCCAAGTTAATCCCTCATCCAATGGACACACAGAAAATCTCCAGTCCCAGGCTAGTTAACTGGACTCATAGTCCAAGGCCAACCACATGGCCCACTTGGAAACCACTTTCTATAAAAACCCACATGGTGCAGGGAAGACCATCCGCACTCGTGCCGACTCACGACGACTCAATCTACCAAAAGCACGAAAGCCATATAGGTCGGTGCAATGTGCTCTTTGGTTCAAGCAACGTTGGTGCATTGTTCAGTGTTTCATAAATTCAACGTCTGCACATACCGTGTTGTTAAGCACACAACATCGATGCATACTCAGTTGGTTTGCATATATAGGTCCGTGTAATAGTCAAGGTCTGTGCAAATTGTCTAGATCCGTGCACATCTTCATTAGGCACAAAGAGAGTCTGTGTTAGCTGATTTCCACGCATACATAAAGTCCATGCATGTTTTAGGTTGTGTCGAAAATACATAAGTCCGTGCATGCCTATTCATCTGCATGCTTGGTAAGCCCGTGCATGTTTCTTCATCTGTATGGTTGGTAAGTCTGTGCACATTTTTGCATTTCTCACCTAAAGCCCATGCATGTTCCTTTGAGTCTTAGCATATACCAGGTCCGAGCACGTCTCAAGTCCGTGCAGGTTTCTTGCCTTAGGCAAAATCTGCTCGATGCATTGTTGACCTGTGGCAAACAAAGTCCGTGCTAGTTGCACGCCTGCAAGCGAAGTCCTTGCATGTTCTCATCCTTGCAATTCCATAGTCCGTGCATCTTTTTCCCTAGAACAGTCTATAAAAGTACAAATAACTCTAATCCAAGGCCCAACATGGCCCAAAGCATGAAATAAATGAAGATAACTCTGCTAGTCCGCTAAATGATCGCCGAGCCAAAGGAATGCCGACGAGATCCGTGTACTCCATCGCAAAGTGTGGCGCGTGTCCTCACCAGGAGGCAAAGGCAAAGGTGGAGGTGTAGGTTTAGCCTGCTCAGGCTCGGACGACGACGGCGAAGGGAGTGGCAAAGGCGGTGGAGATGGAATAAGGATCTTTGGGGGAGAAGGCGATGAAGGCGATGGTGATGGCAATGGGGGTAATGGAGATGGTGGAGAGGGTGATGTGGTCAATGGAGGTAGTGAAGATGGAGGTGGAGAAAGCGGTGTTGAGATGGAAGAAGTGGCGGGTCGTGGCGCCCATCTTCGATGCGTCGAACGGCGTTGGGAGTAGAAGCAGTGGTGGAAATGGGAGTAGAAGAAGTAGAGGCACTTGGCTGAGCAGAGGCTTGGATTTGTGGAGGTGGAGATGGGGTAGGAGACAGTGGAGGTAACGGGGTAGGTGATGGAATACATGACGGAGTGGGTGCTTCATTAATTAAAGAATCACAAGTGTGCCCCTGGCCTTGAAACGGAGACGACTGCTTGGGCGGCGCTTGCTGCTGCTGCTGCTGCTGCTTGCTGCGGAGCTCTAAACTAACTTTTTGCATCTTGGACCAATCAATCCTTTTCTGATCTTCCAGGCCATAAACAAACTCCTAGAACTCGGGGCAATCCTCAACCAAATGCCCCTATTGATGATGAAAATCATAAAATTGGAGCAAATCTCCAACCGCGGGTTGGCAAGGCATAACCGGAGGGAGTTACAACACGTGAGTAGCCATCAAAGCCCTAAAAATATTAGCAAATTACTCCGACAACGGAGAATGAGGAGCCTACTTCTGGCAAGGTGGATGCCAAGGGGTATGGGAAGGTAATGGAGATGGTTGTGGGGGTTGCGTAGGCAATGGCGCATGGTGACTGGTGGAGGGACTAGGTGGAGGCACATGTGGAGCGGGATGAGGAGGTATATAGTGGACGGCATCCACTTGCTCGGGGTGTGATATTCCCTTGATCGGAGGTGGAGGTTCATGCGGGTATAAAACGGCGGAGGGCTGGCTATGGATGGCGACAGGTTGACTCATGGGTGGATATGGGGTGGATGGTTGACTCATGGAAGGATATGTGGTGGATGGCTGACTCATGGAAAGATATGTGGTGGATGGCTGACTCATGGAAAGTGATGGATAGGAGGCGTACGCAAGCGTAGAAGGTGGAGGGGACTCGGGGTCAAGGGAAACTAAGAGTTGTTGGCGGATGAAGCGGGATCGGCTATACAATTGTTGCTAGGAGGTAATATCATTCGAGGCTAAGATGAAGTGGTACTCGGGTGTTGCATTAGAAATGAGCATTTTAATCTGCTCTCCATCCGAAATATGCTCCGGGACTTGCACGGCCAGATAACGCTAGCAGTCGACGAAGGTAGAGAACTCCTCGTCGGGCTTCATCTTCTCATGGGCCAGATCAATCATAGAATAATTGGGCCCAACCTGGTCTTGATATTGCTGAAGAAATTTCTCTTGTACAACTTGAAAATTCACCACTTGATCTTGCGACAATGCAAAGAACTAATCTCAAGCCGGGCCTTCTAGTGACAAACCAAATAAATAGGCCATCAAATGTTGGTCATGTCGGAATTGGATCAACTCATAAAGAAACTCCTTTAAGTGCACATAGGGGTCACCGACTCCACCATAGCGACGATATGCGGGAATTTGTGAACGTGGTGGAAGCTGAAGACCTTGGAATGCAAACGGGATGCTCAAAGAAATTTTGGGATCAATTCGGTGTTGTAGTTCATCAAGCTGGCGTTGGGTTTGAGCAATCATCTCCTCTATAGGGAGAGATCGGGAAGGATGCAAGCTTGCCTGAGCAAGAGAGCACGAATTTGGACCCGGATTATGATATTGGGCCGGATAAGGGGATCCGAACTGAGAAGAAGGGAAGCCCATTCTAGGAATAGAAGGATATGGGGGCTTGGAAGGATCATGAATGTGGGAATAAGGGCCGATTGGGCCAGAAGTAACATGGGGCCCATTAAGAGAATAAGAGGGCCCGTTAAATGGAGGGGGGCCACTAAGAGTAGATGAGGGAGGCCTGTTATGAGAATAAGGCCCATTAAGATTAGCAATGACTTTTTGGGCCTGGATTGGGGCCGTTTGGCAAGCAAGAGATGATAGGTGGGCAATGAGATTTACTTGCGGGTCGAAAGGGCCACGAGAAGATTGGCCCACGTGAGAAGAGGAATCCACGCAGAAATAGAAAGATGGGGAAGAAGAAGAGTAATATACAGGAGGAAAATGGCACTCCATGAGAGCAAATGGAGACTTTATACAGGAAAATCAGGGAAATATAATGAGGGAAGTAAGGGCTCGAGGATCAAAGAGGGGGACTGACTCAATAATGCAAAGGGGAAACGAAAGGACTTAGGTCATTGTGACTAGACAAATGGACACACAGAATGGACTAGCCTAAATGGGCCTAATGACAAAACCTATATGGGTAGTGGGGAATGCAACACAAAATAACACAAATGGGCTTGGACAAGTCCAAACAACAAAAAAATATGAAGGATTTCACCTAAGTCAAACAAGTTAATATGATGGGAAATATTTTATTATCAAAGTTTTAGGTGAGCCTTTTAATGATTTGAATTGAGATTAATTCCCTCAAGATAGGTATCCTATAGGGAATAAGGTCCAAACTTTGGGTTGACTAAGGTTAACTCCTTCACATCGCATGCAAATGCAAGCCTAAGGGGTGGAAACGTACAACCAGCCCGACATCCGTGTGGGAATCCATGGCTCGCGGGGACTTACGGTGGTCCCAGATAAGATCACCTAGTCAAGTCCAAGGAATATGGGAGTGAGAGGATCACTTACCATGGGAGAATGCAACTACAATATGACAATATGCATGACCCTATGTACACCGGAGTGCATGCAATTTCTAGCCTAAGTCTAACACCCCAAGATAATAATAAAATTATGCAAACATCACAAAAATATATGAAAAATGTAAAACAATATGAATAATAGTAATGCAAGACCAGAAATAGGGACAACAAGGCACTAAAAGATAGGAAAACACATAAAATAATAACATACCTTTGTTTGCCCCTGAACTTGCATGCAGATTTTATGCACAAAATGATAAAATGATGACAATATTTAACTAGGCAAATGTGACCTAAATGATGCAAATAAACTATGGATGGAAAGACAATACAAAGGTCTACACAATGGGCCCAATAACAAGACAATCCGACCTCAGGAGGCCAATTAAATCATCCAAGAAAGATGCCCCCGTGAACCTGTGCACAGACCGCATGCAGATTTTATGCACAAAATGTTAAAATGATGACAATATTTAACTAGGCAAATGTGACCCAAATGATGCATATGAACTATGGGTGGAAAGATAATACAAAGGACTAGCCAATTGAGCCAAAAAATTGGCTGAACCGACCCAAGAAGGTAATTTAAATCATTAAGCAAAACAGCCCTATGAATCTGTCCCGAATCTGCCTCCAAGCTAGATGCAGAAAATGTAAAAATAGACATTTTTAAATATGCAAATGATGTCCAAATGATGCAAACTTTATATGTATGCAAAGACAATACAAAGGACAACACAATGCAACAAAAATCAGCCCAATCTGATGTCAAGAGATAGAGTTATGCCCAAATGAAGAAGGCCCCAGTGAGCAGTGAGCAGTGAGTAGTGTGCCTGCCTGGCCAGAACCAATAAAAAGGTCCCTGGATGGCCTTTTTTGTATATAAGTGGTCTACTGGTAGACCGCCCAGGTCCTGAACGGTCCTGTGACGACCGTTTATAACTGGGGAGGGTTGGGGCGGTCTTGAAGTGACCGTTTAAAGGTCTAGGTGGCCCTACGATAGGCTGTGTACCCCTGACAGACCCGAAAATGGACAAAACGATGGAAAAATGTGGAAAAGACTACCCAAACATGCATAAACACCCACCCAACATGCAAGAGACTAAAAATACAATGTGATGGGCACTAGGTGTCCCACCGTGATCGCCAAAAAAGGATGTAGATATAAATGTTATGTTTCTAATCTATCCTTCCCTGCCCCATGCTACTAACTACCCACACATAAACATGAATATAAACATGAAAGCAAAGGGCGATGGAGATATAGAAATGAACCATGATCGCCACCTAAGGAATGGCAGTAGGAGATAGATGCTATGATGAATAGAAACCTACCACGTACCTTGGGAAAAGAAGAAAAAAAGTGCGGCCGAAGGTGACCGCTGCAACGTGATCGCGCGTGAGCAGCGGGACGCGGGGAACTTGTGGGATCAGACCTCCTTTCCTTCCAGCCGGCTAGAGGAAGAGGGCCTCACGTCCTATTGTTGGTCTCCTGTAAAACAAAGATATGAAAATAAAAGAACACCCATTAGATCATGAAAGTGTAGTGCGTGTCCTGAAGTGATAAAATAGTATGAAAGAAAGGGGGAGAACGCACCGGGGGAGAGTTTTTAACCTCTATAAATGGGTGCAGAGAGAGCCGACCACCCTAGCTCACTACCGATTTCTCAACCGCGCACGTCCGTACGCTTCCCTCGATAGGGACTATCGCGAGCTTGCTTAGAGTTTAGGTCGAGTTGAGGTCCATCCCGCATCAGGGTAGGAGTAGTGGCGGTGGAAGTGGTGGAAGTGGAAGCACTAACCTGAGCAAGGGATTGGGTAGGCAGAGGTTGCGGAGATGGGGCAGGAGATGGTGAAGGTGATGAGGTAGGTAGAGATGGAGGTGGTAACGGGGCAGGCGATGGCATTAGTAGGGAAGTGGATAAGGGAGTAGATGACGGAGCGGGCAACTTCGGTAGATGCAAAATCACAGGGGTGCCCCTAGCCTTGATATGGAGACAGCTGCTTAGGCGACACTTCTTGTTGTTGCTGCTTACTGTGGAGATATAAAATGACCTCATGCATGGCCGACCAATCGATCCTCTTATCATCTTCTAGGACATAAACAAACTCCTGAAACTCTCGACAATCCTCAACTAAATGCCACTGCTAGCGGTGAAAATCACAAAACTGAAGCATATTCCAGACCGCAGGTCCGTAGGGCACAACTGGAGGGAGTGGCAACGCCTGAGTGGCCATCAAAGCCCTAAAAATATCTGTGAAGCACACTAGAAATGGAGAGTGAGGAGCTCGCTTCGGGCTAAGGGGATGCCGAGAGGTATGAGATGAAGTGGAGAGTTGTGGAGATGGAAGTGAAGGTTGCGTAGGCAAGGGTGCATGGCTAGCGGTGAAGGGATTTGGTAGTGCCATGTGCGGAGTGGAATGAGGAGGTATGTAGTGGACGACATCCACCTGCTCGGGGTGTGGTGTTCCCTTGACCGGGGGTGGAGACATAGGCGGAGACACATGTGGGTATGCGAAGGCGAAGGGTTGACTCGTGGAGGGTTGATTCATGGAAGGTTGATATGTGGAGGGCGAGGTATAAGTGGAAGGCTGACTTGTGGAGAGTTGATATGTGGAGGGATATGTGGAGGGCGAAGCGTAAGTGGATGTAGGGGGTGGATGGGACTCGGTGTTAAGGGAACCTTAGATTTGCTGGCGAATGAAGGGGGCTCGGCTATAGAGTTGTTGCTAGGAGGTAATGTCATTAAGGGCTAAAATGAACTGATACTTAGGCGTTGCGTTGGAAATAAGCATTTTAATCAGCTCCTGCTCCGAAATGTGTCCCGGGACTTGTGCGGCAAGGCGACGCCAGTGGTCAGCAAATGTGCAGAAATCCTCTTTGGGCTTCATCTTCTCGTGGGCCAGATCCACCATAGAATACCTAGGCCTGACCTGGTCCTGATACTACTAAATAAACTTGTCTTGCACGACTTGAAAATTCACAACTTGCTCTCGCGAAAGAGAGAAGAACCAATCCCGAGTAGGGCCTTCCAACGACAAATCGAATAGATAGGCTATCAGGCACTGGTCATGTCGAAATTGGGCCGACTCATAAACAAACTCCTTCAAGTGCACGTAGGGGTCACCGGCTCCACTATAGCGACGATATGCGGGGATTTGTGAAGATGGCGGAAGCCGGAGACCTTGGAATGCGAATGGAACACTTAAAGAGGATTTGGGATCGATCCGGCGCTACAGCTCATCAAGTTGGCGTTGGGTCTGAGCAATCATCTCCTGAGTTGGGAGAGATCGAGAGTAATGTGAGCCAACTTGAGCAAGAGGTTATGAACCTGAACCAGGATTATAACAATGGGCCAGATAGGAGGATCCGGGCTGAGAAGAAGAAGGGCCTATTCCTGGAGTGGAAGGATATGTGGGCCTGGAAGAATCATGAACATATGGGCTCATTGGGCCGGCAGCAACATGGGTAGAAGGAGCAGGCCCATTAAGAAGAGCAAGCCCATTAAGGGAAGGAGGCCCACTAAGTGAAGAAGACCCATTAAAAGAAGAAGGCCCATTAGAGAATGGAGGACCATTAGGAGAAGAAGGACCATTACGTGAAGATGAAGGCCCATTAAAGGATGAGGGCCCATTAAGAGAATGAGGCGCGAGCGCTCCACTACAGGGTGCACAAGGTGCCAACGCCGGTACAACGGCACATGCACATGCTCACAGGCACAATACTCCCCCTCAAGCGGATGAGGCGTTTAGCCGAATCAGCTTGCATGAAAGGCGGGAAAACTGATCTGCAGTGAGGGCTTTGGTAAAAATGTCCGCCAGCTGCCGGGAGGTCGGTACATGTATAGCACGAAGGTGGCCAGATTGTAGGCGTTCGCGGACGAAGTGGCAGTCAACTTCAATGTGCTTGGTGCGCTCGTGGAAGACCGGATTGGCAGAGATATGGAGTGCAGCTTGATTATCACAATGGAGAGTCGCAGGACCAGTATGTATGTGCAGGTCGCGCAGCAACGACTGTAACCACTGTGTCTCACTGGCAGCAGCTGCCATGGCACGATACTCCGATTCAGCAGAGGAACGTGAGACAGTGTGTTACTTTTTGGTGCGCCATGAAATAGGATGTGAGCCAAGAAAGGCTATGTAGCCAGTAATAGACCGCCTGGTGCGCGCACAAGAAGCCCAGTCAGCATCGGAGTAGATGTGCAGTTGAAGAGAGCTTGAGGCATTGAAGAAAATCCCTGCACCTGGAGCATGTTTTATATAGCGAACTAGGCGTATGGCTGCTTGCCAATGATCATCTGTGGGCTGTGACATATACTGACTTAAGATATTCACAGTGTATGTTATTTCTGGCCTTGTGATGGTTAAGTAAAGCAACTTGCCAACAAGTTGGCGATAGGGGCCTGGGTCTAATAAAGGACTACTGGAGCTATTGTGTAGCTGATGAGAGGTAGGCAAAGGTGTGCTGACAGTCGTTGCTGTAGTAAGGCCAGTGTCCCGAACAATGTCAGTGGCATATTTTTGTTGGTGGAGAAAAATCCCTTGTGGAGAGCGTTCTAGCTGCAGGCCCAGAAAATATTTGGGACTTCCAAGGTCTTTCAGATGAAACTGGGAATGGAGAAAACGTTTTAGCAGAGAGATCAATAGAAGATCATTCCCGGTGACGAGGATGTCATCAACATAGACCAGAACAATGGTGCTGTAGGAGCCTCTGTGAGCTGTGAAAAGAGAATAGTCGGCACGGGATTGTGTAAAACCTGCTTGTTGAAGTGCCAGAGTAAACTTCTCAAACCAATTGCGGGAAGCCTGTTTGAGACCATAGATGGATTTCCGGAGTCGACATACAAGCTGCTCCCCCTGTTGTCGATGTCCAGGAGGAAGAGACATATAAACTTCTTCATGTAAATCCCCATGAAGGAATGCATTGTTAACATCCAATTGATGTAAGTCCCAGTTTTTGGCGGCAGCAAGGGACAATAAGCACCGGACAGTGACCATCTTGGCCACTGGGGCGAATGTTTCTCCATAATCCAGGCCAGCAATTTGATTGTAGCCTTTGGCTACTAAGCGAGCTTTGTGGCGAGCGATGGAGCCATCCGAGTTGTACTTTATCCGGAAGACCCACTTGCATCCAATGACAGATTTTCCTGGAGGAAGCCAGGTAACATCCCATGTGTGGTTCTGTTCCAGTGCCTGAAGTTCAGCATGCATGGCTTGTCGCCATTCAGGATGTTTGGAAGCCTCGGTGTAGGTGGTGGGTTCAGGTGGGTGTTGAAGAGATGTGGGGATGGAAGGTGGAGTGGAGCATACCTGAGACGTCAGCGGCGAAGAGGAAGAGTGGGCAGTGGTATGAAAACCAGTTATGTAGTCCTTCAGATAAGCAGGTGGGTGTGTGGGCCGACGCGGGCGGGTGGATGGTGGTAATTGAGGCGGTGGGGACGGATGGGTTGGAGGAGGTGGGGTGGATGGTCTGGGTAAGGGTGAAGTGGAGTGGTCTGGGATGGGAAGAGGAATACTAGGGTGTGCTGGTGAAGGCGGGTTGCAGGCAAATGGAAAAATGTCTTCATGGAATATGACATCCCTGTTGGTGAAGACGTCGTTGGTATCAAGGTCGAGGACACGGTATGCCTTTTGGTTTGGTGGATATCCCAGGAAAACGCAACGTGCTGGGGAAATACAGCTTAACCCTACAGAGATTACACTCTGCACCGCTGGGGAAATACAGCTTAACCCGTCCAGAGATTAAACTCTGCACCGCTGGGGAAATACAGCTTAACCCGTCCTGTGGAATCCACCACAGCCCGCTGACTAACAGCTTGAAGAAACAGATGAAAAGAAAACAAGAAATGTCAAATCGGTAAAATGAAAACCGGATCAGCTCTGGTTCCTGTACCAAGAGACTGATGTACAGATCTTTCTCTCTTCCTCTCTCTCTTTCTCTCTTTCTTTCTCTCTCTCTTTCTCTCTTTCCTTCTCTCGGAGACTCTCTTCTTCAGACGCCGCTCAAGCTTTTCTGGACTTCTCTTCTGGAGGCGGACGACGAAGTTTTTCACTCTTCTGTTCTAAAAAACTTCCTTCTCACGGAGGAGAAGAAGGCTATATATATAGCAGATAAGGCAACGCACGGCGTGTGCCTTCCACGCCTCCCTGCCAGAAGAATCTCCAGGTGTCAGCTTGGCAGAGGTTGCTCCACATCGGATCACGTGCATTCTCTGCAATAATAGACCTGCAGACAGAGTGGTTAGCAGATCACTGTATATGAAGGAAAATACTTGCAGAAGACAGTGCTGTATATCAGTATGAAGTATACACTGCAAACAGACACGAAGTATACTAACTGCAAAACATGACACGGGGTGTGCATGTGAACAAGTAAGGCATGGGTCTGTGAATGACACGAGGTTGTGGTATAGGAAGGAAGAATGACACGAAGTGGTTGACGAAGCAATGACATGAGCTCTTGCTGTTTACCGAAAACAACACGAGCTGGAAGATGTAGAAAACAGCACGAGCTCACTGTTGCAACCAAAAGCAACACGAGCTGGAAGACACAGAAACACAACACGAGGTGCCTACGTGAAGCTTTTGGAAAAGCGACACGAGGTGACCGACACGAGCTATGTGTTGTATCAAAAGCAACACGAGCTCTACTTAGAGAGAACAACACGAGCTCTCTGTTGCTACCAAAAGCAACACGAGCTATGAAGATACAAAAAACAACACGAGCTGCGACAGACACAAAAACGACACGAAGTGTACGAGACGCAAAAACGACACGAGGTTGCGAAAGACGCAAACACGACACGAGGTGCGAAAGATGCAAAAACGACACGAACTAAAACAAAACAACACGAACTAAACTTACACCAAAAATGACACGAACATGTCATACAACAAAACACGACACGAACTCTTTGTTGCAACAAAAGTAACACGAGCTCTTGAAACAACAAACACGACACGAACTCTTTGTTGCAACAAAAGATACACGAGCTCTTGAAACAACAAACACGACACGAGCTCCATGTTGTTACCAAAAACAACACGAGCTATCGTAACACCAAAAATGACACGAGGTTTACAAAACATGGAAAACGACACGAGGTTTCCATAACATGGAAAACGACACGAGGTGGACGACACGAGGTTTAACAAATACCAAGAACGACACGAGCTCTTAGTTGTTATAAAAACAACACGAGCTATCGAAACAAAAACAACACGAGCTCATGTTGTTACCAAAAACAACACGAGCTGTGATAATACAGAAAACAACACGAACTGGCCTAAACACAAAAACAACACGAGGTTGTCTTTGACAAGAAAGAACGACACGAACATTTCTTATACTAAAGACAACACGAGCATGAGTGAACAGACACGAACATGACTTACACTCAAACCGACACGAGGTGAAGGCAACACGAACAAGACTAACACTCAAAACAACACGAGGTTGTCTTGACACTGAGAACAACACGAAGTGACATACGATGAAAAACAGCACGAGGTGTTCAAAGAAAGTGTGAAGAACAACAGGAAGTGAAGGATGAAGAAGTGAACAAGCCTGTACAGCCTGTCAGTGTCCATGATGCATAAGTGGTTGTGTATAGAAATATGTGCAAGATTTGATTGCAATAAAATGGTTGCTGTTCAAGGTTGCTATCATTAAAATAATCACCTCGAAATTTAAGGACAAGCAAGGGTAAGGCTGGGAAGAACGAACCAGCAACTACTACACAAGGAAACACAAAAACAGAGCTCAGAGGAACAATGTCAGATCACTGTCATGAAGATATGCTCAGGAGAGAGCATGACACATGTGAACACAAGTCCGACACCTCTGAAGTAGGGCAATGTCGTCCACGTCTCACAGGGAAAGAGACACGACTACCAAACCAATAGACACCGAGAAATGAATCAATAGAAGTGATAGGCGCATAAAGCATCAGCTCTCACAGGAGAAACACAATCCTCTCAGCTGACAGCCTGACAAGATCATTGGCTCCAGTGCCAAAAGCGACAAGAAACACCTGGCACATAGGACACCAATGACAAATTCACAAAAAGAACAATGACAAAACAATAGCGCCGGACCACGAACAGAATCAAGTCAATCCTCAGTCGGATAACATGTCTAATCGAGTTGCAAGCTTACCTCATCTGGAAAGGAGAGTACAGTAATGCTAACTGACAAGATAATGGTCCAAGCCAAGAACACAAAGCCAACTAGAAACAACACGACAACACCTGTAGGATTCCAGCTCTTAACGACACATAGAACCATGGAACGCATCTGCAAGTAGGGTCACAACAAGACACATCAGTAACTGATCACGTGACTATAGGGAATGAGTCATGCGTCAGACTTCTCACTAAGGAAGACCCACAACACGAGAAAGCAACACAACCAACAACCTCAAGGGGAATACTTCTCAAGGACCACAACATCGCCTAAAGAGCACAATTCCCACGAGAAAAGATGCAGAGCAGGAGGTATTCAATCAGTAGGTAAGCCGACAAATTCCCCCACACTCGTAGACGCCAATGCCAATACCAGAGAATCACTAGCAATAGCACGGCAACGAATGACATCAAGGCACGGGAAGCCAAGACGAAGTCACACCGAGAAGGGACAAAACCTTTCGATCAGCGAGAATCACACCACAATGATCCTCAATCAACGGGTAGCCAACCCACACGCTTCCATTGCGCACTCTTTACAACGCACATTGGTGTCATAGAAGACTTCAGAAATCGCATCTCAACACACATATGGCTGTACTGCAACTCATCAGAATCGTAATTAACACATCACGAATACTGATCCAGCGAATAACTGATCACAAGGAACCTAAGTGCAATGGAAAAGGAGCACCAGCTTCAGCACAAGAAACAAGGAAAAGACTAATCTCAGCTCACCTTCACGTCCTAAAATGATAAACGAGTCTTCTCAACGCATCGGCTGTTGGACACAGCACGACAAGCAAGGTACGCTACAGCTCTTAATCACCATAACAGAGTCCAAAGCTAAGGAACCAATAGCAAGAAGCAGAGCAGACTCAGATAAAGCTGTCTACACTTAAGCAGACACAGGACTGAAGTACTGCTAAGATAGCAATTCCAAGGCAAATCTTGAGAAAGATTCCACTAGGAGAAACGAGAAGAAATAAGCTCAATCGCAAAAGCTCATCAGGAAAGGGAAAATCCTAGCTCGCTCAAGCAACTTCTCAATCATATAATCCAGTCGAGCACTTCAACCGAAGCAAGACACGTCAGGAGCTGAAACAAACTCAAGCTGGAGTGACCCAAACAACGTGAAAACGTGTACGGCCAACGCACCAACGCTAGGAGTCAACAGCAACCTGAACAACTTACAACGGGCTCTCGAACAAAGTACTGCAGATTCAAGCCTTTCGGCGAACACTGCTAAGTACAACATGATCGAGACAGACCTTACGACGAAAAAGAAACGAATCGAACAATCCTGACACGGCAGGATCACCAACATACGAAAAACAAACCACGAAACCTAATGCCAGCAAACTCCACCAGCCAAAAGCTGGGCGACTGTACAGGACTTTTACGACTCTGGTAACTGCATATCTGTGATTTCCACATACCTCACACAACAAAGCTCTGATACCACCTGTAACGACCCGGATCCCGGATACCAGATATACCCGATAAATTATCATCGATTTTGCTGATCTCTGTCAACACGGAGAAGCTTATGAATGCGCTGTACCCAGCCCAGTACATTGAAACGCTGCCTGTAGAGAGTTTCGAAGAAGCGCTGTGTCATGTGCGAGCAGCACTCACGCCAGGCGCAGTGGACGACCCGTCGAGGCAATATGTTCGAGCTCTTAATGAGCGCCAACGCGCGTTAGTCGAGTGTTACCGAGACAAGAAAGCGCTCATCGAGGCAGAGCGTTCCCGCCCTGACGTTCCCGGGAAGCCAAATTTGCTGTGGGCTACCGCACGGGTCGCCCTGAACGTTCTCACGAGCCAGTGGTTCGCTGACGTACTCTTGCGACGCCGAGCGACCTTCAACGTTGAGGCAATGTCGCCAAAGAACTCTGCTTCTCTTTTTAGTTCGACATTTATTTCTTTCCTCGCATGCTGCAGGAAAGTTGAAAGAAACAGATATTGATAAGAGCTTCAACATATTAGCTGAACACTATGCCTGATTAGAACATAAATTAGAAATTTACCATTGCAACAAAAAAACGTGCCACAACATTTTGGGATTTGCCGATTGACTGCATCCATGACTTTCTCACAGCCATTCGTTCGGCAAAATGGCTGCCTGCTGAAAGAACGCCAATAAATAGCTCGACAGGCCCATCGGGCAACGGCGGTGCCTGCCAAACGCTAGACATGTCTAAATGTCTTTGAGGTGCAAAACTAGGGTGTGTTGCTGGCAAGGATGCAGCAAAAACAGATTGCACATCGAGGTCCCCATTCAATGACAGGCCAGTTGCATCTTCAAGGACAAATCCCTAAAGAGAAGGCAAGATCAATGTTGTAATAAAGTGGCAAAGAAATGATCTAAATGATGCCAATAAAATATCAAAAGAAACAAGACTATGGTTGTACTCACCGTGCGATATGGGAATGAGGTGATATGCCTTCCATCGACATTAACGTGATAACCTTCGAGGCCGGCACTAAGAGTAAGGACAAACAGCTTGTCTTCAACAAATGGATACGGCCAATCGACTGAAACCTTCTTCGTCCGACCAATCAAACGGTTCAACCACCAGGTCGTCTTGGATTCCTCTAAATTAATGTCCTCTTGAATAGACGTGAATTCTTGTCTCTCAGGTTTACTCGCTATTTTGACCCATACTGTAGGTCGCTTGGCACTATTGTCTCATGGTCGAGACATAGTCCCATTTTTTGAGTTTTTCTGATACACCCTATTTCTTGGAGATTCAAGGACCCTTCGTCAGGAATTCCTCTCGTCGGATTGGAAATTCTTTCTCTAAGGCCTCTGTAAGACCCCAACATTGAAGGATTCCCTCTTCAATCACTAGACTGGTTGTACCCTAAAAACTCATGAACCTTATTTTGGTCATGTCCATCTAAAGAAACATGACTCTTAGCCATCATAGAGTGCCAAGATTGGGTGTTCTGTGAGAGTTGAGACTCTGTCCAGAATTAGCGTCAGGTACAGTAGTCACTATTTTCATCAATTAGCGTTCAGTGCAGGTGATGCGAATTCAATCTGCCTTACTGTTCATCAGAATTAGTGCCCCTTTCTTTGAGTGGACGTGAATTCTTTAATTGACGGCATACTGAGTGGACGCTAATTTACCCAGGTTTCTCGCATGTCACGATTTTTATAAGTTATTTTCAAATCACTATCCTTGGAATCTAAACATTCCTTGTTGATTCTTTTGTACATGTTCTATCCTTGACTTCTAATCCTTAATGAGTCATCTTAAAAGTGTTCCTACTATGTTCAACATTGGAATTCTATTGGCTATATATTATAAAGTGAATGTATAGATGTTTACATGACTCGATGCCTGGCGTTAATGGGGCCCAGTCTGATCCTGGGAGGAACACCCGAAAGTGCTTGTGCCCATGAGAGCTATTATTGACCATGGTATGGTATTGCACTGAAGTGCTTGACTTGCTTGAATGTTCTATGGCATTCCACTATCTTGACGTGCTATTGATAATGACTTGACATGAATCATGATTTACCCAGAAGGGGTATTTACTTGTACATGGATAGCCAATCTCTTACTACATGTTAACTTGCTAGACTTGTTATATTCTTGCTTACCATGTTGAATCCTTATTCTATTCTATCTCAACTATTGTCATGCATAGTTATACTTGCATTTCAAGTAACATGTAATCACTTAAAGCAAGCTTGATTATTGAGGTGTAATTCCTACTAGACTTTTTGCCCATCTAGTGGTTTCTCCTATTTTTCATGTAATTTTGATGAGGAAACCCAATCTGACGGGGATGGCCAAGAGTGAAGAGAGTAGAGCTGTACCCGGACATCTTATGTTCCCTTGAGTCTTGTTATGTCAACGTTGTAATTTTCCCTTTTTCTTGAGTCATAGTAAGGCCATTGGATTGAATATTGTAATTGAAATCTTGGAATTATGGAATAAAGGATTTGCTTTATTTCTTTTAAGCATACTCTATCTTATGTGTTGAATACCTTGAGCTCTGATTGACATGAATGATATAAACTGTCGCATTCTAGGTTCCTTCCGTGCTCGAGGCATGATAATTTTTGTGGTATCAAAGTCTATGTTTTCTAAGTTACCTAGGTTGTCAAGTCCAAGGTTAGGATGTTAGGTTCATACCTTAACCCTGTGAGATTGGGTGGTGTCGTGTGTTAAGTCGATAGGCCGATCAACCCTATAGTTAATCGCATATATTAATTATTTTAAATTCTTTGTAGGATCATGGCTGTTGAAAGAGCTCAGTGGAGGGATATGCAAAGGACTATTCAAGGTCCTACGCAAGCACTCCAACAAGTGGCACATGGAGGAATGAACTGTGGAGCGGGAGATCTCCAAAGGAGTTTTCGCAACATGAACCTGCCAAAGTTTATTGGCTCATCCGATCCCGATGATGCCGAGAACTGGATAAAGAAGATAAAGCGGATATTTTGTGTAATGCAATGCACGGATGAAGAAGGCCCTTCTAGCTACATTCTAGTTAGAATGCGATGCCAGGTCATGGTGGGAGTCAGTAGAAGTTACCTTGCCGCATGAACATATAACATGGGGAGAATTTGTTGAACATTTCAATAATAAATATTTCTCTGAGGTCTCTATGACAAACTCGCTAGTCCAAAGGAACGGAATGTCCAATGGAGAGCTTATAAGTCACGGAGAGTTAAGGTGTAATCGATATAAAACTCTGAGAAACATGGGACTATATTCACGGACTGGAATATAGTGCCTGTAGCATAACCTTGACAGGTTACTGTAAAACTTGCGAAAAGTAGTAGTCAGGAAAATAACGCCTTTATCTAGGTCGGCATTTAAAGATATAGCGCCTATTATTTTGTCGCTCATTATTTCAGAAAAGGTTATTTCAATATTTTCAGAAACAACGCCCTAATCTGGGTCGCTATTCAAAGTTTTGACGCCAGTTAATTATGTCGTTGATTCCACATTTTAACAATATCCAGAAAACCATTATTTTAATATTTTCATAATTAACGCCCTGAGAGGGGTTGCTAATTTTACAAGCAACGACGTCCACTCAGTCGTTAATCAGATCTTTAAAGCTTCTCAGAAAAATAAATATTTCGATATTCCAGAATTCGTGCCCTGGATAGAGTTGCTGATTCTTAATCTGTTTTGTCAATAACGCCTTGGTCTAGGTCATTAATTCTATATAACGACGTAGTTCAGGTCGTCAATTCAATCAATATGCCAAGTTGGCCATGAACAGTGACGATAGATAACCAGAATAAATCTCAAGGAGACAGAGACATGATTATGTAGAGAAAATTATCAGGAGTCCAGAAGTATAATCATGCAAGAGATTTATTAACCGAAATTATAGTTATTGAATTTTAAACATGGGTGAATTAACATATTAACTAGACAATTGACGACTTTGTAGAAGTCGTTATATAAATAGCGCCTTCTCTTAGGTCGCTAATTCTATGAATAGTGCCTTAGATCAGGTCGCTATTTCTCTGAAAGATAAAAATACGAAATATGAAACAGAAACTA
Organism: Amorphophallus titanum; assembly: GCA_024336825.1. Lineage (NCBI taxonomy): Eukaryota > Viridiplantae > Streptophyta > Magnoliopsida > Alismatales > Araceae > Amorphophallus > Amorphophallus titanum. The sequence continues at coordinate 18,328,489 of JANBPO010001714.1, read as the reverse complement.
TGATAGTCTATATGCATGCATGATCTTAATTATCTTAATGGGTTTGGCATAGTTCTTGAGAAAACCTACCTTTTGTGATGACGATTGATAAACTGGGATTTTGGAGAAGAAGAAACGATGCTCTGTTCTGGACAGAGTCTTGACCGCAGGGAAGACAGGAAAAAGAAGAAGACGATCAAAGGCTTCTAACGTCCTTCCACAGCACGCCAAGAGAACCCTTTCTTCTTGCTGTGGCAGCTTCGTAGGAGGAAGAAAAAAAAGGCAGTAGGGGTTAATCAACCTCACGTTCCTGCATCACACAGGGAACAATAATAAGAAGAGGGAAAAAGAATCCAGAAAGGAAGACTAACTTCCTTACCGTAACCTTGGCAGTAGTAGATGATCAGGAAGTTTAAAGAGTCAAGGCAGGGGTATTTATAGGGTGAGGATTAGACCGTCAGTTAGAGTTTGATTGGGGTTGGGCTAAAGATTCCTATTAGAATTCCAATCTCCCCATCTTAATCTTTTCCCCACTTAATCCTTACCCATATTAACTCCGTATCTGATCTCAACTCTCTGTTCGATCAGAACACGGTTAGCAGGTTTCCATTTTACAGTTCTCAGTGAAATAGCACCTTGTTAAGGGGCGTTATTTAATTGGCGACGTTATCGGGGGCCTCATTTAATGAATTAGCACCCGTGTGAAAGTCTTCATTTTGTTAATTAGCGTCTTTGATTAGGGCGTTAATTATCCTTTTTGTTCCAAGTAGGATTCTTACCATTGTTTGAAATTAATTGACGCCCTAATAGGGGTCGTTCGTTGGTTAAGGGACGCCTGTTGAAAGTGGCGTCATTTTATAAAATGGCGACTGGCTTTAAGTCGTTATTTATATTTTTAAAAAAAATTCTACTTTTTTGAAATTTCAAGGTTGTTACAGGTTCCCCTGGCCCGACGCTGGCTCCAGTCTATGACAGGTGCCCCACACGCCTACGAGCGGTAGGCCGTGAGGCAGGAGGTTCGTGACTACCTGACATCCATGGTATGTATGTTATGTTGATGCATTTATCTTAATTCCTATTTATGAGTATGTGATGTTTATGAGATGTGTGGAATGCAGGTGGTGTGGTGGCCCTACCTAGGTATGACGGATGAGGATCAACCATGGGTTGCAATGGGTCAACACTTGTTCGGGTGGGAGATTTGGCTCCATTGCCTGAACGAGATCGAGCCCCTACGCCTTAGACTGGTGATGAGGACCTCGACCTACACTAGGAGTGGGTCGAGGTAGCAGAGTCACATGGGGTCAGCTGAAGGACTCGGGGACGTGTAGTGACGACTGACTGGCTGCTGCACTTCCCAGAGTAGTACGTTGATTGGCAGAGAGGCGGCACCCCAGTTGTCTCCCGAGCAGTGGATAGCACGGCGTACCTTTAGGCTTTCTAGAGGACATATGCCAATCGGCCTCAGAAGATGCCACGAGGGGTACGTAGGAATGCATGATTTTGTGTCTATATGCTTTATATGATGAACATGCCACTAACAGGTGACGAATGCAGGATGGACGGGATGCAGTGGTGGTGGACATGCAGGCACAGCTTTGCACCCTGGAGGCCCATCTAGCGGTTACGCGATCAGAGCTGCAGATGCTGGTGAGTATGCCTTCTTAAATGCTATGCTAGGAGTCCTGAAGTCGGGTGGTCAGCGACTGAAGATTTCTTAAATGATGCAGCGTGCTGAGCAATGGGTGGCAGTGAGAGATACGGGAGGGGCTTCCAGCTCGAGTGCAGTGGACCAGGGCGCCCAGCTTGCTTCCTTAGAGGAGTGGCTGGCGAGGGCAATGAGATAGACCGAGACAGCTGAGCGCGACCTAGTGGCATCAGTAAGAAAGATTTTTTAAAAAAATTAATAATTTAGTTATTATCAATCTTACTTGGTTGCGTGGTGTTGTAGAGGTGGGAGCTTCAAGAGGCGATGACCCAGGCTGCCTTGGCAGGTATTGAGCTTACGATCCGTGACCAGCGGGTCACGGAGCTTGAGTAGGAGCGATAGAGGCTTTCCAGGGAGCTAGAGGAGACAAGACGGTGAGGTATCGAGGAGCTGGCTGAGGAGAGGTGACATGCCTCAGCTGAGTTAGAGCGAGTCGCAGAGGACTGGCCTCGAGAGGCTGAGGAGCTACCCCGAGAGACAGTCCAGCTACAGCTGCTACTTCGGATGGAGAGACAGGAGTGTGACCGCGAGAGAGCGGAGCTAGCCAAGGTGAGGCTTCGCTTGGGTGCAGCAGTGGAGCGTGCGAGGTTGGCAGAGGAGCGCTACCGGAGGGGCCGGTAGTAGGCGCGAGCTGAGGGATGCCCGATCGCTTACTCCAGCTCGAATTTCCTCGTGGGCTCTTCTACTCTCGATAGGAGGGAGGAGGCAGACTATGCTCGGGCCGAGAGGTCGACTGTCAGCTAGGGGTCGATGAGGCCCCCACAGACTCGTCTGAGGGAGAGAGAGATGGTCTAAAGAGCAGCGAGAGGAGAGAGGAGGGTGGTGGTGAGAGCTAGAGAGATTATCTCCTTTCACACTTTTGTACACCTATGATGAAATGAAAGATACATTTTGTTACCTGAGTTTGTTCTTTTTCAGCTTGTGTCTGCATGTACTCATGTTTCTTCATACCTACGTTCACTCGGAGCAAACTGGTTAGGTAATCTGTTCGGCTTGGTCCCTTGCTCAATAAGCAAGGGGTTGTCCTTCTTTGACCTTGATAATGGGTCAAGGGGCCAAACCTTTAATCAATTAAGGCGAATAACCCAAAAGATAGAGAGAAGTGCAACATGCGAGCATGCAAATGTGTACTGAAGAAAATAAAAGATGAGCAAGTATTATGCAATCAGGCAGATGACATTTTTTTATTATTTTTGTTGTTGTTGTTTTTTTTAGTAATGATAAAGCGTGCATATCACAGGAAATTTTTACTCGTTCACCACCTCAAATTCATTAATCATTCTTAAGCAATTTAACAAAGGACCAACGTGCTTAAGCTTATTTTCGCCCGACACCTCGCCCGACACCTTTTCCTAAGCTCATCCTCACCGCCCCTTGAGCTTAAAGTGCGCCTTGGGGAGAGATGGAAGGCAATAATGGAGGAAAGTTTACGAGGGTGTCTAAAAGGCTTAGGGGATGTTCCTCTCCTACCCTATTACCTGTTGGGGTTCGGTCTTTGGCTTAGGGTGATTTTAATTGCCCTTGCCTTTGTTAACACATGCTTACGACCAGGGTCTTCCCTGCGGGGACTTTGCCCTCTTGACATGCTATTTTGATTTGAGTGGACTTTCCTTCATGCATGCTTATGCCCAGGGTTTTCCTTGCGGGGACTTTGCCCTCTTGACATGCTATTTTAATTTGAGTGGACCTTACTAAGACTTTTGGCATAGTTATTCCCTTTTGGGCCTTGACTTCCACCTACTAGGGCAACGGGTAGGTTTGGTGGTTTGACCAAGTCCTTACTTCCCCCCTCGTAAACCGAAGAGAAGAGAATGAGTTACACCTTTCACTATTGGTTTGGTTTTGACTTGCCTTGGATTCAGTGCCGTTTGAGCTTAAGGGCTAAGCGTGAGGTGTGTGCAGGTGTTGACTCAATGTTAAACCATCAAGAGTAAAGAATGAATTAGAGGTTCTGATCTTTCACGTCCCTCGTGGCATGCCCACAATACCAGCCTCCTTTTTCCTTTTCCAGTTCACCCAAGATGTGCATTGAACATTTCTCCTATTGTTATTTCAATCTAAACCAGTCCACACCACTACAGCCCAATAGGCCTGCCAAAAAGAGCCACCCGCCCAATCCGGTCCCTCCATCTCATAAATCCAAACGCTGATACGGAGTTCCCGAATTCCTTTTTCCGCTTGTTTCTCCCGCCAATCTCCGCAAGCTGAGACACCGAACATGGCCGCGGCGGCGGCAGTGGAAGCCTCTCTCCTCCTCCGCAGCAGGCTCTGCGACCCCGCCTTCGTCTTTGCGCCATTCAAGTCCTCTCCCGACAGCAACTACAGGTCTCTCGCTCTCACGCAGTTTATAAAAACCTGTTTTTTCCCCCATTCTGGAGCCCAAATTCTCTCCTTTCTACTAGTTCTCAGAGCTACCCATGGAAGGAAGAGCTGTCATCGCCGGATTTGATGACCTTTTGTCTGCCTCTTTTTTTTCTTCTTTCGATTGTCCCAGCAAGCTGAAGTTCATCATCTCCAGCTCTATCACCGAGGCCTGCAACAACTCTGTCCTACTTCTGGGGCCTCGTGGGTCCGGAAAGATTGCGGTATCAATGCGCTTCTTCATGATCTTATCGAATGAATGGCCTCCTATTGTTGCCTTTTCCTCATTTATTTGAAGTCCATCGCTGTTGGGTTGAAGGTGTTGGACCTTGTGCTCGAAGATCTTAAGGCGGAATACCCCGATATGATCTCTGTGGTATCACTTCTGTTGAGATAGCTTTTGTTTCTTTTCAAGTTTTGAACACCATCCATCCTTTTGGAAATCTTTGGAACCCATTCCAGAAGCCATGCATCTTGTTCGTTCTTGGAGTGAAGAGGCATTCTTTGGGAGGGCATTTTGGAGCTATGGGTTCATGTTTGTATCGGAAAGACCTTAGACATTGTGTAAAGGACATCCTGGGTAACTGCCATTCTTTGGTAATAGGCCTCCTTTTTACAGAGACGCCTTCCAAGTATGGCTACTAAATATAAAATATCACACTCACTTGTCTTTTTAGGTTAGTAATGGCTTCCTGGAATGGGTACCTTAGATTGGATAATTAGTTTGCAGCTGTACCTATTGGTTATTATATTTTTTGTCACATTTCATGGTTGGTGTTGTCTCAGATAAGGCTGCATGGGCTATTGCATGGGGATGATAACTGCGGTCTCAAGGTCAGCTTCTATGAACTATTTGTCTTTTCCTAAATGTAAAAGATTAGAGTTTTCTTCCCAATACCAGATGTTATGATAGAAGTGCTATGTCACGAGAACACCATTATCTCTTATGGTCTTGGAAATCTTATCAGGCACGGGGTTGTTATCACCAGAGAAAGGATTGACATTAATTTCATCTGTCTGCCTTTTCATCTTCATTATTAGTTCCTGGAATTGTTGTAACCGTGAATATATGAAACATATGATTGGAGGTTGATAGACCCTAATGGTTTTTAATGTTAAGTAATACTAATGGTTATTTGTCTTTCTTCCCGTGCTTTTGTTTGGCAAAGAGATGATCTATCCATTTTGCTATTTACATTTGTAGAAACTTGTTTGATGTGGAAAAAGTCACTCAATTTAGTGGCTGAGAGTTGTCCCTACGCATTCTAACAGGAGAGCTGTTCATTGAGAAGAACATTTTAGGCTTGTGATAAAATGAAATGCCGTTGAATGGCATAGACTTTACTTTTCTCACTTTGATACCAAAATGTGGCCATACTTGAAAGATTTTCTAAGACAAAAGCATGGTGCCTTCCTGTTGATGAGATTTATGTTCACTGCTTTTCTGACATCGTTGCACATTAACATAATCATTGTTGTTACAGGATTGAGCACTCTTCTTTGAGGATTAATTACCTTTTAGTTGACAACTTGTCCTCTGCTCTGCAGGAAATTGCAAAACAATTATGCTTGGACTATGGGTTGTTATTCTCAAAAATGGTAGATCTTCACATATTTTAGTTTATCAGTTTATTGTTTTAAGATACTGCAGTCAGCATGGAAGGCACGAGTTTTTCTTTTTACTACAGCTGAGTGTGTGCTGTGACTACATGAGTTTCTTGTTTTAGCACAGCCGAGTGTGTGCTATGACTGCATGAGTTACTTGCTTCTTTACATTCAAACATTACTTTTTGCTTGCTTGCTTATTTCAACAGTGTGTTAACGAATACATTACCTTTTCTTAATACTATAACTCCTTTCTCACTTTTCTGCATCACTTCATAGTTTTGTCTTAATAGGAAGGCATGTTTTTTATAAGCAGGGCCAGATCCAAGTGGTGGATTTTTTCATGAACCTTTTGTGTCATCCATGTACTATATACATACACCTAAAAGTTTCTATTTTCCTAGAGAAGTCCCTGCTTATTTGCTTTCTGGACATTTCTGCCATATAAATCTAGAAGAGCTTACAAAAGTAGATAAACCATGAAGCTGAAGTAATGCGTAGACTGCCGTAGTAGTAAGGTTGGCACATTTTTTCACCCTAAAAATGAAATGTGTGTGGCATCAGAGAAACATGGACAAAACATTCAATTGGACATGCAAGGTTTGCCTGTGAAAAGGTTAGTGTCTCAGTTATCTCTTTCCATTTACATATCTCTATGTAGTTCTAATTTGACTAGGGTAGTGAAATTGTAGCCGATGCAGCTGGGAAGTATGTCACTGACAAAACTTATTTAATGCTTTCCTAATAGAACACTGTTACTAGATATAAGTAAGGATCCATCAAATATGCCCTCGCCACTTTTTGGAAGTAATATGTATTAGTGAGGTGCAAATGATTATTTGTGGACACGAGGAAAACTTGCTTAGGGCTGTAATGGATCTGAAAGAGGCTACAGAAATGATGCTTATAGAAATGACATGTACGTATGTGATATGTTAGATGCAGCTGGACAGGCTATTGAAATTTCCAAGACCGAGTAATGTCTAGCCATTTTTCATTTTTGCTGGAGGCTTTTCTGGGGCTGTGGAGTACTTCTGAAATCCAATGCTGTTCTTCCTCTAGGAACTTGACACATCTTCACTGCCTACACATGTACTCTGGAACTACCCCAATCAGAGACTTGCATCAGCAGGTGATGATTGGTAGATGAATGGGGAAATGACATAAGGGAACTCGTGAGGTTTAGTAGCATCTCTATTGAGCAGTGGTTGCATGAGCGCTACATATCCTTGTTTATTAAGGTAGGAAAGTGGCAATCTTATGAAGTTGACATCCCCATTTGCTGTTTTGCTCGTGTGCTTGGCTGTGTGTGGTACGTGGCATGTTTTGCACCACTTCCAATCGGAAGAACTCGGGCATTCAATGTTCTTAGCCTAATCATTTCGTGAGAAGATGCTAAACTTTTGAAGCCATTTATCCAGAGAAAACACCTTTTTCAAACAGCCACTCTATGGAAATGCATCGAGTAGGGCCTTATCTCATGCAGGGGGGGGGGTTAACTTTCATCTATGTGATTATAGCGTTGGTATTATTACTCATTAGTAACGGGGTTAACGGTGCCATACAATTAAATCGGTAATGGTTATTGGAATCCTCAACTGACTGGCTTGTGTTGTCCCGCAGGCGTCTGTATATGCCAGAGGGGTTTCTGTATTGATGCCGGGGCAGGACATGCCCACGTTCATAGCGCACCCGGCACCGGCAGCCTGCCCTCCAGAGCGGATCACCTGGCCTACCCATCAATAGATGGAGAGATCTCATGGTCTGCTGGCTCCACCTCCACCGGCGGGCACTCTGTGTACATCCATGTAGCTTAGCTAGCTAGCCAGCTAGCTAGCCTTTTAACTGTGTACAACAAACCCCGGCCAACAGAAAGGCCACATTGGATGTTGGGCAGTGGGGTTGCCCTCGCTCACATGTTGCCTGGGGATGCAGCTTCTTATAATAACCACGTCAAATGTTAGGGGGGTAGGGTAGTTTCCTCTGTGTATATTTTCTAAAGACTTATCTGTTACCTCCTCATCGTTACTTGCTGCTGCCTGCGTAGATGTTATGGATCTGCTGCTGCGATGTCTGCTACTGTTGTTGTAGAGAGTGAAATTCCAGAGAAAGTTCTTCCAAAAGTAGAAGAAAGAGAAGCTCAGCATGAGAGGAAGAGAAATCAGAGTGCAGCCAGCCAATTTGATTAGGAAATTACTTCAATCTAAAGCTACATTATTTTTGTTCTATTTGATTGAAGATTTATAATTCTTTTGTTTTCTTTTTCTTTCTATTCTCTGTTGTGAACTTGTTTTGTGGTTCCCTCTGAGTGAAATTAGAGGAAGGGAGAGTATTCTCTAGAGTCCCCTCTGTAGGTTCAGAGGAAGAGAGGTCTCTGACCTCTGATTGCGTGGGTTGTTGTGTGTAGCTCACGGGGTTCCCTCTGCGACAGTAGAGGAAGGGAGGTTGGTCCTCTGGGTTCCTTCTATTTTTCAAAAGAAGCAAGGACGGTGTTCCTCGGGGAGAAGCTATGTTCAGTCATTATCGCCGACTAAGTTTGCTTGTTGAACTACTTTAAGCAAGGAAGCCTCACTCTGGGTGAGTGAGGGGTGGACATAGATTGCGGTTTATAATCGAACCACTTAAAAATTCTATTGTCTATTGAGTGGTTTGCTCGACTTGGCATTTAGTTTGCTCTACCTCGACTAATCTATATATCAAAAGACGTAATAGGAAGGATATGTCAGGCCTATCAGGAATGCTATCGCTTGCATGAGGAGATCCTTGGATCAAACCTCCGCCATGTATTGATGTCAGTCATAGTTAGCATGCTTGGGTGCTAAGTGTGAGGTTTCTTTGTCGACTCCTTTGTTTGCACATGCTAAATTCACTACACTATTCACTGCATGAGAGTTTGCTACTCATTTTCCTGATCCGGTGCTCGCATTTGATTTAGTGTTGCCATTGGTGCATCTTTTCACATTGCTCTTAGAATTTAATTTACTCATTTTGGGGGGGCAGACATATTCACCCCCCCTTCTATATCTGCCAACCTTGTTTATCATTGGTGAGGCTAGCCACCAGTTAAAACTGCCCATGTCCCTCAGTTTGGGGATTTCACTTGGGCCAAAATTGGCCTCTCATTTTTCTCCTTTTTTATTGTGAGTGTCATTGATTCTGTGTAGGGGAATCATTCCCTTCTTTCTGCATTTGATACCGACAAAAGAGTGGGTTGGCACGAGGCGTAAATGTTGGAGTCGACACCATGATGGCTTGGAGTCGACTTAGTGAGCTAGCGGCAGGACTGAAAACAAGAGGGAGTCGATGGTGGGGGATTGGGGTCAACTCACCATGTAGCAGCAACCTTTCAACAACTTTCTTTTATTTTGTTAACCTTCTCTTTTTTTGTTCATGTTATGGGTTCCACCTGCCAGGTCAAGGGATATGCTTCACCCTTTTATTACACATCTCAGCCCCCCTTCCTTTTTTTGTGTGTATATGGATTTTGTTTCTTCATTAAACTTTAAAGAAAAAATAGGTCAGATCCAAAGGATGAAACTGTGTTGCAAAGTTTTAAAATGAAAATAAAATACGGAACCAGGATAAGCATCCATAACTAGCACATTGTCATTGTTTAAAGAGCATGAAGCTCATGCATGGAATTGCAATAAAGTAAAGACACCACAAACAAAACAAAAGCTAACACATAAACAATGGACATTGAAGCATTTTTCTTCAATTAAAATGATCGCATCAGTTAAGTTATCTATACAGATAGTAAACAAGAATACCTCCACAGCTGTTCGACCTCTTAACACTCTTTCCTTATCAATTCCCCATGTAAGGCACTCTGGGTTGCGTCTTCCTTCCCTATCCGTAAAGAAGATGTCTGGATTACTTCGCCCAATTTCAGCTACCCAGTGTGGCAAAGGAATACACACATCATCACCAACATTGCCCCCACATTCATGAAATGACATAACCACCTAACAATTGGAAATACAGAAGATCACCAATTAAACCTAAAAATTTTAGCAACTGCTTTGTATCAAAGAACAAAAGAACACAATAATTTGACATATGTGGAAGTTGATGGGGGACAATGCAAAATTTAGAGCTCCAAGCTCACATTCTTTGTAGAGCAGCTATCGAACACTAGCTAGTCATTCCAAATCATAAAAGAAGTGAATATTAGCCTATACAGAGCAACTCTCGAACACTTAGCACACATTGAGAGTGGAATGAAGAACCTGATCACACATCGACCTGAACAACCATCAATCACTTAGCCAACGATGGAATTTTAGAGCTGACTCAACTTACACTCGAACCTATGAAGAGGTTACAGGATAAAGAGCAAACACAAGTTCAAATCACAGTACACGTAGGATTTTTAGGTGGTTCGATCTGCCTCACAGATCTACGTCCACCCCACACTCAAACTAGAGTGTGACTTCCCTTTGCAATTAGCAAGAACGCGGACTCAGTCTATAAACAAATGTTGCCTTACAGCTTCCCCCGGGGGAAACAAATCCCACAAACACAGATCTAGCACCGAGCCAGATTTGACCTCACTACTTACGTAGTGATCGGAGAACCCAGTTCTCGCTTACTCCAAAATCAGAGGGAACCAGTAAAAGCTGTACCCCACAGCCTTGACCTATGAACCTTCAGAGGGGAATCGGAGATTGCTATCTCCCTTCTTTTGAAACCTCAAAAGGAACCTGGTCCTTGAACATGGGATCAGACGGAAAAAAAGAAAATGAGAACCAAGGAATAAAAAAACAACAAACAAACAAAAACAAATGGGAATAATGTAGCTCTAGATGAGCAATGTGGCTCTGGATTTGATCCACAAGACCAGACTTCAACATATCTTCGAGCAAGCTTGATTGCACTTCTGATCTAGTTCTCTTTCTACTTCTTCTCTCAGACTCTCTCTTGACTTTCTCTTCGAACTGATCTACCAAGAAGCTTTCAGATAGCACACTCTACTTCTTCTCTTTCTTCTCTCTTGTTTCCCCTTCTTTTCTGCTCTCCGTTGTATATCTTTGTATCTTTCGAAGGAGGCAGACGAGCATATTTATATAAGCCAGGAAATGGGGATTTTTTACTTTTTTTGTTTTAATCTTTGGATCTGAATCTTCATTAGTCCAGGTGTCCATGAGAGTAACCTTCAGATCTGAAATTCCATTCGGCCAGGTGGCCATCAAAATATCCTTTTTATCTTGAAAGGTTGCCACGTGACCTAAGATCACGTGCCTGATAACTTAAGTCGAATTCACTTGGTTCCATTAAAATCCCCACGTGATGGGTAGACAGGTCAAGGCACCCCTTTGGCGTGTTGACGTTGCTAGATCTCAGAAGTAGGTTATAAGCTGAATGCATCGAGGCATATACTTGATGCGTCGATGGAGAGCTGAACTGCTAAAATGTTGTTAACTATCAAATCCAAATATAGAGCTGAATTCATCGGTGCAGTCTTTTGATGCGTCGGTGCAGTGTGAAGACAAGGCCTTGGTGCAGAAGATTTGAAAGAGGCTTTCGGCTTGGTGCATCGAGGCATCACTTTTGATGCGTCGATGCAGAGTCCTGATTGCTTGAAGTAGACCTTCAATTTTGTTCTGATGCTTCGACGTGGTAAGTTTAAAGCTTAGCTTGAACTGTATGCGTCGATGCAACTATCTCCTACGTTGATGCAGTGGTGACCCTGCCTTGACCTGATAGCTTGAAGCGATGCTTAGATTTCTTCTACTGTGTCGATGCAGTGTACTTGTGCATCGACCTGATTTCAGTGACCTATTTGTTATCAATGGATCAACATACCTGTTCACCACATATGAGACTTAGTCCAGCACATCTCATCAAGATTAATAGTATGTCATCATCAAAACCAGAGATCCAACAATATTTTTTTACTTCGCTTTTCTTTTGTTCTTTTTTTAAGTTGAAATAAACGGGGGTGATCCGACATGCAAATGGCCGCCAGATCACCTCTCCCATTCCCTTTTTTTTAGTTTGTTGGTGTTCTCTCTCTCTCTCTCTATCTCTCTCTCTCTCTCTCTCTCTCTCTCTCTCTCTCTCTCTATATCTCTATTTATAAAGATTAATGGTGATAAGTGATTAGTAGTATGGGGGATGTAAATGACATCGTGACCTGTATGGCGCGATGGGATGTGGTCCCGACCCGAACTACACAATCGCCTGACGAAGTCAGATCGAGCGCACCATGGGCTTCCATGAAGTCTGAATAAATTGTCACTTCGTGACTGGCACGCCCTCGCACTAAATAGACAAATAAAACACACTAACAAACGAAAGGAATATCTGATCGAATTTTAGTGCGTCCACAATATCGAATGGTGGTCTGTGGAGAGTTGGATTCTATCCAGCTGGAAGCTCTCACTATGCATGAGTAAACACTCCGCCGAGTACAAGAGATTACCCCACATGAATATGCAATTAAAACCTTGCATGTGGTGTAAAGAATTTATGGAGGTCATGTATTAATCCATTTCATGTCATTGTATGTCATGTGTAAGAATGGGCAACAGGAATTTGTTGGCGGGCACTGCACTGGGTCGACTGCCCAAGCCCCGAGTTGACTTAGCTGTAGGTTCGATTGACTGATTTGTAGTCTTGGTCGACCAACTCCTTGGGTGAGTAGAGGCACCGTTAAGGCTACATCAACCAACCTATGGCCAACTGGTGCCCACAGCCAATAGACTTTCTTTCTCCTCTCCTATACATATGTATATATGCATGTACATACCCTACACTTTAAAAAAAATAAAGAGGAAGAAAGAAACAAAAAGAAAGAATTGAAACAAAATGTAAAAATAAAAAATTGAAGTTTAACAACTTCTGAACCATCATGTTGAACCAATGACATGAACCCAAGAACAAAAGAAGAATGATAAAAAAGGGGAAAGAAGGAAATAAAAAAAGGGGGTGGAAATGAAGTAAAAGATGAGAATCTTACCCCCCCCCCAATCTACTATGACGAATCCATAACGTGAACAAAAAATGAACAAATGAAGAATGAAAGAAGAAAAGGGAATAAGGTGGGAGAGTTATGCTCTCTAATGAAGAGTGTGTCAATGCTGCTTGGCCCTGTGTCAATGCAGCTTGACCCGGGGCCAATATAGTGCACCCCTGCATCGACACAGTGCAATCCTGCGTCGATGCAGTGCGGCTCTGGGTGGAGTCCCCAGTGCGCTGGTTTGACGCAGCGTGACTCTGGGTCGATTCATCCACTATGCTGTGCCGACGTAGCCAACACAATGAGTCGACTTACCTTCACCAAACATTCGTCAATTTAAATAAAAATGATAAACCACGGATGATAATGTTAGAAAATGATAATATAATAATGAAAGTAATGCCATGAAGACATGATAACAATAAAAAATGAATATGAATGCCATCCTTACGAAATTAATGGCGTTTGATTCGGGGCTCCTCTCCTCTGAGACCTCGAATGAAAGGAATATCGACGATGCCCTTGCAAGTCTTGCTTGGACCTCGGGGTCCATCCCCATCATGGCCATGACCTGACTTTTCCCTGAGCCAATAACTCTAAATCTAACTCATTTTCACTGTGGTCTAACCCTGATTCTTCATTTATTTTTTTTAATATCAAACTTGCATTGTCTCGATAGACATCTACCCTGGTATTATTTACATACCTATCATGCTTCTAACCCGCACTCTTGTCCGGGCACGAAAGGGTCAACCAGATGATCAGCATGATCAGAATGTTTCACCCCCTAATAGGAGGCGCCCTTATGCAATTTAAGATATCCTTCATTTATTTCATTAATACTAATTCAAAGCCATAGGGCCCCTTCTCCTGACGACTAATCAAAGGTTTTATCCTCACCAGGGAGATGTAATTAATGCCGTAGCCTCTATGGCACGGTGGCTTCTAGTCCTGACATAATGCCCTTATCGTCTGATTGGTCAGATGGTGCGCACCAATGGTTTCAGACCACCCTGGTCTCGGAGCATGAATAAACTGACATTCTGTGTCTGGCACGCCCACACACTAAATAAATAAAATAAATAAACTAAATAAAAAAACAAATAAGAATTTGAAGTGCGTCCATAGGTTTGGCATGCCCGGTGGGATTGGAACTTCCTTTCATGTGATCGCCGCTTCGATCTTGGCCGGGTCGAGGTTGAAGCTGACCGGGTCGATGTCCACGAACACCGGTTTGAGCCCATTCCACAACAGCGAGTGGCCGGTGGCCACGAACGAATACGGCGTGGTGATGACCTCGCCGGTGACTCGCAGCGCCTGCAACGCCGTGAGCAGGTTCAGATTGAACCCTTTGAATCGCATGCTTGTGTCTCCTTCGTGCTCACGGATGGGGCGAACATCGTGGCGCGGGCGGTTATTCAGGCATCCAGAAAACGGATGTCAGTGGATCGAATATTGCCATTTTTCCGATAGGTTGGAAACAGCTAGGATGGTTGTGCGGATACGTTGCGGCCTCTAACCGGACCGCGTCCGGGCGCCGGGATTGGCAAAAGGCGCACCGGGAATCGACGGACGAGCCGACGATGATCCATGCTGTTTAGTATGCACTCCAAACTGTAAAAGCATTGTTCAACACAAAGCGAAAATGCCTGAATCGAGTCTTGACACCATCTTCGGTATGCACGGAAAGGTGGTCCTCATCACCGGAGCGACGAAAGGAATCGGTCTCGCGATGGTCGACGCCTTCGCTGCGGCGGGTGCCAGCGTCGTCATCTCCAGCAACGACGAAAAAGCCTGCGACGCAGTTGCCGCCAGACTGGTCGACGAAGGGGGCATAGCCGAGGGAATATCCTGCGATGTAGCGCGTCCACATGAACTCGAGGCGCTGGTCGCTTCCACGCTCAGCCGGTTCGGCCAGATCGACACGCTCGTGTGCAACGCCGGCATCCCGGGTCCGTTTGGGCCCATGCATGCCGCGACGGACGCCGAAACCGATGCGCTGTTCCAGGTGAATCTGCACCACCCCCTCCGGCTCAGTTCCATCGTCGCGCCGCACATGGCAGAGCGCGGGACCGGAAGCATCGTTCTCACGTCGAGCATTGCGGGCTTGCGTGGAAACAGGAGCGTCGGCCTGTACGCGATGACGAAGGCGGCGCTCTCCCAACTGGCGCGGAATCTTGCCGTCGAATGGGGGCCCAGAAACGTTCGTGCCAATGCCGTGGCGCCTGGTCTCATCTCGACGGAATGGGCTGGTGCGATTGCCTCCTCACCGGAAGCATCGAGCCGACGGCTGAGCCTCACGCCGCTACGGCGAATCGGTGCGCCTGCCGAGGTTGCCGCCGCCGCGCTGTTCATCGCGTCGCCTGCCGCGAGCTTCATCACCGGTCAGACGCTCGTCGTCGATGGGGGCACCCTCATTTCGGACGGCAATTGAATACGGCGTGCGCCACGAGACGACCCGGCTCGAATGAAAGCTACCGCCACGTTGAGCCATCAGACAAAACGAACTTACTGGAGACACCTATGGGACAGAAACCCGTTCGGCGAATCGTGACCTGCCACGACCTTGACGGTCAGGCGGCAATCGGTTCTGACGGCGCACCGCAGCGCATTTACGACAACCTCGGTCAGGAAGGGTTGGTGTTCTACGAAGTCTGGCACACCACCGAGACGCCGGCGAAGATCGAGCGCGATGCCGTTGAGGGTCATGAGGCGGTGCTCACGCTTGCGCCGCCGGTGGGCGGCACGCGAATTCGCATTCTCGATATTCCGCCTGACAGCGTGAAGTCGGACTTCGAGCGAGTCTTCTCGAGCATCGGCGGGGACGATGCGCATCGACAAAGTGAAAGCGCACCTCATCCGGCGATGCATCGCACCCGCTCGATCGACTACGGCATCGTGCTCGAAGGAGAAATCACGCTGATTCTGGATACGTCCGAAACCGTTGTTCACCAGGGCGAAGTCGTGATCCAGCGCGGCACCAGTCACGCATGGGCGAATCGTTCCGGCAGGAATTGCCGGATGGCATTCGTGCTGATCGATGGTCAGTTTTCCGCCGATATGAAGTAGACAAAAGGCTTATCGAACGTTAGCCCGAGGACGAAAGACATCGGTTTTGTCGATGCCTCGAATCGAAACATTCCATGAAGCACAGTCCTCTGCATTGCGAAATGGCTGGTTAGCATATGAAGTGTTAATTAGCATTGCCTACTGTAAACCTTGACTAAGATGGGTTTTGATCAGATATGGATTTGGTGGATCAGATTGTGTATTTCCTCGGCATTCTTTTCGGTCTTGGTTCATTGGCAGCCTACTTTTTCTTTTCACAGTGGCAGAGGGGTCTGCCAGGGAGACCCTATGTCTCCCCTCTCGTTTGTCCTAGTTGCATATATTTTGAGCAGGATGTGAATGAGAGTTGAAAGGGCAGGTTTGATCAGAGGCTTTCAAGTGGGGCACCAGAGTGTTAGCATTAGTCATCTATAGTATGTTGATGACACTATTCTCTTCTTAGTAGATGGGAGAGCCAGCTGTATATTGTCAAGTGGATGTTGGAGCTACTATAGAAAATTAGTGGATTGAAGATGAATTTCAACAAAAGTTGCATAGCTGGGATCAACATGGAGGAGAGGGCACTCAGGAGAGCAACATTTATATTGGGATGTCACGTAGGAGATTTTCCTTTCTCCTACTTGTGCCTACCATTGTCCCTAGGGGCCCTATATTGTAGTGACTGGCAGTTGGTAGTGCAAAGGTTCGAGTCCAGACTAACAGGGTGGAAGGTGAGGCTCCTCTTATATAGGGGAGAATGGTGTTATGCAAATCAGTGCTAGACAGTCTTCCTACATATTACCTTTCCATTGTTTAGGATTCCCAAAACGATAGCCAACAAGTTGGAGTTCATTCAAGCTACATTCTTCTGGCATGACCGTGGTGATGATTGCAAAGGCTGGCATGACAATCTCACGGGGTAGTGTGTGTGAGAGCAAGGAAGCATGAGACGTTGGCATCAAGAATTTCAGAGACTTCAACCTGGCACTTCTTTGTAAATGGTTGTGGAGGTTTGGAGCGGAAGACAATAGGCTATTGCTACAACTTGTCAGGCATAGATATTATAGCAGGGCTAGAGATTGGCATTCGACATTGGCATCTCCGCACAATGTCTCCCTGATTTGGAGAGGTGTCCTCCTGTGTAGAGATATCATCAAATCGAGTGTTCGATTCTGTCTAGGCAATGGACAGAGGTGTTTATTTTAGAAGGACAGGTGGTGCGGGAATTTTACACTAGAAAAATCATTCTCGAAGCTCTTTCTTATTTTGGCTGCACCCATGGCGTTTGTGATTCATATATTTGATACATAGTTGTCTGGGGGTACATGGGCACCTACCTTTGGGAGGAACCTGACGCACGAGGAGATAGATCAGTTGGAGGGTCCCTGTTATTCTTTCTAGATTATAATTTGGTGGAAAGAAAAGCCGACATGTGGTGGTGGAGATGGGAGAAGGAGGGATGCTTCTCAGTCAGGTTAGTCTACTCATTCATTTCAGCTGGAGAAATGCGACACCGATCTACATCGCATATTTGAACTCCTAAGAGCCCTATGAAAGTGAAGCTGCTGATATGGAGGATATCACATGGCCAACTGCCCACATGTGATTGGATTGCCCTCTCCTACATGATATCCCCTCACTTTGCAACTTATGTGGGGAGGTGGAAGAATATTTAAACTACCTCTTCATAGGATGCTCCTTTACTAGGGAGATATGGACCAAGGTCGCCGGTAGGATTCACTACACTATTGGCATGTATGAGAGCGTGCATCAACTGTTTGATAGTTGGGACAAGAAGTGGAACCTGAAGGGAGATAGATGACTTGGTGACTCATCCTTCATGCTGCATTATGGGCCCTATAGGGAAAAAGGAATAACGTGATTTTCAAAAGTGAAGCTAGAATTGAAGCTAGGCTTGTTGCTTTTATTTGTGAGAGAGTGAGAGAATGGAGTGAACATTTATGTAAAGTGGAGTCAAACAACTCCTCTCTTTTCCTTTTGTTGGGGGGATAGCGAGATGGACACTACCTCAATGTGGACTTTTTTGTATAGGGATCTTTTGGGAGCTGATTGAATATACTTTTACATCCCACTCCTTTTTTCATTTAATACAATTGTGGTACCATCCTCAAAGAAAATAAAACAGACCCTAACACATGGACTATAACGCACTACCAGGGACGCGCCATGTCCAAATAACGCACCGGGGGACAGCCGTTAAAGTCACCTGAACGTTAATTCTACAGAAAATCACTCAGGAAACCACATAGTATAACGCACCTACCCTGGTCCGCCATACAATGCATAGTGGTCTTCCCCAAGTCCCCCAAGGAGGTGCCGTAACTACTTTTGGGGAAAGACATCTGCCTTTTGCGTCTTTTCAAGGGGGGGTTCAATTAAGGCAAAGGTCTCCCCCTTTGGCCTATAAAAGGTCCCGAAAGGGTGCCTCTTCCTCTTCACACCGCTTAAGGCCTCCCTTGCAGTCTCTTAGTTCCTCCTTCCGTTCTTACGAAGCGATCATCTCTTTTGTCTGTGATCATCCTTAGGCGAAACATAGAGGATGACTTTGAAGATGAAGACCTTGGCGGTTGCTAGGGCGTTCATGATGCTTTGGCGTAGAAGAATGGATGGCGATGGGGCGATCACTGTATAAGAAATGAGGGTGCGTGGCGACGGGCTCCCTCCCGTCTTCTAGACTGTCGCCATACTCGGAGGATGGCTGGTCGTTGTTGCACGGGGACACAGTGCAGAAGGTACTGTTCAACAGAATCTAAACCCACTGGCTTGGATGGCGTCGGGCACCGGGAAGTCGACAACAGCGCTTTGTTCCCTTTCGAGTATCTCCCCACTCCCATCCCCAAGGGAGTGTTTCTTTCTTTTTTGCTCTTTTACCATCCTCTTTTTCCTCGGATGGTGCTTGTTTTCTACTTCTTCACTTTTCATATCCTTGCTCGCACCACTTAGAGGGTGCTGTGGATGCACTTTTCAACACGCTCTCTTTGGTTTGTTTCTTTCAGTCAGTTTATTAAGTGGGTTTATTTAATTATTAAGTGCGTAGGCATGCCATTCATAAAGTGATGATATATTCAGACTTCGTGGAAGCCCTAGTGCGCCATCTGACTGATCAGACGATTGTGTGGTTCGTGTCGGGACCAAAACCCTCCATGTCATAAAGGCCACAACATTATTTACATCTCCCTGAAGCGGAGAAGACCCTTGATTAATCACCCGGAGAAAAGGTCCCTACGGCCTAAAGAGATTGCCAATAAGACAAGATAATAAAGAAACCTAAATTATACTAAAGCCCGTCTTAAGGGTATAAGAATCCAGGTCATGTCGACCACTCAGAAGCCATTTCATGTTCGGATGACAGTCTGTATTAAAAATGTGATGAAAACGGATATAAACCCGTGCAGATGTCTGCCAAGAATGTGGCAAGTTTAATGTTTAACCCAAGAGTGGGTCAGATGTCAAAGAGATATTAGCTTCAATGAGGCCGACTCATGACCATGTCGAGGAATGACCCACGGGGTTCATGATCGGCCTGCAGGACAGCATTGATGTTCCCTCTACGGGGTCCAAAGGGGAGAGGAGATCTCCAAGATATTCGCCAATGTGTGTAAATTCTTATCATCATTATTATATTTTTTATTATAATTTTATTTAGTTTGTTCTTGGTTTTGATGCTACTTGAGTGGGAGCTTTGTTCCTTGCTTCTTCCATGTTCCTTAATGTTTCCTCATCTGGGTGGCAATGCAGGAGAGCCTAAGGACGACGTGGGCCTGGTTCATGCCTATGCTAAATGCAGGGATTGTGTGTGTAGGTTCATGCATGTACCGAGTGGATTCGAGCTCGGTAATCGATCTACAGTATGAGGCAGAGGTATGTCCTCACGCATAAGGACGATTCCAATCGGGCGTGATCTGAACTTTCACACATCGCCATTTTATATACTGCAGGATCGAGGCGCGGAAGTATGCGTGGGATGCGATGATATACTATATGCGGGGGAAGTAGTCCCTTTTATTTGTGACATGCATATGAAAAGTTTTGGTTAGTTCCTTTATTTATTTGTGCAGTTGATGCCCATGCTCGTGTCTGTTGGTCCGTCATAACGGTGTATGTGTTCAGTTCTCTTCGTGTCTTCCACAGTTCTTTTGTCTCACTGACCGCCTCCAATCCTCACTGATCATCACCCCACGCGCCTCACCACCTCGTGCACGCTATCCTTCGACAGCCACCCAGAGAAGGGAGGGAGAGAAGGAGAGAAATGAGAGGAGAGAGGGAGAGAAATGAGAGAATGAGGAGAGAGGGGGGTTTAAGGGGTTTATATGGAAACTATTTTAGGATTTCAAAAATCTAAAAAATAGAAAAAAAAAGAAAAAATCATCCCCACGATCCTCGAAGAACGCACAACGCATCTGTAATGTCCCAGAGCCCGAAAGCACGATGGTTCATCACACATGGGGATCCGAAGGCCTAATAGTCAAAAATTCAATTTAATTACAAAATGCAATCCAGGACCCACGGAAGCACTCCAAAATCCATGGATTCATGATCCCAAAATCCCAGGTCTTACAAGGAGGGTGAGGTGGAGGCAATAAGTTTGATGAATAATGGAATGAAGATATGTTCGGACACATCGAGCTTTGTCTTTTGCTCAGAAGTAAGGGGAGTTGGCTCGGATGTAAAAGTGGGAGGACCCTACTCAGGCTCTGGCATGGGTTTGGGTGAAGGGTCAATTGGTGGTGGTAGGATTGGTAAGGATGTCATGGTGGAAGTGATTAGTTTAAGAGATAAAAGTTTAGGTGATTTAATAGTGGGAGGGTTAGTGGAGGTAGAGGAAGCAGGGCTCGTGGAGGTCAGAGGTATGGCGGTTGGAAGGTGAAGGATGGTAGGTTTGGGAATAAATCGTCTAAGTTTAGTTGTTGAAGGAGAGGGCTTTAATGGTGGAAGGTTAAAAGAAGAAGGTTGCGTGGAAGGCTGCGGGTGCACTATGGTAAGCATTGACTCATCATCGAAATACCAGGTGGTTTGGGAGGCGGGGATGATGGTGATAGACCCAGCCTGAGCAGGGGGTTGGTGTTGTGGAGGAGGAGGTTGTTGTTGTGGTAATGGGTGAAGGAGCCTTGGAGCGGGTGCAACTTGTAGCATGGGAGCATTAGTTGGCCCGGGTGCATTATGAATTATAAGTGGATGTCGAGGTAGAAGTGTATTGGTAGGTGAAGCATGGTGAAATGGATAGTTTTGCAGATATGGAGGTGGTGGGCTATGTGAATGAACGAGATGAATAGGTGGTGGATGGACGATGTCCACTTGTTCTTCTACTTCAGAGCTTGCTGGACCAACTTGTTCAAAAGCATTCATGAAAGGAGAGTCTAGAAATTAGGCCTGAATGTAACAGGCCTTCTTATAAAGGTCTTCAATAGTGTAAACTTTGTTCATGGCCAAAATATGCTGGAACCTTGGTGTGGAGTTGGAAATCATGATCTTAACTTGCTCAGATTCTGACAATGTGTCCCTTAATCACTTGGCCATGGCTCTCAATCTAATAGCAAACTAAATAAAATCTTCATTGGGCCTCATCTTTTCATCCAACAAATTAGTGATGGAAACAAATAGGCCAACACGGTCTCTATACTGTTGGAGAAACTTTCTTTTAACAATTTCAAACTTTGCTGCTTCATTTGGCCCTAATGAATAGAACCACTCTAACATAAGGCCATCCAAGGATTTTCTGAACAAATACCCCAGGCCTCTCTTATCATTTTGCCAATAAGCTGAGTCATACATGAAATCCTTAATGTGTAAGAAGGGGTTACACGTGCCATTATGTAGATAGTACTTGGGCACTTGGGAAGGAGGAATGTATGGAGCACGTGGCACAGAAACTATTGGGACATCTTGTGCATTCACCATTTTCTTCAATTGACTCTCCATGTGATTGATTTTGCTAAGGAGGACTTGAGTGGAGGGGTCAACTTGAGAAGTAGAAGGTTGCCACTAGGACTGTGGACACCAATTTTATGCCTACAAGTCAGGTTAGTTTCTTATCTACCTTTGGTTAAGCTTGGTCATCAGGTTGTTTTCATTTCTGGTAGTCTAGCAAGGTCGCGGTTGGCTTACCGATCGTGTCTTCCAGGTTCCAGTTTCCATACGATCCGTGTCCGTCCATGGCCCTGTCGAGTCTCACAAAATTCTTACTTTTTTTTTCTTTTGATCAAAGAGCTGCTTGAGTGTCTTCCCTCCCTTTTATACAAATTTTCTTCCAGACATGTATCCATGGAAAATATATGGCAAAATTTATTAACTCATTGATTCGTATCAGATCGGGATCACTCTGATCTGATATGATACGTTCGAGTCACATACGACTCGAGCCGACTCCTCTCACTACCCCAGTTGACATATCTTTCTTTCTTCATTCCGATGACTTCCCACTTCGACGGTAATTTCTTCTCTCACCCTGGTAGCTCATCCTGTCACCGTCGCACCCTCGATAGTCCCTCACCGTGACTAGCAGCATCTATTTTGATCAGATCATTCATTATCGAATCTCATCTAATCTTCTACGAAACACGTTTAAAAATTTACAGAGAAGGAGGGAGAAATGACTAGTTCCGAGTCGATTGAATTACATCTTGAATTTTCTGTGAATCTGAATAGATCCGCTCAAGTCACTGTAGCTTATAGTTCACTTGATAAGAAGAAGAAGTCGGTGGAAAAAATGAGTCTGCTTCCCCCCACCCATGCAGCTGTCGGGTGTCCTGTCAAGGGAATGTCTAAAAGAAGAAGTGGAGCCGCGAAAACAGGAGCAATAGATTTTGCTTTCTAGAGTGTCGTTGTCCTTCTCTTCCTGCTATCTAGTTTGGGAAGGCCAAACAAACTCTCCTGTGCAGCAGTGGAAGTACAGCACCTGCAGGAGAAACGTCACAATAATATATAAGATGATTGGCAAATCACATAGATTCATGCAACCATTTGATTGTGTGAGGGCATAATTAATCTGCATGCAATCCCATCGTGACATAGGCACACACCGACAGCTAGCGTGTCCTGCTTCCCTTTGTCTGTGTGTCATTAGTGCGGCCCTTCCTGACAGGCTTGGAAAACTGGGTATGCCTAGCATTTCTAGATTTTACACATTTATGTATCTACGTCTCGCCTGCGTAACAAAATACCGAGTGCGCGGAAGTCGACATGTCGTTAAATCATTTGAGAATCATTAAACTTTGTCTAGGAATTTCAACCATTGGATTAGATCTCTCCAGTCAAATTTAGGGTTGTCAAATAAGCTTGGCCGGCATTAGCACTATCTTGGCTCGATTAAGATGTGTATTATATTTTTTAGGCTGGGTTAGTTTCACTCTTTATTTAGTCTTTCGTGAGGCCTAACCCAACTCGCGTCTAATCATGACTTAGCCCGTCTTGACCTGCGTTATGAAAATTTTTCTATTTTATACTATATATTTATTATGAGCTGCCTGTAGGATGGGCCAAGTCCATCTAAGATCAATGGTTCGAACCAAAAAAAGGCCATTCAAGACTTAATTAAGGTCTATATTATGACGAAGACATAGGGCAATTAATTGTTGGACCAAGCCAAGTCGATTGTGGACAGCGTCACGGGTGGACATTTTGGGTACGCGGCCTGGAAGCAGGCCCAATAATTTGAGACTCCCTCGATGAGAGTCTGCTTGGCATGTGAGTGCTGAACTTCATAATTGTCGACGTCAACTCGTGCTTTGGTTTTTTGGGGAGATGTTAAGATTTCTTGTCAGTTCTCACAGACGACACCAAAGTGTTGTGTAACATTTAAAATTTATAATTCGATTTTGGCCCAATAGAGATCAGTGTTATATATTTTTTTAACCTTGGTATGATCCATGCACATCTAATCTTTGGTCCAACCTGGTCCAGCTCACGTCCAACCATGACCTAGCCTGGCCCGGCTCATCCTGTGTTATGAAAATTATTATATTTTGTATTGCATATTTATGGGTTATCACTGGGCTAAGATGGGCCAAGTCTGTCTAAGAGCAATCAGTTGAACCAGGAGATGGCCATTTGAGATGCAATTAAGGTCTATATTCTAATAAAGTTCTAGGGTCATCATTTGGCCGGGCCGAGAGAGTTGTGGATCCGGTCAAGGGCCATCACTTTGTGTTAAAAGCGAGCCCAATAAATACTTCGGTCGTCTTCGGTGGGGCATTGACATGAACATGTGCCTTCTTGTTACAATCAACTGGAAGCCAGACTTTCCTTGGCTGGTGAATAGAGCGGGCAGGTACATCAGCTGCTGGAGGGGAGTTGACTGAAGAATTTTTTTCCCTTTGCAACCATCCAAACTATGACCAAGCTGTGAATAGCCAGAACAAAACTTAGAGATATCAGAGTAGACAATGTCTTGCCAAGCACCTCCCCTAGGGATTCCAACCCAAATCCTTTACGGATGAGATTTAGAGACATCCAATTCGACACACACACGGGCTTCCAATGTATTTGATAAATTCAGAGTAGGCTGGTCGATCTTCAACACTTTGCCAATATTTCCAGCTATGGAACACAGCATAGGTTCAATAAAACAGTTTACCGACAGACCAAGGAAGGCAATCCAGATCGGCAGAATGCGTGAATCCTCATCCAGTGAGAAATCTAGAGACCATTTGAAAATTTTGAAGAGCCTACCATGGACATAAAGATTTTCCCTCAGAAGCAGCTGCAGGAAATCCTCTTCATTGTGAAAGCAGAGAAGCAGATGGCAAGAATCCAGAGCACTAATGACAAAATCCTCCTTGAAACCGTAACGATGAGTAAGATGAGCCCTGATATCTGGGAATGCCGGTCTGCTGAATGGAGTTCGAGCAACAAGAGAATGGGCAAAAGGTTCCAGGGAAGCCGAAAGCTCCTTTGGACTGAAGAAAATAGCAGGCTTGCCACCATCCGTAGAAGCTAGGGCATGCACTGAGCCCTTGACAATCAGCGGCTTCATAGAAGAAGTGAGCACCTCAGCAAAAGAATGACCTCGGTCGGGAAGGATAGCATTGGAGGAAGAGGGTGGAGAAGTAACATGAAGCGGGAGGGCGGCGGGGGCCACGGGGGCCCCCCCCCACGGTCGCCATGGGTCCTAGGTGAAAAGGTGACCATGGTCAAAAGCTAGAGGAAAGAGACGACTGTGTTAGAAGGACATTTCTTATGAGCAGAAGCTAATTACTTGATCTGAACTGAATATCAGAATGTCATTATTTCAGATTCAAAAAAAGATTCTCATAAGAGAAGATATCATGTGATAGAAAAATGAATGAAAGTGCTAGGAGAGAAAAATGGACAATACTCAGAGACAAGATACCACTGAGATTTATTCAATTCAAGAACAATGAGAATTTTAGTTGACCAATTGGTATTTTCGTTCACAAGAAAGGACCGAATCAGGATTGAAAACGTAGGAGGCAGCAGACAGAACTTATGTAAAGAGATGTGGACTCTGGGTGTCGACATTTCTTTAGAGACACTTACATCTACCTGGATCAAGCAACAGGGACTTGATTCAACTTGACCTTTGAGCATCCTATTATGGACTCCCCCTATCAATTATGCAAGAGAAGATAGACTCAGGAAGTATGTTTTTGACACTAACTCCCCCTGTCTATGTGCATTATTATTGGATACAACATTTAACTCACATGTATGAATTTTGATTGTCATGACTGTGAACGATGAGATGCAAGACCTAGACACACTCTTGACCAAGGGTACCTAGCGGAGGACTAGTCTCTACGCATAGTGTGAGTTTCTAGACAGAAGAGATCTGCCCTTCTCCCAGTATACCATTTGATATACCCTTAAGGTCAAGATGAACAGAATGCAATGCAATGTATGCAATGACAACCACTGACAAACTGAATCATGTGCATATGAAACATCATAGTGAAGGTATTTATTCCAAACATTAGAAACTCAAGCAATTCAGTCAACATGCTGAAATTTACATAAACCAAGTTCTCTTCTTAAGAATTTAAATCTTTCATTTCCAAGAGGTTTAGGCTACCTTTCATTTTATCATTTCATTTCAATATGAGACAGGCAACTTTGTCCTCAACTATCTCTTTAAAATTCATGTAGTATGCTTGATTTCTCTAGAGTGTTGAGAAGAAATTCATATATCCTTATATTTAACAGTCATTTTCACATTTAAGTGCATGATGGTGTACGAATTTGAATTATAGAGGCTCCTATCTCTCCAAAATTTCAGTTGCCGTCATTCACCCCCTACAACGACACCACTGACCCGACCGATCATATGCACAGTTTCGAGTCTAACCTTGTGTTTCACCGGGCCTCAGACGCTTTGAAATGTCTGGCACTTGTCACGACTCTTCGAGAGAATGCCCGAACGTGATTCGAGTCGCTGCCGGTCGGGACTATCACCTCCTTTCAACAGCTGAAGAAGCTGTTCAAGGAGAACTTTATCGGCTGTCGAAAGATGGCCAAATCCGCGGTGAGCCTACTTGCCATTAGGCATGGGCGAGAGGGGACTCTCTGGGACTACATGTCCCGTTTCCTAGTAGAGGCGCTCCGTGTATCCCACCTCGATGTAAGCATCACCGCCACCGCTGTTAGGACCACCACTTGGGCACTGGCCCAATTGGGTACATGTTGGACCCAAATATATTCAATGAACTAGAAATCTAGACAAATGATTAGGAAATTCATAACTTCACCTAGGAAGATCAGAATTCGACAAAACTAAAACCCATGCGACAACCGTTGAGTAAGGAACAACTTTGTTGAGAGCATAGCTTCTGAAAAATAGACCTAATAGGGGATAAGAGTGAGTTTGTGTTAAATGGGTCGAAACAGTTTTGGAAAACACAGTCTCTTGTTGAAATAAAGATATCTTGCCCCACAGTTAACCAAATGGGCTGAAACTAGGTCCATTAGAAAACTTGGGCCCTGAACCCAAACTCTTCTAAAGAGATAGAAGCCCAATTCGAACTGGAACCTAATGTTCTGAGCCCTGTGGTCACCAACTATCACGGGGAGGTGTGACTATTGAGAGAACTCACATATAAATGATTAGAAAATCATGACTTCATTTGTAGTTAATCAATGACCTGAAACTAATGCCATAATATCGACTGGGATGTTAGCTACATCTTCTATGTTGAGATCGAGGCCAAATTCTGTCTGGATGTTAAAGTTATACCCGAAATATCTCGGGCTACCGAAAGGTCACATCTGAAACGGGAGAAAAATAATTGTTAATCTTGCGAAAATCAAAACTCGAGCTAGGGTGGATGAAATTTGATGAAATCACATCCCAAAGTTAGATGTGGAAGTCCTCTTGACTTCATCTGAAGACGTCCCATCCTGGATCTCAATAGAAGAGCGCGTCCACCCTCATTCATGACTAATGGTTGAAGGGTCACACCTGTTCAAACCCGAAGAGGTGTTTGGCATTAACTCCCCTCCAACCAACAGCCTTGGGAGCGGGAATGGAGTCCATAGGTCGTGGGCAAACCCTTGGGAGGTTGGAAAATCATATAAGGAGGTGGGGTTTGGTGAGTGGTGAGCCTTTGGCAACCACTCTCCTCAACTCCCCACCATATTTCATTCTTCTTGCGTGAAAAGTGAGTGAGGGACCATGTTCGTGTGTGGGTGGTCGATCCGGCACGCGGAGGACGGTCCTGCTGCACCCTGGGTCGGGAGAAAAATGTTGGGAAGATCTGGGGTGTGGATATCATCCCCGGGTCATCAGTTTAGGACTTCGAGGTAGGCACCTACTCTCAAATCTTAGGGGTCAATGATGCATTAGAACGAATCCCACGCAAATTTCTATTTGTTAAGAAGAAACTAAGGGTAAGGGGGATTTTTTTTGCAGTCGTCAAACTTTGCATTCTTCAACTCTGTAGTTTTGCCCCACACCTTGAATGATTCATGCTGAGATTTTCAGTAGGTCAATACCCTGTTGCAATCCATGCATCACCATGCTCATTACGAGACACCTTGTTCTATTGTTGTCATGGCACGAAGGTAGGCATGATGTAATTGCATGAAAGAGCTCCTAATTAGATTCTAAAACCTGAGAATTCTATAACAAAGCTGTTGTGGACAACTTGATTGTGAATCCTGCATTAATCATAAGCATATAAGAAAATTCAATTCTCTTTGAACATGTGAAAGCAAGCTTGAGTTATGTTAAAAATTGAGAATGTTGCGAATTTCGTAATATAAACGAAGACCATTTTCCTTCCCAGAAGTCCTCTTCAGACTGTTTTTAACCCTCAATGCCCCCATGGGCTAATTTCCATCTAACAGACACTCTCAGACCATTTCAGCCTCTTGACGGCCTTTTCAAGACCATTTTGACTCCTGTGATCATAGTAGACTGTTTTATCCTCTTAGCGGTCCCTGGTAGGACCGTCTTCTCCTCGCCACTACGGGCGGCGTTCCACCCTTCCATGTTCTCTGGAAATGGCCCTAGGGGCCCCTTACATTTGGTTCTAGGGGTTGATGTGACCCCCATCTCCCTGTCTAGTCCCATGCATTGATTGAAACTTGAAAAGGGGAGGGTTGTTTGAGCTCATGGCCTACCTCGGAGGACGGAGTTCCTTTGGTCGGTTTCTCGATCACCACCGCTTCTTCTACACCTTCTTGTTGCATCTCTGCCTCCTGGGGTGCTTCGGTGGCCATGGAAGGCCCCTCTCCCTCTGCCACAGCCGGTGGCACAGCTTCCTCCGCCGGTGGGTTTGACGGCGGGTTATCCCCCTCTTCTCCGGCCATCCATCGCATAAAGCGCCGCAAAACTTGTCTCTTCGTTCGCATCCGCGTGGGAGCAAGAAGCAGGGAGCTCGAAAGGGAAGCTCTCGGTAGTGGTTTCGCTTCAATAGGAGGCTGATCGGTCGTGGGCGTGTGTGAAATGAGAGGGGAGACGAAGGGGGGCGGTTCCCTTTCTTCTTTTTTTAAACTGACCTTTATCTAGCGGTCACACTACTGGCCGCTAAGCTGGTAAAGCCGATCATATTTCTAACCGTCCGACTATTGGAAACGATCGCATATGTGACCGCTTGGGTTAAATCGATGGTCGCATGAATGGCCATTTCATTGTTTAAGCGGTTGACAAAAGACCGTTTTATTTTGAAGGTGCTCTTTATGATATGGCCATGTTTAATTCATGTCCACGGGATCTTTTGAGTAATTCTCATGCATGATTGTGCTTATTTTTGATATCTTGGCTATCTATTGAGCTATGATATATCCTGCCTCACCATGCTACGTTTCACGTTCCTCGATCTGACAGGTAAGTATTCTGCATCCCTAACCCCTTAATACATTACTATATGGTATTTATGTAATATTATCTCAAGAACCAGCTAGTCATTCATGTCTTCCAGGATTTGATGTTCCCCTTTAACAAAAATAATGATGATCTAGGTGCACATGTTTAATCGTTGGATAGGCTGCTAGGTTGGAGAGTTGAGGTATGATGGTTCTATCTTGCACGACGTGGTTGCGGATAGTGTCCTAACCTTGATTATTCTGGGCTAGCAATAATATTCTCGAGTATTTTCTATTTTCTTGCTTCCTTTGAATTCATTTTGATAATTTCTTTTATTTTAGCCCAGCATGCATCATATGCATCTTTGAGCATTCATGTCCCATGATCTGTCTAAAGTATCTTATTGATGATGGATAATCGTGCGTCCATGGTTTTGGGTAAGAGAGAGTATTCCACTTAGAATTGGAAGGTTTTCTCTGGTCTGTTCACCTGGTTTGGTTCACTGAGAGTCCATGTCTGGAGTTTAGTCTACTTCTTTTTTTTTCCTTTACTGCTTGTTCCGATCCCCTCATTGGCCGTGGATTGTGTCCCCTGGCGAGGTTGGTCGTGTTTTCTCCTTCCGTTTATTTAGTTAGTTCCTCCAGGCTGGTGTCGTTTTGGTCCAATCGTTCCTTGTGATTGGTTCGGAGTTTTCCGGAAGATTCCTATCGCTCGTTGGTGAGGAACGGGTGTCATTTATCTTAACGCCTGCTTTTCAGTCCGCTCCGCTACATTTCCGCTTCATCTCCATGTTCCATTTTGCTTTCGCTCCACCTCCGCTCGTTCCCCTGCAAAGAGGACGTTAATGAGAGGCATCTATTGACATCTATTTTTTGCCTTTGAGTTGGGTCATTTTTTTACCCTTATTTATAATGCCTCAAGTTGTCCATTACTTATTGAGCCATTTCTAGATGATTTTTTGGGCTTATTTTGTGTTTTCTATTTTCTTGAGTCATCCATTGTACTTTTTCTTTTATTGAGTCTTAAGTTCCGTTCTTAAAGAGGTTGTAATGAAAGTACTTTAAAGGTTATAATGAATAAAGGAATAGGTTATCATTACTTGTGCGCACTCTATCTATGTGTGTCAAATACATTTACGCTCTGATTGACATGATCGATTATAACTCATCACGCACTCTGGGTTCCTTCCGCGCTCGGGGCGTGATAGCCCCCATGATGCGCTCCATTGATGCCTTCATGTACATCCTCGATTGCTTGGCGTGCTTCTGGAGCATCGAGGCATTTGAGGAGGGGGCCAGCAAAGGATCTTCTATAAAGGGTTCCGTCAAGGAGGACGAAACGTCGAGCTTGATAGTTTAGTCTCCTCACTTCCTGAAGATCGGTGGGCTCTCAGGAGTCGCAGAGCCAAGCCACATACGGTGTTCTCTAGTCGTCGAAAAATGCATGTATAATGGCCACGAGCTCGATTTCCATGCTAGGTTGTTCTAACTCCTCAAGGAGGATCGACCAGGTCCTTTCTAGGCTGATAGAAGAGGTTAGGTGAGAGAGAGCGTCTGCTCGAGAATTTTCTTCCCGAGTTATTTGGATCACCTGAAAACTCTCAAAAAGTTGGGCTATCTCCTTTATCAGTTGAAGGTATTTGACCATTTGTGGCTCCCGAGCTTTGTAGTCCCTGTTGATCTAACTGGTGATTAACTAGGAGTTGATGTGAATTCTGACTCGCTCGACACCCAGGCGTTGCGCCATCCTGGCCCCAGAGATTACAGCCTCATACTCAGAGACGTTGTTTGATGCCGGGAATTTAAATTTTAGATCATATTGTAGCTCCGCTCCTTCTAGGGACCTAAGGAAAATACAAGCGCCACACCCAGTCGAATTTGAGGATCCATCCACGAAGGGCTCCCAGGTGGGATAGGATGTTGGCCGAGACATTTCCTCAGGCGGGACATCATTCTCTGCAATGAAATCTACTAGAGCCTGCCCATTGATGGATGTGCGGGGCCGATAAGAAATGTCGTTGGGCCCGAGCAGTATTACCCATTTGACGAGATGATCAGAAGCTTCAAGGTGGGCCAAAATCTTTTTTAAGGGCTCGCCAGTCAGCACCACATTGGTGTGTTCTTGGAAGTAAGGCTGGAGGCATTTAGTCGAGGTTACCAATGCTAGCACGAGTTTCTCAGTTGCAGGGTACCTTCTTTCACCCTCAAGGAGCACCTCGCTGACATAATATACAGGCTTCTGCACTCCTCGGTCGTCTCGAACTAGGACCGAGCTTACTATAGAGGGAGTTGCCTTGAGGTAGAGGTATGTCTCTCCAGGCATAGGCTTTGACAATACCAGAGGCGAGGCTAGAAATTCCTTTAGCTCGGTAAATACCTTCTGGCACTCACTATCCCAAGCAAACGTAGTGGATGCTAGCTTTGGCCCTCTCAATAGTTTGAAGAAAGGGAGGCATCATTCCGCTGTTCGGGATAGGAAGTGGTTGAGTGCAGTAATCCTTCCTGTGAGGCGTTGAACATCCCTGACGCAAGCAGGTGGCCGCATATCCAGGATGGCCTGGATCTTGTCGGGGTTGGCCTCGATCCCTCGCTGGGTCACCAGGAAAGCCAGGAATTTCTTGGATTTAACTCCAAAGGCACACTTTGCTGGATTAAGCTTCATATTGTACCTCTAGAGGGTGCTGAAGTCTTGGCCTGGTTGGCGAAATGGTTCTCGGCCTTGGGTGACTTGACGAGCATGTCATCGATAGAGGCCTTGACGTTCCTCCCAATCTGGCCTTCAAAGATCTAGTTGACCAGCCTCTGATAAGTTGCTCTGGCATTCTTTAGCCCAAACGGCATTCGGGTGTAGTAGTATACGTCGAAGTCAGTAATGAAGGCAATTTTCGTGATATCTTCGGGGTTCATCTAGATCTGGTGGTACCCTCGCATCCCCAACATGATCATCTCAAGGACCGTGGACGGAGGACGTTGCCTATCTCCTCCTTGCACTTATTTTTCCAATCGGGTTCAGGAGAATAAGGCTGCAGAGTTTACCACTTTAAAGCAGTAAAGTTTGTCTGTTGCAGAGTACAAAGCTCAATTCTAGAGGTTATCTCGTTATGTGCCACACTTGATGGGCACAGAGAAGATGAAAGCTTGGAGATTTTTGAATGGACTCGAGCCTCAATATATAACTCAACTAGCGTCGATGGATGTGCAAACTTACCCCGAGATGGTTAGGTGAGCACAGTTACTTGAAGATGCCACTGAGTGATCGGAATGGATTCGTGGCTGAGAGAGGAAGGAGCATGTCACCAGCTCTGGTTCATTCGAGGCTCCTTTCTCTAAGAAAAGGTCTAATGGAAAAGGAGAGTTTTATAAGGATAATAAGGATAAAAGGAATGATAAACAGTTGGTTCCTGCCTCTACTACGTCCAAGGAAATATGCAAGCATTGTGACAAGGCAGGGCACCGAGCCGAGGAATGCTGGAGGAGGTTGGAATCTTGTCTTCGATGTGGGAGCCACGATCATTGGATTCCAGATTGTCCTTTACTTAATGAGCAAGCTAGAAATGAGAAGCATCATAATGAACCAAGGAAGCAAGGTCGTGTCCAAGCTCTGTAGGAGGCCGAGCCGAGCGAAGGAGATATCGTGGAAGGTACACTAGATGTTTGTTGCAAGTCTACTTTTGTTCTATTTGATACCAGAGCAACCCATTCTTTTGTCTCTTAGAGTTTTGCTACCTCTTTGATTGTGTAGCCTATTTTGTTAGAATCAGAATTAGTTATTTCCACCCCTATTGGAGCTGGGACTGAGATTAAGTATCATTACCCTAACAGTGAGGTCTGAGTTGGAGGTCGGAATTTGCCTGCCGATTTGGAATGCATGGACATGGAGGGGTATGATGACATCTTAAGCGCGGATTGGTTATCTAGGCATAAGGCTGTATAGATTGCAGGAAGGGTCTAGTAACCTTTAGTGGGTGTCCTAGACTTGTCTATTCTAGTCTTCGGAGTCGTGGTAGCTCACCTCTGATTTTGGCCCTCGAGCTAGCAAGCTTATAAGAAGAGGTTGTGCTGCTTTCCTAGCATTCGTTACTGTTGCGGAACATAAAGGATCGAAGCTGGAAGAGATCCGTGTGGTAAAGGATTTCCCTGATGTACTTCCGGAGGAATTACCTAGTTTACCCCCGGAGAGAGAAGTGGCATTCACTATTGATCTGGTTCCTAGTGCTGGCCCGGTATCTAAAGCTCCTTATCGAATGTCCCCCGCTAAATTAAAGGAATTGAAGGAGCAATTGATGGAGCTGTTGAAGAAAGGATTTATCAGACCGAGTACTTTCCCGTGGGGAGCACCAATCCTGTTTGTCAAGAAGAAGGATGATTCCATGAGATTGTATATAGATTATCGGCAGCTTAATCAGCTTACCATCAAGAATAAGTATCCACTGCTGAAAATTGATGAATTATTTGATCAGATTTCAGGAGCTCGGTATTTCTCAAAGATTGGTCTCAGTTCCGGGTATCATCAGTTAAGGATTAAGGAGGACGACATTTTCAAGACGACATTCAGAAGGAGGTACATGCATAATGAATTTACTGTTATGTCTTTTGGACTAACCAATGCCCCTGTAGTGTTTATGCAGTTGATGAATGACATTTTCAGACCGCATCTGGATCAGTTTATTGTGGTATTTATTGATGATATTCAAGTATATTCTAAGTCTGAAGAAGAGCATGAAGAACATTTGAGGATAGCATTGCAACTCTTGAGGAGTAATCAATTATATGCTAAATTCAGCAAGTGTGACTTCTGGCTTGAAGAAGTATCATTTCTAGGGCATGTGATCTCGAAGAAGGGAATTTCTGTTGATCCGTCCAAGGTTGAGGCAGTAAAGAATTGGGAGTTAATACTACTAAGATTCGTACTTTTTTGGGTCTGGCTGGCTATTATAGGGGTTTCATTAAGGATTTTTCTAAGATTGCTGTTCCATTGACAAGACTGAAAAGGAAAGAGAATCCGTATGCCAAGAGGCACCTAAGAAATTGAAAAAAAAAAGCAGGAATCTCATGTGAGAGAAGAGATGGCAAATCTGGCATTCAACTGGAAACTGGCAAAGGATTTGCATGGACCGGAAGTCAAGTGGCCCGGGCCTGAGAGATCTCTGTAACTCAACGTTAAGGCTTGTCTAGTGAAGCATGTGGAGAAGATCAGAAAATTAAGGGCCAGAGTATAACTCATTGGTAATTAAGATTGGTTGGTAAACAACTAAATGACGTCCAGGTTGCTGCTGGAGACAGAAGATGACTTCGTATGGAAGAGTGGGAATGGCGGGCAAATCAAATTCCTAGAAGATAAGTAGTTGGAGCGTGGAGCCCTTTGGCCAATAGACCCTTGCATACTAATGCAGGAACCCTTGGTCAGAAAAGGAAAATAGGTGAACCCTTAAATGAAAAGAGAGCATGGAGCCCTACTGCAATGAAGTTATGAGTGCAGAACTGAACAACTCGATTGCTAACACAGCCAGACTGGTTTAGCAAGGGAGAGAAAGGGAGCTGATCATGCCAGTTGGAATCACAATACAGAAGGCAAAGGTGACAGTGAAGGAAGCTTATAGCAGAAGGAAATGACAAACAGCCAAGTTATTCTTACGTAAGGAGGGCGCGCAAGCAAGCATCTTAGTGAGGAGTCTACGACCAAGTTTCTTGAGCAAAGATGGCTTCCAGAGAAAATGAGGCATGCAAAGACTGCTGCAGAAAACGGGGAAACATAGAGAACTGGTTCTTCGGGTTCTATGGCACCACGAAATTCTGGAAAGCAGTGACTGGTTGGTCACAGTGGGGATGAGGGCCAGGTAACATGAACTAGGTATATGGAAGATGGCTGGAAAGATGTAAAGAGAAGGCACCACGGGTGAGTTGTATGGAGCCTCATGCATTTGTGACTTGTTCTTTGTGGACCACTTTGGAAACGAGTTAGGATAGCTTCTTCGACCCTCTGTGCGCGAATACGTTACTCGACCCCGGTTAGCGTTCTTCGTGTGCGAGAAACGCACGTGAGACCGACACTTTCTCTCCAATCGGTTTAACCACTCCCGTCATAGTACTATTCGAATATCAAAGCGGCCCCGTGAGAGTGGTGGAAGAAGAGAAACAATGTGTGGTGCTTATAACAAAGTACTAACAAGGAGGTGACTGGGAAAACACTCTCTTAATTGGAAGATAGAAGGATGCTGCAAGGGCTACTTAGATCACTGTGTCTGGGGAGCTGGCAATCAAACTGGAAGAGGAGGAACCATGCTCTGAATGGGGTTTAAAAGGGACAGAACCGTATGAAAACAGTTTTTAAGGCTATTTTGTTGAATATTTTTGAGGTCATGACTTAGATGACCCAATTCATGATTTCCAGAGTACATTGAAATAATTAGTGGAGACAGAACTGCCTGTGTTGAAGAAGACAAACCTGGGGCTGGGTATATTATGAGAGAAATGGTGAGGGGGTGGTTATATATATATATGTTATCAGAAATATTGCTTCATGGGTGTCAGAGAATGCCACAGAATTAGCTGAGCTGCGAACAGGCCTTATGCTCATCCAAACATCGCAAAAAGAATGTTAGGTTTGCAGAGGGAATGGAAACTGGAAAGAACTCAATTGTGGAAAGAGAATCATATTAATTGTACGTACACCTCCTTGCCACCGGAAGCATGGCATCGCCAATCACATCGTCGCGAATATGATCGAATAAGACACTGAAAGCTCAGAAAGACTCCAGAAGGTCGCAGGAGCAAAAAGAAAAAAGAAAGGAAGGAAGAAAAGGAGGTGACCACGAGGAGTGAAGATAGCGATGGGTTCCATCTCGTCTCACTGGCCTGAAGCACTGCCATGTTATTTTTTTTACTCTATTGAGCAGTGTCCGGTGTAGCATGTAATTCAAAACTCCTGTTGAGCATGGTTGAACTGATTAAAATCAGGAGCGACCGTGGTAGCAACCTCACTGACGGTCTGTCAGTAGCTCCAAAAGTGGGAAGAACTGACAGAGTTAGCATCAGGTTTTCTTTTTTGAGAATTTTTAGGGTTAATGTGAGTTTTTAAAAAAAAGAGAAATAACCAAAAAAATTAATTAAAACCTAATTAAAACCCCCTCCCCCTAAGTTTCTCCCTCATTCTCTCATTCTCACTCTCTCACCCTCTTGTCTTCTCTCACTTTCTCTCCCACAACCTCTCCAGCAACTGACAAAAGGCGATGGTGGGCAGGACCAGAGGATGATGCGATGAGTGAGTGACGGGGACGATCATGAGGAGCCAGAGGCAGTGGCGTGGCACGGCATCTTCTCTGAACGGGGATTGACTCACGCGGTCAAGGTGATTTCTCGACAATTTTCTTCACGATAGGCAAGGCGATGGACCCACGCTACACTTCCCGTGTTTTCCCCGCATTCGGTAGTGTTTTGAGCCAGAGAGTGGGGTTTATCACATTTTTGAGGAAAATCCATGTTTAAGAGCATGAGATCGGATTGATTCACCGAAATCAAGTTTTGTGCTTCCCATTGCAGTTGGGGGTGATCCACTACACATTCTGGGAGTTTTCGAGCCCAATGTGGGCATATCAAGCTTGGGAATGAGCCTCCGGGGTGGTCCCCGGAGGGGACCCAACTTCTGGGAGTAGCCCAGTTGAGCGGCTAGGGTGGTGGCCGCCCAGGCCAAGTCTGGGCAGCCTCTGGTTTGGCTACCCAGGTCTACTGGCCGCCATTGGTTTGGTCACCCAAGACCTTGTTATCCAGTGTGCTGGGCGGCCAGCCTCCTAGCCGCCCAGGTCTGTTGGGAGGCCAGGGAGTTGGCTGCCCATGCATCAGGGTGGCGGCTACCCCTGTGGCCGTCCAGAGCTATGGGCGGCCAGTGCGTTGGCCACCTAGACCCTGTCAGCCCCTGTTTTTGCCTTTTCGCATTCCGTGTGTTCGTGGTTCCCATCTGTGTTGGTTTCACCGACAATCCATAGAGTAGTTACCCAGTCAGAGGCCCTAGGGTTTTCTATTATATCCATAGCTGCCTCGTGTCATGTTACTCACGTACAATGAGTTACATATGAATCGGTGGTGTTCTAGTGGCTTTTGGCTTCTTCAGTGAGTTCTTATGTTTTGGTGGCCTTTCCCACTAGCCATAGCTTTCCTGTGCATACGTGTCCAGACCCACTTGGGAGTGGTGGAGAGCTTTCCCGATGTGACGATTTTTAGGCCAGTTACCATTGGGCCCCTCATCCTTGCAGCCTGAGTTCAGGCTGGGGAAAAAATCAGCTAGAGGATCTGACCTAGAGCGCATGGTCTATGTGTGCAAATATGGTTGGGGGCGTCGAACACATGCTAACGTGTGCGATCGCAACTAGTCCTTGTTCTATGGTTCCGTGGTTGTGTGTCTCAGTTTTCTCTTAGGTCGAGTAGGGAGACACTTGAGGTGTGGACTGAATCATCAGTGGACGCATCTGACCTTACTTCTAGTGGGCAGTGCTCCTATCACCTGAGAGATTTCGACTCAAGTTTTCCATTTGATGAGGTTCAATGTTTTGGCAGCTTGGTGCCCTTGTTACTGATGATCGAGACATAGTTCTATGTTGTCTTCGAGAGTCCTGTCTAGCTGAGTAGCCGTGTTCCGTCAGAGACCAACTAAGGGTCTACTCGATGGCCTAGATCCTAGTGTTGCATCCTATGAGGTGTGTTCCGAGACAGGTCGTTATGTTCATATTTTTGTGGCCCAGGTTACGAGGAATCTACTTCTGATGTGACACCACCTTGGGGGTGATAGCCACAAGATCGAAGATCCCTCGGACCTAGCAAGCAAGCGATGCACGAGTCGGTGACTTCACTCAAGCGGACTTACCCGCTAAGCACGCTCTCGTATCCGTAGGCAATCCGGCGATAGTAGTGAGGGTCCGGGATAGAACCGCGCTGCTTCAGAGGTTGGCTAGCCTAGGATTGAACCCCTAAGTGCCAGGGATGCCCCAAATCACGGGCGGCCAACACGCCAAGGGCGTGGGTTTAGTGGTTGCTCTCACCTCACTCCGCGGCTATAGTAAGAAAGTGACATGCATGCTGCTTTCTTTTTTTACATTTCCCATCATTTCGTTATCTTTAGTGTTTATTTTGTCCATTACTATTTGCATTAAATCAGAAAATGATACCATTTTTTACATTTCTTTATAGTTAGTTTTGTTTTTAACAGATGTTTAATAGTTTTTTGGCTTCCACAGGCATTTGGTTTTGGTGGAAGGACACCATGAGCAGATCATAGCTTTGTCTGTGGCAGGCATCTCCGCACTCGAACCCGCAGAGTCTCTCCTCAAGGAATGCGATGTGTTCTGGGTAGTCGGTGATGATGCTAATCCACTTTCTATACTCGCATATCAAGTGGAGGACAGAGTTGGCAACCTGGTGAAGATGAAGGGTGACTACTACAGGTTTGGGATCTGATAGATCATGTGGAAGAGGCCTCTATTGGAAGTTTTTATTTTTTTGATTTCATGTGGTTTGGCATGTTGTAGGTACCTTGTCAAGTTCAAGATTGGGATTGAGAGGAAAGATGTTGCTAGGAGCACACTTTTGGCATTCAAGATTGCTCAGGTGTATTTTTCAATGAGACTTTGCCTACTTTCAAAATTTAAAGTCAATCATTTTGCATAGATATGAGGACTCTGTGGAAAAACTCTTTGGATAGATAGTAATTGAGAATGGAATGGAAAAGATGAGCGTACTTTTCACAGTGGACTCAAAAAAGAATATCAATTTTGTTACTGAAGCAAACTGTCAACCCAAAACTCGAGTTAGCGGATGGAGAGACCTTGAACTAACATAGGCACAGAATGGTTCATGAACACCCAGTGTGGGACCAAACGTCTTTTGCACCCCCCCCCAATTCTGATGAACACAGGTGGAGTGATATGGTGAATGCCACTCCCTAAAACCACAATGGCCAAACGAGGGAAACCCACTGAGCGAACTGACTCTGATTTCACGTTACTAAACCAAACTGCCAACCCGAACTCGAGTTAGGGTGGAGAGGCCTAGAACTAATATAAGCATGGAATGGCACATGAATATGTGGTGTGGGTCTAAACAGCTTTGGCTAACAAGTTTTGAACTATAAAGTATACATGGGAGATGTTCAGATCATGCAATGCTCTCCTAGCATAAGAGGACAATTTTAAGTGTTCTTTCATGCTTC
The DNA here is from genome assembly GCA_024336825.1 of Amorphophallus titanum. NCBI lineage: Eukaryota > Viridiplantae > Streptophyta > Magnoliopsida > Alismatales > Araceae > Amorphophallus > Amorphophallus titanum. The sequence goes on along the minus strand of JANBPO010001714.1, from coordinate 18,289,351 downwards.
CTTGGTAGGAAATAGAAGATGCAGAGTGTTGTAGGGCTCGTTTCGCCTTGTGTCTTTCCAACATTGTTCTGACAGTTAACCAATCAGCTTATGACCCTCAGACATTTCTGTTTTTTCCCTTCCTTTTCAATCTAAAGTTCCAGACAACCGGAATGTGTGATGATAATTTTGATCTCCTTTCTATCCTTTCCCTCATCTTCTTCTGTCATAGAAAACATCAGTTACATATTTCTCATTTTTCCTTGTGCTCATCTTAATTCTTGTTTTATTTTATCTTTAGCATATTGTGTCTTCCCAGTATTGACTAGGTTTCTGGCAACCTTGAAAGGCATGCTTCCTATGTGCACCAAGTGGTTGCTAATATTAACTCATTTTCCTATTCACCCTCCTTCTGCCCCAAAACCCTCCCCCAACATCCATACGCGTAATATGGTAGTGCCTGCTGTAACCATGCAGAATTTGTTGTTGGAAGTCCGAAGTTGACTATTCATGAGACTGATGCAGGAGGAAAAAAAACAATGAAGCAATTTACATTTTGTGGTGCAAGACTGGTCCCTGGGAAAAGGGGGTAAATTTACAGCCTGGGAAGCATTATGAGCTTGGGTATATCCAGTTGATAGTCAAAGAAGTTGTCTGTTCATCACATGGATGTTAACTAATTAAGTAGCTATGGACCCTTTATTATGGGTATGCATATGATATGGGGATGACATAAACAATTGAAATGTAGATACTCATGTCACAATATTGAGTTACAGTGTGCCTTCTGGTCTGTCCTCAGCCTTTATCTCTGCTCGCCTGTGCATAGTTATTGTCTGTGCACATGCTAGCATGACTGCTTTCTAGACAAGCTCATTTTTCTGAATAATGCTCACCCTTGGTTCGGTTTCATACATTATGAAATCGAACCGAAGTGAATTTGGCTTCAAACTGAACCGAACCAAACGGTTCAGTTTGAACCGAATTATGAACAGTTCTAGCCGCCACCGCCGGCTACAGCAGCGCCCGCGACTTGATCCCCACCGGCCATAGTAGCCCTAGTGGCCAAAGCCGCTATCGACCACCCCGGCAACAGCGGACAGGGCCACCCCCGACGCAGTTGTCGCGGCTCTTCTCTGCCGTCGGCCATTGCGGCAACAACAACTCTAGCCATCCACGGGCGTCTATCCTTCGTCACTACCACTCTCGCTTTCGCCACCTGCTCGTACGCCGTACTGACGTCGCTACTCACTCGAGTGCCATCGAGAACCTCGTTCTCTTTTTTTGGCTACTCTATTTGGCTAGATAATCGATAGAACTTTGATTTGTCTCCATTATAATGTTATGCTAACTCTCCCCCTCCCACTCATGAGCGTGTGCATCTGTTTGGCTCTGTATCGGCTATCTTGACATTACATGTGAGATGACGCCTATGTTGCATTGGGATTGCGTATTTAATTCTGAATGTGGTCGTAATTTCTTGTCATAGTCCTTGCTTTGATTATCGCTTCGTTTGAGATTCGTTTCGTTCTTTTATTTAGCATTGTTCGTTCTATTTTATCGGATCTTGCCATGGAAGCATATCATTTTTGGTATCAGGGCATGATTAGAGCTTAGAGTTATTTCTGCACATTGTAAAATAAAATCTTTGTAGATTCAATCATCATTTAGTAGCATGCACATGTTCGCTGGCATCATTTAGCCATTTAAGTCCCACCTCCCATGTATGCTTTTGCGTAGTGGTCGAGACTACCTTATTGACAGATCCCAAATGGCTTATGAGAATATGTTCAAAAGTCTAGAGGGTATCCTAGCCAGGTTTGGAAACATCGAGCAGAAGCAACAAGAGACCAATGAAAATCTGAATACTCGGCTCGAACGGTTAGAAAGTGAGCACGTAGGTACCCTAGTGCCCAGTGATAGTGAAGCCTTCCAAGCTGCCTCTATAAACCCTAGGCATGGAGCTCTGACCTCTGAGATCCCATCGTCGGAACCTAGGTTTAGGGCATGATCAGACCCCGCCCAGAAGGGAAGGCAGGCAAGGCCTACCCCTTAGAGAGGAGAGCCTAGATGATCGAATTCTTAAGAGCGTGGAACTTGACGCTCCCACTTGTGATGGTCATCGGGATCCCCGAGCATTCATGGACTGGATGTTGGTCATGGACTGCTATTTTGACTGGTACAATTTTTTCAGAGCCAAGAAAAGTCAGATTTGCAGTCATGAAGTTGACTGGCATAGCGGGCCAATATTGGGAGAATGTAGAGCGCTAAATGGCCTTGAGGAGGGAAGACCCTGTGATCACTTGGGATGAGATGGTGCGATTAAAGGTGAAATTTCTTCCCCTCTTATTCCAGCAGAGGATGCTTGACCAATGGCACCGGTTAACCTAGGGCAACAAATCAACTGCTGAGTATGTTGCTAAGTTTGATGAGTATCAGAATCGGTGCAATGCATTTGAGCTTGATACCCCCACACAAAATTTGTCTCGCTTTCAATTTGGGTTGCGAGATGACTATCGTTGGGAGCTCATTACTCGAGAAACACCTACATTGGAGCTGGCCTATCAATTCGATGCAGGACGAGAAAGAATGATAAGAAGTGGGGTTTAGGCTTCACGCCCTCTCTCTTAAAGGGACCACCTAAGGTTTAAGATAGAGGTGGGGGTGTAGGCTTCACGCTCTCCCCTTTGCAAGGACCACCTTGGGTTGCCTTCTCTCAAGCCTCTCTCATCTCCATCTTAGAGACAAAAAACATACAAAAAACTCACACTTAAAATCTTCATTAATTCAAAAAGTGAGATTACGTGACTATTTATAGTCCCTCTTTGATAGGGGGATAGACAAATGGAGGGATATCTCTCATGAGTTAATTTATTCCGGAGTTTAGCCCTATTTATTTTATACGTTATGCACCTCTGATAATTGTGGAGACAAGGAAATGCGGTAAGCTACCTCACCACTCTCTCCAATACCTCGAATAGACCAATAAATCTCGATGTAAGTTTGCCCTTAACACCAAATCTTCTGATACCTCGACTAGGAGATACCTTAAGAAAAGTATGGTCTCTGACTTGAAATTTTAGATCTCTTCTTCTATTGTTAGCATATGACTTCTGTCTGTACTGTGCTATCTTTAACCTTTCCTGAATGAAGTGTATCTTTTCCATTGAATCTCTTACCATATCTGGGCCTAGGATTTATTTTTCACCAACTTCGTCCTAGCATATTGGAGATCGACAACTTCTATCATAGAGCACCTCGAAAGGTGCCATCTGGATACTATCTTGATAGCTATTATTATATGCGAACTCGGCTTGGGGTAAGTGGTCATACCAACTTCTGCCGAAGTCCATAATGCAGGCCCTTACATGTCTTCAACAACCTGATTTATCCTTTCTATCTGTCCATCAGTCTGGGGATGGAAAGCAGTGCTAAAGTTGAGTTTCGTCCCTAGAGAGTGTTGCAGACTCTTCCAGAAATGAGGGGTGAAGCGCGGGTCTCGGTCAGATACGATCGAGAAAGGAACTCCATGCAATCTAACTATCTCCTTAATATATAGGGCAGTAAGGACATCAACTGACTATCAGCTTTTGATAGGCAAGAAATGAGCCGATTTAGTTAGGTGGTCGATAATTACCCAGATTCCATCATGTCTGCCTCTAGACTTGGGTAAACCCATAATAAAATTCATGCTAATGTCTTTCCACTTCCACTTGGGAATGTCTAGTGGATGTAACGTTTGGGTGGGTTTCTGATGTTCTGCCTTCACTTGTTGACATGTTAGGCAGCGAGATTCGAAGTCCGCTATCTCCCATTTCATATTAGGACACCAGAAAGTCCTTTTCAAGTCTTGGTAGATCTTGGTGGCTCCAAGGTGGATCATGTACCTTGATCGATGAGCTTCTTCAAGAACTTTCTTCTTCAACTCGGGACAGTCGGGTACACATGTCTGTGCATGGAATAATAGTCTTCCATCGGGTGCCAGCTTAAAATTCGATCTCTCGTCTAGCTTGTCCCTTATCTCCACTAGTGTAGGATCTTCTTCTTGTAACTTCCAAATTTCTGGTAGCAAATCCGCATATAGGCTCATATGTGCTAGAGTAATACACCCGTCTTGTTCACCGGTGGAAATATTGAGTTTAGAAAATTCCTCCAATAGCTTCCATTCTTGGATCATGTAATTGGCCAATATTACTCTCGACCTTCGACTAAGAGCATCAGCTATAGAATTACCCTTACCGGGATGGTACTGCATAGTGAAGTCAAAATCTTTGAGATACTCGAGCCAACATCTTTGCCGCATGTTTAACTCCTTTTGGAAGAATAAATACTTGAGGCTTTTGTAATCAGAGTATACCATATATTATTCTACGTAGAGATAGTGTCTCCAGATCTTCAAGGCAAATACCATCGTGGCCAGCTCTAAGTCATGCACTAGGTAGTTCTCTTCATGTTTCTTCAATTGCCGGGAAGAGTATGCAATAACTCTCCCATTCTGCATTAATACACACCTAAGGCCAAGACCAGATGCATCCGTATATACCTCATACTTCTCTCCTTCGATTATCAATGAAAAGACTAGAGTAGAGCTCAAGAGATCCTTCAAGGTTTTGAAACTCTTCTCACAGTCTTCTTTCCACTCATAAGGTAGTTCCTTACGAGTCAATCAGGTGAGAGGAACAACAATTCTTAAGAAGTCCTTGATGAAATGCCAGTAATAACCAGCTGGCCCCAAGAAACTACGAATCTCCATTGCGTTAGTTGGTCGTTCCTAATTCTTCACGGTTTCGACCTTTGATGGGTCAACAAAAATTTTGTCCTTTGAAATTATATGACCCAAGAAGGATACTTCCTCGAGCTAAAACTTGCACTTGCTAAATTTAACATATAGTTTATTTTCCCTCAATATCTACAATAACGTTCTTTTGCTTTCACAACACCTTGTCAAACATCCTCCTACCATTTTCCATGCCCCACAGGGGTTAAAAAATCACCAACCCCCAGGTATTCACCCTTCCTTTTATGCATAATGGTGATATTTACTTTATAGATATTACACTTATTTAGGGCTAATTGGGTTGTTTTCTTTCTGGATATACACTCTTTTGCAGGTCTACAACACTCCTAACATGAGGCCCAGCCCTTCTGGCCGGCCAGAAGGGAGGGAGGTTGGAGTTCCATGTTCTATTTTTTGGGTGCACTTAGCGGTCACCTTCAGAACATCTAGGTCTCTTCGCGGCCATCCGAGGACCATTTTTCGTTATCTTGCAGCCACAGGAGGACCATCTTCTATTCTGCACCTAAGTTTCACTCTCGCGTGTGAGTGTGCCTTCACTCGGCTCCTTTCCAAGGTACGTAGTACAGTTCCCTTTGTGTTATAGGCATTGGTGGCGATCACATCTATCTTTTGGGTATTCATCATCATCTTCTCTTCATTATTTATTACCTTTTCCCCTTAGTTGCTCCACGCCCATGGCATGTGTTTAATTCATTTGCTACTTTATTCTACACTTTTGATGATATATCCACATGCTTTAGGTTCCATGACATTGCTTGCTTGAGTTTGGCACACACCCTTCATATTCCATCTTACTCATTTACACATATCTACACCACCGTGTGCACTTCTTGTGACGTTGGCTTCTTTTCGGCCTGCCTAGCCTTTTGGCTTGATGCTGCAGTAATGGAGGAGTATCCAGAGAGGAACGCTTCTATCTCCACCCCAATATTGTTCTGACAGTCAAATGATTTGACCTCTACACCAATCATCCTTTCCAGGATTTCTCTCCTCAAATTCTGCTTACAAATTTGGACCGCATCCTCCTGGTGTGGGGGACATCTACACCTTAAGCTGAGGTTTCTCCATCTTTTAATATACTCTAAGACGGACTCGTCGTTCCTCTGCCAGGTAGAATAGAGTTCTACCACGGTTACCTCCCACTCGGTAACATAAAATCTTGATTTAAATTTCTTCTGCATGTCAGGCCAATCATTGATAGACCCAATGGGCAAGCTCGAGTACCACTCAAAGGTGATACCCGTCAGAGTGGACTCGAAAAACTTGAGGAGATATGATTCATCAACTATCAAGTCACCCATCACATTGACATAATAGGCCATGTGCTCCCTTGGAGACCCTTGCCCATTGAACTTTTCAAATTTCGACGGCTTGGTAATACTCGGGGGCAACCTCTTGGCGGCGTGGTGGGGTGGGTATGGGACCCGGTACACATCGAACAGTGTGTGACCACCATCCCCACTTTATGCCAGCTTCATCTCTATCAATTGTTCCAACATTAATTTATTCACCACCGTCGGATCAGCTGGGCTGGGGTAAAAGTGAGCCAGTTGTATGAGCGGTGCGGTCAACACCGTTGCTTGTGGTGCACTAGCAGGAGCTTGGTATTGGAAAGCCAGAGGTTGCGCTGGCACCACATGTTGTGGATGCTGGAGAGGGATGCCCCCAGTGTATCTGGGCATTGGTGGAGAGACTGTTGCCTGTGGGGAGGCTTCAGATGCTTAACCATTGCCCCCAGATGTCTTGGGCAGTGCTTCAACTTGCCCGGAGGTTGATGGCAGAGTATTCCACTCATTTAGTTGTTTCTTCAACATTTCAATTTCCTACTCACACCACTATAGTACTAGCAGTATGGCAGGATCACTTACGAAGAGACTAGGGGTGCCCCCTCTTTCTTCCACTGGGGCTTCTTCAGATGACGTGGAAGGCATCCCAGTGTCATATCCAGTTGTGATATCATTGACAGTCAGAGCTACCGGGGCTTCTTCGGTGCTGGCTCCTCTAGCGCAGATCTATAGTGTAACACCCATGTCTTAATGGATCTGTAGTGGTTCAGACACGGATCCGATTTTGTTAGTTCTATCGATTTTTTACAGATTTTTTAGCTATTTTCTAGCATTTTTCTGAGAGAGTTAAATTCTTCGTAGTTAGTGCCACTTTGGTGATCTGCCTAACCACTTAAAAATTAAAAATTACATACAAAACTATATAATAGCATCAAAATAACACTAAATATCAACAAAAGGACATAAACATAATAATCATTGCAATCTGAAATGGAGATATTAAGGCATGAATAATTACTGTAGAGAGGTCAGAATATCACAAAAATATCTCCTAATATCCTCGTCCTCGACATTGAAGATCCTTCCACTCTGCTACTTGCAGACCCAGAACTGAACTCCAGAACAACATTACAAACGCTGCCATGGTTCCCACGATGAGAATCAGTGGAAGTCACCTTCTGCGAAGTCGTTCTGCTCTGAGTCTACTTTGATCCAGAGATTGTCCCACCTCGATTCGACCTCTGCACTGATAGCAGCATCCAAACTCATATGACTGCACTGGATTCATGCTAGAAACAGAAGTCCAACTTGCATAGGCCACACCGACTTCTCAGGCATGAATCGGCCAAAAATGTCTTCTGAAGAGTTGTTCAACGCCGAGTCATCATCACTCCAGAGGTGGTCTCACTTCATTTTGACATCGGTACTGCCCGTGGCACCCGATCCCATGAGACTGTACATAGTCTGTGCGACCCAGACCAGCCCAGGATGAATAGCAAACTAGCAAAGCGAACCACGCCCACTCTGCTAGTCCCCAGGTTGAGCCCTTTGGTGGAGACGCACCTCTTGATGACCCAAATGTAACCCCACCAGTTTTGTCATGCCTTGACTTCCGTGCTATGTGTACTGCCTCATGCACCCTCACCCTATCCGTCTACTCGCCCAGATTCCAGAGCTGCAGTCCAGAGGCGACCATAGCAGCCCCGAGAACCGATGACCGTCAAACTTGTCCGGCACATATATCTCTCTGTCCTCTTTCAAGCCACACTAGTCCCGCCTCGATCGGAGTTCGGTGGCGAGAGTTCTCCCTCCTGCACGACAACTGCGCCAACCTAGCCTCTGGGGTAGAATTGTGCAGGTCAGCTTGTCAGCACTGCCCCGCCCACCAGCGACCTCAACCCATCACCAGACATTGTAGAGTGTAGCATCACCCCCCCCCAATGATGGTTCAGCACCAGCGGAACCACATTTGGAGTCTGGAGCTCGTCATACTGCCCAGAGCTCTTTCGTCCTATCCTGCTGGTCGCAATCCGTTTGTTTACTCCCCTCCCCGTGCTCCCCCCTCCTGTGTGAGGGTAGTGTTGTACTTCGTGCCCCTCCCTGAGTTCCCTCTCCCTGTGTGGAGGTTATTCTTGTACTTTTACTAGCAGGGTCTACCGCAAGCACCGTCGACGCAGTGTGATTGCCAGGTGCCCACGCTTCCCGGCACGCCGACATCTTCGACCGGAGCCGATCCTTCGGACGGCTAGGTCCCCATGTCCCGACCGGACTCGTCCCGCATCACCTCTTTAGTAGGCACCTACCTTGCCCTAGACAAGCCATGTCACGCCCCGTACTCTATACCATCGAGATATTGTCCACTGCGGCTTACTGACCTCACGATTTTGCCCCTTTCTAAAGGTAATCGGCTCCAGAATGGGGGACTTCCCGGGTAGGTCACCCATCCCAATACTTCTCCCCATTAAGCACGCTTAACTTCAGAGTTCTTTACAAGAACTGAGTCGATACTTCAAAAGGCACCTCGGTGATATAGAGTACAACTTAGCTATATTTGAGGGTGTTACAATCTACCCCTCTTATATAGGCGACGTCCTCGTCGGTGGACACATATAGTACACAATCAAACCACCAGACAGGTAGGATTCTAGAGGTGGCCCCTACAGGCTCAAGAGGTGGATCTCACTATGTAGCACTTTGTCCCATTGCGTGTTCAAGAGGTGGCTCCCATAGCGTAACACTTTGCCATGCATGACATTTAGTTCCCACACTTTCGGCTGGGGTATAGCTCCAATACCATTCTATCACGTCTCGTACTCTATATCGCCGAGGTATTGTCTGCTTTGGCCTTCCGACCTCAGGGTTTTATCCCTTTTTGATAGTGATCGGCTCCAGAATGGGAGACTTCCCGAGCAGGTCACCCATCTTAGTACTACTCCCCATTAAGCACGCTTAACTTCAAAGTTCTTAACAAGAACTGAGCCGATACTTCAAAAGGCATCTCGGTGATATAGAGTATAACTTAGCTATATTTGAGGGTGTTACACAGGGGGCTGTCAAGATTGCTGTTGGCCACTCATCAGCCAAGATCACGAAGCACGTCCTAATCGGGACATGGGGTTGCTTCATGCACCACGTGCACTCCTCTGCCGGCCCATCCAACCAAGGGTCGACTTCTCACCACAGGAGGCTCCGTAGGGGCCATATGAATGTTGCTCCCTCCATAGGCCGGGTCTCTAACTCTGGCAAACCAGTTATCATCGGAAGCGTCCGAGTGCATTTGAATGGACGACGAGCCGAAGTGATCCCAGACAGGATCGTACCAACTGTGCCGGTGCGGAGCTCATTTCAGCCACTGGTAGAAGAAGACATGAAAAGATCGAGCAAGGCCAAGAGGCCGAGGAACCAGCCGACCTAGCGATCGGCAAGAAGGAAGCAAGTATGGGTGCCCAAGGGTACCCGAATTGCTCCATCGGCACAAGCAGAGCTAGAAAAAGCCCTCTACAAGAGGCGAAAGGGAGAGAACCAGGCTGAGCTAGCAGACTTGCAGCATCATTTGACATTTTCTACCCCATTGCCATCGAGGAACGCTCGTCACTGACACCCCCGACATCATCACAATGCCGCCCAACCAGGGCATTCATCCCACCGGCCCTATGCTGAAGACAATGCGACATCACATACTCTACCCTCCCCGCATCCATAGGAGGGAGTGAATGAAGTCATGAGGGCTTATCTATATGGCCCGACAAGCACTCCGCTGGGGCGTCAAAGGCTATTGCAAGCAATGGCCAAAGTCCCGGAAGAGCAAGAGCCTTGATCCCCGCCAAGTGCGGAATTAAGGAATGTACCATAAGATCACCACCAATCTTCACCTCGGAGGGAGGTGCAACCATAAAGGTCGGTCTTTGACAGGCTAACCTTACCCAGCAAGCCATCAAGAAGGGCAACAAGGAAGGGCAGAAAGGTCAAGATCTACACTTGTAACATGGCCAGAGTATTCGGCGGGTATGGGGCTCTACCCACTGAGCCTGAAGAGATAGCTAGGCTCACCGAAAGGCGGAGTCCTATCACCAGGAGAAGAAGAGCAGCGAGCGAGGTGGCGCAAGCCCATGCTGAAGACACTACTCTTGAGGGAGCTCTAACGACCGTGACCGCCAATGTTGTCACTACTAGAGACACTAGTGGGATGCCTTCTACATCATCTGAGGAAGCTCTAGTTGAAGAAAGGGGAGGGACTCTTAGTTTTTCTATGAACGACCCTATTGTATTGCTCATGAAGCAGCGGTGCCAGCTGGAGATCGAATTGCTGAGAAAACTATTGAATGAAAGGAATTTTCAACCCTCAACATCCGAGCAGATCGAAGTATTTCCCAAAACTCCTGGGGGAAATGGGAAGGCCTCAGAGGCCTCCCCAAAGGCAATGGTGCCCTTTCTAGTGCCTAACCACACCGGAGGCACCCATCTACAACATCCACAACCTGCGACACAGGCCCCACCATCGTCGGTCACTTTTCAAGGGTCTACCGTTGCGCCACAAGCGACAGTATTGGCAATGCCACTTGCATAGTTGACCCATTTCCACCTGAGCCTGGCCGACCCAGTGGCCGTAAACAGATTGATGCTAGAACAAATGATAGAGATGAAGCTGGCAGAGAGGGGTGACAGCGACCACATGCCATTCGACGTGTACTGGGTGCCCTACCCAACGCACCACGCCTCCATGAAGTTGCCTCTAGGTATCACCAAACCGCTGAAGTTTGAAAAGTTCAATGAGCAAGGATCTCCCAGGGAGCATATTGCCTACTATGTGAACGTCATGGGCGACTTAGCCACAGATGAATCTTACCTCCTGAAGTTCTCCGGGTCTACATTAACAGGGCTCGCCATCGAGTGGTAGTTAGGTTTGCCTGCCGGGTCTATCATTGATTGGCCCGACATGCAGAAGAAATTAAAGGAAAGGTTCTACATAGCTGAACGAGAGGTCACTATGGCGGAACATTATGCTACCAAGTAGAGGAATGATGAATCTGCACTGAACTACATCAAGAGGTGGAGGAACCTCAGTATGAGGTGCAAACATCTGCCGCATCAAGAAGATGTAGTGCAGATTTGTAAGTAAAATCTGGAGAAGGAAGTCCTGAAAAGGATGATTGGCGCCGAGGTCAAATTATTTGACCGCCTGAACAATATTGTAACGGAGATCGAGGCTTTCCTCACCCGATACTCCACCACTCCTACTGCGTCGGGTCAGAAGGCCCGGTAGTCTGAGAAACGACTAGTTCCACAAGAGGTTCACGTGGTGGACTTCAAGGCCTTTGAAAAGCAAAATGAGAAAGAAAAAGGCCACGCATCACGGGACGCGAATGGCCCTATCCCCGGTGGATTTCTGCCCACTTCTGGCTCGTGAGCGGCGGTTTCGCCCTGTACTTCATCAGTCTGACGATCGGCGGCTGGCTGCAAGGTGAGGCCACCGGACCAAAGGCAGCCAGGAAGGAGTATGGGGACCTACAGCGGCTGACCTCCATCCCCAAACACCTAAGCTCATGTTCTTCAAGAGAGGTAAGTTGCATTTTGATTCAAAAGTTCATAATTTTTGAATTTTCTTCTTCTTATGATCTTCCTCTCCTTTTTCCTTTTTCCTTCAGCTTCTTCCTGGCCCAAGATGTTACTCCAACATAAAGTGGCTGGCTCCCATGATCAAAGAACTCCCTTTAGAGGTCCTCTCAATCCTACGGGCATGGCATCTTCACCCCTTAGTGGTCTTAGCAAAGAATTTCCAAAAACTATCCTTGGATTGGCCAAGTATTTCAGCCCTTGTAGAGTTATGGCATCCACAAACATACACTTTTCTCTTCCCAACCTTTGAAGTCATAGTCCTATTAGAGGAGGTAGAGACCTACCTAGACCTTCCTAAGACTAAAGTAGGGGATGAAGATCTAGTGTGTCATACCGTTGAGCCCATAGACCCATCACTTATTCTAGGAGATTTTATTCGTAATCCTAAAGATGTTAGGACCATGATCAGCGCACGCCATATCCATTTGATACCCAAGGCTCAATGGATAACCACTTATTGTAAGAACAAGAGCGGGAGGTTTAATGCCATAGCCAAGGCTACCTCGATTTGCTTATGCAGGGTCTTTCTTTTCTCCACCACCGACCACCTCTTGGATATCCAAAATCTCAGCATCATTAGTGAGTTGTGGCGGGATTTATCCATCTCTCAAGTAGTCCTTTCCTACCTATATGAAGGCCTTAGTTCAACTTCTTTAAGGGGGCCACTATTTGGGCCAATGATTATCCTCGAGTGTTGGATGGGAGTGAGACTTAAGTTCTTACCCAAGGAGGACTTACCTTCAGCTAGCCGGATATTTGGGAGCCACCCTCTATTCTTCATTGGAGGTACATTTGGGTTCTCTTCAAAGGTTGAGTGCCGGACGGCGAACAAGAAGACACGTGATGATTGGTGCCTTTACCTCAACACCTTGCCTAAGGAAAAGTTTGAGATGTGACCAAGAGCTCTTTGAAGTGCCACTCTTAGATTACCTCGGAGGCCAGGCCTAGACCTACATCTAGTGGGAGACACTACCTTGTCGATCTACAACCCACACCAGTGCCATCTTCAAGTCGGGCTACCCCATACTACGGTTCCTGCACTATCACATTTCCCTCCCCTTCAAGCTAGGAAGATCAGGACCGAGGAGGACGAGCGAGTAGTCCAGAGTGCTCTGACCATGTGGCAGGTCAGCCGGGTATGTGCCTTTCAAGTAGAAGTGGCAGAGGATAGAAAGGAGTACCGTGCTTACGTGAAAGAATTGCGCAAGATCCGGCCTCACGCAGATGGAAAGTTGAATGTAATTTAAGCTTTGTTCTTGATGTATTTGAAATGATCCATTGAATGATGTTCAATAAACATTTTTGAAAAGAATAAGAAACTAGATTGGCAATTTGTGAAATGGATGACTTCAATAAGCTTGAATGAATGAACAAAGAAGCTTAAAATAAAGTTTTCTGTCTGATAAATGGCCTAAAATAGGACCGCTAACCAGGCCTAACGGTCTAATGATAGACCGCTAGAGCAACCACCCTGGAAAAATGTGGATTTCTGACTCTCGGGAATGCCACGCGGTCGCATCTAAGGAAGCCATAAGAGGGATAACAGTCTAATTAAAGACTGTAAGGTATAACGTACGGGGATACTAAGGGTTTTAGCTTTTGGGTAAGAAAAAGCGATCATACGATGGACCACGAGAGGATCTTAGCGGCCCAAAGATAGACCGTTAGGGACCTACAAGCTTTGAATCTTGGTCAATTCAACCTGTGTCTTGTACACACTTAAAACAAGAAAATAAGTTAGATCTGTTCTTAGAGGCTCAACCCCTTGCCTGCAGCAAGTTAGAGGATGACCAGTTCTTGATATTTGGTCAAGGGGTGGAGCCTTATTAAATAGGTGGAAAATGTGATGAGAAAAATGCAATGCATGCCGAGACCACTCACACACCCCTCCCAGCCTCCACACCCTCCTCTGGTCGCACTACACTCCCCATCCCCATCCTAGGGTCGTCCAACCCCTTTCCCCCACTCCTACTCTCACACTCCACCACCCTGCCCTACACCAGTTTGCAAATAGTAGTCAAGGGACAAGTTGTAGAGCCTTCCACGCCTTCATTGCACATCTTATTGGGGTGTACCTTATATTTATGGAAATCACTTCGAAGCAGCTTCGTAGGTGATGTGGTCTCGCGTCCATCCGACGTCTGTGCTGCCCGGGAGAGCCATTCTCCCTCGATTGCGTAAAGCTACTCTGGTAGGGAACTAGAGCCGAAGGGAAGAAGCTACCACGGCCACTCCTAAGCGAGTCTGGGCTTGATTTTTGGCTGAGATCTTCTCCTTCAAGTCCTCATCCAGAACCAATAAGAAGGGTGCCATTCGGACTCCGGAGCACTACGTTCCAACTTTTCTCCCCAAAGCGCGCAGGTTAGTCCAGCAGAGCCAGTTTCAGAACACCCTCCACTTCTCTCCACCTCCTCATCTGCTCCGACCTCCCCTGGGGGTCTCGTTGGATTCTGCTAAAAGAAGACTCGCCCACGGATGCAACGACACTAACCTCGCTTCCATCGAACCTCGGGAGAGTTCGTGGTAGCAGTTTTCTCAGACCCCTGTGGTTCTGAGTACTGTGCACCCAGTCTCTAGCTGCAGACCAGAGCCCGAGTGCAGGAGCTTTCTCATCTAGTCCCCAGTGATTCCTGGAGCGGCGTTTGGCTGAGACATTCTCCTCCATCTCCTCTGCCAACTCCCAGAAGAAGGGCATTGTTTGGACCCTAGAGCATGGAGTTCTAATTTTTTTCCCCGGATTGCGCAGGTCAATTTCCCCTAAGTCAGATCTGACCCCTCCCACCAATCTGGTTCTCGCGGTCTGCTCCGACCTCCTCTAGCCCCCCCGTTGGTCTCTGATCGAAGAAGACTTGTTCACAATCGCCACGGTTCTGGTCCTGCCCTCATCGGAGCTCTGGAGTGATCGTGACAACCACATCTTCTAGCAGTAGCAGCTCTGGGACAGCCAGAGCCTGGTCCAACCACCCCTGGTCACGACCCCACCTCGGCCACCGTCGACATCAGAATAATCTCCAGAAATTCGGGCGTCTCCCTGGGCCAACCCAAGATGTTTTGGCACTAGTCCCGTCATCAAAAGAAGTTGGTGGAGCCCGTGGTGGCGCCATCAGTGACTTTTTGTCTTGCTGTTCCAGGAGTAGGCAGAACCAGCATAGTTCACCAATTCGGCATAGCTTTGAATTCCCCCACGCCCTCCTGGCCAGCTTATAGTCCCTCCCTGTGTGGAGGTAGCATTTTGGTGCAGTTTGAATGTCTCCTCCCCTTGTCCATCCCCCCCTGTGTGGGGCGTAGTGATTGTAAGCCCCTAAATTTCAGGTTGAAGCTTCCTCGGTGTGACGTGTGAGTATGCCCACGCTTCCTCGCTCGCGCTTGTCTCCCACCAGGATCGGCGTCTTCACGCCGATCAGGTGAGCTTATGGTCACTTCTCTTTGTTGGCACTCCTTTCTTAATTAGTATTGCTTCTTAGCTCTGTCGGTGGTGAGGGAGTGCCTGGTCCAAAGGGCCAATCGATCGAGTGACCACCGCGGGGTGAGTTATGAGAGAGACCCTACATCACACGACCTCGGCGTGTTGGCCGCCTGCTGAATTGGGCATCCCAGGCTCTTAGGGGTCCATCCCTAGCTAGCCATATGCCCAGAACGTCAAGGTCCCACCTCGGTCCCTTCCCACCATCGCTGGTTTACCTACGAGCAACCGTGAGCGCTACGCGAGTCGGGCCGCTAAAGTGAGTCCACTGCCACGTTACTTGCTTGTGAGTCTAGGTCCAAGGTGCCTTGGTCTAGTGGCTTTCTTCCCCAAGGTGGTGTCACATCACTGCAAGGTAATTTAAATCAGTAAAGAAAATAGACCTTTGAATCTGTCCCGAATCAGCCTGCAGACCAGATGCAGGAAGAGGTGCCTGGATCGTGCCACGTGCTCAAGGCTCTAGGGCAGGAACCTGTGGAGGACACACGCCCACCCATCTGTGGTTGTTATATAAATAAGACTTCTCCATTGGGAGAAGACTGATTGTGCATCTTCTAGAAGAGCAGAAGCATACAGAGCCTGTGCGATCTAGAGTGAAGAAAAAGAGAGAAGAGGAAAGAGGAAAGAGAAAGAGAAGAAGAGAAAAAGAGTGTTGAGAGTGAAGTGTTTGAGTATTTATCTGAGAGTTTGTTCCTCAGTCTCCTGGTTCAAAATCGGAGCTAAGATTGCTCAATTGTTTGAGCTACATTCCCTTGTTGGGATCTCTGGTTTTCTCGTTTGTTTTCTTTTGTTTCTGAACATTGTTTCAAGCTGTTAGTCAGCGGAGGTTAAGCTGTAATTCCTCAGCATGCAGAGGTGGAATCCTCTGGTCGGGTAAAGCTGTAAGTCCCCAGCGGCTTGTAGAGTAGTGTTTCTCTGGTCGGGTAAAGTGGTAAGTCCCCAGCGCAAGCTGTTATTGAGTGGAGGTTAAGCTGTAATTCCTCAGCATGCAGAGGTGGAATCCTCTGGTCGGGTAAAGCTGTAAGTCCCCAGCGCAAGCTGTTAGTCAGTGGGTTGTTGGCAAGCTGTGGTGTCCAACGGATTAAGCTGTGTATCAGCGGAGTAAGCCACATTCCGGTTGGAATGTGGGGTGAACGTAGATCTCGGGTTTGAGATCGAACCACCTTAAAGGTTCCTTATCTACTGTGCGATTGGAAGTGTGGTTTGCCTTGTGTTCATCTTTCTTTCATCGCCCGGTAGATGCTTGATTAGGATCACACGAGAACAGATCTGGTTGATTTACTTTAGTTTGATTGCAACTGAGTGTTACTCTTTGTTCTGCAATAGTTCGAGTTATTTTTGCAATTACTTCAGTTGCATAGTTTTTAAAAAGGTGATCGATCCATTCACCCCCCTCTGGATCTCTTACAGACACTCCATCTGTAGGGATCTAGGTCTCTAATTATCGATCTAGCATCCATATATTCTCATCATCTCTCTCTAACACATGCACGCATACACAGAGGGCCTCTGCCTCTCTCAGTCTCCCTCAATCCCTCTCCTTCTCCCTATTTCACTCACTCCCTCTCCCTCTCCCTGTCTCTCTAACACACGCATGCACACACAGAGGGGGGTGCTCGACCCCCGCCCTCTTCCTCTCCCTATCTCCCTCTCCCTCTCTTAGTCTCTCTCACTCCCTCTCCCTCTCTCTCTAACACGCGCACGAACACATAGAGGGACTCTCCCTATCACGGTCTCCATCACTCCCTCTCCCTCTCCCTCTCCCAGTCTCTCTAACACATGCACGCACACACAAAGGGGGGTGCTCAACCCCATCCCTCTTCCTCTCCCTATCTCCCTCTTCCTCTCAAGGTCTCCCTCACTCCCTCTCCCTCTCTCTCTAACACATGCACGCACACACAGATGGCGTCTCCCTCTCTCGGTCTCCCTCACTCCCTCTCCCTCTCCCTGTGTCTCTAATATACGCATGTACACAGTGAGGAGGGGTGCTCGACCCCCTCCCTCTTCCTCTCCCTATCTCCCTCTCCCTCTCTCAGTCTCCCTCACTCCCTCTCCCTCTCTCTCTAACACATGCACGCACACATAGAGGGCCTCTCCCTCTCTCGGTCTCCCTCATTCCCTCTCCCTCTCCCTCTCTCTGTAACATACGCACCCACACACAGAGGGGGGTGCTTGACCCCCTCCCTCTCCCTCTCCCTCTCTCTGTAACACACGCATGCACACATAGAGGAGGGGGGTGCTCGACGTACCCTATCCCTCTCCCTTTCTCCCTCTCTCGGTCTCCCCCTTCCTCCCTCTCCCTCTCTCTCTAACACACACACGCACTCACAAAGGGGGGTGCAGCCCGATCCCCTCCGTCTCCCTCTCCCTCACATTGTCTCCCTCTCTTACTCTCTCTCTCTTTCAATGTCACACACATAGATGGGCAAGACCCCCTCCCGTGACAAATGGACAATCCCCCTCATAAATCTTTCCAAGAGTGTCATAAGGTGTCTTCGATGTGATTGACAGCTCGTAAAAATATAACAAGAACAATATGATGCAATAACATTTATCTTTTCTAAGTTTAACGATGAATTCATCATAGTGTTGCTCTTTTTTCCCCCAGCAGTCTTCAATTACTAATAATAGAATGTCTAGGATTGTCAAAGTATCAGTTTCATGGTGAAAGACTCGATTCTCTGAGGATCAGCAAGTATTATTGAGCAGCCAAAACACCTGCCTGTACATCAGGGTATCATCAATAAGAAAACAACCCATCGTCTGTTCCATCCTCTTGCAATGAGTGTGAGATGTGACATCAAGTTATTCAGAGGAGGACCTATATAGGTGTTCAAGCACTCGCAGGCCGAATATTGATACAAGTTCCATAGGGAATTGTTTGACAACACAGCTGATAAACCGCACTGATCAGCCTTCAAAAGAAACGGATACATGACAGCCTCCTTGAAAACAAAATTTCTTCTTTCATCACTTCCAAAATTTTCAGCTTGAAAACAAGCATGTTTCTGAGTGATTCCTCGGTAGACTAATATAGTGATTTTACCATCCAACTTGAAGCCTCAGGGAAGAGTCATCGGACACATTCGTTTCAGTAAAGCACGGGGAAAGGAGAATGAAGGCACAATCACAAGGGAATGAACAGCTGGGTAACTTTTTCCTCCTCCTTTTCGAACATAAAGGCTTGTGAGTACTGAGTATTGATTCAAGACAACAGAAGCAACAACATGAGTGACAATACACATGACAAAACAAGTATGGACAAAATGCTGCTTAACATCTGTTTAATTTAATCTCTCTCTCTCCCTCTCTCTCTCTCTCACACGGGGTTGGTGGGAGGAGAGAGAAATTACACATCCACCGACCAATCTCATGTTTCTTTCTTTGGAGAACAAGGCCCCGCTTGACTGGCCCGTGGTCGTGGCATCAGAGAACTGTACATATCCTATGCTTCTCGGTGACAGATTCCAGTCTGATTCAGCCCCCGTCCAGAAAATCTTAAGAGTAAGTGGATGACAGGATCTGCAACCAAGTTGAAGCTACAAACTTGATACCATGTGCTCCTACGAGCACTCCAATACAAGTTGCAGTCGGCAGCTGTGTAAGGACTGTGAATGGGAAGCAACAACAATCAGCAGAAGCGGCTAACAGTAGAAACATTGGCCATCAATTCATGGAGAAAGAAATGGACCTTTAAGAGCCACTGCATTGGACGATATAACAAAAATATCAATGATGGGAATGACTGAAGATGGAAATTCCCAGACCTGTTCAAGTAGGTAGCGTCAAAGATGTACCGTAACATTTTAAGTTAAAGTAGGAAGTGTTTGTTCCACTACGCAAAGACTGAACAACTTACCATCATTGCTAGGAGAAATATCTTGAAATAGCTTGATAGAAGAATGGCCAGCACAATGCCTTTAAACCTGAGAGTAAACCAATGAAGGGCATAATGTAGATGCATGAATTCCAATTAAGAATTTTGTTTCTGCTTGGAAGAAATTTCCCGAATAAATGATAATTTAACAAACTGAACTTCAATTGACCATGAAAGATGGAATGAGTTAAACGGTGGTGATATTATACAGAATCATGCCTAGTGACTCTTACAACCACAGTTCATGCCCATTAGTAATTTCTTCTGCAACTAGAATCTTCGAAAGTCCTAGAAATTAAGAATACAATGTTATGTTTCTGAAGACAAAAAAGTCAAGCAAGTAGCAATATTTTCATGCCAAAAGCTCTCCATGCCTAATCTTATAAAGTAAAGAGCACTATTCTTCTTTAGTTGGGTGGTCCTCCCCTCTTGCAAGGAATAATACATGTTCAATAAAAAAATGGTGTTGTGGGATCAGTCGATCATTGCCTTGGCAGAACTATGGGCTTATCTCTGAGATCAACCGGCATCATTCAATAGTAGAATCATGGGCCAGGTTTAGATTAGAGAAGCCTTCCATATTCCTTTCCCAAACGAATTTAAGACTTTTAACATATACATCTGTACAATAATACCTCGTCACCCGAGAATCCATTGTGTGTGATCCTCTAGGCTCATAGTCACTCTAGTTTAAGCTCCATTAACTTTTAATGCCTAATTAGAAGTAAATTAAACTTATTATTCACTTCTATTAGAGTCGAATAATAGTTTAATTTTTTCCAAACCTTTGATCACGTTGGGTCAAGCAAATCCGCGTGATCCTAGAGGACGCCGGGTCCAAACCACCTTGTCTAGTATCTGTATGTCTACAGTTGTCGCATCCCAATCCTGATCTCGGGACGTGGTTTTAGATTATCGCCACATTACATGGCCATCAATATTTAATCTTTTGAAGGAGACCATTCGGGGACTATGCTATGAGGAAGTGAATCCACGAAGAAATAAGAGAGATCAAGACTTTGGAAGTTGAAGTTTATAAAAAAGTGATTGATTTGGGAATAAATCCCAAATTTCTCACCCCTTTGGCATCATGGCCATGAAATCAGTCTAAATCCTAAAGTGGGGTTTTGAGAAGAAAACATGATCGTTATAAAATGAAGGTGCAGTTAAAAGAGGGGGATTAAACACATCTCTAGTGGTTGGCAACCTAGAGTCATATCCATGAACTCAGATAAACATTGGACCAGTGGCCACTAAGCTAAAGTATAAATATATATCATTACTTGGGTAGTATATTTGGATTCAGAGAGAAAATCCACTTGTCTACCAGAAGGGGGGAAACAACGGAGCAAAGCAAATACATCACATGCATATATATATCAACAGGGAATACATGAGCTCATGAAGAGAAAAAAAAGGAATCAAGGTCAAGGACCATACTTTTCATTTCTTCTCAACTGGATAGGATTACATCAGTGGAGGCCAAACCTCGCATGATACAAAGTAAGGAAGAGATAAAAGAGATGCAAAAGGCCCTCCCTTGTTATAGACAGATCCCACACTCCCTGACTTCCTTTTGTTTCAGGCTCTCTTCTCCCCTCTCTTCTCCTTCTATAGCTATGGCTTCCAGAGTAGGTTGCAGATGCGCTTCAAGAAGGTATCTTCGTCGAGTGCTTTTCGGAGAGGAGGAAGTAGAAGCAACTTTTCAAAGGCTCTAGAAGCATTTTCGGCTCCCCAAGGGGGCCTTTTATAGGGGTGGAGACCCCTTGTTCAGAGGGAAAACCTCCATATATTTCTTCTTCTTTCTTTTTTATTTTGCTATTGCTGATCCTCCTGCTACTACTGCGTTGTCATTGCTTCGCTGCTCCTGCTGCTTTGTTATCGCCACTACTGGTGCCATGGCCGCTAGTACTGCTTCACTATTGACGGAGGAGAGGGGGAACCCCTCCCTACAGGGATTGGGCTGACCTCTAGCACTGCATGCGTGGAGGCGGCCATGCCGTCGACACCGCTGAGGGCATGGGAGCATGCAATGCTCAGAAATTCACATCTAGAGGGAAGGTTGCAAATTCCAAAATACGAAATTGGCATCTAGCAGGGTGGTCGTGCATTTCTAGACCCAAAAGGAATTCGCATCGATGACTGTGATGCTAATTCAAATTAGCATCTGCAACAGGGGGCCCAAATTCATTGGATTAAAATCCAATAATCATCATGAAAACCCAATAATATCAGGAATTTGTGTCACTTTAAGAAGGTGCCAATTAAGAATTCGCATCTTCATAAGAGGGTGCCAATTTATATGGGTCGACCTGTGGAAGGCTACGTCGACCTAAGGGAATTGGCGTCAATTCACGAGGTGCCAATTAAAGAATTGGCATCTGCGTGAAGGGATGTTGATTCTTCTTTTTTTTTAATTGCCCATAGTGACTTAAAGAATCCGCGACCACTGCTCACGTCGCTAATTCACCGAACAGTACAGGCACGAGGAATTCGCGTCAGGATGGACGACGCTAATTCAAGAATACGCGACAACTATACCAATCGCCAATTTTAATAGTGTCTGGATAATTTTAGGACTCTCACAAAACAACCAACTCAGCTTCGGGAGCTTCCCTCCCATGGTCGGTTTCCCCAACTTCCTTGGGGTGGCCTTCGTCAATATACTGGACGTGGAGGCGGCCGACAAGCCCAAGACCAACGCTCCCACCCGAGGGGCCATTGAAGCTGCGGCTGGTCGGGCTCCTGCCAAGAACAATGACGACGTCTCAGCCAAGACGCTGAGCTGCAACATGCATCACATGTGCCGGGCTGCCGGTCCACCTCACCAGGGATCGGCATCCCACCGAAGAAGGCTCCGAAGGGGCAATGTTGGATCTACCTCGGGGTGCTGAATCTCCAGCTCTGGGAAATCCATGACTGTCGGGAGCATCCGAGTCCACCTTAATGGGAGGAGGTCTGAAGTAATTTCAGACTGCATCGTACCAACTATTCCAGTCCGCAACTCCTTCTAGGGGCTAGAGAAAATGGAGAAGGTGATGCCCGCCCTCCCGGCCGTAGCACTGAAGAACACGTCAGTTCATAAGCCAGCTAAGCTCAAACAAGCCTGGATTCCCAGGGAAGCCCAGACCGTTGCACCCACCCAAACTGGGCCCAGCTGCATCCACCCGAGGAGGGCCCGACGAGATGAAAGGGTCGAGATGATGACCTCGACCTACCAGCCGACAGTCGCTGCACCAGCCCTGCCAGAAAATTCCCATCGCTAGCACCGCAGGCGCTGGCACCAAGCTGCCCACCCGGAACCTACAGCCTACATCCCCGCTGCTATCAGCACACGACCACTGGCTACTCTCCCTGACCAGGAGTGGGAAGGGATTGAGCAAGCCATGAGAAACTACCTCTGAGGCCCGGGGAGCACTCTGTTGGGTCGTTAAAGACTACTGGGGACAATGGCCTCTGCCTTCTAGAAAGAAGAACGTACCCGACTGGTGCCCAGCGCGGAGTCGAAGAACCAGTCGGAGGAGTTGCGCCAGTCCCCTTTGAGGGAGGAAATGTCACCCCGATGATCGATTTTCGACAGGCTGGTGTTCCCGAGCAGGCCGTCAAAGGGGATGGCAAGAAGAAATAGGAGCTGGAAAGTTTTCACCTATAGCATGGCAGGGGTCTCTGGTCGGTATGGGGCCTCACCCACCGACCCTGAAGAGGTGGCTAGATTTGCCACCAGGCCCGGTCTTCTCACCAGAAGAGGAGGGGCGGCAGGTGAGATGGCCCAGATAGGCACTAAAGAGACCGCCCAGGAAGAACCCTCCACGGTTCTAATGGCCAATGTAATTACCACTGGAGGAACTAGCGGCGGGCCTTCCACATCACCTGAGGAAGCCCCGGTCGAAGAAACAAGGGGCACGCCCAGTCTCCCCACCAATGACCCTGTAATGTTGTACATGGTGTAACAGTACCAGCGGGAGATCGATCTACTGAAGAAACAACTGGGTGAAAGGAATGCCCAACCCACAACATCTCGATAGACCGAGGTTTTGCTCGAAGCGCTCGGGTGCAGTGGGAAATCCTCGGAAGCGACTCCGCAGGCTGCAGCATTTCCACCATGCCTCTACAACAGGCATTGCACGCAGCACCAGCCCCGCCAACGATTTTGCCTCCCCAAGGGTCTCCCATGGCCCAGTAGGTGACGATACTAACTGCTCTAGGGGCACAGCCTACTCACCTCCACCTAGGCCCGGTCAACTTGACAAGGATAAATGAAATGATGGTAGATCAGATGATTGAAGAGAAGCTAGCCTCTAGGGGTGATAATGATCGAACCGCTTTTGAGCTGTACCAAGAACGTTACCCCGTCCACCATGCATCCAAGAGGTTGCCTCCCGACATCAATAAACTGCCAAAGTTTGAGAAGTTCAGTGGATAAGGCTCGTCGAAAGAGCACATAGCTTACTATATCAACCTAATGGGCGATTTGGCGGCTGGCTAGTCCTACTTGCTCAAGTACTTCGGGTCCTCCCTTACAGCACTCATGTTTGAGTGGTATTCAAACTTACCGGTTGGGTCTATCAATGACTGGCCCGACATGCAATGGAAGTTTCGGGAGCGATTCCACGCGCATTGAATTTTAATGCAAATGACTCTAAAGTTAAGCACATCAAATGAAAGTAATTAAATGGCAGATCAAACAAGATATTGACAGATAGTGTATGACATCATCAAAATAGTAGGGATGTAACAGGCACGTGATCCATAGCAGAAAGCGACCGCTGCTTGTGACACGTAGCCAAGATATTCCAGAAAAGAATTTGGCGGGAGTGTTTTCTCCACATGCCTCCTGGGCGAATCCTGTAGGGACCACAAGACCAAAGTTGGAATCCTCCCACGTGGAGTCATCTGAAGGAGGCAGCATCATCATCTTCATCAATTTACTTTCGGGTTCCCTACTCTATATAAGGACTATCTCATGCTTTGATGAGGGCAAGGGGTTGAGGTTGTTGCAGTCATTGCTGAAGCCGCCAAAGAAGAAAAAGAGAGCAAGAGTAGAGAGTAGAGAGCTGATAAGGAGAACAAAAGAGAGAGTGAGCAGCATGAAAGGAAGAAAAAGAAAGAGAGACGAGCTAAGAAGAGAATAAAGAGAAGTCGAGAAAGTTTTCCCTGAAGATCAGAGTTGCATTGGCCTCTGGATCAGGTCCAAGTCAAGTAGCCCCTACGGAGCTATACTTGTTTAGTTTTATTTTTGTTTTTCATTTGTTCTTTTCAATTCTCATCAGTGTCTTCTGATCCTCTAGTTTGAGGTTGGGTTCCTCCTGTGGATTCAGGAGAAGGGAGACGTAGTCTCCGGTTGTAAGTAGTGGTGTGCTACTTATGGGTTTCCCTCTGGTTTGGAGGAAGGGAGGATTGGTCCTCTAGTTTGCAGGTGACTAGGTGTCACTTGTGGGTTCCCTCCAGTCTGGAGGAAGAGATACTTGGGTCTCTAGTTGCTAGTGACTGGGTGTCACTGGTGTTTTCCCTCTGGGTTAGAGGAAGAGAGGAGATTGTTCCTCTGGTCAAGTTATTAGGTAGTGTCTGTAGGCAAGCTGTGGTGCCTAGCGACTTTCAAGCTGTAAGGCAGCAAAATCCACACTCTAGTTTGAGTGTGGGGTGGGCGTAGGTCTGAAGGACCGAACCACCTTAAAATCCATTGTGTCGTAGTTTATTTGCATTGTGCATTTCCATATCTTCTACCTCCCTTCGCAGGGTGTTTGAGCATTCTATATCAGAAGCATCCCTATGTGATTTTAGCTTGAACTTGAAATTGCTGTTAAAGTGTTTGACTGAGTGCTTAAGAGAAATATACGTTGAGCTATCTATCTTCAGCACTTTCAACTTTCTGAGCAAGAGTGTTCATTGATCTCAATTGTCTTCATTGAGTGTTGGCAATAGTTTTATTCCACTACATTTTTGAACGGGGATTCATTCACCCCCCCTCTGAATCTGCACCTAGCACCCCAACAATTTCCTCATTACCTCATTCATTCATGCCTTTTTTTTTCTTTTATCATTCATCTCTTGTTGTCAATTCTTTTATTCATTCATTCATTTTAGTCATCTCTTTTATTTCCACCCATGCACACAAATATTCATTAGTGACAAGCATACGATAGGTACGTAGGATAACTCCCCTCTATGGGGATAGGATAAGGAAAGTGCCTATAATTCGAGGAAAGAGTGCGGTTCACGAAGCACAATTAAAGGAAATGTCCATACGCGACGGGGGAAACTGCATAGTCTATGTTTATAGTCAGAACTACAATTTAGTCGAGACAATTTCTCCGTAGTGTGGAAGTGCATGCATGTGTACAATGAACCCTAAACATTGGGATATATAGGCTTTCTAAGTAACACTCGAGGATTACTCTACTGCCTACACATTCATTTCAGGCTTTTGACTTTTGGTAGCTTCACACAGCCCCTTTATTTATTTAGACTTCTAGACTTCACCGTTCGGCATGAGTTTCCTCATATGTCTTAATGGGGATTCCCGACTACTAGGATTCATCTTTATTACAATTTCATCGTGAGATTTTGGCACCATATAGATAATGTCTCCATATCTTCAAGGCGAACACGACTGCTGCAAGTTCCAAGTCATAGAATGACAAAGTTAAAACTAAATAGCATGGACGGGGATTCACCTGGGAGTTTTTAAACCCCTAGGGGCACCAAAAAACGTGGGTGGGGTGTGAATGATAGTGAAAATGAAAATGAGCAAGTGGTAACGAGGAGAACAACGAGCATGCAATGAAATGAGAACAATGACTTGACTAGTGAAAGGAATGACTAAATCAACACTACTCCTTGGACCGGTGGCCTGTGTGGACGTAGAAGGCCTCCCTCCTTGGCTACAAGTCGCTCTGCAATCCAGCAGCGCTTCGCCGTCGACCAAAGAATCTCCCCCCTTTTCCAGTCAGACCCAGGTCCTATTTATAGGGTCCTGGAGACCTAACTCGAAATTGGGGTTTTCTCTCATTTTCAGGTCAAGATAATATCATAAAAAACATAGATAATCCCCTTATCTTCCGGCCATTTCAAACGGCATCCCATTTGGTTGAGAAACCATGGAGAAACAAGGGGAGGAAGCTAGGGGATCCAATGAGCTTGGAGAGAGAAAATTTACTTAAAATCTCAGGGATCGAGCTATAGGGCGGTCTGACGATAGACCGCTACATTAATGGAACGGCTTTTCATAGACCGCCCAATTAGTCAGTGGAAAATAGGAAAAATAATTAATATCCTCCTATATTCCATCGAACTGCCCGCAATTCCCTACGCGGGAATCTGGAGGATCACACGGTTTATAATGAGTCACTCCACCCCTTGTCCCACGACAGGGGCATATACCTCCACCTCTCTAACCGTGAAGGCAGCCAATTCGGCTAATGAAGAATGCTGTGAAGCAAATATGACCTCCCTTTCCACACTGGTGAGTGAAGATCCTTCGAAGATAGTCTATGACAACTACCTAGATGATCACAAAGAAATCCTGCAACTCTCAAGGCCAGGAGATATCTCGAAGCCCCGAACAGTAATACAAGAAAGGCAAGAAGCTAATGTCCCCTACAAGTGCTGGGAATCTATTGTAGCAGAGGCCACCAGGATCAATGAAGCCCCACAAGGAAAAGAAGTTAGGGAGCTCCATGCAACCCTTAGGGGCGATTCATCTATAAGCCAACGTCCAAGCTACGGGAAGTTGCATTGCCAGCTTCACCGGGAATTCCCCAACAAACCCAAAAACCTGAGAAAGAAGCTGATGATGTCCCGCCATTAGGCAAGATGAGCTGAGGAAGCACCTATGATGTCCTCGAAGCTGAGCAAGATCATGAAGGCTTCATCGATTTGTTGTCGGCTCCTCCGGACCATTGATGAGCTAGTTGAGGTGAACCTTGGTACAAAATATGAGCCTAGGCTGACCTTCCTTAGCGCCCTCCTTCTCCCAGAAGAGAGAGAGAGCAATACATGCAGCTGCTTCAAGAGTTCCGAGACTACTTTGCTTGGAACTATAAAGAGATGCCTGGTATCAGCCTTGAAGTTGCTCAACACATACTGGCTATCGACCCAAAATCTGAGACGGTGAAGCAGC
Source organism: Amorphophallus titanum (assembly GCA_024336825.1). Classification (NCBI taxonomy): domain Eukaryota; kingdom Viridiplantae; phylum Streptophyta; class Magnoliopsida; order Alismatales; family Araceae; genus Amorphophallus; species Amorphophallus titanum. The sequence goes on along the minus strand of JANBPO010001714.1, from coordinate 18,262,213 downwards.
CACCTCGATAGATGAGGCTGGAGCTGATAAACTAGATTTGCAAAGAAGTAGACAAACTCATAGACATTGACTTTGTAGTAGAAAATCAATATACCACATGATTGGCCAACATTGTGCCTATCAAGAAGAAGAACGGCCAGATCCGGATATGTGTGGACTTTCAGGACTTGAAGAAAGCATGCCCAAAAGATGATTTCCCAGTGTCGATCACTGAAGTCATGATCGATGCTACAACTGGCCACGAGGGGCTGTCATTTATGGACGATTCATCCGGATACAACCAGATATAGATCATTGAGTATGAAAGAGTTCACACGACCTTCCAATCACCCAATCACTACAAGAGAATATCTTTCGGCCTTAAAAAAGTTGGTGCCACTTACCAAAGGGCGATGATGAAGATATTCAATGAGCTGCTTTACGACAAAGTTGAATGCTACATTGATGACTTGGTCGTCAAGAGCAAGAAAAGAGAAGACCACCTTAGTGATCTCAAGATCATATTTGAAAGGCTACACTAGTTCGAGTTGTGATCTACCTAGAGCCTTATGATAAGATCAAATGATGATGAATGATACTGAACTCATGCTTATTTGAAGCCCTTCTTTGGATTGCTGATCCTTCATGGCACATGCTCACAATAAAGATAACAAGTTTCCTTTAAATGTGTAGCTTTAATTCATGCCACATCCTATATTCCTATCCCAGACTTCTCCCATCTGGCGGGGCATTTTGACTTGCAAGGATGTCATATCTTCTAGTGTTCGGGTCCGACTAGGGAAAGACAACAAATGTCTCTTCTAGAAGAACAAGTGGTGCGGGGACTTCTCTTTGGAGGTGACTTTTCCCAGTCTCTTTCCTGTCTATGCTGACCCTTTGGGCCAGTGGACTAAACTATTAACCCCCACCTCTCAAGGGACACCCCGGCACCGACTTTCAGGAGGGACCTCAGGTCAGCAAAGATGGAGTAGCTCTAGGACCCCTTACTCTTCCTCCTCGACTATACTCCGCACTCTGACAGGGAGGATGCATGGTCTTAGAGGTGGGGTTGAGAAGGGACGTTTTCAGTGCGGTTTGCCTACTCTTTTATCTCAGAAGGAGGGATGTGCCACAATCTCGTCCCGCAGGTTTGGAGGCCGCAAAGTCCATTAAAAGTGAAGATCCTTACTTGGAGGATTTCCTACAGGAGGCTCCCGTCTCGAGACCGACTAGTTCACTTCATTCCGAGCATCCATGTGATGTGCTGCTTGTGCGATCAGGAGGACAAGTCTATGGACCACCTCTTTGTAGGTTGCTCCTATGCGCGGGAGGTGTGGGGCGGTTTGGCTCTTGGACTAGGACTTGGCCCATCAAGGGTGATATGACTGTGTGGTGGCTGATACTACATGCCACTCTTTGGTCCCTATGGGGTGAACGGAACAATAAGGTCTTTAGAAGGGAGGCTAGAGTTGAGGAGTCTCTTGTTTCTTTTATGTGTGATAGAGTGAGGGAATGGACGGAGTTGCTTCGTAACGTGAATTCCCTCAACTCTCCTGTTTTTGTTTTGCTGGGGAGTTAGTGTGGTCCGCACTGTCTTGGCGTGACCTTTTGTATAGGGATTTTTTGAGAGCTTCTTGATCATACTTGTACATCCCTTCCTCTTTTTGATTTAATACAATTGTGGAACTACCCACTTTCAAAAAATAAATTTCATGCCACATCACTTATGCTGTTTGCTGATTCTCAGGGAATGTGAGTCCATCTGATCCCCTCCTCCTTGAGTCTTTTTGGAGGCACAGCTCTCTCTTGTTTCTTGGGTGGTAAGTTCAGTTAGAGGCATGTGGCAGCATGGGTGATGGTGGTGTTTCACAGTGGTAAGACTTTGTGACATTGCTGGTATTCCATTTGTGTAATTGATGATGTTGTTGATAAAAATGTGTCAACTCTCTGGCTGTGAACCCAGGTCCTAAATGATCTACTTAATTTTTGGGATTGTACTCTTGTTCAGTATGTGTAATAGATTGTGCTAGACTTTTATTGTATTGTATAAGGAGGGTTCAGTGGTGACTGTCGACTATTCTTAGTTGTTGCTCTCCAGTCATTTTATTTCTAGTTTTATACAGGTCACTATTATTGTAGAATAGGATGGGTATTTTTGGCCCGGTGGAAGCTTCTGATAGGGTGTGTTTAGCTGCATCTGGCAATATGCATTAATCATTGGTCATCACACACCTATCCTTCACTGCTTTCTCAACGTGGCTTAAAATCCCCATTCCTTCTCAGCATTATTTTGGCAGATTTGGCACTCTTCACTTGAAAGTTAGCCCATCTTTCCCAGTCCAAACAATTCCAGGTCTGCTATTTCTGAGCGGTAAGTTTTTCGGCTGCAATTCTAAAGGTGATTCTACCAAACTTTTGACCATTTTGTGAGTGCAGATGGTTTCACAGTGGTTTTGGTTGGGGGCTGGGTGGTGGAGGTTAGCATGGGAGTTGATTACCTTACTATAACATAGGCCTAACCTTGATCCATGAGGTGCATAGCCACTTCTACTGCCAAGTGAGGATACAATCATATATTTTTATTAAGTATTAAGTATATTTAGGTTTTGCTTGGTGGGGCAAAACCAAATGACAAGATCCTGGTGTTTTCGGTCTTTACCTCACTCGACTCGGACTTACAGGGGAGCCATCCCATGCTGGTCACAAACCAAGGATCACCATTCCAACATTGACGTCCCATCAAGGACCTCCCTGCACAGCCATCGACTACCGTCCTATCTCGTCAAGACCCTCGTCTCAAATAATCCAAGAGGACACCTGCCAATCCCAACTTCTGCTCTTACCCCAGAGCCACGGGATATACAACCTCTTACAACTAGCGGCACACATCTCTAGGGGAGGGAAGTGCCATCCAAACCCACGGTAACCTAGTCGACAACACCACGACCAATGCACACGAGTCCCCAAGCAATACACATCTTACCGCCGTCGATCACTCGGCTAGCATTACCAGTCACTCACAGCCACCAATCGGGACCCATAATCTCTCAGAGATCGCTTCTCCAAAATCACAACCTCCAACACATGAACTGAGTACTCATGCGGCACACTTGCCAACATATTTTCCCAATTCTTCATCCTATCAGTGCCACAAATCACAATATCTCAAGCAACGACACAGCAATAACATATCTCATACAGTCGGAGACGACGCTTACCGAGGAACCAATCCTCTAATGCTCTTCTCAACCTCGAAAATCCACCCGTAGCAACCAACTCTACGATCTTGGACCTGTGGGTTATGGGCCCACCATGCTTTCGCTGTGCACTCTGATTCACACGCACAGCCAACACGGCAACTCGAGATCCTCCATCCCGACAATCCTTTGCACTTCGCAGGCTCCGATCCTCGACACATCGGGGATCACAACACCAGCCTCAAGTCCTCACGAACACCGTCTAATTGGTACTCGTCCTTCCAAAATAGTGCCAACACGCCCTTACACAATAAGGGAACGGGCATAACTTCTTACAGGCAACCACCTTGCCAAGACAGGGAACACGTCTCGCACGGACTTCATGGCAAACAAAGGCCAACCAATCCGGACACACGATGCAAGATGACGAACCTTAGCCAAGGATGATTCTCTTCAATCAAAGGAGAACCCAACACACCTCTGACCAATGAAAAATCTCCATACTCGACTGACCTCGAATCTCACGCACGTTGGGAGCAGCACCTTCCAATACCAAGAAAATCATCACTTCCATCAAGTCAGCGCCCCCGACATGCTCGTCGAGTGCCACGTCGGACCACAATCACAAGATCTCTCGATGCACCACTACTGCAATTCCTCGAACTGCAACACGCCACGCCAAGAGCTGCAATCACGAGCCATAATTGGCAACCGCCAATGCTCATCCTCGAGTCTCGAACTCACTGCGGAGCCTTCTCATCTCAAGCCAACTCCAGGGTGAACACAACCCATTCGAACGTAACAGTGCAGGAGCAAGAACTTACTGGGACGCCTCTACCCAATCCTGCCACAAAATCCGTAAAAATAATTGGGACCAACACTTCCCTCCTAACGTCATAGAGCATGACAAGAACATCGGCTCAACAATCAGCAGCTCAACAGAAGATCCTCCGCTCACCTGAGCACACCTCTAGATCAGAGCACCCACTTCGACACCTTAAACAACGACTTTAACACCTCAGGGCTGGACAACCGTAGACTGGGGTGGCCAAAACCAACAACAACTCCCTCATAGAATGCTTACGGCCACTTAACTATGAACAATCTACGCCAGCCACCTGACCTCGCTGTAAATCTCTTGAACACAGCACCACAGCAACGCACCTGCCAGTAACCTCTGCCCAACGCAGTAGCACTGAGGCCACCATCAATGAGGGAGAAAGCTCTCAACCTCGATCCTCGGGCTCCACGCTGGCACACCAACGGAGCAGCAACCACCTTCATAGCACCACGTAGCGCACTCAAGCTCTCAAGCGAGAAATCAAGCGAAAAATAAACACAAAATCCTAAGCCAATTATCGATTGTACTAGACTTTATGGACTCTGGAGAGTTCCACCTGGACCAATCAGGGAGGTTTTTCTGCTGGTCTTGTCAACAAAAGAGCTCGGGAGTGACTACAGTGGTTTTGTGAGAGAGAGTGACCCAGTGCCCTACTTGGCACCTGGCCAACCCCTTAGTTGTGGGCATCGTACCCTCGGGAGGGCAACCCTAGCCCCGCTGGCCATCTACCAACCAGGGTATTGATCCACCACCTCCACTCGGCATTGCCGAGTCACCTCGGGATCATGTGTGCATCGGTGATTCCATAATTTTTGCAACCTCGTGCTCTAGATTGATTGTGTTTGCACGGTAGGTCCGAGGACCCTCGTCTCGTTGTTGCATTCACCCTAGTGGTGTCACATCACTTACTACGCTGCGAATGCAATAACACACATGGGGACAAATCCCCAACAAAACACTAATACACAGCATAACAGAGATAACCCCCCCATACATAATGTTTTCACAGCCACACACAGGGACGAACTCCAAATAACACACACACACACACATTATTTTCATGGCCACACACGGGGACGAGCCCCAAATGACACGTACACGCAGCTAATCACAGCAACCACCGAGGATGAACCCCAAAATAAGACCACGCTGTTAAGATGTAGCAACACACGGGGACAAACACCAACAACAAGCACGGCCACTGATTCACAACTTCACCTCGAGGAACACTCTCCTCGATTGCACACGACTGCTCAACTGCCAAAACATACTCTAATCCCTAAAAGAAGGTACCAAAAAATGCTGAAACCACAACAACCACACGATTACTAGATGAAGAATTTCAAAAAGAAAATAACAAATCAAAATGATAAAACATAAAATGTAGCTTTAGATCAAAATCTGGAAGCTGTAATTACAGATCTGGACTCAGATCTGAAACTGGTCTGCTTCTCTACTCAGTGGCCACACAGCAACTTTGGGAAGAAGGCTCTCTCAAAATTTGCTCTTAGATCTTTCCTCTATGCACTGGAATAGCTCAAGCCAACTGCTAGGCTGCTCTCCTTTCTTTTCTCCCTCTTAGATGCTCTTCGAAATGCTCAGGGCATCTCGTCTTCTCTAGGGTGAATGTTGATATTTATAGTAGAGAATAATGGATAAATCTCCATTTCTGAGCCATTTTTGGATTGGTCCATGTCAAAAATAGAATATTCTTACCTAGGACCTTTCTAGAAACTGAGCCACATGTCCTAGAGGCATGTGCCAATGATTGAGAATAAGTGACCATGTGACCGCGGGGCCCACTCAAAAATCTGCACATGTTACGATCTCAGACGATATCAGTCGATCTAGTTGGCTGGTAGGTCGACTCAGTGGTTCCTCGCAAGATCATCCTTTCAGTCAAGCTGAGCAACCCTGAAGACGTTTGTCGACTTGATGGAGACCAACTCGATCTTTAACCTCTCCTAACCGAGTCTTCATATACCTTTCTTTAAGGTTGACACAGTGTGAATTTGACATTTCCTTTTCATTGCCTCTGTCGACTTGACATAGCTTCTGTTGACTGAATATGGATTTGCCCAACTGATGTTACATTGTTCTGTCGACTCTTTCATTGCGAATAAATTGCTATCTTCCATACCCGGGCCATCTTCATCCAATTTTTATTGTCACATGAAATGACAGCTTGACCTTCTCATCCCATGTTCTAGTATCTTGCCTTAATCCACAAGCTCTTTAGCATTCTCATTGCCTTTCTATTGATGTCTATCGACTTGAGACAGTTCTGGTCAACTAGATATTCTGGGAATCAGACACTTAGTAAATTACTTAGAAGACTTTATACATCTCGACTTTGACATATTTGTCTAAGTTGCACACACAAGATTAGATTGTTATTTTATTAGTCATAATTAGACATCATCAAAATACTGAACATAACACATTGGTCTAGTTCTAAACTACCCCCTCCCTCTCTTGGGGCTTGTTCTTTATAAGAGAACCCACCCACCCCATTTGAACCTTGTCTTATGATGATAAGAAGATATAGAAAAATGGAATGACCAATACATCAGCCAGCAGCTTGGAGTCACACTCAATCAGATGTAAAGGCCAAGATAATGCATAAGCATATCTGAGGGCATCAAGAAGGGCTCTAGCCTCAGCCATGAGACTGCTACAATTGTCATAAAAGTGGGAGAAGGCAAAGATGATATCCCCATCAGAATTCCTAATGATCCCGCCTCCACTAGATCTGTTGTTGAGCTTGCAGGCTCCATCAGTGTTGAGCTTCAAGGCATGGGAGGGAGGCTGGCACCAAGAGATAATGCACCAGGGATGGGGCAATGAAGGAGCAATTCAGATGCCAAAGGAGATAAGTAGATTTCTTTTCCGTCTATCAGGCTCCTGCAAAGACGCACGTGACAACACTAGCTTATAATGATCAATGACTTTGACCTTGATTGTCTGTCTAGAAGATGAAGATCCCTCATATCTAGCATGGTTTTGCACTCACCAAATCTCCCACAGGGTATCACATATGGAAGACTAGATGAAAAGGCCATGCATGGTAGAGGTCTTGCAGCCTATAAGAAGAGATGTAATGTGCTGATAGAAAGTTGAGCAGCTAGTGGGATGAGCGACACCAAATAGCCCCAAGAAGTTCCAAAGCTAGGTAGCCCATTCCCCATGAAGAAATAGGTGACCCACACATTCTTGCTTTGAGCCCACGTAGCAATTGCACTTCGAGCACAACTAAATTCCCAATCGCGTAACTCTATCATCGGTTGGCAGGCAATTGTGAAGAACTCTCCAAGCAAGGACGGTCCATTTGATGGGAATGAGTGGAGACCACAAGCACCTCCAGTCAAAGTGTATAGAGGGTGGAGCATGACTGAGCTTGTGGACTAAGGAGGTGGCAAAATGACCATTAGAACTGAGGGACCAAATGTGAATGTCCGAGGAGTCGATGAAAACTATTCTAGAGATCATGTTGATAATATTATTTGGAATGAAGTTCGTTAATAACCTCTGCTATTCTAGTGTTGGGCAGGAGACGCCATCTCTTACAGTGAGGATATCAGAAGATAATTGGTTTCTGGTATCCTCTGGGATAAATGAAGATAGTGGGCATTCCTCGAGCCAAGTGTCATGCCAGAAATTAGCTGAGCCATTACCTATGATCAATGACCTCTTTTGCCATTAACCTGACGTGATGAGCCAGACCTTTAATGGACTTGAGGCTTGTAGCTGAGAGGTGGTAGCCTTTAAGGTGCTTAACTTGGAAATAGGTAGCCCACAACCATGTGGTAGTCAAAGACCTCCAGAGCATCTTGACACACATAGCCAGTTGCATGGTTCTGAGAGAAAGAACACCCAAGCCACCATCACTCACCAGCTTGGTGATGGAGTTCCAAGCTTTCCAATGTCATTTAGGGCCCTCCACTGTGGTACCCTAAAAGAAATTAGCAAGGGCAGAATCAATCAATTTGTGAATTCCTTCATGAACTGGGGTAGAGGCTAGAGTATAAATGGGAATAGAAGTCAATACATGCCTGATTAGGATGAGACGACCACCCTAGGATAGCAGACTAGCTCTCCAGCCTAAGAGTTTCTTATTAATCGCAACAAGGATGCTAGAGTAGAAAACTTTTTTTGATCTGCCTGAGATAAGAGGAATGCCCAGGTATTTAAGAGGAAAGCACTGATAAGAAAAGCCAATAAGACAATGGATTTTTGCTTTCAAACTGGGAGTCACCTTTGGATGGAGAAGGAAGCAACTCTTAGAAACATTAATTTGCTGACCGGAAGCTTGTTCATAAGTTTTCAGTAGCCCCATGGGGTTCCTGATAGATTGAGAGTGACCATTAGCAAAAAGTAGTATGTCATCAGTAAATAGTAAATGGGAAATGCGTGGATAACCCCGAGGAGTAGAATAATAGCCAATCCTTTGATTTGCAAAAGCAGATGAAATAGACTGATTGTGAACTTCTTCAGCAAGAATGAAGAGGGAATGCAGCAGGGGATCACTGTAGTGCCCGTGTCTTAATGGATCCATAGTGGTTCGGACCCGGATCTGATTCTTAAGGCCATCAAATCCTCTTCCTCTACTTTTGCCTTAGTGAGGATCTGGTTTTTACACCATCATCAATTGTATTTTAAACAGGGTGATCCTTTAAGAGAGTTGAGATTTTGGGTAGATCGGGGTGCTACATTTGATGCTTTTAGAGTGTTTCAATTGAAGGCATTTCATCCTCTTTATCTTTGTTGGGGATTCCTTCAGTTGATTCAGTCTTGGCTTCACCAAGTCCAGCATCACTTTGTTGGAAGAGTGATCTACATCCAAAATTGGAGTAAGTTGACTTTTTAGTTTTAATTCAAATTCACCAAAAATAACATGAGGACTTTCTTCAACAACTAATGTCTCCTTATTGAACACTCTAAAAGCCCTAGACTTAAATGCATAACAAAGGTGTGAGCCTAGGCATTATGTTCTCATGACTAAGCTAGGAACTCCCCCTTGATGTGTGCAAGAGTATGAAATGTTCAATGAAATTTTAATGTCATATGCAGCCTTTGAATGATTCACTCATGATACTCGACGGAGAACTTAGATCCGAAGATCACCTTACACATAGTGATAGTTTCCAGACAGGTATGACCTACCCTTCCACATGTCACCATTTGATATACAATGTAGTCATTGATATAATAAAGACATGAGGATTGTAGTGCATTATAACATGAAAACAAGTTATTTAAGCTCCTCCTCAGCTAGACACTATATGACAGATGACATGCATAGAAATATGCAAACAGTTATGGATAGAATGCACATACAGACATATGCATTATCACATAAGGAATCAGCATAAGGCAAACAACACAGATCATTTGTTGGAGGAAATGAGAGGGATATCCCCTGAGCATTTAGATTTCAATTTTTTTTTGGTTTTTCTTTTACCTTGACACATGCTGCTTGACCTATGTGCCTCACCTTCTTGACTGAAAATGTGTTTCATGCTTCTTATTCTCAAGGCACACTTGCAAAAGAGACTTTGATGTGGGACGATGACGCAGACTCGGTACCAATTTGGATGCAAACCTGGGACTCTATGCAAGCTCATGACTTGCCCCTAACGAGGGGAACGTGCAGATGTGCACGATTGAGAAATCGATAGTGATTCAAGGGTATTTGGCTCTTCCGTATGCTCGGATCGAGTCACGAGACGGGTTACACACTAATATGGTACGAGCTAAATATCCTAACACTCAAGTAGTGGCACAAAAATAAATACGAAACAGGCAAATGACAAAGAGGGGAGCCAAAACGATACCTCCATGCCCTGGGCTTGGGGAAGATGATCCCGGCCAAGACTCGTACTCTTGGTACAAATAATTAACAATAATTACAGAAATAATTTTAATACACACTACACGTAAGGAGGTAAAGGGCTATAGTGGGACCTGGGAGTAGTGAACTCGGGTTAATGGGCAGCAAGCCAGAAGGGCTTCCGGGCCGGCGACGGGCTGCTGGTTTGGTTCGGTTCTGCTAGGCCCACGGGAAAGCAGGCGGGTCCGCCTGTTGGGATGGCGGTGTCCGGGCGTCTCCTTTCTGTGGTGGCTGGCTGGGACACTGCTGGGGGGTTATTGGTCGATCTCCGAGAGTGGTGGTCGCTGAATCTACACCAGGGTATCTCTTGAGGATTTAATTTGGGATCCTCCTTCTGCTGGCCTACCTCGGGATAGACCTATGCGACTCAGCGAAAATGCCTTCTACGATGAGATCTGATGTCGGATCGACATGAGACTAGCGCCGTTGCAAATATCTCTTGACGATCTATGACCCCATGGTGTTACAGGAATTTTCTGAGAGATGTATTTCTCATGGGGGAATATTGAACAGACTATCTCAGAGATCTAGAACATACAAGACAGAAATGGATCTACCTGAGAATGAGGTTTCACCTAAATGAAATCGGTGGATCTGGGAGAAGGAGATTTTATGGGTGAGATAGGGGGATGTGAGGAGGATACACAAATATTTTAGGATTTTTCTTATGTGGTTTAGGGGGCGTAATGGATTTTATGGTGGAACTACAAATGCTACCAACCCACCATCCTTTTTATGCAGGTCCACAAACCAATCCTTGTTTCCTGTCATGTGCCGAGAGCAGTCGCTGTCCAAATACCATTTGTTCCTTTGAGCTCTCGTCCGAATCACTTGCATCGGGTAATATTAGCGGCCCTATCAAATTATTGATGCTGGTCGATGACGGTATCGCGGATATTCCGACAGGCGGAACAACCGGCCAGGCTCTCGTTAAATCGTCCGATTCGGATTATGCCATCGAATGGGGGACGGTATCAGGCGGGGGAGCGTCGGAACTAGATGATCTTACGGATGTTGATCTAACCACACCACCGACAGATGGCCAGGCGCTTGTATATGATTCGGGCGACAGCGTTTTTAAAGCCGGAACGGTATCTGGATCGGGCGATGTCGTCGGCCCGGCTTCGGCGATTGATAATGGCATCGTTTTATTCGACAGCACGACCGGAAAGCTGGTCAAAGATTCGGCAAAGACCCTTTCAACGGATGGAACGCTTGCATCAAACTCGGATGCTAAAGTTCCGACAGAAAAAGCAGTCAAGACTTATGTTGACGGTTTGGCACCAATTGAGCCAATAGGCGTTGCTGTTTCCGACGAAACGACGGATCTAACGACCGGAACGGCAAAGGTGACGTTCAGAATGCCGTATGCCTTCGAACTAACGGAAGTTCGGGCGAATGTGAATACAGCACCAACCGGAGCGACGATAACGGTTGATATAAATGAAGGCGGATCATCGATCCTTTCGACCAAGTTGACCATCGATGCGACCGAAAAAACATCCGAAACGGCATCGGCGGCGGCGGTAATTTCGGATACAAGTCTTGCGGATGATGCCGAAATGACCATAGATATCGATCAGGTCGGTTCGTCTACTAAAGGCAAAGGTTTGAAGGTTTGGCTTATCGGACGGCGAACGATATGAGCATGATAATCAATCCGTTTCGGTTTGTTTCGGCGGTCGGGCCAGCTATTCCGATAGCGTCACTTTGGGCATATTTTGAGGCGGATAGTTATTCTGCCCAAGCAGACGGCTCGCCTATCGCCACAAATTGGACAGATAAATCCGGCAATAGCAATCACGCAGTTCATACTGGGTCGCTCGGGGCGACATACGAAACAAATGAGATCAATGGACAGCCGGTTGTTCGGTTGGGTGCGGTATCCGACGATAGTTATTTTACTCTGCCGGCGATGAATGTGGTGATGTCTGGCGGCGGGACGGAGATCTCCGTTTTAAAGGTCAACACACTGACCACAAGCGGTGGTGATAGGTTTGGTTCTGCGGCAGTTGCCGCAAGCCACTACCCATTTTCCGGCGCCGGAATATACGATTCGTTCGGGTCAACTACGCGAATCAATAATTCGGCTCCCATAACGCCGCTTAATGCATTTCACGTTCGCAGAATTTATTCAATGCCGAACGATCGGGGGATGTATCTAAACGAAGCAGTGCAGTTCACATCTGCGTCTAATACGGTCAGCTTCCACACTAGTCCACGATTTGGGAATAACGGCTCTCAGTACATGAGAGCGGATATAGCGGCTAAATACTATTTTATAGGAAAGCTAGCTGGAGCAGACCTATCGTTTATGAAATCGTATATAAATACAAAGTTTGGATTTAGCTTGGTGTAAAGGACTATGCCGTCAACGATCATACAAACCTTTGATGTCGCGGATGAAAGCGGCTTTACGATCTTCGATGCAAACTTCGAATTTGCGGCGACGGGCGTAAAAGCGAAAACGCGCAAAGCGATCTTCGATGCTGTATTTGAGTTCGAAGCAACAGGGGTTTCTGACCACGCGGGCGAAGGCATATTCGATGCGGCCTTCGAGTTCGAAGCGACAGGCTTTTTAGATGCTAACATCTTTGCCGATGAAGCGATCTTCGATGCTGCATTTGAGTTTCAGGCGACAGGCTCGATATCACGCGAACAGTTGGCCATATTCGATGCCGCGTTTGAATTTGCGGCGACAGGCGAGCTTATCGTTCCCGAACGCTTCTATTGGAACGTGCTGGTCAATACAGGTTCGAGCGTTATTCCCGGCCGATATCGGGAATTTGCAGTTCGCCTTACGGTGGACGGAAACGAGATGCCGATTGTGAGCTTTGAATGTCAGCAAAGCCGCAAAGGTTCGTATTTGAGCAGCCTGAACATCAATCTCGGTAACAAAACGAACTTCGATGCGGTCAGCCGCGACAGCGTTATCAAATTCGAGAAAGGCGAAAAGATCAGCGGTTCTTGGGTATGGAAAACACTAATCGACACCGGGCAAACATCGGGCAAAAGCTACGGCATAACTCGAAACCTTGATACCTATTCGTTCAGCGTGATCGCAGGATACAATGCACGTTTAATGAAGGCTCCGACAACCGATCTGGTCGTTTACGATTCGGCGGACATCTCGCTTTCATCTGATGATTTCGAAGCGATCAGAGATACGAACGGAAACATCATAGCGACGGAATTAAAGCCGTTCTATCAGATGACGCTGTTCGATCTGCTTCACGAGATCTTCATTGTTCGGTGCGGCTTTTCCGGCATTGAATGCAATATCGCGGATTACCGCGTCACTCGTGAGGATTTCAGAGCCGGACGGCCGTTCATTGAAACGCTCAAAAATGTGATGGCCGCATATTCGCCGGATATCACCGCAGACGCGGATAATAACATCGTCATACGCGATACAAGCTATCTTTACAACGAAGGTGATCCGGCTCCGACACAGATCACTCTTGCGTCCGATCTGATCACGGTAAATCTTGATAGGCAATTCGACCGGCTGGACGGTTTTAGATTGTCTTATAGCGTCTCGCGGCGTGAGTTCGATTACACAGCGGATCGGCAGGCTTCACGAACAGAGCCATACGGAACGTTCGGCAGCGGAAACTTTCAGGAAGTCACGGTGACAAACACCTACCGCGATTATTTTCGCAATTCCGATCCATATACGCCGGTCGATACTGATCTGATCGGAGTATCGAAAAGCACGGTGATGAATGCTCAGACGATCTTCGAATCTAACGAGACTTGGGCTTTTGATGTCTTTGGGAATGAGACAACAAGAAACAAAACCTATTCGAAGCGGCTTCCGGATCTTGAGAACGGCGGCGATCTGTCATTGCTCACGCTAAAAACGGAAAATGAGAACTCGGAATACAAGCCGCATCCATTCATTCGAGGTGCGCAGTATAGATCGAAACATGAGGTTTATGAATACGGCCGTCAGGTTGTCGATACAACGAACCAGCAGCTTGGCGAGGACTGGAAGCGAGATTATGAGAATGCGTATCGCGGCGGTAATTTGACCGAAGATCTGACGGTTCTAAACAATACGCCATTGCGAACATTGATCGAACAGTTCCGGCCGCTTCGAGGCGGCAAGGCTGAAGTTTCGGTTTATGAAGTAGATCACGCCGGAAGCGAATCTGTTATTTTGCAGGATTCGACTGAGATCGTTCCCGGCGAAATTGCAACCAGCGGACGAAGCAAACAGCAGCTTGAAACGTTCGTTCTCGAAGAAGGCGATTCGATAACCGAAGATTCGATCATCGAAGATCTGAATGCAGGTCAAATCCCGCCCGGCCAAGCAAAAGCTCTTACTCTACGTCTGCTCAAAAAACGCAAGGCATCGCCGCAAACGAAACGAGCAGAGGTCGCCGGATTGGATGACCGGTTGGTAAAAGGCTTTGTCACAAATCTACGCGGCCGAGGCGGTGAGGACCTCGGTGTTTATTCGATAGAAGGCGTAACCATCCGCGGCGATAGAAACGGCATATTTACATCGATTGAGGCCGAAGAACTTGTTTCGAGCGGAGTTATGCCGCTGATCACCGAACACGAGAACGGCAATGTCTTCCCCGAATTGAATACGCCGATCATCATTCGCCGGCGCATTCCGTGCCAAGCCGGATATTTTCTGCGGTGCGATGCGGTTTCGGGTTTGACGGTCGAAGCTCGAAAAGAAAGCGTCGGCGGTTCGTGGACTGATATAGAAACGACGCCGATCGACCTTTCAGCCGATGCCGGAAATGTGATCGTTTACGAATTCAGGTTAACCGGAACGGTGCTGGGAATTAGAACGGCGAAGATCAATGTCGGTCGGTGACCATTTTGTCGATGTCAGCAATATGGTATCGCAAAACCATTTTCCCGATGCTAGGAATTTGGTTCTACTAAAATTACTACTAACTTCTACTAAATGCCAGACAAAATAATAATCACAATTCCGCGAAAGAAAAAGAAGCCGTCACGCTCGGGCGGAGTTTCGCGCGGCTTGGTTCGCACTAAAAAGAAAAGCGAATATCTGAGCAGACGGCGAAAAGCAGGTGGGATTACGTTCTATGATATGGGACAGGTGAAGATCGGCGGCAATTGGGTTACAAATCCGTTTTCGCAGGAATTGTCTGTTTCCGGCCCGCCTGAATCAGAGCCTACAATATCCAGCTTTCCCGATGCAGGAACGGCGGCCGACGCTTTGGCTTTATTGCTGTCTGTTAATGCATCTGATAGAGAAACCGCATTCAGAAGGATACAAAAATCACACCTTGCTTTACAGAAATTCGCGTTTCTTAATGAATTCGAAGAAATATTGATCGATAGCTAAGGTGGAAGATGATCCTTAGATCCCCACTGCCCAAAACAAACCCGACCTCCAAGAAGAGCCACTTATCCCCACCACTTGTGAGCTTACCATCATAGAGCCCATAACTAAATGGCTCAAAGGGTACCCTATCCTGCACCCCTCTATCCCATGCCACCCACTCATGGAGCAACAACTCCCACTAGTCCGCCATCACTCTTTTCACACCACCTACCAAACCTTTTGCTTTGTGGAAGCCCTCGAAGACCTTTTTAGGAGTTTGGATTGGCAAATACAGTTGACTAGCATGTTTGCCATGGAGCCCCACAAATCTGAATACCTTAACTTCGCCTATCCCTCCGTTGGCTCCGTTACTTCTGTGTGTAGTATAGGCTGGTGCACTTGTAAGCTCTTGATATTTCTGTCGATCCTAGAGGAGCCCAAGCCAAACCAGCCCACTCAAGTCATAGAACTCATCCAGCCCATCAAGCCCACTATCTCGTCGACTCCCCCACCTATTGAAAATCCAATCCACATGGGAAGAATTGAAATTTGGGCGTATCCATTCTTAGAGTTAGGACACATACATGTCTTAAAGGGCCTCAATTTCTATGACCCCTTTGACCCTACACATTGGAGATCCCCACCTTTCCAATCCTCCAAAATTCTCCACCACCCTCCCCATCCCGCAAATAAAGAGTCTAGGAATGGCCAAGTTAGACATCGACAAAATAACCAGCACGTTTACTTGAGCCGTGAGTCCTACAGATGGCAGGGAAATGATCGTTAGAGTTACCAAAAGATCCAATCTAGTGACCTTACAATGGTGAGGATGGTGAGAGCCCATGGAATAGGGCCATTTCGAGTCGCGAAGAGGTTAGGCCAAGATGCCTACAAAAAGGACCGACCAAAGGGCCATGGAGTGAGTTCCTTGCTCAACGTGATAGATCCAGCGCCAAATGTGGGCAAAGCAGCAGTTCCTAGCGAGCCTTTTTAGCCCCCGCCCTCCTTCATGAATGAGCCACATTCGGTGCGACCACCAACCAAAAGGAGTGACTGGCAAGAGCGAATAGAGTAGATACTAGGCGAGCAGGTCAACACCAAATGAAGTAGGTCAGTTCATCATTACCTCGTCAGATGGAAGGGACAATCTTGATCGGACCACGTATGGGATATCCAGACAGAGATGCAGCACCCTGATCTATGCCAATAGGTTCCACCAGATCGTCACTCGATGGAGTCGAGTTCTCGTCACCCCAGGGGAATTGATGGGGATATCAATGACCTTCCATGCCCCGACTTCGACGTTGACCCTTCAAGATAGTTTTAACAGTGGTTGGACTATTTATTTCCTCTTAGAATGATGTATATTTCTTTTATTGAGTTTGTAATCCTTATTAGGTCACTTAATAAGGCTCAAAAGGTTAGTCTATTAGTAGCTTGGTTAGGGGTCATAGGTTGCTTATGTTCACCCTCAGGACAATGAGGAAATTTCTTTTTTCTTTAAGGGCATTGTTAGTCATTTGTAACCCCTGGCTTCTCCTATAAAAGGGGACCAAGGGTTAGCTTTTTTGGTCTAATGACGAATGAAGAATTGGTGAAAATTTGAAATCTTAGAGAATCTCCTACTCCTCTCTCTCTTGCGCAACCCTCTCCCTCTCACCCTCTCTCTCTACTCCCAAGTTCGCACTGTTGTGCATGTGTGTGTACACGTATGATTCCTTAGTTTTGATGATGTCTCCTAATGAGTCATTGATGGCCTTAATGATATGTGAATTTATAAGCCATTGATAAGTTCCACTTGGATTTGATGATATATGATTTCTTGAGCCTGATATGCACTTGATGATGTCTAAGTACATGTAGCTCAAGTCAAGCATGTGAAGACAGAAGCTAGCTGTCACACCCCAACGCGGAATATCGGGGCGTACAGTTAGAAACTAGCTAGAAATAACATCAATATGCTAAACTAAACAATTACATAGGTGCTATGGAAAGAAATACTTCTATTGATCAAGAAAGACTCCAAGTTTTACTGCCATTAAATTTGAATGTACATGCCCAAATGTCTGTTTGTTCCATATGCGAAGACTGTACCTCAGGTGCTTTAGTGACTTGCTTATCTTCCTCCTTCGCCTTTTATTCTTGTGGTAGCCACTACCACTCCCATTCCAGGATCTCTTCTTACTATCATGAGATTTGTAAGGTTCCATGATGCTGAACTTCTCCTTTTTTCCATGTCGATCCACCTTTCGGCTAGACTCCTCTCCTTTGCCTTTGAGTTTCTCGACCTTCTCCAAGGTCCTTTCACATAGATGGGCTCGCTGGACCATCTCCGCATAGGTCCGAATGTTTTGCGAGCCAAGTTAGTGACTGAAGATGGGCCGTAGCCCGTCCATGAAATGATTAGCTTTAAGGAGATCCGTGCTCACTAAATGTTGAGCATAAGGTGCTAGGCGAGAGAATTGTAACTCATACTCTACCACCGTCATCATGCCTTGACGTAAAGAAGCGAACTCCACCACCTTCCTCTCCTTTACATGTTCGGAGAAGTACTTTGCTCGGAAGAGTGTGAGGAATCCCTCCCAAGTGTGTGGTGCATCTTGAGGCACTGCTGGAATAGATTTCCACTGAGTACGTGCATCCTTATTGAGTTGGAACGTGGCAAGACGAATCTTCTCTTGGTTGGCACATTGCATGACCTCGAATATACGATTTATCACATCTATCCAGTTTTCAGCTTCATCTGGATTGGAAGAACACGTAAACCGTGGAGGATTTAGACTCCAGAAGTTGTGGTGTAAATTACCGGCATCAACCCTTGCGCCAGCTTGGGTCATACTTTGCAAGGCCTGGGTGAGACCTGCAACAATCTGTTGCATCCCGTCCTAGTCAACACAATGTGCCATTGTAAAGATAAGGTACCAGAGAGGATAATCAATTAGTTAATTACTATGAAATTAAAGGAAATTAACTTTAGAGACAAGTTATAGATAACTATCTTATCTCGGCTCTACCCATTCCCACAGGTTTTGAAATTTCCTTCCTTGTTTCATGGCATGGGTCCTTAACCTTAGACTTAGTCTATGACATGACCTATTTTCCTAGGGCATAGTTATGTCTATGCTCTGATACCAACTTAACTGTCATGCCACGAGATTATGCAGTAAAAATAATTCAAAAATCGTGAACAGTCGGCAAGTACACCTTAAGCGAGTAACATAATCAGAGCGTAAACTCATTCACACATAAGACATGAACGTACAATATTTGGACAAAATCTTAACCTTTATTGAATAATCATCAAAAGTGTATACTATTGACTTTTTGACTTTTTGACTCAATAAATGAAAAATTACACAATTGACACTTGACCATCACTAATGACAATCTAAGGCTTCTCTCTTTCTTCAATCACTCTTGGATCCATCACTTGAATAGTCTGAATCCGTCTTGCTAGAATTTTCTGAAAAAGATTGGAAAGTAGGATAATGAGCACACTTGTCCAGTAGGGATCTTCGCATCAACATGAAGGTATTGTTTAAGTAATGAGCACACGCGCACACACACACACACACACACTCTCTCTCTCTCTCTCTCTCTCTCTCTTTGTGTGTGTCGAACCCCCCTCTCTCCCCTTACTCCGACACCCCCTTTTCTATGGATCTCCATGTCTTTAGGGAGAGAGGAGGATCAAGGAACTTGTCCTTGCAAGCCCAGTGAAGAAAAAGCACAAAAGAGGTCACAAAGTCAGGGGGAGAGTCTGCCCCCAAAAGAGCAATCTGTCGAACAATTAGTTGATGCTTAGCAAGAAGAAGTTCAGAGGGAAATTGTACAGGAAGCTATGAATACAGCAGCATAATTTTTGCCAGAGAAAGAAGCTGAACAGATGAGATCTCGAGCATGCCTGCAATTGGATCAACTTGACCAAAATATCAGTGGTTTGTTTGATAATTTTGGAAAGGAATCCGATGCTATTCTGCCCCAAGAGAGCCAGTCTCAACAGATTGAATAGCAAGATGAAACTGAAGTGGTTAAAGAACATCAGTTTGCACAGATTTTCCATCTTACCCTTGGTCAAAATTCATTTTCAGGCAGATCATTTTATATCCTCACAGTCTATAACCAGATCCATAGAAAAACACATAGTTTGCAGAGCTTCTCATTTCCAATCCTCTTGTTTGATGGATCTGTAAAATATATATATTGTATCCCTTTGAATTCTCTTTCCAACGGCACCAACCTCGTCTCACTCCGCCTTCATATCTGAGCACAGAAATGCCTGTCGTGGAGGCGCGCAAATCTACTCCGTGAACAGACCAGCAGAGGCAGCAACAAAATAACTCCCAATTAATTACCTCTGCTCAGTTTCAGGGACTGCCACTTCAGGGATTTGACGAGGGACGTCCCGCCAACGTCCCAGCCAAGCATCGCCTCTAGAAGATCCCAGGAAGATGTCATCCCTTTGGATGCCCACGCTTGTTGTCCTGCAAACTAGAATCGAGTCGGGTGAGTTTGAACAGTGCCGAGTCGGACCAGCAACCCATCTCCACCCCGAGAGCCCTTCCGGCTTGCAGCCCGTCAACCCAATATCGGTCCTCCCGGGCCCCACTTGTAGCCCCTTACCTCCCTGTGTGGAGTGGGCAATTAAAATCATTACTGTAATTATTAATTATTTTTATCGTGAGTTATCGTACTTGGCCAGGGTCATCTTCCCACGCCCGGAGCGTGGAGGTACACTCGTCACCCTCCTATTAGGCATTTACTTGACGTGTATATATTTCTATATGCCACTGCATGAGTGATAGGTTGATTAGCTCGATACATTTATTATCACCGCTGCGAGAGAGAGCGAGACCTGTCCTGTGACCTGATCCGGGCACGAAAGAGAGTGTTGATCACCCTAGCTCACGGCCGATTTCTCAACCGCGCACGTCCCACGCTTCCCTCATTAGGGACGACAGCGAGCTTGTCTAGAATCCAAGGTTGGTATCCAACTTGGAGTTGATTCTGCGCATGTCTGTCCCACATCACTTCATTCTCCCAAACTGACCCCAGCCCGATGTAGCCCCCTCAGCCCCCTGACCGACGCACCCTCCATGTGCCCTCATCGACACACCCTGGGCCATCCCAGCCTGACACATCCCTTGGCCATCCTAGCCTGGCACGCTTCCCCCAACCCTCTTAGTTGGCACAGCCCCTTTGGCCGGCACACCCTAGTCCCTCCAGTCCGGTACGCCTTCCCACAGCGGCATGTGCCCTTCTAGCTGGCACACCTTCACCGCCCTTTGTACCCGATGCAACCCTGGATAGTCTTAGAATCGTCTTCCACTCGCCATTCCCTCTGAGTTTTCTGAGGTTGTATTAAAGGTGTTGTGGCTCTCGGGCGCCCATCTCCAATTGTCAGGTTCTGCCACTCCATGTGGACGCATTCCCTGTATCTCCCTTACGCTCGGGTCAAGGGGAGTTGCTGCGGAAATTTTATTGGAAAGTAGTAACATGATAAAGGCAAGAGGAAGCAACAAACAAATGGATGGTAATAAGTTAAAGACAAAAGGAAACAACAAACCAATGGAATAAACAACGATAGAATGGTTCAACTAAAGCAAGGAACTATGATCGACACGAAGAGAATCGGAACGAATGACAACTAAGTAACTTGAACACTCGTCTCGCGAGGAAGAAAGAAAGGAAAGTGACCAAGAGAGAATGAAGAGGAAACTCCCATGGATTGTATAAGATCAGGAGGAGAAGAGAAAAGGACGTAAGAAAATGGAGGAGGAGTGGGCCCCGTCCAGACTTTACCCGGCACACCTCCCTTAGGTCCCTGGCCCGGCACACTTCCATGGTGCTCTGGCCGGCACACTCCCAGCATCCTTCAACACCCCCAACCCGGTACATTTCGCCTGTGCCTTGGCCGGCACGCTCTCTCTCTTGCTTTCCCCGGCACACCTTCAATCTCCTTTGGCCGGTACACTCCCTTGGCGTCTTGGCTGGCACACCCTGCCCTAGCTCTCTCTGGCACACCTCGCCCAGGCCTTCGCCGGTACACTCCCCATTCCCTTACCCATTACCTTGGCATAAGTTTCAATGCTAGTGAATACAATAACACCTCGACATCTGTCCCGAAATATTCCCTACTCAAGCTAGTAGTCTTGACCTCCGAGGAAATTTACGTTGCGATGGAGCGAACTCCGCATACCTTCCCTAAAGGTGTGAGCGCTCTCCTACCCTAGCAATTAACATACCCCAGGCTGGGTGAATTAGCACCGTACCTCTACCCAAATCTATGAGGGAAGGAAAAGAAACATGCAGCTACAGCTTAGCACCAAATTTGCAAAACAAAGTTGAAGAAATTTCATTACACAAAAAAAACAAAAATACATGGAGTTTCGGAGCAAGCTCTGATATACATGAAGTTTCAAAAAAAAGAGAAAGAAAAATAAAATAATACATTACTGGCTGGGGCGATGGAAAATATCGTCAAGTTCCATGAGCCCGATAGAAGGGTGGTCGACTAGGTCTTGTAGTCGGCGCTATTCGGCTTCTAGCTTCAGTAGCTCCTCTTGGATAGAGCTAGCGTGCCCTTCCGCCAATGCAGCTTCATTTAAGCTTTGTATTTGCAGCTACTTGGCATGTGCCAAATCCTCTTTAGCCTGGGCCAATTTAGCACGAAGATCGGAAGTCTACTTCTGCAACAGTGAAATCTGATCGGTGGCTCCCTCGACAATGAACCTCTGTTGGCTGGCGATTTCTATGGAGACATGCATTACAGTAAGGCCCTCCTTCCGTTGAAGCTTCAGGGCAGTCAGTTGGTCCCTCAGGCCATGGTCAATGAATTCTCGCCGATTTACATACCTGAGCAGCAAGATTACCCGAGGCGTCCAATGTTGCATAGGATAGTTGAAGGCCATGAGGCTACGTGACATAGGTTCTACCAGCTCCCTCAGCTGTGCAGAGGACAAGTCTCGGCGGGTCAGCACGGTTTGCTTCAGCATCTCTAGATTCTGCCACACCAACTCTTCAGATGATTGCAAGCCAAGTGATGGTGTGTCAGGGAGATGAAACTCTACCCTGCTATCAACCTCAGCCCAAATATCATTAGCAGGCTGTGAAGAAGATGAAGGCAATGAGGAAGATGGTTCCACTGATTCCTTCTCAAGTTGCTTGATGGACTCAGCACTGACTAGGGTAGGGACCTTAGCCTCGACCTCCGTTGAAGGAACAAAGTCTTGAACTTCAAGGCCTACATCTCTAGAGACGAATTCTACATGTTGCCCTGGTTGTGTAACCTTTTCCAATCCAGTACCAGTCGTGAGCATCAGAGCCGCTGTTTCACTGACTGCCTCTTCTGCAATGTCTTCACCTTCCGAGGTGATTTCATCATGCTTCCCTAGCTGAGCTGCCTGTTCCAGTTCAGTGCCGACCTTGATTGTTAGGATGGAAGTATCGCCAGTCGCTTCCCTGAGCCCTGCACTAGTTGACATCTCGGCAAAAGCAACATCCATAAATTCTGACCTGTCTTCCACATATTGAAGCTGAAGTTGCTCCGCGGAGGGTTGACCGAAGCCCGACTTTGAAATAGACCCACCCGAGAAGTTTAGGGCAATCGACCTCAACACGGGAGCCAAACATAGTAGGGGTAAAAGCTGTGGCCCTTGCTTGAAAGGGAAAGAAAGCAGCCATGGTGTCCACCGCTAGTAGTGTCAACCCCACTGAGACTGCGGGCCCCAATAAAAAGATCAAGCACAAAGGAGGTGGAAATAAAGACACGTCAGAGCTCCTTCTATAAATGGTGGCAGACGTGAAGGAAGTTATGTACAAAAGAAAACCTCACCTCAAATGGCACGAGTCCCAACTCACTAGCCCCAGGGACTTTCAAGGCCAGCTCTGCAAGGTTTGAGGTGACTCCCCCTTCCTCTATAAGGAAGCTGGGTACACTCAACGGTCCTAATGCCAATGGAGGCAGGCTGAATGTAGAGAGGTCACTCCCGTAAGAGAGAGATGGGGTGCTGGCTCTCGACTCTAAACCTTGTACTTCTTTGTCACTAGAGCGTTCATAGTCAATAGGCTCTTCCGAAGGAGGTCCCCAAATGCAACAGTTGCCACCAACAGTACCACCAGCACTTCAAGCTGCGGCTTTTGCTACTCCTCCTGCACAGCAGTCTGCACATTTCCATCCAGAATCGGCAGACCCGGCTTTGTTAAACAAATTAATGGTGGAACAACTAATTGAAATGAAGCTGGCCGAGGGGGTAGATGGTGATCTCGGCGCTTTTGATGCCTACAAGGCGCCGTACCCGCCACAATATGCTGCAAGGAGGCTTCCGCCCGGCATCAATAAACCGCTCAAGTTCGAAAAGTTCAACGGGCTCGGCTCCCCCAAGGAGCGTATTGCTCACTATATGACAATGATTGGTGATCTGGCAGCAGACAAAGCCTACTTATTAAAATTCTTCGGGTCCTCATTAACGGGCCTGGCCTTTGAATGGTATTCATGCCTGCCGGCCGGCTCCATGAACGACTGGGCGGCTATGCAACGAAAGTTTCGAGAATGGTTTCACGTTACTGAGAGGGAGGTCACAATGGCCGAGCTTCATTCCTCCAGGCAGAGACATGACGAAATGGCTCTGGAGTACATTAAAAGATGGCGGGATCTCAGTATGAGATGCAAGCGTCCGCCACACCCCGAGGATGCAGTGCAAATTTGCAAGTAAAATCTTCGGCGGGAGATTCTTGAAAGAATAATTGGGATGGAGATAAAGTCATTTGACCGGTTGAATGATGTGGTGGTGGAAATTGAAGCTTTTATTTCTGGTTCTCCTTCTACCTCTGCTGCCGCAAGCCAAAAGGCTAAAATGGTTGACAAGCGGCTAGCGCCTAAGGAAGTGCATACTGTCGACTTCAAGGTGTTTGACCAACAAAAAGAAGGGGATAATGGAGTGCCCAACCCTCCTCCCGCCAGGCCTGCTGAACAACAAGAAGGCCCTCCTTTGCGAGCCAAGATGATGAAGCCTTACTCTTTCCCCAAGGAGAGGACCCCGGCCCTATTTGAATGGGCCATTCAATACAACAAGGTCACCCTCCCGGAACCAAGGAGACCGGGGGACGCCAGAAGAAAGGATGACCCCAGCTTTTGCCCTTATCATCAGATGATTGGGTACCCTATTGAAGACTGCTACGTCTTCAAGGATGTCATTGAAAGGATGATCAAGAAGGGAGAACTCCGGATAGGCAAGACCAATATCAGCGAAGAATCCTTTCTCCACGGATTTTGCCTCTCTATCCCTTAAAACTAGGCCGGGTAGGGGTCAACTCCACGAGTCGACTCCTCCTAAGAGAGAGCCCCAGTCGAGGCACCCCCGAGAGCTCTGGTCGAGGGACCCCCCGCACCTACACATGTTGGACCGGAGCCGGTTCAACAACTTGTTGCTCCGAGGGTTCAAGAGGTAGAAGTTAGTAGGCGTCTAATCCCCGAGATGCACGACTATGAGTCAGATAGCGAGCATTGGGGGAATGGTCGTGATCGTCGTGCCCCATGGCAGAAACATGACTTAGAGGAAGACGAGCTGACCCTTCAGACCGTTTGTGCAGATCCTCCTACATTTGACCGTTCCATGGCTATGGAACCCAAGATCTATTTAGATTGGGAGGCTAGCATGGATCGGTACTTCAATTGGTACGACATGTTAGACCATCGAAGGGTTCGATTCGCAACCATGAAGCTGATCAGGCAGGCCCAAACATATTGAAAAAATGTGGAAAGCCTGTTATTTCAGCACATGGAGCCCCTAATTCATACATGGGTCGAGATGAAGGAAAAGCTTCGGCTAAAGTACCTTCCGGCCACATACCGACAGCGACTCATCGACAGGTGACAGAATCTCAGCCAGGGAGATCGATCCATCTCCGAGTACATCCCCCAGTTTGATGAGTATTTCCTACGATGCGGTGCCACAGAGGAGAGTGCCATGCCTATTTTCCACTTTCAACGTGGTTTGCGGCCACACTACCAATATGAGCTTTTCTGCCGCAAAGTCGGTACTTTAGAGAAGGCCTATCAGGTTACTCTCGAGCTAGAGCAGTTCGAGGCCGAGTTTGAGGACGGCCTCAACACGCTGGAGATCGTCGTCGCGCGGGCGCAGTCGCTCTATCAGAAGCTCACGTCCTTCTCGCCCGCGGTGGTCGACGCCATCCTCTGCCGCGACTGCCTGGTGCATCTCAGCCTGCGGGATGTCGAACGGGCCGTGGCCAACATCAAACGCTCCGGCGCCCGCTACCTTCTCGCGACGACCTTTCCCGAGTTGACCGAAAACGCCGACACGGTGACGCCCTACTGGCGAGCGCTGAATATGGCGCTGATCCTTGGGGAGCCGGAACGCTTAGTGCGAGACTTCGACGACGCTCAGCCCAACGACAAGGGCAAGCACCTCGGGGTGTGGAAGCTTTAGGACAGGAAGGCGTTCGGAGCGTCAAGCCAGAGCCACGGGCACTCATCGCGCACGTATTCAAAGGCCACCTTCTGGCCCTCCCGGCTCATGTGAATGCCGTCGCCCTGGTCGGTTCCGGGGAAGTTCCACGTTTGTCGGTCGCCGCCGTCAGTGATCGCCGCCGCGATGTCGACGACGCGAAGGTCTCCGAAGTAGCGGCCAAGGATATCCGCGTTCATGTCGTCGGCCTTGTCCTGATTGCCGCTGCCGCTGATGGGGATTTGCGTGGCGATCACCGGCTCCGCTCCCGCTGCCACGACAGCCGCGATCATGGCCGCCATATCGGTCCGCCAGGAAGCGAGCGAGCCGTAGTTGCTGCCGAGGACGAAGAGCACCTTTTCGGGCGCGAAGGGCGTGAAGTCGAGCGCTTGGCGATTGCTGAGCCACTGCCCGCTGTCCCCGCCAGCCGCTGAGATCATGATGTCCTTTTGGGGCCGCAGGTCCGCGAGTTGCATCCCCCAAGTTGGGCCAATGCCGGACGCCACGGTCGCTGCGAGGTTGCTGTCTCCCACGATCAGCAGCTTCAGGCGTTTGGGATAGAGGTGATAAGCCTCAAGCCAGTCCGCCTTGACGGTTCCACCGAAGTGGATCGCGGCAAGTCCGCCCTTGAACGCCGCCGCGCGCGCGCTGACGAGGAAGTTGGACGCAGACACGCTGGCGACGACCTCACCGTCCTCATCGAGGAGTTCGCCAGAGACCGCCGCGTCGTCGACCCGTGCGCGGACAACGTATGGAACGCCCGTGTTCAGGGTCGGGCAGTCGTCCTCGGCCAGAAGAACCCCGGTCGGGGTCGACACATCCCAGGCATAGAGGCCGATCTTGCCGGCCGAACCGTCGATCACGAGCGCCGCACCTGAGAACTGATCACCGCTCGGATCGGGACGCGTCGCCAGCGCCCACTTGCTCGTCGCGCTGGAGAACGTCACCCGCGCCGCAAGTTCACGCTGGACCGCGGCCGAATAGCTTCCGTGCAGGGCGTAGTTGCCCCAGCCGCCAGAGCCCGTCGATTCCAGCCCGTCGTTCGCGGTGAAGGCGGCTCCCAGGGTCCAGCCTGCCGGAGTGGATGTCCCAGGGAAGCGTTGGGAGACAACGCGCGTGCGTGCGCGAACCTCGACCGGATCGGTGGCGGGGTTTTGGGCCGAAACGAGCCGGTAGGACATGCCATAGGGCGCGGCGGCTGCGATGAGCGCGCCGGTCGCCAAGGTGTCACCGGCCTCCGGAACGCCAGACGTCGCATTGAAGTATTTCTGGGCCCCGACTGCGTCGGGCCCCGTCTTGATCCGACCGCCGCCAGTCAGGACGCCGAAGCCGAGGCTGTGACCTGCCTTCACACTGAAGAGGTCGAAATCGACGCCGCCGACGAGGTTGTTCTCACCGGACGCCAGGGTCACGTCCTGCGAATAGACGACGATCTGCCCCTCAGGGTCGCGGACGAAGAACCGCCCCGTGCCCGACGCCGACACGTTGACGCCGAGGCGCGAGATCACCCCATCCGTCGCGAACGGGGCCGGATGGATGTGCCCCCAAGTCCCCGCCGCGAAGGTCTGATCGTCGAGGCTCGCATCGCCCTCGTCGGTCCGGAAGACATTCGGCGGGCCGCCAAGCGACGCCATGATCGCGGCTGTCAGGTCGAGCGGCGCGTCGGCCGCTACGATAGTCGCATCCCGCGCCGCTTCGGCCTCATCCCTGAACCCTTCGGCATCGGCCGCCGCCGCTTCCGCAGCCGCCTTGGCCGCAACACGCGGGTCCGCGCCGAGGAAGCTCCAGGAACCCGTCCCGCTCGCGCCGGACTTCTTGTAATACCCGTTCTGAGCTTCGTTGCTGTCGAACTGCACCAAGGCATAGGTCCCGGCGTCGTGGGCCAGGTCGCCGTCCAGATCGGACTTGGTGTCCTTGAGGATGTAGGCGCCGTTTTCACCCGCAAGCAGGATCGCGTCCTCCACATCGCCAAATAGGGATCGGATCGCCGCTTTGTCCGGTTCGTTCTCACCGGTCGCGGGAACACCAGCGGTCACATAGTTGCGATAAACGTCGTTCGCGGTGTCGCGAATGTCGCCCATGGTAGGCTCCTGTCAGGTCTTGGTAATGTGGAGAGAAGCGAACGGCGTTCGCGTCAGGCCGCCCTTAAGGCGCGGTCATGATGGCGAAGGCGGCGGCGTGTTCGGTCGCGTCGAGGCTGGCGCCGACATAGGCGCCGCCGAGCGGCAGGGCGCCGTAGGCCATTTGCAGGCGCATGAACCACAGGTTTTCCGCCGCGACCGCCGCGCTGGCCTGGGTGTCGCTCGTGACGAGGACGCCGTCCTTGTAGGCTTCCCGCGCCGAGGCGCCGGAGCGGTTGAGGGCATAGAGGCCCGGCTGCACGACCGCCGAGCCCGTCATGGTGATGTTGGCCGCGTCGTTGATCCGAGCGTTGATGTTGCCCGACGCCGTGAGCGAGCCCCTGAACCCGTCCGTGTTCTTGCCCCAAAGGGCGTGCGTGTCGGTTGTCCCGCTGGCCGAGACCCAGACGCCGATGCTGGCGCTGTCCTGCGACAGCTTGGCCAGGGCGTTCAGCACCAGACCGGAGTCGAGATAGTCGTCGACCAGATCGCCGGTCCAGCCATTGGCCGAGAACACCGGAGCGCCCATGACCGTGATCTTCGGGCCTGACGGATCGATCCAGTTGACCAGGGATGCGTCCGCATCCTTCGCAAAGCGCCACTGCCACCAGCCATCGAGCTTCGACCACAGGCCGGCGGCCTTGATCGCGAGCACCCGGTCATTGACGGCCTCTGCCTCAGCGTCGTCCGCAGGCGTGGTGAATTCGGCGAGGATGGCGTAGGTCTCGGCTTCGTACACCGCCAGTTCCGCCGGTCCCGCCGCAGTGCTCGCCACGTCATCCTCGTTGTAGGCGATGACCCAATAGTACCATGTCCCCGCTGCCGGGGTGGTTTCAGAGAAGGTCTGCGGCGCACCAAGCCCGGTCGGCGACAACGGGCCGGAAATGTCGGTCGCGTCGACAAGGACGCTGGTCGAGCCACGGAACACCGCCACATAGGACAGGGTTAGGCTCGCCGGGTTGCGCCACGAGACCTCGACATTCGCCCCGACGACCTCGGCCGCCATTTCGGTTGGGGCAGACGGGACCGATGCGGTGTTGATCGAATACGCGTTGCCCGCGTCCATCCAGGAGAGGGTGCCCCCGCCGGTCTGGTAGCCTACGATGACCTCCAGATCGCCCTGGGGAACAAGGCCGCTTTCCAGAAGAACAGGGGTCGACGGATCGAGGTCCGTCGCCGTGTCCTCGACAAAGGCCACATCCCCCGCGACGCGATAGCCGATGCGCCACAGGATATCGTCACGGTCAGGGCCCGCGGCAGTGATCCGAAGCCGGGGCGAGCCGTAGTCGTCGAAGAACACCTCAACCGTGTCGATGGTCGGCGGCGCGAGCGGGACAACTCCCGGCCTGCCCACCGTGCCGGGGTTTAGCCCCTCTTCCGCCGCCGGATTCCAAGCGTCGATGTTCTCGTCAGCCAGGATAACGTCGAACGCGACCTGACCAGAGGCGAAGTCCACCTCGACGTTCATGACCTCGACCACGACATCGGCCATCGAGGAAAGCTCGGGGTTCTGGACCCGGATATAGCGCTCACCCAACCCGTTCAGCCCATAAATGCCGGTGCGGATCGTGCCCCTGCGCTCAGCGGCTAGGCGGCTCATCTTGCGCTTGGCGAGGCGGCGGGCCTGCGTCGGATAGTTGACCCACGTCAGTTGAAGGTTTTCGGACCTGACCCGGCCCGTTGCCGTTATCCCGGCTTCATCCCTCCAGGGGGCGGCCTCAACCTCCGTATAGTGATGTTCCGGCGAGACATAGGAGACGACAAGCTCGTTACACGCCTCTTCATCGGTCTGGAACGCGCGCCAGGTGTAGCCTTCGATGTGGTCGGCCGTGATGGTGAAGGTCGGCTCGTCGTAACGCCCGGCCTTGATGACCAGCCATGTCGTGGCCGCAGACAACAGCGCCTCGCAAACGAGCAAGGTCAGGGTCACATAGAGCGGACCACATAAAAGAAACCGCAGGAATTGCAGTTTAGAAAAGGATTCGCGGGTCATTGCATCGGTATCCGGCGGCGAGGGATTCCAATCTAGCGCGTTTTCGCCGCCTTGCGGTTGCCGTGTACAATCCGTAAGTAGAACCCTTAAGTGCTTGATGCAGCTTCCGTTCGGGGCACGTTTTGACGGTCATCATCGATCTAATCTCAATAGATTAGGCTTGACTTATACTCACTTTTAAAAAAAAATTTGCATCTAAAACCTTTCCTATATTTCCTCTTTTTCTCCTGCCTCGAGGCTTGTGATGACGGCCGCTTCTTCTCCCCCTCTGGCCCCGAACTTGCCGAGTCTTGACAGGCATTGAGGACTTCCTCACACTCCGCATGGCGCAGAGCTAGAGTCACTAGGTCGGCGAGAGAGGAGGGGGGATGGAGCACCAGTTCTCTTCGGAGGCTATCATCGCGGGTTCCTCCTGTCAGTGCGGTGATGGTCGAGGCTACGTCGAGGTAGGGGATGCGCAGAGCCTCTGCTCTAAAATGGTTAATATAAGCCAGCAGATTTTCCCCTTGGGACTGTCTGAGTGCTAATAATCCCGCTACTGACCTCGGAGGGCCGCTACTGGTGAAGCTTTCTTTGAATAGGCGCCTGAACTATCGAAAGCTGGTGATGCTTCCGGGGGAGAGCACTCGGAACCAGGCCTGAGCACCCTGGACCAGAGTGGTCATGAACGCTCGGCACCTGACGGCGTCAGATGTCCCATGCAGAGTCATGAGGGCATTAAAGCTGTCGTAGTGATCGACCGGATCACCTTGGCTGTCAAAGAATTTGAAGGTCAGCAGGGAGACTCTCGGTGAGATTTCTGCCTCCAAAATATCAGTGGAGAATGGAGATTGCTCCTCATCCTCTTTTGTAGAGCTCTGTTGCAGGGCGCAAAGGGCATGCTCCTGCTCGACGAAACGCCGCTTGAAATCTCGCAGTCGGAGGGAAAGCTCCGGCTGGCGTTGGGATGGTACCAGGGGGCTCAGGGTATTCCCTCAGCTTCTTCCATGTTGTTCTAGGGCATGGGCGTCTATCTCCGTTCGTTGGCGAGGTGGCTCAGATTTTCTCCCTCGTAAGTTGGAGGAAGCTTATTGCTCCAAGGGTGGGAGTTGTGAGGGTCCGCCTGGCCCGTTCCGGATGAGACGTCCACCTTGGAGGATAAAACGGCCTCCGGCTATTAACCGGGAGGCTTCTACACGGGGGGGACTCGCCCGGGAACGTTGGAACCACTCCTCCCTAGCCACTTGGGTCCTCATAAACCAACGAGGATATCCAGTTTGGTGTTGAGGGATCGAAGGGCATCTGGGTCCCCGGATACGGGTTGTCCCCCTGCGGCCGGTGGAGGTAGGACGTTAGCTTGATCATTGGAGATGGGGCCTGTCGAAGAGTGTGAGGGCACAGGTTCCCTATCCACAACTGCTAGTGCCTTCCCTTTTTTACCGATGTTTCTCCTGCTACTGCTTCTCCGCACCATATTGGCTCTGTGCTCGTTTCCCACAGATGGCGTCAGATGAAGAGGAGAGATCTCATGCTGAAGCCTGAGCTATACGATGCCTGATTATTGCCACGACTGATGAGGGATCTGCAATGCGGGGAAACGGATCAGGGGAGCCCAAGGTAAAGACCCTGGGGAAAACCCTCTGATACTTAAGTCAGTAAGATGGTAGAGCTTTGTGCGGAGACAAAAATAACTAGGGGATGGGCGCGAGACTACTCTCCACCAATAAGGGTGGCGAAGAAGGCTCAGGATGACTTATCTTTCTAGAGGGTTTCCCTTGGCTTATATAGTGGCTTGTCGCCTTTCGGGAACAAGGGGAGAGAGAGAGTTAGGGGGTGTTATCCCCTTTAATGCGGGCTTTCTCTCTTCTTAGGGTGCTTACCATTTTCATCTCTTGACCCACGAACTTTTCTTGGTCGGTTATGCTTGGCAGTCACTTGAGCTTTCCCTCAAGCAACCATTATTTGGACATCTCGAGCTTGGAGGCCGCCTAGGGCATATCAGTCCAATTGAATTGGGCTTGAGGAGTGGGCCTGGTAATGGGGCTGTCGCTCGTCGGGCTCGGCAGGCCTTTTCGGTCCACTTTGGGCCATTCTTCCTCCCCTAATTTTTCCCTCTCTCTCTCTCTCTATATATATAAATAACTTACCCCGGTACAGCCGCAGCGATGGGCCCACAACACAAAGGAATACTAAAGAACAGGATGTAATCGAACAGATAAGAACGAAGGCATTCCTAAACAATGGAGTAACGACAGCCACGGGAACTGTTTGATTCAGGGGAAGAAGGAATAAACAAGCCAAGAGGATTCACCTAGTGCCCAGTACGGCATGGGAGCAGGGCGGCCAACCAGAGAGGTGTACTGATCCACCACCCCGAGAGGCGTTGGCCCGGCGAAGAAGTAGAAGTCGAACACCCCTCCGATGACCTTGTAGGTAAGGGAGCCACCCCTGTACACAACATCCATGCCGTTGCTGTTGAGCAGCAGGACTCCGTGGGCGGAGGCGCCCTCCCCGTCCACCTGCCGGAGGTCCATGTAGAAGGGGTGCGACCCGTAGAGGTCCGTGTTGAGGTTGATGGCGGAGATGTCGGTGGTGTAGAGAGTGTAGGGGTCGTTGGGGCGCAGCCGGATGCCCCCCGGCTGCGTGTTCTCCCCGAGGCCGTAGAGGGCGGCCTCGCTGGGGAGCTGGGTGGATATCTCCAGGTACTGGTCCTTGAAAACCATGCTGCCGTAGGGGTCGGAGGGGTGGGCGTTCGTGTCGAACAGCTTCTGGCCATTGGACTTCCTCTTCACAACGAACCCAAAAGGGTCGGACTTGTACGTGAAGACCAGCTCGTCTCCCCGGGACTCGCCGGCGGAGAAGGGGATGGAACCACCGGTTGAGGGTTCCGCCGCCTTGGGGACTCGTTCTCTGGGGAGCAGGTCGTACGGGACCTCCCACCTTTCCTGCTCTGAGTCCGTTATGTGAACCCTCAGCCGGTGTTCGGTTTCATGCCTGCATTTGTGACATCAAAGGAGGGTCTTGTTCACGGGGGGGACAAAGAGAGCTTAAACAGAGGAAGGAACGGTTCCTTAAGCGAGGCAAAACAGAGCATCACAAAACAAACGAAAGCAGAAACGGACATGTCTCTCCCCCCCACCCCCCGGCCGTAGGTGTACAGAACCCATGACCAAGAACAACACCGCCTTCTTCCACACACACTCCGCAAGGAGCTCAAAGCCCTCTCTCAGGAAAAAAGACGGGAAACAGATAGTTTGACAGAGATTAGGATGCGAGGGAAGCGGCAACGGCAGCAAGTAACATACTTGACGAATAGCTTGAGGCGAGGGATATCGGGGCCGTATGTGCCTGTCGCCTGCTTCACCTGCAGGTAGCCCAACAGGCCTCTCCCGTCGGGGCTCTTCCCTATGGAGACCAAACGATACCCATACCCAACCTTCTGGGCGGATGCCGGAACACAGAGCTGGGAGGCGAGTATCACCAGAGCCAAATGCCACAGGACTCGCTTGTGAGAGACCCGCGAAGGGGGAGACGACAGCATCCTTCTCCCCCGTCCTCCTCACTCCCTCTCAACCCCCCTCCCTCCCTGGAAAGCTGGTGCGGGTGGATGGGCTTCTTCCCGCTTCCAGCGAGTCGTTATATGGCACGAGAAAAGGCCCGGTGTGGGGGTGCGTGGACGCCATGTCTGAACTTCAGCAGCCGGCCAATAACAGGGTGCCACGAGCACCCAGCATTACGTTTGGAGACGGGACAGGTCAACAGCTGTCTCGCCCTGGTGGTCTTCCTTCGATTACGCAGTTTCGTCTACCCTTTATTCCCGGGAGCAGCCGGCCAATAACAGGGTGCCACGAGCCCCAGTATTAGGTTTGGAGACCGGACTCGTCAACACGTCCGTCGCCCTGGTGGTCTTCGTTCGATCGCGCACTTTCATCCTTAATTCCCGGGAAAACTTATGAATTTCCATGGACCCTTTTACTAATTAAGAGGAGTCAAAGGGGGATAATTAATTTCGCTCCAACATTGGTCCTCTTAAATAATGTTTACTCCATTGACTAGAAATTTACATAGAAGGTCCCTCCACCGTTATCCCATTAATTTCTTGCCCCCTTTTCTTTGCCTCCTCACCTTAAATTACTCGTTCAAGCTTTTATCTTTTGCCCAGACTATTCGTGGAGTCTGAGATCTCCATATTGTTGAATAAGAGAAATGACTCGACTTGCGGGCTAAAAATGGGTGTCAACAGATGCCCCTCCTTGATGTCCGCTTTGCAAGGGAACGAGCGAAAGCGGCGCAGAGGTGAAATGGAGAGGAGATGGAGTGAAAGTAACAACAACGTGAAATGGAGATGAAGCAGAGATGAAGCGGATAGAACTAAAAAGTGGGCATCAAGGCAAAAACCAATCATCACAACTAACAAGTGATAGGAATTCTCCTGAAAACACCAAACTAACCAACATGAATGATTGACAAGGATGAGACATGTCTAGAGAACTAACTAAGGAAGGGAAGGGAAACACGACTAGTCTGATTGAGGGACACAATCCACGGGCAATGAGGGGATTGGAAGGAACACAACGTAAGTGTTGGATGGCTAAGAGAGGATCTAGAGGGGGGTGAATAGATCCAGATTTACACAATGACCGCTTTTTAACGATGATCAAGATGAACAGCGATGAACCAAAAAAATGAAATACAGATATGAACTAAACACAGTGGGTTGATCATCGGAATGAAAAAGTAAAGAGCTTGGAGAACCTGTGAATGAGGGTAGGAGAGATGGATAGAGTGCAGCACACCATAGCACAGGATTTTTAGGTGGTTCGGGTGTCCCAGGACAAGCCTACGTTCACCCCCCTCCCAACAAGGAGAGGCTTCCACTCTTTGGCCGAAGGAAGGATAACCACACACACACGGTGATGCTACAGCTAGACACGGGGAAAACCCCCACACGAGGATGACGTCCTCTCCACACACGAGGATTGGCCCCACACAAGTTGTCCTGAAGAGCAGAGAAACAAGGGGAACAAAAGAAAAAGAAAAAGAAAAAGTTGCAGATGCAGTGACTCTAGACGAAAAGCACGGTGAGTGATATGGTAAGTGTAACAGTGCAAAGGATCGAGGACTGGCTATCTTGCTTGCTGATCTTCTTCCTTCTCTTCCTCCTTTTTCTTTCATACGAGGCTTAGCAGGCACTCATTTCTCTTTTCTTTCTTTTCTCCCTCTTTTTCTTTTACGCTCTACTTCTTCCTGAAAAGCCCAGCTTCGACTCTTGCAGTAACTCTTCTGGTTTATGCAAGGGGTCCTTCCTTTTTATAAGCATAATCAGCCCTTCCAGAAAGAGGTTTCAGGCTGTATATGATTGGCTCTACATAATCTATTATTTGTCTTCAAGGAGCTTTTGTCTTGGCAGCCTCTCATTGGACAGATAGACAGCAGAATAATTTTTAGCATTCTCGTTACTCTAGTTGACCAAAAATATGTGAATGGAAGCTTCCCAAGTAAGATCTGCAGTATCTTTTTCTTCTGCTGGCTGGACTGTCAAGGAGATTAACTAACAGTCAAGTTGAACTGGCACCGTTGGACATGAGGGGTCACATTTGTTTCAGTGCAACTATCCCAGTTACTTAGTACAGTTTACCATCGTACCGTATGGGAACCAGAGTTGGCCTATCACATCATGCCTGACCCGTTATCACTTCTTTGGTGATGGGGTGCAGTTTCTCAATGGGACAGGCTATTGCTCTCTCTTTTTTTTAACGTTTGTTTCCCTTTTTGTGTTACTTTTGAAGAGCCAGAGCAGAGATAGTCAAGAGAGTACCTTTCTACGTAAGCCATCTCACGTCTCAGGCGGAGTGTACCTAGTTACACAGCATACCTGAACCATTGCTCTGCAATTAGTGCCTTGAACTAGTGTCTCAAGTGAAGTAATGGTGGATCACAAAACAGAGTGTGGAATACGAAAGAAGGGTGGTCACTGGATGAGCACAAGCAGACCGTATGTCAGGGCATATCAACAATAGTAGACAAATGAGGTCCCCCCGTCAGGGTTCAAGATTTCAAAATGCAGAAGGTTGTTGAGTTTAAGCCCTCAATATAAGGATCAGCCTCAATGCTAAGTGCAAGGATTTCTTCTGAGAATGGCCAGTCAAGGAATCAATATTAGAGAAGAACCTCTCGTGAAATGACTTGCTCCCCTTGAATCCATGCATGCTCCAAACACTATCATGCCCGTTGGATGTCCTCAGCAATCTGACCACAAAATTAGTGGTCACGTGGTCTCATTTCCACGCAGGAATCTCCAAGGGCTGAAGTGTACCTCCCAGTCGTTGGTGCTCAGGTTTCACCTACTAACAGGTCAAACACCTGGCCACAAACTCCACCATATCTCTCTTCATCCCGAGCCACCAAAACTGCCTCTTAAGGTTCTGGTACATCTTCACCGATTTGAGATGTATGGTATACCGACTCCCAAGAGCCTCCTGTAATACCGTACGTCTCACCTGCTCCTCGACTAGGACGTACAACCTACCTCTGAACCTCACGGCTCCATCCTCAGCAAACTCCACCTCAGCCATTGACAAAATACGAGTAGCTCGGGGTCTGCACTCTGAGCCTCAGTCACTTGACGACGAATAGCTAGGGTGACAATCAAACTCGCGAGAACAGTCGAACCCTGATCCTGAGGGATCTTGAGCCTAAAAGTCATGGCCGACACCTGCTCCCATAACCTGCACTTCCTCAACAACATCTGACTGACCACCACCTTTCTACTCAAGGCATCAGCTACGACATTCATCCTGTCAGGCTGATAAGACAGAGTGAAATCATAATCCTTCATGTAGTCCATCCACCTCCTCTGCCTGAGGTTAAGATCCTTCTAGGTAAACACATGCCTCAAACTCTGATGGTTAGTGAAAATCTCAAACTTCTCACCGTATAGATAATGACTCCAGATCTTCAAGATAAAAATCACCACTGTCAACTCAAGATCATGAGTAGGGTAGTTCTCCTCATGTGGCTTCAACTGACGGGACGCATACACTACCACTCTACCATGCTGCATCAGTACTGCGCCCAAACCTACCCTGGAAGCATCTGTACACACCACAAAACCTTCCGATCCTGAAGGCAACACCAACACCGGAGCAATAGTGAGCAATCTCTTCAGCTCCGTGAAGCTCTGCTCACACGCCTCTGTCCAGACAAACGGCACATCATTTCACGTAAGCCTAGTCATCAGGGCCGCAATACGAGCGAAATGCTGAATGAATCGCCTATAGTAGCCCGCAAGTCCCAAAAAGCTCTGAATCTCCGTGACGGAACCCGGCCTCGACCACTGCACCACAGCCTTGACCTTGGCCGGATCCACGGATACACCATCACCAGAAATCAAGTGCCCCAAAAAGTGCACTTCTAGAAGCCAGAACTCACACTTGCTGAGCTTGGCATACAGCTGGTGATCCTGCTAGGCCTGCAACACGACCCTCAAATGATGCACATGCTCCTCTGCAGACCGCGAATACACAAGGATGTCGTCTACGAACACTACCACAAACTGGTCCAAGTACAAACGGAACACCCGATGCATCAAATCCATAAACGCCGCGGGGGCATTGGTCAGCCCAAACGGCATCACCAAGAACTCATAATGCCCATACCTCGAGCGGAACGCAATCTTCTCAACGTCAGACTCGCGAATCCGCAACTGATAATAACCTGACCTCAAATTGATCCGCGAAAACACCTGGTCCGACTGAAGTTGATCAAACAGGTCATCAATCCGAGATAACGGATACTTGTTCTTAACAGTCTCCTGGTTTAACTACTAGTAGTCGATACACAGCCTCAAACTACTGTCCTTCTTCTTCACAAACAACACAGGCGCACCCCACGGGGAAAAGGTAGGACGAATGTACCCCTTGGCAAGCAACTCTTGCAACTACGCTTTCAGCTCTCTCAACTCAGCCGGCGCCATACGATAAGGGCCTTTGACATAGGCGCCGTACTCAGAACCACCTCGATCACGAAATCAATCTCCCACTGTGGTGGCAACCCTGGCAACTCATCGGGAAAAACATCGGGAAACTCACACACGACAGGAATATCCTCCACTTCCTGACGCTGCTGATCCACTATGACCACCGAAGCGAGGAAACCCTGACAACCCGCATCAAGCAATCTACGGGCCCTAACGGCCGAAATAAGGAAATGGGAAGAGGTAGACAGGATTTTAATTAAATATCTTAAACTACATAGCTAATAGAGTCCAGTCCAACTACAATGCAGTCCAATAGAAAGAGAAACATACTCTGAAGTCAGGGGAAGCCCAACACTGGCAAAGCTAGTGCTAAGAACCACCAAACCACACCTCGAACCATGAGGAAGAAGCACCACTACACCTGAAAAGTCAGGGGTGAGTCTTATCTCACTGTCTCACCCGGGGTCCCACAGATCCCCACCACGAAACAACAATGGTAAACAATAGTAACAACAACAGGAACAGTAATAGGAGTAACAACAACAACAACAAAACTAATAGCCGTAACGACAACGGTTGAGAAAACTACGGCTATACCGCAAGCTACTCCTATCGGCAAGAAACACAAGCTCCCGCACTCATGCTCTGGAATCACCGAACTGATACAAGGAAACTCTGGCTACATTGCCAGAACACGTCACGACACCTTAGTCGTGCAGGCTCGTCCTTAAAGATAAAAGGCCAACTCAAGACCACACGGTCTAAAAGCACTAACACGTACACGGCCTCGCTGTCGTGTACTCTATACTGAATACGGGTCAAGCGGAACACAAACTACTCAAAGAACCACATCAGCATAGACAGGAACTTAAACTTAAAACACAAGACAAGATCGTAAGTCAAAAGACTCACGCTCCACGAGAACCACACAAGCTGATGAGAATAAATCGATAAAGGAACTGATTCCACAGGTAAAGTTTTGGCAAAAGAAGTTGAGATAAAAGAATGAGAAGCACCAATATCAAATAGCACAAATGTAGGATGAGAGTAAATTTGAATTGTACCTTCCATCAGCCCACCGTCCCTAGGCGCTTCTTCTTCTTCTTCTAAAACTGCATTGAGGCGAGCTTGCCTCCTGCGTCCTCCTCCTACTGTCTGTTCTTTCATGAGGGGGCAATCGGGCATGCGATGCTCCCTCCTACCACAACGTAAGCAAGCGCCGAGACGCTTTCAGCACTCTTCTGCTGAGTGGCCAAACTATTCACAAAATGTGCAGGCCGCCATGACCTGCTTCTCCTCTTCCTTCACTTTCTTGTATTTCTGGGAACTTCCATTGTTCCCACTCCTAGACTTTTTCTTGTTATCATGGCTTTTGTAAGGTTCCGTGACACTGAATTTTTCCTTCCTAAATTGCCGATCAGATCGTCGGCTCGATTCCTCTCCTTTTCCTTTCATCTTCTCGACCTTCTCTAAGGTCCGTTCACATAGATAGACCCGCTGGACCATCTCTTTATATGTACGGATGTTCTGGGTACCCAGTTGTTGAATGTAGCTAGGCCGTAACCTGTCCATGAACCTATTTACCTTTAATAAATCAGTGCTAATCAGATGTGGTGCATATGGTGCTAGCCTGGAAAACTGCAATTCATATTCTGCTACTGACATCATCCCTTGACGAAGGGACGCAAACACCATAGCCTTCCTCTCCTTGACATGCTCTGAGAAATACTTGGCACAGAATAATGTGAGAAAACCTTCCCATGTGTGTGGTGCATCGACTGGTGGTGCCGGGACTGACTTCCACCATGTCCAAGCATCTTTGTTTAATTGGAAGGTGGCTAAACGCACCCTCTCCTAATCGGTGCATTTAATTACATCAAAAATCCTGTTCATCTCGTCGATCCAATTTTCTGCCTCGTCCGGATTCGAAGAACCATAAAAACGCGGAGGGTTGAGACTCCGAAAATTCTGATGTAAACAGCCTGCTCTGGCTCCTACGCCTGCCTGAGCCATAGTTTGAAGGGCTTGGATAAGGCCAGCCACAGTCTGCTGCATGCCATCCCAATCTACGCGATGTGCCATTGAAATTAAAATAAGGTACCTAAGAGAAATACAACAACTTGTTATTTCTCATGGAATTAGGGGGATTTAATCATAAAATATTTATTTATCTTATCCCGGGCTCTACCCAATTCTCACATGGGTGTGAAAATTTCTTTCTTATTTCATAGGTAGGGGCCCTTAAACCTTGGACTTATCTTATGACATAAAGGCCATATTACATTCTTGATCATTCTTGATTATTCTTTCTAGTTCTACTTGTTACTTGGTTATTTGGTTTATCGTATTCGCATGATGTTATCTTGATTCATAGAGCTAAAATGTTAATACTTAAATAATGTCTTCATGTTGATACGAAGATTCCTACTGGGCAAGTGTGCTCATAACCTATTCAAATATTTTTCCAGGAGCTGAAGGTAGTTCCGATTCGGATTCGGACTATACAAGTGGCGGGTCCGAGAGCGAATGAGGGTCGGATCAAAATAAGAATGAAGACATAGGAGTCTTATTGTCTAGATTAAGTCTATGTAATTTTCTGATTTATTGAGTCTAGTAAATCCAATTAAAGGATGAATTAGTGGTTGTAATTTGAAATATTTTGATTATCAATGAATAGAAGTGAATTTGAGTAAATACTTGCGCAATTGCTCTTATGTGTGATTATTTAGCGCTCTGGTTATTTCTTGCTTGCGAGAGACTTACCATGCTGGCTGTTCTCGTTTCCCCCGAGCGAGTCTTCCGTTGTAAATAAAGGCTTAGGGCGTAACAGCTAAGTTGGTATCAAAGCTAGAATCTAAGTCTCAGGACTTAGGGAAAAGAATCATGTCATGGGATAAGTCTAAGATTTAGGACCCCTACCCATGAACTAAGGAAGAAATTTTCCACACCCATGTGAGAATTGGGTAGAGCCCAGGATAAGATAGATAATTATGTTAAGATTAAATTCCCCTAATTCCACGAGAAATAACAAGTTGTTATATTTCTCTCAGGTACCTTATTTAATTTCCAATGGCACATCGCGTAGATTGGGATGGCATGCAACAGACTGTGGCTGGCCTTACCCAAGCCCTACAAACTATGGCTCAGGCAGGCACAGGAGCCAGAGTAGGTAGTCTACACCAAAATTTTCAGAGTCTCAACCCTCCGTGTTTTTATGGTTCTTCGAATCCAGACGAGGCAGAAAACTGGATCGACGAGATGAATAGGATTTTTGATGTTATACAATGCACCAATTAGGAGAGGGTGCGTTTAGCTACCTTCCAGTTAAACAAAGATGCTCGGACATGGTGGAAGCCAGTTCTGACACCACTAGTCGATGCACCACGCACATGGGAAGGTTTCCTCACACTGTTTCATGCCAAGTATTTCTCAGAGCACGTCAAGGAGAGAAAGGCCATGGAGTTTGCGTCCCTTCGTCAAGGGATGTTGTCAGTAGTAAAATATGAGCTACAGTTTTCCAGACTAGCACCATATGCACCACACCTTATCAGCACTGGTTTATTAAAAGCAAATAGGTTCATGGACATGTTACGGCCCGGTTATATTCAACAACTGGGTACCTAGATCATCCGCACAGATAAGGAGATGGTCCAGTGGGCCTATCTATGTGAACGGACCTTAGAGAAGGTCGAAAAGATGAAAGGGAAAGGAGAAGAATGTAGCTGACGATCCGATTAGTGATTCAAGAAAGAGAAATTTAGTATCACGGAATCCTACAATGGCAGTGATAACAAGAAAAGGTCTAGGAGCAGGAACGATGGAAGTTCCCAGAAATACAAGAAAGTGAAGGAACAGGAGAATTAGGTCATGACGACCTGCACGTTTTGTGAGAAGTTCGGCCACTCAGCAGGAAGCCAATAGGGAGATTATCAAGTCTTATGATTAGTATAACCAACATTGTTCCTCAATTTGTACAACTAAATCTAAATATTGATACAAAGGAAAAAGATTATTTCATAGCTAATATCCAAGCTCAACCTACATTACAAGAAGATCTGGTCAAGTTACAAAATGATGATCCAATGTTACTAAAAATTAAAGCCAATATTGAACAAAGGTCAGATTTTTCTATCTCCAATGATGGAATGTTACTATTTAAGGGCCGAGTATGTGTGCCAGATCATGGGGATACAAAGAAACTAATCCTAGATGAAGCACACAAGTCAAGATACACCATTCATCCTGATGGTACAAAGATGTATCAGGATATCGAAAGAAATTTCTGTTGATTCCCCTAGCCCACCGACCAAGGAGAGAACGCAGCCACCTCACCCCAAGGCCACCCCTCTCCTCTCTCTCTCTAGCCCTAGCAGAATTTCACCCCCTTCTCTCCCCTCTGCTAGCTTCGCCCCCTCCAGCTCTCTCCTCCCTCCCCTAGCCTAGTGGTAACCCTCCCCACCTCCCCTCCCAACCAGGGAAAGCCCCCAACCCCTTCCCACCACATCCTCCCTCTCACCTCCCCTTTATCCTTCCCTATCTCCCACTGCCACCCCAAAGGCAGCAATAGCAGGTTCATCCACCATGTTGCAATGTCACCATCGCCTTCCTTGAAGAGTTTTTGGAAACCATCCCAGTACCACTGGAATCTACTCCGAGCCAGCTTCTCAACAAGAGTTCGAGCACCTTCAACCGACATCGGAGCTCCCCAGAGGAGTAATTCTCATCAAGCTGCACAATTTATCTCTGGCAGACGACTTGAGGCGAGTTGCAGAGGTTTCCACGGCCTGTCCTTCAAGCTTCCTGGCCCACCCTTCAACCGAGGCAATCCTTCACGAGTCCTCTTTCAGCTCCAGGACGGAGGAGGCTGTTTGACCACTAGAGCACCCCGATCCGGCCACCATCCCCGACACATGCAGACTATCCTTACTAGAATTAGGTTGGACCCCTCCCCACCTTTCTATTCATTGCCACCACCACCGACATCGTGTGGGGTCCCCGTCTTTGACCGCACAAAGTAGACTCGTCCACGGTCACGTCGAATCCAACCTTGCCTCCAGTAACGCTCTATGGAGCCCGTGGCAACCCCAACATCTCAATGATGTCCTAAAGACTAGACTGGGCAAAGCTAGGTTGGTCCGTGAAACTCGGCCTATAGCGACCTTGATCAGACCCCAGTCGATCCAAGAAGTCTACAGCGAGTTCCAGGCCCATCCTCAGTCAAGTCTACACCAGTCCCAACCCCAACAACGATTGGAGAAGTTCGCGTCATCCTCGACATCGACCTACTACTAGTCAGGACCAGGTAGGACAAAGCAGGACCGGTTCATGGCTCCTAGCCCGCAGTGATCCCGTTCAGCTTCCAGACGGCCCACAAAGCCTACAGCACGACCCAGACACCTCCCCAGACAGTTTGGTTCCACCCCCACCTTCTACGGCACTTGGAATAGTCTGTGACACCTACTTGCTATCCTGCTAGTTTAGTCCAGGCAGATCAAATTTTCGGCTAACTCCCCACCCTTGCCTAGTCGGCTAAAAGCCCCTCCCTGCATGGAGGTACAAATTGGTTGTAATTAAGTTCATCCCCATCCCATGGTCAACCCTCCTACATGAGATGTAGTGCTGTAACCGAATATCACAGGTCAAGCGGCAATGACGCAGCGTGCGGGTGGCGTTTCTACGCTTCCCCGCTTGCCCTTATCTTCGGCCGAGATTGGTTTCTTCAAACCGATCAGGTGAGTGTTTGGTTACCCTTCCTAGCATTTCATTTTCTTGTCTCGTATCATATCTTACTACCTGTCAGATGGTGAGTGAGTGCTCGATCTCCCTTCCACTCAAGTGTGCAACCCACCGTGGAGAGAGTTGCGAGTGCCACCCACTAACCCACACCCTCGGCGTGCTGGCCGCCCAGGAACGTGAGAGTCCCAACCCCCTTAGGGGGTCAGCCCAAGCATAGCTAAATCCTCGAAACAGTGAGGTCCCCCCCGGACCCTCACGATCATCTCAGGTCGCCTTTAGGAGAGAGTGCGCACCGCGTGAGTGACCCGATATATCGAGTCCGCTACTACTCTTTGTGTGCTTGCTAATATAGGTCCTAGGCGTATCGTGTCATCCCGTGGCATACTTGGCTGTGCCACATCAAGTGGTATCAGAGCAAGTTCTAGACTTGTCTCTACAAGTCTAGTCCTAGGGCGCGTTTGCATTAGAGTCACCCACGCATCATCATCCATGCATTGTCAACTCGCACCTTGGCATGTCTACTCGTATTGGTCTTCCCTCTTGGCCCGGCCCAACCTCTTCAGCTCATAAAGGCTCCACCCCTTGACCAAATATCAAGAATGGTCAAATTCTAACTTGCTCGAGGCATGGGGTTGAGTCTAAGAATGGATCTAACTTGTTTTCTTGTTCAAGTGTGTGCAGAATGCAGGTTCCAAGCCCGAAGAT
Source organism: Amorphophallus titanum (assembly GCA_024336825.1). NCBI lineage: Eukaryota > Viridiplantae > Streptophyta > Magnoliopsida > Alismatales > Araceae > Amorphophallus > Amorphophallus titanum. The sequence continues at coordinate 18,218,018 of JANBPO010001714.1, read as the reverse complement.
TCAATTTCTGGCCATATAACACATCTACACTGAATCGCTACATCATGTTTAACGGACCCACATCACCCCGTCATATCCCTCAGGGACCTAAAAGCTCAGTTCTCAGAAAATGGTCCTTTAACGCACTGCACAGTATCCGTTATATTCTTAACGGGTCAGGTTGGGTCCGTTAATGTTTCCAGAATGCGATAAAATGGTTAGTTTTCCCGTGTCATTTTATGACAGATGGAGTCTAGTCCGTTATTCCCATGTAGTGGATTGGTGTAAGTCCGTTATATCACACAGAAACTCTGCTTTTCAGAACCAGTTTGCTCAATGAAGGGATCAAATCCAATCTTTTCAAACAAAGAAGCTTTCATTCTCACTGTTCAATTGAATTACATTGGATACCAAATCATCCAAGTTCCACACTTCTCATTACATTAAGAAATAAAAAATCAAAGTACATTCACTTTCTTATCTGCTTGAGGCCGGATTTTTCGTAGTTCTTTCACGTAAGCCCGGCAACATTCGTCGTCTTCCTTCACTTCCTCTTGCCACGGACGCACCTTGCTGATCTCCCACATAGTCAGTGCATTCCAAACTGCTCTTTCATCTTCCTCGGTCCCTATCTTCCTAGCTTGAAAGGGAGGGTAGTGTGCAAGAACAGGAACGTTGATTCGAGGTAGCCCGACTTGAAGATGGCATCGGTGAGGGTTATAGGTCGCCAGGGTAGTGTTCCCCACTAGCTGAAGGTCTAGACCAGGTCACCATGGTATTCTGAAAGTGGCACTCTGAAGAACGCTTGGACGCATCTTGAACCCATCCGTTGGCATGGTGTTGAGGAAGAGACGCCAATCATCGCAGGTCTTTTTATCCGCTGTCCGGCATTCAACCTTTTGGGAAAATCTGAAGGCCCCTCCAATGAAGAAGAGTGGGTGGCTCCCGAAGATCCGACTCGCCGTGGTCAATTCTTCCTTATGCTGGAACTTAATTCTAATTCCTATCCAGCACTCTAGCAAAACTATGGATCCAAAGAGAGGTCCTCCAAGGCTAGCCGAATTGAGCCCTTCATACAAATATGCAAGGACCACTTGAGAAATTGACATTCCCCACCATAGCCCGCTAATGATGCTCAGATTTTGGATGTCTAATAGATGGTCGGTGGTAGAGAAAAGGAAGACCCCGCATAAACACACCGACACTGCTTTAGTTATCACTTCAAATCTCCCACTCTTGTTTTTACAATAAGCGATAATCCACTGGGCTATTGGGAGCAAGTGGATATGTTTGGGGCTGATCATCGTCCTCACGTCCTTTTCACTATGGATGAAGTCACTTAAGATCAGTGACGGGTCTATTGGTTCTACAGTGTGACACACTAGATCTTCATCCCCGGCTTTAGTCTTGGCAAAGGATAGATAGGTTTCTACTTCTTCCAATAGGATAGTGGCTTTAAAAGAAGGAAAGACAAAGGTATGGGTTTGAGGATGCCATAACTCTATAAGGGCAGAGATGCTTGCCCAATCCAAGTGTAATTTCTGGAAGTTCTTTCCTAAGACGACCAAAGGTTGAAGGTGTCACGCCCTTAAAATTGAAAGGACCTCTAAGGGAAGCTCTTTGATCATGGGAGCCACCCACTTTAGGTTTGAATAACGTCTTGTGCCAGGTAAAGCCTATAGAAAAAGAAGAAGCAAAGAAGGAAAAGAGAAGAGGATCAAGAGAGGGAGAGCAGAAAAATCAAATCTTTGATGACAAATTGCGGACTTACCTCCCTTAGGGGATTGGAACTTAGGTGCTTAGGGATGCAGGTTAACCTCTAAAGCTCTCCATACTCCCTCCTAGCTGCCTTGGGCCCAGCATAGACCCTCTCCTCCATAGCCAAGGTCCCATGGCTTCTTTTTTGTAGGTGTTGGATTGAAAGGCAGCAAAGGCGGGTCGAAGGATAAATCCAAGGTTTAGAAAGATCTGTAGCCATTGTGGGAGAGAAAATCATCTTGCTGATGAATGATGACTATTGGGATCTTAATACTGACAAGAAGCCTCCTAAGTTTCGAAAGGACAAGAAAGGATAGCCAACTAAGGAATATGTTGTTATTATCCCCATTGGGGTTCCTCAGCTAATTTCTTCCTTGGACCAAGATCCAGATAGCTCCCGGGGTTCAGTTCCACAGGGACTGACCTCACATGACATTGCTCAACTACAACATCTACTTTCTCAGCTTGGTTCCACATCTACCCCCTCATCGTCCCTTTCCACTTAGTCAGGTACTCGTGATTTTGCACTGAGTGCCCCTACATGTCTGGTCCCACTCCTTGGGTTATAGATTCAGGGGCAACCAATCATATAACCGGTATTCCTACTTTGTTTTCCTCTTATTCCTTGACTTCCGATCAAGACAACGTGACCACTGCCGATGGCTCTCAAGCCACCGTTGCTGGTTGTGGCACCATTAAATTAAATGGTTATCTTGTCTTGTCTTGTGCCCCTGCATGTCTCCAATTTATCCATGAAACTCGTCTATTAGCAACATCACCAAATATTTAAGCCATTCAATGACCTTCTTTCCTGACCATTGTGTTTTCCAAACAGACAAGGAGACTAATTGGAACTAGGCATGAAGCAGGAGGTCTTTATTACCATGAGCTAGGAGTAGGGATTTCTGTTCATTCAGAAGTCAGCAAGGATGCACATTAGTGGCTGAAGAAAATTCACTTGTCACCTTTCTTTTCGTTCTTTGATAGTCTTATGTCCCTCATTGTTTGGTCAAATAAGTCCTAAGTCACTCAATTGTCATGTTTGCCCATTGGAAAAACAACGTTGTACCCAATTTCCAATTACAAAGAATAAAAGTTTAGCATCTTTTGAGATTGTGCATTCTAATGTTTGGGGGACCTCTCCTATTTTCTCTCTTGATAGGTGCCATTATTTTGTGAGTATTATTAATAATACTCATTGCACATGGTTATATTTGCTGAAATCTAGAGCTGAGGTACCAACAGTGGTTGAAGTTTTTTGTAAGATGATTGAGAATCAGCTCAGCCTAAAAAGCTAAGTTTTCTACTTTGACAATGCAAGAGTTCTTTGAAAAAATTTAAATGTTTTTCTTGAAAATGAGGGAATCCTACATGAATCTTCATGTGTTTATACACCCCAAACGAATGGGGTAGCTGAAAGAAAAAGTAGACACTCATTGGAAACTGCTCACGCTCTCTTGTTTCAGCATAATCTCCCTACGTTGTATTGACTGCAACGTATGTCACCAATCGAATGCCATCTCGAGTTCTTGGCTGTAAGGCACCCATCTCCCTCTTGTGTCCTGGCAACCCCTTGTTTTCTCTTCCACCGAGAAACGTTGGATGTCTGTGTTTTATCCATTGTTTGCAACCTAGCACTACTAAACTTGATCCCCGTGCTCCCAGGGATGTGTTCTTGGGTTACTCTTCTACTGAGAAGGGGTATAAGTGCCTTGACCCTAAGACTGGCAAAAAATATCTTTTTAAAGATGCCACATTCAGTGATTCTGGGTCCTATTTTTCTACCCCATTCCTTTACAGGGGTAGTCTCCACCCACATTCTCTAGTCCTTGTGTTGTGTACACCTTCTCTTCCTGCCACTGATGGATAACTTTCTGAAGTTGGTGTTCATGATCAAGTTGGTGTGAATCAAGAGTTGATCACTTACTTTCGTTGATCGAAGATAGTGTGGACCCTCCCATGGATTGTCCTTCTCATGAGGTTGGCATTTCTCCATGTTGTTCCCCCTTGAGCCAACTGATCTTGATCTCCCAATTGCAGTTCAGAAAGACATTCGTGGGTGTATAAAACACCAAATCTCTCAGCTTATCACTTATTCTCATCTCCCTCTTATCATTCTTTTGTTTCAGCTTTCTCCACTATCTCTTTGCCTCGTTCCTAGGCAGAGGTTGTAAAAGACACTAAGTGACAACGTGCAACGGATGAGGAGATGCATGCAGTATAAAAAATTCGAACTTGGGAGCTGATTGATCTCCAATGAGGAAGTGGTTGGTGGGGTCCAAGTGGGTGTTCACCATCAAATGTAGGCCAGATGGGTCTGTTGATAGGTACAAAGCAAGGCTGGTTGCCAAATAATTTACTTAGCCCTATGGTGTGGATTACGAGAAGACTTTTGCCCCAGTTGCAAAGTTCAAATCAGTCAAGGTCATTGTTTCTCTTGCTGCTTAGTACTCAGAATTTGTTTCAGCTTAATGTTTAAATGGCCTTCCTCAATGGGGACTTGCAGGAGGTGTGTATGCAGCCTTCCTCGGGGTACAACATACACGGGAAAGTATGCTGGCTTTAAAATGTATTTTATGGTCTGACCTCGTGCCTAGTTTGTTTATTTCCGTCCTACTATGATTCATTTTGGTTATGTCCAGAGCAATGTTGATCACACCTCGTTTGTTAAGCTATGCGGACAGGCCATCGTGCTGCTATTCTCATTCTGTATGTTGATAATATGGTCATCACAGGGGATCATGACGAAGAGGTACAGTCTCTCAAGCAAAATTTGGCCACGGAGTTAGAAATTAAAGTTTTGGGGTTGCTTCAGTATTTTCTTTGACTTGAGGTAACTTAGGTGATGATATTTATGTCTGCTAGCGGAAAGATGCCTTGGACTTGCTTGAGGAAACTAGAAAAATGGGGTGTCACCAAGTGATTACACCTATTGAGGTCAATCAACAATTGACTAGCACTGATTGAGAGCTTCTTTCCGACGTTGAAAAGGCCAGATATCAGGGATTAGTTGGCAAACTCTTGTACCTGACACTTACTTGGCCTGACATCACTTATGCTGTTATGCATGCTCCTCGGGCACCCCATCTTCAGGCTGTGGACAGAATCCTGCGTCACATCAAAATCTGTCCTCGCAAAGGACTTTCGTTCACCAAGACTGACTCTCTTTCTATTAAAGAGTTTGTAGATACTGACTGGGCCGGTTCCAAAGAGGATCATCGTTCTACTTCTGATTACCATGTGTTTCTTGAGCAAAACTTGGTCACAAGGCACAGTAAGAAGCAAATCATGTGTGTCCGACCTAGCGCCGAGCCTAAATACTGTGCTATGGCACATAGTTTAGTTGAGCTTATTTGGTGGAAACTTCTACTCTAGGATATTAGTCTGCATGCTAATCTTCCCCTGAAGTTGTACTGTGATAACAGGACTGTCATCAACATCACCAAACAACTAGATGCACCATGATCACACCAAACATGTTGAAATTAATCGGCACTTCATTCAAGAGCGGAGGGGAACTCTGCTTCCCTATGTTTGTTTCGTTGATCAGGTTGTTGATGTGTTCATCAAAGGCCTATCCAAGGATAAGTTGCTTTATGTTTTGGGCAAGCTGTGCATGCGAGATATCTATGCTCAGCTTGAGGGGGAGTGTAGTGGATAGGCCAGTTCACGGGTCTTTTGGGTCTGGTTCAGGCCTCATTAGGAGGCCAGTCACCCATTGGGGGCACTAGTTCATTACCAAACCCGATAGGGTGGATCCAATTAACGTAAAGCCTTGCTTTTATTCCACAAACACCCTTGCATGTCTTCTTATGTACCAGGGGTATTTTAAGCCATTGTACTCTTAAATGTTTGGCCTAAATAAACTATTTGGTGGTGTTGGCCAACTCGTATCATACCACAGAGATCCTAGGTCAATCCGAGTAGGTACGAGTCGGCTTAAGTGGACAAAGAAAAAGTCAAGCAACCCAACCCGACTACCCGAGTTGGTCTGAGTCGGGCCGACTCGTGCCCTACCAGGCCTAGTCCAGGTTGGTCCTACCCGCCGAGTCGGCCAAGGGTCAACCCTGCCATTGGGAGTCTAGGCGAGGGGGTGGCCGCCGAAAATCGGCCGACTCTCTCACCTTGCGACATTCTCCTCTTCCTCCTCTCCTGCTTCTCCTTCCACAGCACAGCAACATGTAAAACCCTAAAATCTACTACTACATTCTTGGAAGCTACTGACACAAAGAAATTAGCCAATGACTGTTATTTCTTAAATGCAGGAAAGTAATTGGGTGCTCAAGTTTAGAGGAGTCTTTGAAAGAGGAGGGATTCAGATACTTCGACAATCTGCTGAGGCACCATTCGAAAATGTTTGTGGCACCAAATTCCAGGGCTAAACTACAAATATGTTCCACCAAAATCAACATATGCACATGCAGCCTGAATAAAAATTTTGGCTTTTCCCCTAATCTTGATGCATAGATGGGACCAGTAGATCCTCCTTTGCTGATCTGTTGACTAGTGTACAAAGGAATGGCAGCTTGTTCAGATTCCCCTCAGGCCCTCGAACACAAGGTTTATCGGATCACGGATCCGTATTGACTCAGGAAGGCTCTGATCCGGTATAAGTAGGTCCAAGTCGGACCGATTTGGCCGAGTCGCACAATTGATGTTGAGATCATTTCCTGGCATTTTTCGTTCCAAAATCAAATTTCATGAAATTTTAGGGCTTTTTACCGAATATTTTAACTTGTAAAGGTAGCATTTCAACAAATGGCATCTTAGGCAAAATTGGGTGGCCCCTCGGTATGAAGACCCGCAAGGGCATAGCGAAATAAGTAAAAGGGGGCTAGCTCTGGTGAAAACCCGCAAGGACGATAGAGCTGGTAAAGTGAAAAATAAAAAAAAACTCTCTCCCTCTCTACTCTTCGCTGATGGAAGCCGTCAACCGCGACATCTCGCCGACGGCGACCTCAGCACCACTTCATAACAATAGTGGCCACTACACCCCCACGGGTCGGCCATTACCAATTCCAACTCCAACATTCAGCTACACACCTCAACAGTTGGCCGGTCAGTCCCAACACCGTGGCTTCAATGCCTTTACAGGCCAGCCACGCCAATTCCAGTACCAGCTCCCAGTCCCAGCATCGTGGCTTCAACACCTTTACAGGCCAGCCACGCCAGTTCTAGTACCAGCTCTCAGTCCCAGCATCGTGGCTTCAACACCTTTACAGGCCAACCACCCAGTCCAAGCACCTGGTCCCAGTTCCAACATCGCCACCATAATGCCTCCATAGGCCAGCCGCTCGGTTCCAGTACCAGTTACTAGTTCCAACATCGCAGCTACAACGCCTCCACAGGCCAGCTGCTCAGTTCCAGTACTAGTCGCCAGTCCCAATACCGCGGCTACGATGCCTCCGCAGGACAACTGCTCAGGCCCAGTGCCAGTTGCTAGTCCAATAGTTCGACTACAGCGCATCTGTGGACTAGTTACCCAGACCCAGGGCCAGTCACATAGACCCAGTACCAGCATCCAGTTCTAGCTTCTGGCTACAACGCCTTCACAGGCCAGCCAGCCAGCTCCAGTCTCCAGTTCTAGCTTCCGGCTACAATCCCTTCACAGGCCAGCCGGCCAGCTCCAGTCTCCAGTTCCAGCCTCTGGCTACAATGCCTTCACAGGCCAGCCGGCCAGCTCCAGTCTCCAGTTCCAGTCTCCGGCTACAGTGCCTTCACAGGCCAGCTGGTCAGTCCCAGTTTCCCACTCCAACTTCCGGTTACAACGCCTTCAAAGGCCAGCCGCCCAGTTCCAGTCCTGGTATTTAGGCTACAGCGCCTTCAAAGGCCATCCACCCAGTTCCAGTCCCGGTATTTCGACTGCAGCGCCTTCGAAGGCCAGCCGCCCAGTCCAGTTCCAATTTCAGTTCCAGCACCAGTCCCAGTAGTCTGGCTACAATGCCTTTGAAGGCCAGTCGGCCAGCTCCAATTCCAGTCCCCAGCTCTAGTTGCAATTCCAGTTCCAATACCAGTCCTAGTCCCGGACCCAACTTTAATTGCCAGTTCCTGTTCTAGTCACAATTCTTGGTTACCATGCCTTCCGAGGCCACCTGGCCAACCCAGCTCCAGTTTCCTAGGTGAATGTGAATCACATTTCCGGCTAACAACATGTTAACAGTCGGTACACTACCGCTCGACTTATAACCGACGCACTCTAGAATCACCCCAGTAGCCTAAACCACATAGGCCAGCACACCCTCACAGGTCGGCCTCGGGCTTCTAGTCTCTAGCAATATAGGCCAATACACCCTCACAGGTTGGTCTCTGACTGCCAGTCTCCAGCTATATCGGCCAACACACCCTCACGGGCTGGCCCCCAGCTTCTAACGTCACAGGCCGACACACCCTTATGGGCTAGCCTCCAGCCTTTACCCTCCAGTAACATCAACCAATGCACTCTCGTGAGTCGGCCCCCAGCTTCCAGTTTCCAGACCTTCAGGTCAACACCGCCCTATGGGTTGCCCTCCAACTTCCAGTCTCCAACCAATCAGGTCAACATGCCTTATTCAGGCAGGCCTCTAGTACCCAGCTCCAATATCCAGCTTCCAGTATCCAGCTTCTGGTACCTAATCCCACATGGTTCTAGTACCCAGTTTCTAGTATCCAGCTCCAGTACCCCACTTCCAGCATCCAGCTCTAGTCTCCTATTCAAATGTCTGGGTCCTAGCATCTAGTTCCCGTATCCAATTGCCAGTATCTAGCTCTCAGGATCCTGTCCCCAGTACCCAGTTTCTAAAAGACTATCAAATAAAGAACAACCCACCCGACCCCGGTTAACTCACCCTAACCCAACTTAACCCGTTACCAAAGTGACCCAAAGGCTTTTCTACTCCTATAAATAGATGCCCAGTTCGCAGAACGCGAAGGGGGGCTTTTTCTGGACGTGGAGCGAAGCCATGCTACATCTCCAACTCACAACTTTGACCCCATCTTGAAGAGGGAAGTATTAGCTTTCAATTTCATGCTCAAGGGCTTGATTTCGTTGTCTATTCTCTTAGTTCTCCCCTTCTCAATTTCACAAATCATCGCAACTACACTGTTTTCTTCACTCGGCATGCACTTTTCTTCGTTTTGCATGCACTCTCCCCGCAGTTCTACTGTGTGTTCTCTCCTCCTATCTGTTTCTATCTCATCACAACACACACACACCCCCTATCTTTTCCACCCTTCCACAGGGGTTAAAAATCTCCTCCCGGTGCGTTCTCCCCCTTTTATTCATGCTACTTTTATCATTGCGGGATTGATGCTACACTTACATGTTTCTAATGGATTTTCTCTTGTGTTAATCTTTATTTTACGGGAGAGCATGAATGGAACGTGAGGCCCTCTTCCTCTAGTTGGATGGAAGGAGAGGAGATTGAATCCACACAGTTCCTCGCATCCCGTTCCATAAGCACGATCAATTCTTCATCTTTTCCAAGGTACACAGTGCCCTTTCCTTCATCTCTTCATCCTTGTGACATTGCTGCAACTTTGGTGGTGATCACGATACATTTCCATGTCTATTTACCCCCCCTTTTGTTCATACTTTCATGCCGGTTCATACTTGTTCATGTTCATGCTTCATGCATATACAAGCATAGTTAGTTTGGGGCGGGGATAAAGAGGAACTTATACTATCAACTGGGACCAAAAGTCACTGTGTCATAAAGGCCAAGACATCATTTACATCTCCCTGGAGGGGAGAACACCCTTGATGAATCACCGAAAAAAGAGGGCCCTACGGCCTGAAGCGTTTTAAATTAAATGAGATTAAGAAAGCCTAGAATTGTACTGAAAGGTCTCGTGCTACCAGAGCAAATGGTAAAACGTGTCGGTCACTCGTGGAGCATTTTGTGTTCGGACAGGCATCCGTTTTGAAAATACGCGATGAAAGCGGGAATAAACCCGTGCAGATGTCTGCCGAAGATACGACAAGTTTAATGTTTAATTCAAGAGTGGGTTGGATTGTAAAGGGATATCAACCCGAGCAAGGCCGGCCTATGACCATGCTGGGGAATAATCTCTGAGGTCCATAGTAGGCCAGCAAGACAGCGTTGATATTCCCTCCACGGGGTCCAAGGGGAGAGGGGATCTCTGAGATATTCGCCAATATGTGTAAACTCTTATTTCTTGTTCTATTAGTTTTAGTACCACTGGAGTGAGGGTTTTATTTATTTATTTATATGCTCACTAATATTTCTTTGTTTGGGTAGCAATGTAGGAGGGCCTGGGGTCAACGCAGGCAGTAGCTGAATTGATGGGAGGTCGACGCAGGGAGGTCTGAGGTCGACACGAGCAATGGCTGGCTTGAAGAAAGGTCGACGCAGTCAGCAACTGGGTTGAGGGGAGGTCGACGCAGGAGGGCCTGACGTCAACGCGAGCAGTGGCTGGCTTTAAGGAAGGTCGACGCAGTCAACAATTGGGTTGAGGGGAGGTCGACGCAGGTGGGCCTGAGGTTGACACAAGCTTGGTTCGTGCCTACGCCAAGTGCGGCAATCACGTGCGTAGGTTCAAGCATGCATAGAATGGAATTGAACTCGGGAATTGATCCTCGGTACGAGGCGGAGGTATGTCCTCACGCATAGGGACAGTTTTCGACCAAACATAATCCGGTCTTTCACTCGTCGCCATTTTATATGCCTCGAGATCATGGCATGCAAGCATACATAAAATGTAATTGTATGTAGGGGAAGTGATCCCTTTTTATTCGTGACATGCATATGAGGGATTTTTTGTTAATTCTCCTCTTTGTTTATGCAGTTAATGATCAAATATAACGCCTTTCACGAAGGCGTGTCTTAATATTTTCTTAAAATTTTTAAGTTTCAAAATTCAGGGTTGCTACACGGGGTGAACTACAGTAGTTGGGACCGATGACCAGGGCGCGAGGCCCATACTAGAAGTCGGTCGAAACTGGGCCTGGGGGCTGACGCTTGCTTAGGCAGAAATTGGTCTGGGACCCCTGCGGGGGCCGGTGGTGGCAGGCTCGAGCCTGACACTCGAGCGGGTTGTTGAGGCAGGAAGCTGGTGTGGCGCGTTAGTTGCACTGGCGAGCATGGGGACTGGGGTGGCTGCGAAACCACCATAGGGACCACACCCAGGAAGTAGGGTGATCCAACGACTAGAGCGAAGCTGTCGAATGTAATCGGCACTGCCAAGTAGCCCACCCTCACATGGGTGGCTACGATGATGGGACCATAGGTGATGGTTGCCATGGTTGCTAGGATACA